>CM019149.1:293059998-293250379 GCA_009733165.1 Naja naja
ATGTATTTATTCTGTGGTTTGTGGGTGCTTTTTTTTTTTTAATTACTCTTCACTGTCGACTGCCCAAGATCTTTATATACTGGGATGGATGACATATGCTATTAAATAAATAAATTTAGTGCTGTCAATAAATGTATATTCACTAGTGCAGGTTAGAAATAACTTCTGAGCTTTTGTCAAATTGCACAAGAGAATTCTGCATATCACATACCATTTGTTTGGAGTAAACATTAATGATGATTATTATATTTTTGTTAATATATTCTAGAGCTATTTCTTTTGTAGGTTATACAGCTAGTGTCTGCTTCAGATGTGTGTGTTGGGGAGGAGGCAACTTTCCATAGTGGATATGACTTTAAAAGTGCCCAGATTGTTAACCAATCTAATTGAATTTGGATTGGAATGTTGTCTTCTTTCAACATTGCTTTGCTTCCAGGTCCAGAAACAAAGGAAGGTGGGGAAAGTTGAAAGCAAAGGTTTCAAAAGCATCTTTTCAGGGCAAGGATTGATACTGAATTTTTACACAGTGCAAAAAGTCCACAGTGGTAGAAGCCATGGACAAACCTCATTCAGGTAGTCCTTAATGCACACCCTAAACTGAGCTTGGAGTTATAGGTGTAATTTGTTATGGTCATAAGACAAGGCACCTATGGAAGTAATGGAAATAATTTTCTGGCCTGTTTTGCACCAATTTTTACGCAAACACCACAATTAATAAGGGAATCCATTCATCTGAACAGGGTTTTTCTCCCAGAAACCAGAAATCATGTATATGTATATGTATATGTATATATCTGTATATCTGTATATCTGTATATCTGTATATCTGTATATCTGTATATCTGTATATCTGTATCTATATCTATATCTATATCTATATATCTATATTTATATCTATATATCTATATCTATATCTATATCTATATCTATATCTATATCTATGCAGGTCTTGGCAGTTCGGTCTTTTCCCGTGTAAGATTGAGAGTATCTTGGTGACGTTTCGACGAGGTCCCACTCGCCATCTTCAGGCTGGTGCTTTGGCTTAGTGCTTGCGAGCAAAGTGTGATCAGACCTGCCATCTCTCTATAAATACTGGTGGGGAGGTGTGGTGTGCTGGCTCTGTTGTAAGCGGGTTGGTTGGCTGTGTTGTTACTTCTTGATTGGTTGATGGAGTTGATGTTTGCAGATTGGTTGGCTTTTCATAAGACCCTGTGTGGCTGAGGTACTGGCTGTGTGTCTCTCAGCCTTTGTGTTGTAACGACCTGGTAATGGGCTGTGCGATGACCTTCTGAGTTCTATTGTTGTGACATCCTGGGTCTTGTGCTGTAATCTCCTGGGTCGCTGTGTTGTAACATCTTGAGGTTTTATGGTGTAACCTCCTGAGTTCTGTGATGTGATATCCTGAGCAGATGGCTGTGATGTAATGTTCGGGCTTTGGTGTGGCTCCAAATTTGAGGTCTGGCTATGTGTTCATGGCGTATGTCAGTTTGCTTAGTTTGGGGGTTGGAGGGTGTAGCAGCTGGTGATGCAGCCATGGTCTGGTTTCTGGACGGTGGTTGTCTTTCGCTATGGGATGGGTTTGGGTTTGAGTCTGGTGAGGGAGATTGGTGGTGGTGTCATGTGTTGTTTTGGGTCAGTGTTGGTTTTCGTGGCTGGGACTCATTTGTTGATTAGGACTAGTTTCCAGTTTCCAGCTTTAAGTGCTGGAAAGGGAGAAATATTTTCTTCTTTTCTGACTGCATTCTTGTGTTCTTGTGAACACAGTCAGAAAAGAAGAAAATACTCCTCCCTTTCCAGTGCCTTAAAGTCACAGGACATGAGGGAACCAAATTAATCTCAATACTGAACACTTCAACAAGAGAATAATTAGGGAAGCCATCAAAATAGAAAACACCCCCATAACATGAATAAACGGGACGATACCTCCCTACCAGACATCTGGAAACTAGCCTAATCAACAAATGAGTCCCAGCCAGGAAAACCAACGCTGGACCCAAAACAACACATGATACCACCACCACAATCTCCCTCACCAGACTCAAACCCAAACCTATCCCATAGGCGAAAGACAACCATCGTCCAGAAACCAGACCACGGCTGCATCACCAGCTGCTACACCCTCTGACCCCAAACTAAGCAAACTGAAACATGCCATGAACACATAGCCAGACCTCAATCTCGGGCCAAACCAAAGCCTGGAACGTTACATCACAGCCATCCGCTCAGGATATCATATCACAGAACTCAGGAGGTTACACCACAAAACCTCAGGATGTTATATATATGGTATTCAGCTTTGTTAGAGTATTTTCCCATGTCATTGTAGTTGTGCTTTTAAAGTTGTAGCCCCATTTCGCAGAATCTCATCTGCCATCATCAGGCTTGTGTATTGGGTTCATCTGTGTGTCAGGCTTTTACCTGACAGATACACACACACACACACACACACACACACAGAGCCCAATTATGACATTCCAAAGGAAACTCAATGGATCATAGGTTGTCTAGTTCTAACCTAAAGATGACATGAGAGCAGGAGGTCTATTTACAGAAGAGGCCCTTTAGGCTAAATTGGAATTTTTTAAGAAAAAAAGTAGAAGGCAATTGAAAACACTTTCAGAACTCTGCCAAGAAGTGGAGATTCTCAGTCATCCAAGTCATGATTGTCCCAAAGGTGCCTTTTCAAAAGGAAACTGGACCGTTTTCCTTGTGATGTTTTGCTTCTCATCCAGAAGCTTCAACAGACTCTGAGAAGCACCTCTTTCAAATGTTCTGCCCAGCCATGTTCTACAGTACAACTTGAATGAGTGTCTTTCTTCAGGCACTCCTGCAGAAGGATGCAATTTCTCTGGTTACATCAGGATGAATAACACTATATAGGATATCTTTCAAACTATTAAAATTGCCCAAAATGTTTTATTAAGATTGAATGGCAGGCACAGGATTGTTGATCCTTCATCCAGATCAAGTCACTGGAGGAGAGTAAAAGAGACATTAAGCTGTCCAGATATCTACACCTCGGAAAAAGTCCTTAGGTATCAACAGGCATTTTACTCCTAATGAGAACAGCAGGGAAGAAGTAGCTCTCACATTATGGAAATGGAAATCTCTGTAGTTCATGAGGAAAACACTCATTCAGGCAATTGCCATCCTTAAATAGTCTCACATCCAGTTTCCCCTGAGAAAAATAGGGATTGGTATCCCTTACCTGTTGTATAGTATTTTGTTGCTGCTCAAAACTGTATTTTTATGTTAGGTAAGGCAGGAGGCATTCCCACTGTTCTTTCTACCATTATAGGGTGATTTCAGCAATCGGTAGATCAAGATCTAATATTGTATATGAGGAAGAAAAATAAATTCTGATTAGTTTTTTTTTAAAATTCATATTTATATGCCACCCTTCTCTGAGACTCAGGAAGCTTACAATATTTGAAGCTCAACCCAATGTGCTCAGCAGTAGCCTTCATTCCATTGTATATGCCTGCTTATTACTAAGTGGCATTTTACAAAGTCAGCTTATTGCCCCCAACAATCTTGGGTCCTCAATTTACCTACCCGAGAGGATGGAAGGCTGAGTCAACCTTGAGCCTGGTGGGATTCGAGCCTGCACTAATTCTTGTATAGGTGCACTACGTCTTGTATAGGTGGTCCTTCACTTGACCACAACTGAGCCCAAAATTTCCTGACAACCTTGAAATGACTTTCACTTGCTTTCTTAGTTTCCACTTTTGTTTGGGGGAAGGAAGTTAGAAAGGACTGGAATGTGGTGCCTGAGTCCACTAGACTAGGGGCCTCCAACCTTGGCAACTTTAAGACTTGTGGACTTCAGCCCAGAATTCCTCAGCCAGCTTTGGAACCAAGATCATGGCAACAAACATCTGCTGAGACCTAGGGAGCTACTGCTGGGTTGATTGAGTAATGTGACCCAAGACACCTGAAGGGGTGGGGTTTCAGAAGTTTCTATTCTTTTTATTACTGTGAAGCGTGGAATTTACCCAAAGCTAGCTTCAACTTTCTAAGTGCCAATAGAATTACTCAATGAAGGTCTTTCAAACCTGAATGAAGCTTCCAAGTCCTGATTCAATTGGCTGTGCGATGTTTTTGCTCAAAAGAAAGTTTGCAAAAGGTGATCACATGACCCTGGGACAGTACAGCCATCATAAATACATACCAGTTGCCAAGCGACTGAATTGCAACCAAGAGTCGAGAAAGAAACCATGTGTCAGTGTTCCAATGAAACTCCCCATTTTATTCAGCCCTCAGAAATCAATTTTTAATTACATTTATATGCGCCCTTCTCTGAAGACTCAGGGTGGTTTACAATTTTGGGATACAACCCAATGCGCTCAGCAATAGCCTTCATTCCATTCTATATGCCTGCTTATTACTAAGCGGCATTTTTACAAGTCAGCTTATTGCCCACAACAATCTTGGGTCCTCAATTTACCTACCCCAAGAGGATGGAAGGCTGAGTCAACCTTGAGCCTGGTGGGATTCGAGCCTGCAGTAATTGCAGGCAGCTGGAACAAGTGCTAGGCATTTAACAGCCTGCACCACCAAGGCTCATTGTTCATCCAAATAAAAGTTTATTGAAGAAGACATATTGGCACATCTGGGAAAACCGAATCTGAGACTTCGGGTTTCCTTCCTAATGAAAACCAAAAGCACCCACCAGTCCACGTGGTCCAATCAACCACACCATCCCAACTGGAGACATTCCTCCAGCCACTTCTCTCCAGGTGAAGGATAACTTGTCCTTGACTCTATGAGAAGAATGTTGTTGAGTCTAATCTTCACCCTCTATGAAAATCCCTCCTCCCAAATTCCCAGACACTCAATGTGGCAGCCTCAAAGCTTCTAAGTAAAAATGGCTTCCAAGGCTGACACCATGGGGATTCTGCAATGGCTTTAAGTATGAAACATGGTCAAAAATCATGTGTTTCAATGCCATTGTAACTTCAAACAGCAGGAAACAAATAGCCATAAGTCAAGGACTACCTGCAGTCTTAACAGCTGTGGGAAGAATTACTGGTGGATCCATACATCCAGGTTAGGGGATTTGAGATTAGGTAACACTGTTCTTCTATAGCCATGTGATTGCTCTGAAAGGGCTTCCCCTTGGAGATTAGAACTGTCCTTCCAGGAAATAATTTCCCTTTAGGAAATTATTAAAACAAACAAAACAAAAATCCAGATGGCACTTTATTGAACTTCCTGATTTTTTTTAAATCACATATCATGCAATTTTTAAAAATTCATTATCTTTATTTTTATTCATGCCAGTATTTTACTGTAGACATTCTGTTATGCTGTTGCATACCAACAGCATAAATGGCCTGTTGATAGTTTGCTTGTTGAAAAGCAAAAGCTGTAGGACAATACTCCTCTGTTTGAAGAACAGGTCACTAGGAGTTGAAAGTGACTTGCTGGCATCTAATCAATCATCAAAACCAATCCAATGGGAAAATGATTAGACTGATAATCTATAGGGGATATCCAGAATGTACTGATCACCCTAGACACAATCTTCTTCTCTATAGTAAGATATATTGTGATTCTATTTAAATTTTGATGATGATGATGATGATGATGATGATGATGATGATGATGATATCTATTCAGTCAAGTCGAAACCTAATTCTATGGGCCAGGTCTCTCCACCTCTGGCAATCCTGCCCTGCTTCTTTGAGTTTTTCTATGCTCTGGCTTTGATGGTATCCAGCCATCATGTTCCTTGACAGTGGTTTCCTTTTACCTTTATTTCTTCCAAACATAATTGCTTTTTCCAGTGAAATTTAAATTTTACAATTATCTAAATTTATTCTCTCTCTCTCCCTCCCTCCCACCCTCTCAGATAATTTGGTGAACTATAGATCCATGCAGTCTTGTTGGCCACATTTTTTGAAAGTGGTTTGCTTTCTTCCTAGAGATGATTGGTTCAAAGTAACCCAGTCCTTGTTTTATGCCTAAAGTGGGATTAGGGCTTTCTAATTTCTAGGCTGGTGCCTTAAAACATTACACCAAACTAGTTTTCAAATTATATCAACAAATATACAAATTACATGCTAACTGGGACCTTAGACAATCAATCATTCCATACTAGAGAAATCAGGCCCAGTTCCTCTTTGGAAACAGGAATCATAAAACAAAATTATCATTCTTTTGGATACATCATGTGGGCTGAAGCATCTATGGAAAAGATGATAGTGCTGGACCAAGTGGATGGAAAAAGAGGCTAACAGTGCATGAAATGAATAGATGGAGTATTGGAAGCTATTGGGGTGCATCTGCTGAGGTTGGGCAATGCAGCAAGGGGTAGGATGGCTTGGAGACTTTTATCTGTCATATCAAAAGTCAGCTGTCACTCAAGAAGCCATATAACATAATATATATTCTCTTTTATCTTTGGTGAGTAGGAGAGTGAACCTTCTAGCAATGGCCAATTTTGTATTCCCTTTGCAAAATTAGAAATGAGATGTGCCACATTCCTATTTAACAATGAGATGTGGGGTTTTTTTTAATGAAAGTATAGAAATCATTTCTGCATTCTCAGTAATGCCTACAAATGTCTATAAAATTTTATGACAGTCTGTTTCTTTGGGATTTTTCCTCCTTCTCCTTCTCCTTGACATCAAACGATGGTAGAAATGTTGTACAAAGAGCTGACTCTTTTGTATTGACATGTGTCATTGTCAAAATACAAGTTATTCAGCAGAAGTGCTTAGTGCAATTTCTTCTGTACACATGGGTATGTAATAAACTATGTGTCTTCTCACATGAAAGTAAAGAGGGTGAAAACATTAGCAGATAAAATAAAATGTAAGTGAAACAGTTTTGCTTTCAATGGCCCTAAAAGATACTTGTGTAGGATGTAGATACGCTCTTTTAAAAGAAAATGAATTTTGGATTTTTATCTTTATGTATATATATATATATAAAAGCAAGAAACCCAAATTCCATGAAATTTAAATTAAAGGATCCTAAATATGGTTCAAGATTCATAGCAAAGAATAGGTATATTGCTTGAGTAGTAATCATTCAAAATTTGAGAACTGGAGAACAAGAATTATATTACCAAACTCTTAGAGTTTTAGGAATATACTTGCATTTATACTTGAGTCAACAAAAATCTGTAAGAATATATAAGTACCTACTCTCATCAACCTAAATCTGAATTGGTATTTTTCAGGGTTAAAGTAAAATATTTGAAAATCTCTGGAAAAGATTTCATAGCCCTCAAATCATTTAAATAATTGCTTTAATTTTTTTAATCCCACCTTTATTATTTTTATACTCAAGGGACAAACATGCCTAATCCTCCTTCCTTCTTCAATTTTCCCCACAACATCCTGTGAGCTAAGCTGGACTGAGAGAGAACGACTGGACTGAAGTCACCCAGCTGGCTTTCATGCCTAAGGTGGGAACTAGAACTCACAGTATCCTGGTAATTGGCCCAAAGTAGAATAGAATAGAATAGAATAGAATAGAATAGAATAGAATAGAATAGAATAGAATAGAATAGAATTCTTTATTGGCCAAGTATGATTGGACACACAAGGAATTTGTCTTGGTGCAAATGCTCTCAGTGTACATAAAAGAAAAGATACATTCATCAAGAATCATAAGGTACAACACTTAATAGTCATAGAGTACAGCAAGCAATCAAATCATACTAGGAAAGAATCAATATAAATTGTAAGGATACAAGTGACAAACTTACAGCCATACAGTCTCAAGTGGGAGGGATGGGTGATAAGGAGTGATGAAAAGATTAACAGTAATAGTAGTGCAGACCTTGTAAATAATTGGACAGTGTTGAAGGAATTATTTGTTTAGCAGAGTGATGGCATTTGGGAATCTAGCTGGCTTTTGTACCTAAGGCAGGACTAGAACTCACAATCTCTTTATAAATGTGATTGCCTAATTCACTAAGAAGAAACATTTACTTGTGAGAAGGGGATATGGAAAAGTCAGCGACCACTTACATCGGTGGTGCTTCTTTTGGTTTGTACATAAGAAAGTGCCTCTTTGAAGGATTCTCCTTGCTGATTTTGGGATATCTTCTGCCTCCACCTTTTCTCTTCAGATATCATCAGCAACAGCAACAAAATGGCAAAGCATCTCATTTTAATTCAGAGTCTCCAATTCCCATTTGAGGTTGGGCTCAACCCAAAGAAGGCTGGTCCTGTGTCAAAATGTCGCTAGAATATACAAGCCAGGTGGAGTTCATGTTTCTAGGACTTTTCCCTCCTTAGAGATGTAAGATTGAAGAGAGAAATTAGCAATATCAGCTGATGTCAGCTCAAATGAGGATGCAGGAAAATTTTGGCTTACTTGAAACTAATCTCTAGTTAATATTTACAATATAGTAATCTTTTAGAATAGAATAACAGAGTTGGAAGGGACCTTGAAGGTCTTCTAGTCCAATCCCTGCCTAGGCAGGAAACCCTACACCACTTCAGACAAATGGCTGTCCAACATCTTTTTAAAAACTTCCAGTGTTGGAGTATTCACAATTTCTCTGGAGGCAAGTTGTTCCACTGATTAATTGTTCTAACTGTCAGGAAATTTCTCCTCAGTTCTAGGTTGCTTCTCTCCTTGATTAGTTTCCATCCATTGCTTCTTGTCCTGCCTTCAGGTGCTTTGGAGCAGGGGTCTCCAATCTTGGCAACTTTGCTGGCTGGATTCTGGGAGTTCCTCCACAAAGCTCTGAGTTGCCAAGGTTGAGACCCTGCTTTGGAGAATAGCTTGACTCCCTCTTCTTTGTGGCAGCCCTGAGATATTGGAACACTGCTATCATGTCTCCCCTCCCTTTCATTTGCATTCTTCTCTATATTTTGAGATGCAATAAGAATCAGAGAACCTTCATAGCATAATGGAGCATTATGGGCAATTGGGTGCCAAAGTTTTATGTGGAGGAAAATTGATATTGAATTTATGCAGAATTGGAAAGAACCAATGATTGTATACATGCAAAGATGACATTGGTCTGAGTTATTGCCCACAAGCTCAGCACTGTCTTTGGATAGAATTATTTCACATCTATACCTACTTTAAGCAGATAGAAAGCAACCAAGTATATAATTCTTGAAGTAGACCTAACTTCATATGTAACTTCTATTCATATCAAGGCTATTATTTAGATAACATTTCTCAACTCAGCTAAGTTGGTTCCCATTGTTTCCATTTTACAGAATAGAGGAATAAACCAGATAACATATGAGGCTCAAGGCCACCCAATTATGGGGCTGAAATAGAGCTGAAAACAAGTTATTCTCTGACAAGAAACAATCCCAGTCATTTTGGCTTTACAGTTTTTTGATTTTACTTTAAGCCATTATTAGCATTCTCTGTACATAATGTCTAATAAGTAGTAAAATAATAGAATAATAGCAGTTCCAGAAGATGTGAAGGAAAGGAGCATTTCTATATTGGAGTCACATTCATTATACCTAAAAGACGAAAACAAATAAATGGGAAAAACCCAAATGAGCTTTTAGAAACTTTGAGGTGTCGTAAAAGAAACAGACGATTCAGTTACAGGAAAGGAAGAATGTGAAGGAAATTGCTCAGGAAAAAAAAAAAGATTCCACAAAGCCCTTGCTTGCAGAATATTGTCTTGAATATTCTTGGAGGTGGGGACCCAGTGAAAACTCCATTAGCTCTGTTCTTTGAAGGTGACATTTATTTTCAATTCTCTGTACAATAAGATGATGAAATTATATGAACTTTAAATCAAACTTTAGTGCAGCAGAATAAATAAGTCTCGCAGTGGGTTTGAGCCAGCTTCAAAACAATCAGGCCAGACATTACAATTTTATCATCTTAACAAATGTTTGTTTTCCATTTGCATTTGACAATAGAATTAATACACTGTTTTACCAATTTAAGATTTATGAAACGGCCTACACTGCTTCCGTTCCCTCTCCTTTGGTTCCTGACACCCATTTTTTTTCAATTTACAGAACTTGCAATTTGCAGAAAGCTTTAAAAAGTGGGGGACTTCCTTCCATGTCTGCTGCATGGCTTCAAATACCTCTATTTTAATTTTCTCATTAATAGTAAATGCCCTCGGTAACAATGGACCTTTGATCTGTAGTTTGCCTCTTATTTGCCCTGGAGCAAGGACAGCAATTGCTAAATGTACAAGATGCGTTCAAATGTACACATGTGTGTGCACACAAAACCCCAGATAGGACCAACAGACCATTAGTTTTGAAGCTTCAGCTGTGATGGGTTCGATAATAATTAATATGCAGGACAGCTAGTCATGTCACACACCATTTCAGCCCAGCATTGCATCTGTCAGTCCAAATCCTCGCAACCTACAAAGCACTGAAGATCGAATCTAGTTAGACAGCTAAATGAATTTCAACAAAATCTGCAGATGCACGATAGATGCACAGGATGTTATGCCACACATGAATGACTCTATGCAGGCCAAATGACAGATGTATTTCCTCCGACTGCAGGCCAGGCTCCAGCACAATCCTCTTCATTTATCAATAATTGGGGCTTAATTTTATTTGGCAGTGGTCGAGCAATGTGTTTGGCTTCCTCTCCATTATACTAATACTAATTAGGCTTTCTCTCTATTTTTGGTGATTCAGGGAGGCAGCTCAGTGGAGGGTCACCATTTATTTCCAAAATGGAAAATTTCAAGTGATCAATCACAGGTACAGTCAAGATTTGTCAGCAAAACTTTATATGCTAAGAGAGTATAAGATGAAAGCCAATTTGACCTGGTTAAAGCACCAGGCTAAAAAGCAGGAGACTGGGAGTATGTTGTGGCCCTCCAGTGAGAGGTTGGGGAGAACATGGCCCAGTCCTGGAGTCTGGGGAAGGCTCTGACGAGTGTTGAGGACCCAAGATTGTTGGGGGCAATAAGCTGACTTTATAAAAATGCCGCTTAGTAATAAACAGGCATATACAATGGAATGAAGGCTATTGCTGAGCACACTGGGTTGTATCCCAAAAAATTGTAAAGCCGCCCTGAGTCTTGAGGAGAAGGGCGGCATATAAATAATGTAATTTTTTTTAAAAAGAGAGGCGAATCGTGGCCAGGGCGATCAGACAGTTATCAACTGCCTTGAGTTGAAGATCAGTGGGGCAAAAGAACAGCTGGAGCCTGTTCCCAATGTGTGCATCATGAAACTGCCAGGATGCAGCTATTTTTATATAGGGAATCATGGTGGAAAATATTATTTCATGTCTGTTTGAATGAATCCTATTTACTGTCACATCTTTTGAACTGATACACAAATTGAAATGTCACTGTATTTTGAAATAACACTTTTCTGAATTTTGGATTTAAAAGTAGGCACTTGCAATATAATCTGTACAAAAAAACACAGCATAATAACAGAAAACGACTCAGATTTTAATGCAGAATGTCATGTGAAACAATAGTATAAATGTGAGTGCTTGCTCATGAAACAAGATTTTAGACAGTGGTTTCTTTTTAAAAAATAGGAACAGAATGAACTGAAGTTAAAATGAGAAATGAAAGAAAAGCAGAGGAACTGAATTTGTTTCATTCATTGCTAGTAGAAAAATATATATGATTTTTTTCTGTGAAATCAGAAATGATACAGTTCTGGGTATTGCTGAAAGCCAGAGGTGTAAACACAGATGTGGAGTCAGATCCGGCCCATAAGGGTCATCCTGGAAAATGGCCCATGTCTCTTCGGCACAATCAACCTAATGCAAATAGGAAATATCGGGGCCAGTGTGGCTTCAGCCTGATTTCCCTTGAGTACAAGAGGAAACATGCCAGCAATTTGGAGGTGGTGGTGTCAAGAAGCTGGCCACACCACCAGGTTGGCCAGCCTTTTACCTGGCATGTGCCCCAGTGGTGGTGGCAAGCTGGCTGGCCCTGCCTAGTTCTTTGCTCATTCAATTGACAGCCATGTCCCCCGAAAGAAAGAAGTCAATATACGTACAGTCTGGGACCTCAATGAAATTGAGTTTGACATGCTAACTGTAACCTGTTATGTATGCAGAGTTTGAATTGATTGGTTGTTCTTGTAAAGTGTTTGAAATGATTGGTTAAAAGTGCGGAAAACCCTGCACTCTGATTGGCTGTCAGCGAGGCAGCCGGCTATATATAGCTGCCTCGGCTAAGCCAAATCGGGTCCGTTCTGAGCTGAAGTCACTAATAAACTTAAGAGCTGAAGCACTCCGCGTCTGCCTCTTCATGCAAACTTAACACTGGCGAAGGTGGGATTCCCCTGAAGAAGGCAAGCGGAACAGAAGAAGAGCGAGATGGCTGCGCTGAACACCCCCAGCCCGTTCGATCCGACGGCAGAAGACTGGGAGTCGTATGCAGATCGTTTCCAAATGTATCTGGAGGAAACGATCTTGCCGCCATTTCGAGCAGCGGAAGAGGCGGTCTTTCCTTACGTACTGCGGTCCGGCAGTTTTCAAGATGGCGAAGGCACTGCAGGAGCAGCAGACGTGAAGGTAATGGCTTGGCCTGATCTGGAAAGGCTGTTAAGAGCCCATTACGCCACAAGTATCGTGCCTCATTAAGAGACACGAGTTTTACCGTCGTGATCAGGGGAAAACGAAAGCATAAACGACTTGTGGCAAGTTTAAGAGACATTGGGGTGCATGCGAATTCAACAGTTTAGAGGAGGCCATGCGATCGTTTGTTTTGGGCCTTAAAGACAAGGTGTTACAGAGCAAGTTATTAATGAAACCTAAGATCACGCTGAAAGAAGCAATAGAAGAAGCCTCTTCAGCAGAAGCTACCAAGTCCTCAGCAGCAGCCATGAGGAAGATGAACAGGGCCACGAGCCATTCTGATGGGGAAAAGTCCACCACAAATCATTGTGAGGAACTAGATTCTGAGTCAGATTGCAGTGAGGTGGAGGAAGGAATTTACAGACTCAGAATGGAGCGGAAAAAGAAAGACCTGGGAAGAAAGAGGCAAGATTTCTACTGCAGAGGTTGTGGGGAAGCCACCCCGCACTGAATGCAAGTTTCTAGACACCATTTGCCTCCGTTGTGAAAAAGAGGACACCTAGCAAGAGTCTGCAAATCATCCAGAACTCCACCCAACAGAAGGAAGTTTGCTGCAAACAAAGACAAAGAATTCAAGCCAAACAACCTCAGTGAGAAAATGGGGGCAGCACAGAAGCAAATGGGAAGAATGAAACTCATCAAACAGTAACTATTGGTCATTCTTCCCTTTAAAAACAGAAAAGTGCATGTCAAGGTACTTATTGAAGGAAGGCCTTGCCAAATGGAAGTGGACTCAGGCTCATACCTATCTATGGTGTCATGGGACACTATTCAAAGACTGTTACCAAATATTCAGAAGACTCACTTCAAGAAGCAAGCATTGACTCTTAAAGACTACCAAGGGAACAAGATTCCAGTAGTTGGAACAAGAGAATTCAACGTGAAGTTCAAGGGCCACACCAAGCGTCTACCCTGACCATCGTGGACAAGGATCGCCCAAGTCTGCTGGGACTTGAATGGTTCAACCAGCTGGGCATCGAGGTGACTGGCATCAATCACGTGAGCAACACTGAGTGGGAAGAGGCCTTGAAGTCTGAGTTTCCAGAGGTCTTCAGCGATGGATTAGGCAAGTACTTGGGGACCCCTATCACCTTTAACCTAGATCCCAAGGTACAACCAATCCGTTTAAAACCCAGAAGGGTTCCATTTGCCTTAAAGGAAAAATTGATGCACAATTAGATAAACTAATAGCTCAAGGGGTTTTAGAGCCCACTGACCACTCCAGGTGGGAGACACCCATAGTCACACCAGTCAAGGCTGATGGGTCTGTGAGAATCTGTGGAGACTACAAGGGGACATTGAACCATGCGCTACAACAGAGCATATCCAGTTCCAGTAGTGCATCATTTATTACATTCTCTTGGAGGGGCACAGTTTTGCCAAATTGGACCTGGCCCAGGCATATCAACAGTTAACAGTTGATGATGCCACTGCAGAAGCCCAAACCATTGTAACCCATAGAGGTGCTTTCAAATGCAAAAGGTTGCAATTTGGAGTAAGCGTGGCACCAGGCATCTTCCAAAGCCTTATGGAAAGGATGCTACAAGGGTTGCCAGGGGTGGTGCCCTATTTTGATGACGTTTTAATTTCTGCTGAAAATGACACTCAGTTACACGAGAGACTCAGAGAAGTCTAACCAGATTCAAAAAGCGGGGTTAAAAGTCAAAGAAGAAAAATGCACACTTAGAACAGATAAAGTGGAATTCTTGGGTTACATGATTGATAAACATGGCATCCACCCCACAGAGGCCAAAGTTCAGGCAATCAAAGAAGCCCCAGGCCAAAATGCAAAACAGATTTGCAAGCATTCTTGGGACTCATTAACTTCTATCATATGTTTCTACCTCAGAAGGCAACCATTGCAGAACCCCTACATAGATTACTGGACAAAAATCTGCATGGGTCTGGGGCAGAAAGGAACAAGCTGCATTTAACAATATTAAGAGACAAATCACGTCTGATTCTGTACTGATACAGTTCTCTGAGAATTTGCCTGTTGTACTGACTTGTGATGCATCCCCTTTTGGAGTGGGGGGTGTTGAGCCACATGCTTCCCAGTGGAAGGAAGCCCTATTGCATTTTACTCTCGCACCTTGACTAAAGCAGAGAGAAACTACAGCCAACTGGACAAGGAAGCTTTGGCAATTGTAGCAGCTGTCAAGAAATTCCATGAGTATCTATATGGGAGAACATTTACTATTGTCACAGATCACAAACCTCTTTTAGGCATTGTGGCAGGGGACAAACCAAGCCCACGATCCTGTCACCAAGAATGCTGAGATGGACTGAATTTCTTGCTGCTTATTCATACAAACTGATCCACAGACCTGGTAAAGACATTGGGCATGCAGATGCTTTGAGTCGCTGCCCACTTCCTTCACACATTGAGGACCCTGCTCCTGAGACTCACACCTTTTTCTAGAAACTGTTGCCAAGCTTCCAGTACATGCTGCTGAAATTGCCAGAGAGACTGCCAAAGACACTTTATTGGCTCCTGTTATAGGCTGGATTAAGAAAGGTTGGCCACTTCAAGATCTACCTCAACTTGCCCAACCTTTTAAATCCAGGCAAACTGAATTATCTGTATTAAGAGGATGTATTTTGTGGGGTAACAGGGTGGTTATTCCTGCAAAACTACAGAAAGAGGTTTTGGAAATGTTACATGAGGGTCATCCGGGAATTGTCAGAATGAAGGGATTGGCCAGGAGTTATGTATGGTGGCCAGGTATTGACAAAATGGTTGAAAACTGGGTTGCATCCTGTCCCAACTGTCAGGTAGTCAGGCCTGCCCCACCTCTCCCCCAAACAGGAATGGGAATGTCCTAGGGGCCCATGGTCCAGGATTCACATTGATTTTGCTGGCCCTACCAGAGGGCACACTTTCCTTATTATAGTAGATGCATATTCCAAATGGCTAGAGGTTATCCCTATGGCATCCACCATAGCTGAAGCTGTCATCAAACAGCTTAAAAAGCGTTTTGTAGCTCATGGGTTACCTGATGTGCTTGTTTCTGACAATGGTCCTCAATTTACATCCAACCTTTTTGAATCATATTAGCACAGCAGGGTATCAGACATGCCCTGACAGCCCCTGGGCATCCTTGCTAACGGCGGGCTGAGCATGGTACGATTTACCAAGGAAAAACTTCAGCAATTGGGTCCAGGGGACATCACTGAGAAAGTTGAAAAACTACTCAGTGTCCAGCATATCACTCCCAACCCCTCAACTAACTTAACCCCAGCTGAATTGTTGATGGGTAGGAAACTCAGGTCTCCCCTTGACCGCCTTCATCCCACTTACGCACCCAACGCACCACTAGATTCCACTAGCAAAATTCGCACATTCACTGTGGGTGATTCTGTTTATGCTAAGAACCTTATGGGTGAACCATTATGGATTCCTGCTGAGATAACCCAAATCACAGGCCCCAGGTCTTACAGGGTACAAACGGAGGATGGTGTCCTCTGGAGCAGGCACATTGATCAGTTAAGATCCAGACTACCTCAGGAGCATCGCCATTGCTCCTCTCTGGTTCCCATACCTACTGCCTCTTCTAGGGGGGAAGGGGAGGATTATGAGGATAATCAGCAAGCAAGAATCAACCCCATGTGTAACGAGCTAACACGACAGGAACCATCCCAAAACCTGTCACAGTGCCAACAACCATTTTACAAATGGAAGATTGCACATCACTACCTGACTTAGGTGCTGACATTGGGTTGGAGATGGATTGGGAGGAGAGACCAGGTTGTAGTAACCAAACAGGTTCTACCATTACTAGAAGTCCAAGTAAGGAAATGTCAACAGACACATTTCCTCCCTCACAAGGTGAGAACCTTAAAACATCTGAACCACGTAGGTCTCAAGCATACACGTAAGAGCCCCACCTATTTAAAAGAATACATTAGATAGATGGGGTTTGAGTATGGACTAAACCTAGTGGGGAGGGGTGTTATGTATGCAGAGTTTGAATTGATTGGTTGTTCTTGTAAAGTGTTTAAAAGTGCAGGAAAACCCTGCACTCTGATTGGCTGTCAGCCGAGGCAGCCGGCTATATATAGCTGCCTCGGCTAAGCCAAATCGGGTCCGTTCTGAGCTGAAGTCACTAATAAACTTAAGAGCTGAAGCACTCCATGTCTGCCTCTTCATACAAACTTAGCATAACCCATATTTCTGTCAATGTACTTTGGATTTTCCAGTATACACCTATGCACCTTACAAATGAAGGTGTTCTGACCAAGGCTTCCTGAGACCATAATTAAGCATGCGCTTAGTCCAAACAACTCTTGATTTTATTTCAACGCTGGGAATTATGTTCATTCCCAGTCTGTAATGAGTCCCAAACAGTCCTTGAGATAAGCCCCCCTGCCCCTCTCCTTTGAATTGCTGCCAACAACTAAAGTGCCAAATGAACTGTAAAAAGCCAAATGAAATACAAAGTTCACACAGAGCCTCAAGGTTTAATCCGAACAGAGCAAATGACTATGGGATTGGCAATCACCTCCCAGGCTTACTCCCGAGTCGACCCTTTTGTCTTAGCTGCTCTTGCCTTCTGGCAGCTCTGCACACATGCACACTGGGAACAGGCTCCCCTTGTTTCTCTGCCTCACTGCTGCCAGATTCTGGAGGCTCCGGAGTCAGCACACAACTCCCAGATGGTCCTGGCCCCATCTCTGTATTGGATGCAGGACCCTCATCCGAGTCCTCCCCAGACTCCCGGACTGGTCCCCATTCTTCCCCACTGTCCGATTCTGCTGCCGTCTGCACAGGCAGCCGAATCACAACAGAAGGCAAATATACATGTTCCAGGATAATGTTGTGGGATCTAACCAGGGTCAGTCAATGGGACCAGATGTTTAGTCTTTCGAGCTTTTGGACTTCGTGCTGGAACCCATCCGTCGAAGGGGCTTAGAGAAACTTGGTGAGGCCACCGCTCCCAGGCGGTCGATCCCAGTTAGAAGCCCATATTAGGACTTACCTGGGAGGCTGATGAAGGCAGCGAGAATGTCTTATTTCTCGCTCTCCTTAAGCGTCCACTTGAATAACCGCATGGCGCCCTGTTCGGGTCACAACGCTCCTTCTTGCGTCCAGAAGGGAGGGGCGGACCCGTTCTTGGGGAAGAGCTGAAATTTGGGCAATATCTGTCGGATAAAATCACTTTCGAGATTGGGCCGGGTTGTCCTCTGATTTGCAGTGGTTGGAGGAAGGCGGGATACACGGGGAGTCTGAGCCATTACGTTTTGGGATGAGTTCCATCTGTTTCGAGGATGAAGTGGGCGGGATTATCTTGCGCCTGAGTTCCACCACATGTTTGTTGGACCCGTGCCCCTCCTGGTTAGCTTATGCCGCCAGGAAGTCTGCGGCTGGATCGGGCAGTTGTCAGCCTTCTTTGAGAGGTGTCTTTCCCTCCGCCTTGAAGGAGGCGGTGGTGAGCCCTCCTGAAGAAACTGCCCTGAACCCGACCGTGTTAGACAACTTTAGTCCAGTCTCCAACCTTGGCTTTTGGCGAAGGTTGTTGAAAATGTGGTGGCGGCAATTTCCGCTTTTCCTGGAGAAGCGGACTACCTCGATCCGTGCCAATGTTCGGCCTGGTTTCAGCACGAGGAGGCGGCATTGGTCGCACTGTTGGATGATCTCTGGAGGGGACGCGGGACGGGGTTTTCCTCTGTCCTGGTCCTATTAGACCTCTCAAGCACCGATACCATGACCATGGTATCCTTTTACTGCGGCGCCTTGTGGGGCTGGGGTGGGGGACTGTTCTTCGGTGGCTCTCCTCCTACCTCACCCAGAGGCGGTCATAATCGATGTTAACAGGGGGGGCAGAGGTTAGTCCCAAGAAGCTCACTTGTGGGGGTCCCACAGGGTGGGTCCTCTCCCCCCTCTTATTTAACATCTACATGAAACCGCTGGGTGAGATCATCCGTGGTTTTGGGGTGAGAATATCATCAATATCTGGGATGATACTCAACTGTATATTTCCACCCCAAACCAGATCAGTGATGCCCTCTCGTGATGACTTCGTTGTCTGGATCTTGATGCGTGCGGATCTGGACTCGTTGTCTGGATGCGGTGCGGATCTGGATGGGCGGCAACGTAGCCCGACTCAACCCGGCCAAGACTGAGTGGTTGTACATACCGGCATCCCGTTCCAGCTTAGAATGTCCATCGTTGACCATAGAGTGGTGTTGCCCCCTGTGGACGAGGCGAGAACCTGGGGGTCCTCCTGGATGCACGCTCCGGTTGGAGGAGCAGGTGGGAGCCCGTCGCTAGGGGGCCTTTGCCCAGGTCCGGCTGGTTCGCCACCGCCCGTTCTGGACGGGATGCCCTGCGTACAGTCACTCATGCCCTTGTTACCTGCGACTCGACTATTGCAGCGCTCTCTATTTAGGACTGCCCTTGCATACCATCGAGATTACTGCAGCTGGTGCAAAATCGTGGCCGGTGATGGGAGTTTCCGGTTCTCCCATGTTAGCCCCTCCTGCGCTGCCTGCATTGGTTGCGGTTGCCCTCGGGTGAGATTCAGGTTTTAACTTTAACATACAAAGTCCTACATGACATGGGTCCTCATTATTTAAGGGAGACTGCTGCCGACGCTCGAATACTAACCGCCCTGTCGAAGTCACAGACAGGGACTCCTTGGGGTCCCATCAGCGAGCAATGCCGGCTGGCGGTCCCCGACGGCGTGCCTATTCTGTCGCGGTCCCTGAACTCTGGAACCAACTTCCCCTGGGGCTCGCTTGGCCCCTGACCTCCGCACCTTCCGCCATGACTTGAAGACCTGGTTATTCGACCAAGCGGGCTGTGACCTATGGGTGGGGTGTTTTAGATTCCGGTTTTAGTTTTGTATTAATTGGGACCATTAATCTAATTTCTTTTTAAATATTTATTGTCTGTTTTATTGTAAGCCTTGAGTCTTGAGATGGGGCGACATATAAGTCCCATTAATAAATAAATAAATAATAAATAAACTTCTCTCTCATCAGAACTTGGTAGAGAGAAGTGGTTCTTGCTACCATTCTTGTAGAGGGAAGTTCCCTGAGGATGAGTTCAGTACAAGTCTGAAAGCTCAGAAGACTAAACCTCTGGTCCCAATGACTGACCATATTGGATCCTGCAACCTATTCACCCTGCAATAAATTCTTAAATTTTCTATGGGGCTTTTATTTCTAATGAAATACATATAAGTCAGTGCTCCATGTCTCCCTTCTATCTCACTGAAAAATGGGATTTGCGCTTGTAAGATTATGGATGTTATAAAGGTTCAGGGTTCCATAAATGCAGAGTGCTGAACATTAATTTTGATTAAGAACCAGCTTGCTTTATTTTTATAACCTCAGAGCAGGTAACTGTAGTATGCCTAGAAAACAGGAGGGCAAATGTCTCAAAACATGCCATTAAGAGAGAATTAAAGAATAAATTCAATTACATTAAGGCTGTAGTCCTAAACACCGTTATTCCAAAGTAAATTAAATTGGAAATAAATAGAAATGCATATAAATAAATTTCCTCAAAAAGTCACAAATACATTTCACTAATAAAAAGATGGAGACTTAGTCATTGACTAGTTTTAGGTCCAAAGTTTTCCCCAAATTTTGATGTAACTTTCACTAGATTGTATTTATTATACACAAGATCTTTATCACTACTTCCGATTTTAATAAAAACAAAAACACCACAAAATGAATAAAGAGAAATGGGTGGATTATATGAAGCTTTTGAACAGCATTCAGATTTTATTGACTAGGTCATTTACTTGGCAATTTACTCTTTGAAGCCAAGTGTCACAAAGAGAAATTAAAAATCTTTTAAAGGCTTATTTGGGTCAATATTTGGTTTCTGTTCTAAAACACAAATACAAACCCAATTCAGATAGTAAACTGCTATTGAAACATTCTCATAATGTTTTTCCTGAATGCCATCACTCTGCTAAATAACTAATTCCCACAGCACTGTCAAACTATTTACTAAGACTGCATTACTATTATTCTTCTCATCCTTCCTATTACCTATCTCCTCCCACTTATGACTGTAACCATGTTGCTTGTACCTTTATGATTTATGTTGTTTTATTTAGTTACCTAGTATGATTTTGATTGCTTATTTAGTATCCTATGACTATCACTAAGTGTTGTATTTTATGATTCTTGATGAATGTATTTTTTATGTCCTGAGCATATCCTGAAGTCATTCCATTCCCATTCCCATTGTCTATTCTATTCTATTCTATTCTATTCTATTCTATTCAATTCTATTCTATTCTATTCTATTCTATTCTATTCTAATGTCCCATGGCCATTCAGAAAATACAGACTTCATCCAAAAACTACTATATAGTCTTAACCTGTTTGTATTGTAGCAATCAACTCTTGAAGTGGTGGAGGCATAAATAGACATCCTCAGATCCTCAGCTAGGAAATAAGAACTTATCACTAATCAAAAAAAGAGTCACTAATAGAGTTGATGATAGATAACTAGGCCATCCCTGGAATCCAGGCATAGAAATAAAAACAAGAACATCCTCTATCCCTGTTTGTATCCTGGGGAACATAGGCTAAAAGATGATTGTAAGTCAACATGATGTTGTGAATCTAAGCAAATGAGCTACTCAGCCAATTCACCAGCCAGGCAAATCAAGACCTCTGGATTTTGCAGCTCCTGTGAGACAGAAGGACACATGGATTGCTATCAAAAGAGATGGGAGACTGAGCTTGAACTTTCCTCAACTTTGGCAGAATTCTGCAGGCTCTTGCAAAGCACAGCTGTTTTAGGCAAGGGCTAGTTAGAGTAGCAGTTTAGGAGTGCCAAAGGTGGCTGTTGCTGGACTGGTATTAGAAGTGGAGCCCAGTTTCCAGTCTTGGCAGAAGTGGATGAGTTACTGTCTCATTCTGGCACTCAGCTCTTTGACCGGGTCTTATCATCCACAATGCAGCTTCTCCTTGAATCATGTTTTCAACCTCCAGAGGCAAAATTCACATTTAGCTTTTAAACAGCCTTGGACATCTTATGTTTCCTTTTTACTGAGTTACAGTACATGATGAGTTCTGGTTTAAAAAAAGAAAGTTTTGCTAGTTATTTCAGAAGGACAGTTGTGAGCCTGCCTGCCTCCTAAACTCTTCCTTTTCCTTCCTTCAAGTATCTGCAGGAATAGCTTTGAGTTGCTCATCTTTGACAGTTGGAAACTACTGATGTCTGATCCTGCAGCAACAAACCATGCTAAACACTTGATGCAAATTAAGGTGGGCAGACTAGGCTATTTCCACTCTGAAACAATTCATAAATGTGTTCTGTTGCTCTTGTAAAGGAGACGTACATTTCTCCTTTTTTTTTGAAGTAGGAACACTGAAATTTGGCGATATATAAAAACTGAAGGATGGTATTCTCATCCTAATATTTGTCTGGGGATTTATATTAAGATTAATTTGTTTAAAGAGGAAACCTGAATACATTTCTCTAGTGTCTGCAGTGCGAATGCTATCCATCAATGTCTTTGCATTGGAGAAAAATTAGATAGAAAAAATGCATTGTGCACGAAGCCTGAGTATTGAGTTCATCCACTCTTTGAGTATTGAGTTCATCATCTCTTTGGAACCCAAAGAGAGTTATGATTATTGTGGAATACTTTGTCGTTAATGATACCTCTGAAATTCTCACCTACAATGGGCTATAGAGTTGTGAGTTACAAATGCTAGTTTTCTAAGCAGAATCAAAATATAGCAAATTCTAATCCGCTGTTAAAAAAATATTCCAGTGTTTAAAAATGTAGAGGCTATATCATAAATTGCAATCTAAGGAAAGTCAAAAGATAAGGACCATTAGAGGAGGGAGGAAGGAAGGAGGAGAAGAAAAGGAAAGATGGAGGAGTTGGGAAGGAAGGAAGGAAGGAAGGAAGGAAGGAAGGAAGGAAGGAAGGAAGGAGAGAGAGAGAGAGAAAGAAAGAAAGAAAGAAAGAAAGAAAGAAAGAAAGAAAGAAAGAAAGAAAGAAAGAAAGAAAGAATTACCCAGGACTGAAGAGCAGGGCAGAAAGTGGAACTAATTTGGGGCTTTAGAAATGTACAGCCACTAAAAAAATACATGGCTGATTATGGAACTCTTAAACAAATATTTTTGTTCCTATCTAGTAAAACCAATGACCAACCTGGACTGCATCAGACGTTACTTCTTCTTCTTTTTTTTTGACAAACTGTCACTTGCAATTCAGTTATGACCTCTAAGTTCCTGTCTGATAAGGATGCTTCTTCATCCCAAATGTAATTTCTTCATGGAACAGCTTGGCCCAAATGCTGCCAGTTAACACTCCATGCTTGAAATTTGAAACCATTTGAAGAATTGACCCATGAGAAATGTATAGGTTCTCAACTGCTACTGGAGTCAAACAAATAGTTAACCCTGAAGCTGACCTGACCGAAGCCTTGTAAGCTTCAATGTTTCCCCACTGGAGTTGAGGGATAGGGAGAGGGGAGTAGAGATAGCTGGGATTTTGTAGCAAAAACAAAATACTTTCTCTTGGGAACCAAGGACATTCTCACACCTGGTCAGAGGAAGGCAGAGTGACGTCACCAGGCAATCAGAAAGCAGTATGATTGGACCATGTGATTGATTGTTTTGAGACAAAGTGACAAACTTTTACTTAAGTGAAAACTGTGGGAACCTTCAGAGTCGGTTTTCACCAGATCTGTGCCAATATGATATATTCAATAAAGCTATTCTTTGAGGAATCTACCTGCCTCGGAATTTTGCTTGCTATGGGTCTATTACTTAGAACCCTGAGATAAATCTTAATAAAATTATTTGAGGAAGACAGAGAAGAATGCCTCTTTTTTGCAAGTTGTGTGCAGAGATTGTCAGAGACTACAGTTGAATGATATAACTGTCTAATTTTTGTTTCCTGCAGTTCATTACAGGAAAAATGAAGAAAATTAAAAGATTCAGTCTCTCTAAATGAATTTAAATATCATATCAGCAATTACATGTGTGTGTACTTATACACACCAACATACCTGTTGTTTTGGATGTCCCTTTTGCTTGTTTGATAAGCCAGTTACTTTTTCTCTTTATATACCAAGATTGTCTTCTGTCTGACCACAGCAATTATCTTCTACCTCTCCCATTGACCCAACTTGGTTCGTATTTTCACATCTGTTTTAGATACTTTTGCTTTGCTATAATTTTAGATGTTATTGTATTTAATATAATTTTAGTGTTTACATTCTAATTTAATATAGGCTGTATTCTGGACTTCATTTATAGATATTAGTTAGGTTGTTTTACAAATGTATTTTAACTCTGCTTTAATTTTATTTTGTTCATTATGACCAAACATTACATAGACCATTATGTACTGCTCTATTACTGCAATGAAATTGAATTGAATTGAATCACAGCAGTTGTTTTAGGTACTTTTGTAAACTTCACTTTTAAATTTTCCATTCATTCTTGAGTCACACATTAAAATGTCTATATACAAATCCACTCAGTGTCAGGCATAATCAGGATTTTTAAGTTAAATTGTAGTTCAAAAGATTTATTGCTCAACCCCTATACACAAGAAATCTAGTCAACTAAAATTCAGGACTAAATTGATGCCAGATAAAGGTCAATAGCATTCAAGAGGGATTATACTTGGACCATTTTTGGCAACATGGAGATTCTAAGCTGTTGACATGCTTAACTCCACTGCTCCATCTGCTTTTCTTTTTCAACCAGGGTAAATAGTAACCATCCTTACTTGGTTTTGTTTTGTTTTGTTTTGGTCTATATCATTGAATGGTTTAAATGTCCTGGCATGAGTTCCATTGCAAAGAAAAAAGTCTTGCAAAGAACAAACACAGATCCCAAAATGAATTTTAAAAACAGGAAATTCATGATTTTAATTTGAAGAACGAGGTGGTTGGTTATAATCTAAAATTCTGAAATGCAAGCAGCCTTCTCACATAATGGTCACAGAACCCATTTTATCTCTCAACACCCAACTGGCCCTTTTGAAGAGAAGACTTTAGCCCTGGGCATCAGGAACCAATGGAGTTAACCAACGCTTGGGATCTTCTTGGTGTTTTTAACACACAGCACTACTGTGCTGGGTAACATCCCTTGAAACAATATTATGGTCCTGAGGGCTGATTGCTTTGCCCAGTTAGAGCTTTCTGCCTCAGCCAATCTAGGATATAAAAAGAAAAAAAAAGAAAAAGAGGGACAAAAAAAATCAACCTGGTTTCCACCCAATTGTGTTGCCAAATTCAACAGAGACATTTCCATATGGTTCAGTACAAGTTGGGCAATTTATTTGGGATGCAGTAATAAATAGAATCTCCTAGGATTTGATAGGTAGTTCATCCAGGAACTTGCCTGCCATCTCATCATGAACGGATCAGAATGAGACATCAGGAAAAAGGAATAAATAGCGCAGCCATTTTAATTGCGCTGAGAATACGTTGGCATGCATGCTAAATAGCAGTGTGTACACACATGCAGTTTAGCTTAGTTTCAAGAGGATGACAAAAAGGCCAGCTCTCTGCTTTGAATGTACTCTCCTTCCTCTTTTGCGGAAATCTCATTGTAATCAAAACATGTGCCAGCAGTTTGGAATCTGAGCAGGGTTGTTGCAACTGTCCTTCCTATAAAATATTGACCTCTAATTTCATTGAGGAGGTTTTAAAGACTCCCATCACAATACTTTAGCTCTACTACTAACTAAATAGAGGAGCAGACAATACTAATTCTCTTAACAGAGTAGATCTCAAATTAAATATGTCAGTGGTCAAATTTCCTATCCTCCCAAAAAATTACCCAGGGGCATACAGACCCACCACACACACTCACACAAACACACACACACACACACACACACATTCCTTCCACGTAATGTCAATTCCACATGATTTCATCAGCAGCACTGTACAGAAGAAGCACTATATTTGTGCTCCCAACAATAATTTTGCTGGGCGCTACAAATCTGATTTAGAAAGAATGGGGTGGACAAGAAGATCGATGGCATGAGCTGCCTTTTTGCACTTTCTAAAGTTGCAACATGATTTCATACTTTATGGAAAGACTGCTAGGCATAAGTAGTAGAACAACTAAAGCACCAATGGCTGTGTTACAATTGGGGAGATACTTTTACAACCTTCTAGCTTGTGAGAAAGTATCCCAGGAACAACACTGAGGTTTAGATTTTTCTTCTTAAGGTCAAGGATGGTCACATTCATACAGGGGTGTCAAACTCAATTTCATTGAGGGCCTCGTCAGAGCTGTGGTTGACCTCAGGGGGGAGCAGGCGTGGCCGACTGGGTGTGTGTGGCCAGCTTGATGCCACTCACTGGGCATGGCCAACTGCATGAGCGTGGCCAGATTGACACCACTCCCCAAACTGCTGCATTGGGTGGACCAGGCCAAAGCCACACTGGCCCGATGTTTTCTCTTTGCATTGGGTAGACCATGCTGAAGCGATGCAGGCCAGCCCCTTACATTTTCCAGAATGGCCCCATGGGCAGGATCCAACCACATCTTCTGTTTGACACCCCTGCATTCATAGGAGGAGAAATTTAGCATTTAATTTATCCTCCTGCTACCTTTGCCACCAGGGTAATGAAATGTAAACCTGGTCCTGAGAATGGGCAAGAGATAAATGAATCATTAAGAAAAGAAGAGGCTCAAGAAAAATTACTCAGCCCAGGCAAGAAGAAAGTACAAGAAAGAAACTCAGAATAGGCTACCTAGCAGGCCATCATTAAGTATGAGCCAGCAAAGAGCTGCAGTTGACAAAAAAAAGTCAATGCAATCCTGAGCTGCATCAAGAGAGAGATAGCATCAGGATCACAAGAATTGATAGTATCACTTTATACTGCCCTGGTGAAACTACACATGGAATATTGCACCCAGTTCTGGTCTCCATGATATAAAAAAGGCATTGATACCCTAGAAAGAGTACAGATAATACTCACAAAAATGATAAGGGGTTTAGAGGCTAAATCATTTTTTTTTAAAATTCACATTTATATGCCACCCTTCTCCGGAGACTCAGGGCAGCTTACAATCTTTTGGAGCACAACTCAAAGTGCTCAGCAATAGCCTTCATTCTCTTGTATATGCCTGCTTATTACTAAGGCTTCCCCCCCCCCCAGTGGTATTTTATGTTCCATGCCCTATAACAGTGGTGGCTAATCTTTTTTGGCTCCCGTGCTGGTAATTGCGCGCGTGCTTGCTTGAGCACTCATGTGCCAACACCCAGAAGGCAATGCGTGCTGGGCCTCCCACACCCTTGCGCATGCGTGCGTGATCCCCTCATGCACCACACATCTGTACATGTGCATGCAATCCCCCCTCACATGCTATGCGTCTTTGCGCATGTGCACATGGCTCCCCCCTCATGCACTGCGTGTCTTTGCGCATGCATGCACGACTCCCTTCTTGCATGCCACACATCTGCACATGCACATGTGATCCCCTCACATGCAACATGTCCCTGTGCATGTGCGCACGTCTCCAGTGCACCCCCCTCTGCCCCTGTGCATGAGCACCAGATACCTGACAATCAGCTGTTGGGCAGCAGCGGGCGTGCATGTGCAGTGGGGGTCTTCCAGGCAACCTCTTGTGTGCCAAGGGAAATGACTCTGCATGCCACTTCTGGCATGTGTGGCATAGGTTCACCAACACGGCCCTATAACAATGAAATCTGATTCTGTTCTTGTTACTGATTATGCCTACTTCAGCTGGTTCGGACTGGTTCGAGAGAACTGGTAGTTCCCACAAAGTGCACTCATACTGAACCAGTTGTTACACTGGTTGAATCCCACCACTGCCTCAAAGGGCTGAGAAGACCAAACGTCTGACTGGGAAAGTGGGTAAAGGGACATTGTAGAAATAAATAAGGAGAGGAATATAACTCTCTAAACGGAAAAAGAAGTTAGAGAGCTGTTCTAATTTTATTGCCTTCCACTAAGTGCAATATGGAAAGGCAGAGGGCTCTTTTCCCTTTTTTCCCCCTTAAGCCTTGAAATACAATGAATATTTCCCTTCTGTGCTTCTGCCCTGTCAGTCTGCAAGCTATCAAAGCTTTAGGGCTTGACATAGCACTCCAATTTTGAAACACTTCAAAAAAGCAATAGGTTTACTCTGCCTGGTTAAATCCCCTTCCATTGATCTGGAAATTAGTTCCATTGCATTTGATGCTGTAAATGAGGTAATTTAAACTCTCTCTCTCTCCCTCTCCCTCTCCTCTCTCTCTCTCTCTCCCTCCCTCCCTCCCTCCCTCTCTCTCATTTCATTGTCATCAATTCACCATGCTTCACAATACTGTTTATTATGACTGTGTAAAGCAAGCCAAAGGCACAGATGGGACTGAATTTGGATCATGAGAGCTCCAAACCATTGTCAGATGGTAAGATTTACCATGGCAGCCATGAGTCAACATCTAACTGAAGGATGAGATACACATTCACCCTTGGCAAGGTCAAGATGTGCCACACCATGTCTGATTAACTGCAACTCAAGCCATGTGATGATCATACAAATGTGGTGGAAACCAAGCCAAGTGCATTTCTAATAAACATGTTAAATGAGACATGGTCAACCTATGATAGACAGGGATCCCTGTTCCAGTATTGTCATGATCAAACAGGGTGATATGGGCTCAGTATTAACTTTCATTCACAATTCTCCCATCTATAAAATGAATAGGTCTATATTAGCTTTTTTCTCATTTATATCCTAAAGCAGGGCTGTCAAACTCCCATGACATAGACTGTATGCATCATGTGCTGGCCATACCCATGCCCGGTTTAGCAAAGGGGAAAAAAGTATCAATACACCATGTGACACCACCGTGACAACATGCAATAAAGTTTATTGCAAATGAAATGCTAAGGATTAATAATAATGATGAATAGAATAGAATAGAATAGAATAGAATAGAATAGAATAGAATAGAATAGAACAGAACAGAATATTATTCTTTATTGACCAAGTGTGATTGACACACAAAAAATTTGGTGCAAATGCTCTGAGTGTACATAAAAGAATTCGTCAAGAGTCAAGAATCATAAGGTACAACACTTAATAATAGTCATAGGGTACAATAAGCAATCAAATCATACTAGGAAACAGTCAATAAAATTGTTAGGATACAAGCAACAAGGTTACAGTCATACAGTCATAAGTGGGAGGAGATGGGTGAAAGGAAGGATGGGAGGGTTAATAGTAATAGTAATGCAGACTTAGTAAATAGTTTGACAGTATTGAGGGTATTATTTGTTTAGCAGAGTGATGGCTTTCAGGGGAAACTATCCTTGTGCCTAGTTGTTCTGGTGTGCAGTGCTCTATAACATCATTTTTTTAGTTTAGTTTGTTTATTTATTTATTTATTTATTTATTTATTTATTTATTCGACTTATATGCCACCCCCTCTCCGAAAAGGACTCGGGTGGCTCACAACTAAAAAATACAACAATAAATAAATTAGCTAAAAACATATTTTTTGTCATTGCACCTCATACACGAAATCAAACACCATCTTCAGTGCACATCATGACCATGAAAATAAACACAAACACACATCCTTCACCCTCGACACATTGAACAGAAAACCCCCGACACCGCACCAATACTGCACTATACAGCAGAATTCAAAGAGCTACTGCCCTGGGATAGAAGCTCTTTTGAGGGTAGGAGTTGAAAGAGTTTATGTCAATATTCTGTAAATATTTTCACAGCCCTCTTTTTGACTCATGCAGTATACAGGTCCTCAATGGAAGGCAGGTTAGTAGTAATTGTAACTTAGACGTATAAAACTTGGACAACCATTTGCCTGAAATGGAATAGGGCATAGGTTGAACTACCATGTTTCCCCGAAAATAAGACACTGTCTTATATTTTTGGCTCCCAAAACACACTAGGTCTTATTTTCGGGGTAGGTCTTATATATTTATGGTGCCAAATAGTGGGTGTGAGTGTGTAGGGGGTGTTTCACGGGTGCATGGTTGCTCCCTGAAAAGTCTTCCTGGAACTGGAGATTTACACTAGGTCTTATTTTCGGGGTAGGTCTTATATTAGGGCAGGTTTAGAAAATAGTGCTAGGTCTTACTTTCAGGGTAGGTCTTATTTTCGGGGAAACACGGTAACAGAAGAACAGAATTGGAAAAGACCTTGGAAGTTTTCTCATGCAATCCCCTGCACAAGCAGGAGACCCTTCTGGGCAAACGACTGTCCAAATGGCTATTAAAAATGTCCAGTCTTGGAGCACCCACAACTTCTGAAGGCAAGCCATTCCACTGCTTAATTGTTCTCACTGCCAGGAAAGTTCTCCTTAATTCTAGGTTGCTTCTCTCCATGATTAGTTTCCAACCATGGCTTCTTGTTCTGCCTTGGGCTAGAAGACTTCCAATGTCCCTTCCAATTTTACTATTCTGCATAGAGTGTGTGTGTGTGTGGGGGGGAACCTCTCTTCTCATATGCTCAGGCACAAGAGAAAATGGGATGATGCTCATATATCAAACCTAGCAGAAAAACAAATGTTTGTAATTCAGCATCTTTGCAAATTTCACTTTAAGCCTTGGACGGTCTCCATTTGGTGCAGTAGGGCATTGGCCCAACCTATCCACATTTGCTGAAAGATTTTTGGCCTTTAGGGTGGTTACATTTAAACTGCCTTTGATTGAGGCAGTTAACCATTCCGTTTACTCAGATCTAAGCTGCAAGTTGACAGTGGAGCCCTGTTCCTTTGATGGAGGCAGCTTTCCGTCACAGGTGCAGATCACTGGGAATCAACAGAAAGTAGAGAGCTTTGGATCCTAAGGCAGAAAACTGTGACTTTCAAACTCAGGTGTAACTATCACCTCGTATTTCTGCATCTAAATCTAACATGTTTGAAGCCAGACCATTGACTTTATGTTTCATGTTCTAGTTTTTCAACTCATAAAACAGTGTTTCTCAGCAACATTAAGATATGCAGACTTGAATTCACTAAAATTTCTCCTTTCACTGAATTCAAGAGACAATTTTCAGAAGTCAGGGACATAAAGGAATCTCTCTGTCCCAGCATGCAAAAAAATGCTAGCCACAAGTGGGGGGGGGCTACAAAGGAACCTGGGTGGGCAGGGAGGCTGTTGCATTTGCTCTTTAAAAATGCACAGACTAATTAAAGGGTCTCTTCCATCTTTGTTTAACTCTAAAAAAAAGCCTGCTGTGTTGACAGACCAAACTTTTTGCAAAAAAGTCTTTCTTTTCTTCCTTTGAACAAATACGTATGTATGTATAGCAATAGCAATAGCATTTAGACTTATATACTGCTTCATGGTGCTTTGCAGCCCTCTCTAAGCAATTTACAGAGTCAGCCTGTTGGCCCCAGCAATCTGGGTCTTCATTTTATTGACCTCAGAAGGATGGAAGGCTGAGTCTACCTTGAGCCTGGTGAGATTTGAACTGCCAAATTGCAGGCATCCAGCAGCAAGCAGAAGTAGCCTGCAGTACTGCACTCTAGCCACTGTGCCACCATGGCTCACTGCATACACCATGGTATGTATATATATATATGTATGTATGTATGTATGTATGTACCGTGTTTTCCCGAAAATAAGACCCTGTCTTATAATTTTTTTGCCACCACAAGAAGAAGCCTTCAGAAATTTCTTCTTCTGCTGATCGATCCGGAGCTTTGTTATCAACTACAGAGGCCTTCAGGAATGTCTTGCCAGCCTTGCCAGCTGCAGAAGAAATGGGCCAGCAAGGCAGGTGTTGGGGTGTGTGAGGACTGGCTACCACTGTAGTAGTTGTAGCAAGTAGTAAGTAATAGGGCAGCTCCACTCCTCATCCCCACCCTAGCTTAATTTTTACTTGTGCACTCTGGAGTGGGTGGGATCTTAATTAGGGCTTATTTTGGGGGTAGGGCTTATATTGGGTGCACAAGTAAAAATTAAGCTAGGACTTACTTTCAGGGTAGGTCGCATTTTTGGGGAAACAGGGTATGCATGTATGTATGATTTTCCTCCTTCATCCTTTTTATGAAAAATTCAAGGCAGTGAACATATCTAATACTCCTTCCTCCTTCTCCTGTGAGGGGAGTTGGGCTGAGAGAGAGTTATTGGCCCAAAATCACTCAGCTCACTTTGATGGCCAAGGCAGTACTAGAACTCACCATCTCCCAGTTTCTAGCCTAGTGCCTTAGCACTAGACCAAACTGGCTCTCAAATTTCAAACTTCCTGGAATTGCTAGGCAAAAAGTTTCTCTGCAAAGACTCAACGGCCCTTGCCTGATAGATCTCATGGATGCCTTCAGTGATACCTTCAGGCATTTTGGAATCCCATCAGCTCCTTAGTGAACAGCACATGCCTTGAAAGGTGAGATTAAGCAATAAATGAAAATATTGAAGTCAATAATGAAGAAATTTTGCAACTTATGTAAATGTGGGACAGTCTCATCAACATAGGTGTAAGGTTTGCTATACAATACAAGGACATGTGGATTTAAACGTTTAGAGATGAAAGGCCCAGAAAATATCTCCTACCAAGCCAAAGTATTATACCAGAACACATCACTCCAGTACCTTTGCAGCACCATGTGCAGACTCCACTTTGATTTCCAGACTGTTCTTTGTCTGTTACCATAGCAATTTTTGCCTCATTACAGTCCTTATGAACTTGTTTACCATCCCAGGGATAACACTTCCAATTCCAAGCTGAATATCAGAGTTCTGTGCGGCCCATCTGTGCCTGATCTGATCAGCACTTCCCAAATAATACATTGGCAGGTCATTGTAACTTTGTCTACCTCGGAAGCTAAAAGCATCGCTTAATAATTCTTAATTTCTCGGAACAAAATGGATGGCAATTTGGAGCCAAGCCATTTCTTCAGGCTGCCCGAGCCGTCCTTTGATATTCAGTAGAGTGTGTCAGCTTCCTCCAGCCTCTCACTCTGGCTACATTAAAGGTGGATTTCATGCTGGATGAAGACCACAAGGGTAGAGTGATCAATTTCAGTAACCTCCCCCACTGGGAAAAACCCTTAGAAAATGATGATATTTTGATATGATATATTGCTTATTTTGAAAAATGTTTCGGATGTTTTGTCTAAACATCTAATGTCAAATGTCTAAAAAGCCATTTTCTCCACATACTGTACACTACCATAGTATTTAACAGTCATTTGTCCAAAGCATATCACTTGTCTAAGAACTGGGAAGATCACCATTCTGAAATAAGTTTGGAAACTCCTCCTTAGGTGACATAAAGATTTTTTTAAAAAAGCTAAACACAGTTCAATCAGATTTGCAGAACTTCTCAGAAACCTGTTCACTCATCTGTAACAGTTTCTCCATTTTCTATCAACATGAGATTATTATTTGTTTAAATCAAATAAAAGTGGATTATTCAAACCACCAATGTCATAAAATAAAGATTTGTTCTTATTTACACATGCAGAGGATGGAATTTAGAAAGATGAGTATGCACTGGATTTGATAAATCCTGGATGTAGAATCAAATAGGATTGATATTTTTAATTTGTTTTATTTAATTATTTGATCCTCCTCCTCCTCCTCTTCCCTCTGTTCCTCCCCCTAAAAACAAACCTTTGGGACAAATTGAAATGAATGATAGTTATTGGTCCAAAGCTACCCAAATAAGGGATTTTAGTAGACAATCACTGTAACATGTTGATTTATTTTTAAAGAAAGAAACAAGGAACAACCAGGAGAATTACTCCAGCCTCTTAAAGTGCATAATGCTCCTTTCCAGAGAAAAATGGGTTCACAAAAATGATGATAATCCTAACTAATATGGATCTGAAAAGCATCCCTGTGCAGTGGAAGACAGAACTGTTCTGAAACTGTTGATCTATCGTGATGGGAACAGATAGGTAGAGCATTTATCAGGGAAGGTGGCTTTGATAGAAACTTTGCTCAGCAGGTTGTCCACATAATTACCGCAGAATAGCATTTCCACCCTTCTTTCAAAAATATGAAGGAAGAAAATTAGCATCGCTGATCCTGAAAATTTCTGTCGGTGGTCTGGAAAGGATTAACCTGCCATTTCTGTGTGTGTGTTTTTTTTCCCTTGTCTGTAGGATCCCGTATTTGGAGAGAGGATTGGCTGCCTCTGAAAGAGAAGGGAGAAAATTCCAGTGTAACCTGAACTGCTGCAGGTGCATCAGGGCTCCTGATAAACTAATTATATGGTGAGTGCTATCTTTCCTCTATGCACACATCTTACATGTGCCAACCTGATATTAATAGATAGTAATTGTTTCAGTGCACAGGCTGGGCCAAGGAAATTGATTTTACAGTTGCTTAAATGTTAAAAGCAAAAGTTTGTTCTCCCCCTCCCTAGTCTCCCTCTCTGCCCCCACTCAAAACAGTTGCTGAGAAAGCTTAATATGCACTCATGAACAAACTGTCTAGGAAAGATGAATGCTGTGCTTATTTCTAGCAGCATCTCTGACTTGTTTGTTGTTGCTGTTGCCACCAAAATGGAAAAAGGAAAAGGTAGAGAGCCAGATTGGATGTTGAAGGGAAGAGGCAGCCCAGCAAGAGATATGTGTAGTCTTTCACGTACAGCCCAAAATTTCTGTTGTTAAGGGAGACATTTGCTAAGTGAGTTTGGCCCAGGGACCAGTTTGGGAGAACCGGATGTTAAATTTGCATCTGGTTTGGTGAACCGGTATTTGAACAGACTGGTTGGCTGGTCAGGGGGAGGGGCCAGTCAGAGGTGGTATTTGCAAGTTCTCCAAACTACTCAACATTTCCGCTACCGGTTCTCCAGAACTGGTCAGAACCTGCTGAATACCACCTCTGGTCCTCATTTTACCAACCTTGGAAGGATGGAAAGCTGAGTCAACTTTGAACTGGTCAGGATCAAACTGCTGGCAGTCAACAGGTCAGCAGAAGTAGCCTGCAGTACTGCACTCTAACCACTGCACCACCGTGGCTCATATGCTGAACAACAATAAATAGTATAACACAATTTTGTGACATAAAAGGCTTAGTGGTCCAACTTTCATTGTTATAAAAGTTAGGCTTTTTTCCACTTCTTATAATCATGTACAGGGACAGTAAACAAACTATGAATCAGGCTAATATCAACTCAGCTTCTTGAAAACTTTCTTCAGATATCTTCTTGCTGTGCCCAAATATTCTCAAGTATATTTTAGCAATGCTATGGCCCAGAAACTTCACTTTTAAAAAATAAAAATGGATATTTTTTCCCTGGGAGCAAGACACTTGGTTTGATACTTTTGGGAAAAGTAGCTGACTATTTCAAATAATAACAGGCCTGGTTTATTCAGTATTGGTAAGATACACAATTATTTCTAATTCAAAACATTACATTTAAGAATGCTTAGGAGAAACTGGAACATGTTCAGTGATAGGAAATGAAGATGATCCAAGGATCATCAAGCCATTGTAAGTCCTACAAAGACAGAGTGAAGGAGCTGGACATCTTTGAGAAAAGGTGGCTAAGATACAATAGTAGTGTTCAAATATCTGAAAGGAAATAACATAGGAGTAATCAGACCTATTTTTCAACATTCTGGAGCAGTGTTTCTCAACCTTGGCAACGTTAAGACCTGTGGATTTCAACTCCCAGAATTCCCCAGGTAGTTATGCTGCCTGAGGAATTCTGGGAGTTGAAGTCCCCAGGTTTTAAAGTTGCCAAGGTTGAGAAACACTGTTCCAGAATGTAAGACAAGCAACAATGAATTTGGGTTACAGGAAAACAGACTTGATTGAATATTAGGAGTCGTAACGGGAAAAAAAATCCTACCATAAGCCTAATCTTTGACTGGATGCATTCAAGTAGTACCCAGACAACCATCTAAATGGGCTGTTTAATATGATTTCTTGCATTGATCAAGATGTTAGGCTTTATTGCCTCAATGGCCCCATCCAACCCTCTGATTCTTCAGTCATATCCACATTCCGTATTTTTTTTATGGTTCTACAAATCCCTGGAATGGAGAAAGATATAGCATTCCAGAAATTGCATTCTTTAAAGCATGGTCTTAAGTGAAGTAAATCCCACAACATTCAGAAGGACAATGCAAAACCATACAGAATTCTGGAAACCTAGAGTTGAAAGTTCCTCAAATCCAACCATGTTGCCAAAGAGTTAGAACTAATACTACTCGGTTTGCACACATTTGTTTTTAATGCCCCAGCTGATCAATTGGAAGTCCCTTAGAAGCACAACAGTCCCCTGGTTCCATATCCGGATATGACTTCCTCAAGCAGCTGCTAAGGTCTCTGGGTTGAAGTTTGAAGAATTTCAAGAAGAAGGGAGAATTTAGACCAGTGGTGGGCTGCAACTGGTTTAACAATTGGTTCTGTGAGAGAGTGCTTTGTGCGTGCATGTGTGCTTCATGAGCACACACACCTAACACATGCAGCATTCAAAAAAACCAGTTTGAACCTCTACAGGGCAGCCCCAGTAATGTTCTGACCAAGGCTTCCTGAGACCGTAATTAAGCACATGCTTAGTTAAAACAACTCTTGTTTTATTTCAATGCTGGGAATTATGTTCATTCCCAGCCTGTAATGAGTCCCAAACAGTCCCTCGAGATAAGCACCCACCTTTCTCTCCTTTGAATTACTGTCAACAACAAAAGTGCCAAATGAACTATAAAAAACCAACCAAAGTACAAAATCCACACAGAGCTTCCAGGATTAATCTGAACAGAACGAACGACTTTGCTTCCTGCAAAGGTTTCTCTACCTTTGCACTTCTTTTACACCTTAGGCGAGGGACAATCACCTCCAAGCCTTACTCCCGAGTCACCACTTTTGTTTCAGATGCTCTTGCCTTCTAGCAGCTCTACGCACACACACACTGGGAACAGGATCCTCTTGTTCCTTTGCCTCGCTGCTGCCAGACTCCAGAGGCTCCAGAGTCAGCACACCACTCCCAGATGGTCCTGGCCCCATCTCTGCATTGGATGCAGGACCCTCATCTGAGTCCTCTCCAGACTCCTGGACTGGTCCCCATTCTTCCCCACTGTCTGAATCCACTGCCGGCTACACAGGATGCCGGCGAACCACAACAGGTAAGTAGAACAGCTGGGGTGTGCAAAATCCACTGTGCCATGCAAATCAGCTGAGTTGAAAAAGATGGAAATATAGGACAGGATAGGGTGGGGGTGAGTGGGTGGGGGCAGCTGATTGTCAGAACTACTGATTCACAAGAATTGGTCCAAACCAGCAGCAACCTACCAGTGATTTAGACCCACCAGCCAAAGCTTGACTTATGGACATCATTTTCATTTTCCTCAAAATGGGAAGAAGGCCAACTTTTCTGAGAAAGCCACATGAAGTCTAGTGACTGAACTGGCCCAATGAAACAAGAAATAGAAGGAACAAATATTGGCAACTGCTATGGGAAGAAGAGGGGGGAAAAGCTCATGAGAAGAAGAGAATAGCCACAGACTTAAGCATTTAACCACACCCTCAATTCCCACTCACTCAAGTCGTCATTATTTGCAGTTTTATTATTTTCAGAGTTATGCTGCAATGGAACCCCTGTGAATAACAAGAATGCTATTTCCTCTTAACTTGGCCACCTATCCCTAAAGTAGGTGCCAAACTCCATTTCCCACCTGTGAGGATTTTGCCAATTTCTTTTATTCTCCTTAAAAACAAAAACAATAGCCACTAAAGTAAAGCAATTGAATTTCTATCAAATAGATGGAGAATTGTAAACAAAATTGCAGAAAAATTTTCTGGCGCAATTCTATCCACAACAGAATTGTCTTTTCAAAATTGTAATGGGAAAGAGTCTGTTCCAGATATCCAGGAATAAACTGTTCCAAAGAATATTCATATCCCAAGCCATAACTGAGCCCATAACTAACCTGAACACACAGCTGACAGTTCTAGATGATCTTCAATGATATAGCCACACATAAAGCTCATGCCAAAAATCCAATCATATAATGACAAGGGTATGAGTAATTGTTAGTAAAGCCTCTTGATTGAGGAAAAGCTGAGACTGGACTGAGTACTTGGTATAAGGTAATACTTACAGTACCTGATTTATTGATTATGTGCCATCAATTCATAATAAACTTTTAGCAAGCACATAATTAGATTTTCTCCGTGAGATCTGTCCCTAATGTAATGTTTCAAGTCTTCTCCAGTGTACGCATAGCTTCTGTAACTTAGTCCATCAACCTTGCCTTGGGTCATCCTCTTCTTCATCATCATTCCATCTTCCAGAAACATCTTCAAGCCTTCTTCAGAGAGAATGCACATAATTATCCAAAGTAGAATAATTTCAGCCTGAATTTCGTCTATCTCCAGTCTACAACACAGTCCTTTCAACAGTTCCAAGAAGGCTCCACACCCATTTGCACTACTCAGGTGACCCTGATGACACATATAAACCTCCAGGTGGCCTTACTGACTCACTAAAAGAATGCAAATGACCAACTGTCTGCCAGGAGTATAAAACCTTCTATTCCCTACCATCCAGTCAGAGGTGAAGAAGCTTCTTGAATAAGAAGCGAAACATCTTCAAAGAAAAACCCAGAACGTCCAATTACCTTTTGAAAAGCACCTTTGGGACAACCTTGACCTGGATGACTGAGAATCTCCATAGTCTCTCAGCCTGCACATTTATACCTTGAGTAAGAATTCTAGGTTGATTGGTTGGTTTTTATGGCTATCCATGATATTCTCAGGCATTTTCTGCAACACCAAAGTTAAAAAGTGTCAATACTCTTCCTATTACACTTCTTTCAAGTCAATGTTCACATCCATAAAGTGTCACAAGAATGCCTTGGCTTGCACAATTCTGATCTTTGTAAGGTTGGCTTTAAAAGAAGAAATTGTCCACCACTTCATTGTCAATTCCAAAACTGGTTGTTTTACATCTTACCATTAATTTGGTCTTTCTTATATTTAATTTTAATTGCATTCTTTCATTGTGCCCCTTGACTTTTAATACTAGGGCTTGTAGATTCTTTGCATTTTTGGTACCAGGGTAGTGTCATCAGCATAGCACAGATTATTGATGTTTCTCTGAATTTTAAAACTACACTAATCTAATTCCAATCCAAATTCCCTTAAAATATATTGCATGTGTACAGTATGCTGAATAAATGCAGGGCAAGTATAAAGATTTGTTGCACTCCTTTGCCAATCTATGTTCTATTTGCACCTCTACATTGGCTGAATTTTGCTTTCTGCTTCCATCTCAGGATGAAAAACCCAGCCTCTAGTTTTTAAATTTCTTGTGTACATTTTGTAAAACTTAATAAAGTTGTATATCACCAATAAAAATATTCTTCTTTCTGCCACACTCAATGCTTTTTGTAACAACTTCCTGATAAGAATGTCTGAAGAACAAAAGATGTTCACAGCAGGGGTGGGATTCTACCTGTTCAGATTGGTTCTATAGAACCGGTTGTTACAACTGTGCAGTTCAGAAACCAGCAAATCGCACCACTGGCTGACCCTGCCCCTCCCCACCTGCCCCGCCCAGTCACTCCTTATCTTGCATGCACACCATCCAACTTGCCTGTATTGGGCCTTCACCTAATTTTTGGTAAGTTGCTATTTTTTCTTTTCCTGATGATCAGCTGTTCCAACTATCACAATTTAATACCACATTACCTAGAAAGAAGGAAATCATCAGATTTATTGCTTTCTAGCTAATCTAAATTGCTGTTGTACTGCTTTACCTTCACCCAGGAGGCTTCCCAGAGGCCCAGTCAGGGATGGTATTCAGTGGGTTGAGGGGAGAGAAGTGGCCTAAGAGCAGAGCTGAACCTTCCTTAGGACTGAAGCTTCTATTTTAAAATGCAGACTCAGACAGCAGATTGCAGAAAGTAGATCTGTGAATGAATCTGTGATTCTGCAAGCAACTCAATCTGCCTGCCTGTTTTGCCTGATTTTGGGTAAAAGTTTCTCTTTTTTAATTAAAAAAATTCAATATTTACATAAATATTTGCAATATTTATATACAAGCCATGCCCACCCAGTCATGCCCACCCAGTAAGCCATGCCCACCTAGTCACATAACCTCCAAGCCACACCCACAAATTAGGGCCATGCCCACAGAACTGGTTGTTAAGAAATTTGAATCCCACCCCAGGTTCACAGACATTTGAATGGTCTGAAATTAAACAACAAAGATTTGGACTTTGTGTCATGCACCACATTGGTAACAATATAGAAGTGGTTAGTTACTGCCTTTTTCCAGAATTATATTTACTTCTCCATCAAACTGACCACTTTGAAATTTTCTGGATTTTTCCATCCAAGTATGAACCATCTCCCATCCCATTATGTTCTTGAGATCAGCCAAGTTAGCTGTTTAGGTAGCTCTGGTACCCTAAAACAAATATCATTCAATTGATGTTTTGGAGACTGTTGTGCATGTGTCTGTATTTATTAAATAAATAAATTTATATGCCACCCATCTCACTATCACGCAACTAACTTTTAGATAATTTTGAGAAATCTATAAAGTTTGATTAATTAACCATCCACCTGGTGACTCTATTATTCCATTGTTACAAAATGCTCTTGTTTTCAGGATGACTAGCCCTGCTGATGCCCTAGCTACTACATAGCTAGAATTCTTGGCAGAAGCTGTTTCTTCCACTCCATTCATGATAATCATACAGGCTTTCCCCATATGTCCAGCTTTGCTCTTGTTTCTGTTGCCACTCCAAGTCAAATGGCTCTGATGAAAAATCAAACCACAGCTGTTTCCACTCCAAACCACTCTGGATCTTTTACCTGGTAATTATGCTAGCTGACAACTTCATCTCCTAGCCCATGTTTCAGTTGACATTGCAGAAGGGCAGACAATAAAACTAACTCTTTGGCCCTTTGCTGGTGATGCCACAATCGTTCTGGCTCGCCTAGGACCATGCAGCTCATCTGATTGATTGATTGATTGATTGACTAGTGATGACTGATGGTGTTCAGCAAAACTTGCAATCATCTGGCAAAAAATAAAGGAAAACCCTTGTAGAATATAGAATCATAGGGCTAGAAGGGACTTCCAAGGTCTTGTAGTCCAACCTCCTGCTCAGGGCAAGAGACCTTAAGGCATCTTGGTCAAATGGTTGTTCCAGTCTGTTTTTGTAAAACTCTGGGGATGGAGCACTCACAACTCCAGAAACAAGCTATTCCATTGAGTAATAGTTCCCATGTCAGGAAATTTCTCCTTATTTCTAGATTGGATTTCTCTTTAACAGCCTTCTACCCATTGCTTCTTGTCCTTCCCTCTGTTGCTTTGGAGTCAACCCTTTCTTCTCTGTTAGAACCCCTCAAGTACTGTAAGAAATCTATCATGTCCCTCTGCCCAATCCTGTTCTTCAATTGGCTAAGCATACCTAACTCCCTCTACCACTCATATCATTTAGCCTCCAGACCCCTTATCATCTTTGCTACTCTTCTCTGCATACTTTCTAGGGCAGGGGTGTGAAACTCAGCTTGTCATGCTGCCACATGACATATTGCAACTCCCTCCCTTCGTTAAAATGGGGGGTGGGTGTGCCCAGCACATGACACATCCAGCCTGTAGGCCGCAAGTTTGATACTCCTATTCTAGGATCTCAGCATCATTTCTGTACCCTGTATGCAGTATTTCAAACGTGGCCTTATTAATGCAATATAAAGCGATATTAACACTTCTTATGATCTAGATCAGGGGTCTTCAAACTTGACAAGTTTAAGACTTGTGGATGTCAGCTCCCAGAATTCCTCCTCCAGTCATGTAAGCTCAGAAGTTCTGGGAGTTGAAGTCCACAAGTCTTAAATTTGCCAAGTTTGAAGACCCTTTATCTACTCTGTTGTTATGGCTTGGCAAAGGAGTGCAAGAAATCTGTATACTCACCCTGCATTTATTCAGTTGTAGAGTTCCTTCTCTTTGACCAAACCTTTGTATTTTGCCAGCATTTCCTATCTTTATCACAATTATTCCAAATCATCTGACAAGGTGTTCCATAGGACCTCTTATCTGACAGATTTATCTCTAACTCCATATAGAGTTTCCTGCACATTTGGATTCAAGGAAAGGAGTGATTTTGCATGCCACAGATTCAGAACTGGTTTGTCCAGATACCATCAATTTTATATTAACATAGTAAAATGACCCAAATATTGCAGGACAAAATTCAGTTCCAAAATGTAAATCCAATCTCATTTAGATGATAATGATGATGAACGATGATGATGATCTCAAACTAGAATGTTAGCTCAGAGTATTTCCTAAATGGCTTTGAATTGATTAATAAACTCAATGATGATTGGTAAATCATTGGTTTTTATACACACACACATGTATGGAAATTCTTAGTCATCTAGGTCATTGTTGTCCCAAAGGTGCTTTTTCAAGAGGCAACTGGACTTCCTGGTTTTCCTTTGAAGACATTTTGTTTCTCATCCAAGAAGCTTCTTCAATGTCTTTATCTCCTCCAATATCACTATCTCCTCAAGGCATCCCATTTGAGATGCTGAACACAGCATATTTGTTTTACTTAAGAGTAAGCAACCTCTTTATGTTCAGGCTAGTAATATTTTTGCTTCCCTGAGAGCAATACTCAAAGACTAAAATAGTCTCCAGTACTAAACAAGCATTTCCCTCAGCTGACAATCTCACTAATTTACATTGGTCCTCAGCAATTAAATTTGGCCCCCACTGATTAATTAACAGTTAGAGCAGATCAATTTATTACCATTATTACAGAACCACTCAAATTTCTTCCACTTAGGATCAAGACCGGCAATGTTAGGTCATCCATTTTGCAATTTAATTTCAAAATACCAAATTTCCAGAGAGCAAAAGAAAACAAGCAGTTTATTGAAATCAGTCATGCTAAATATGTTACTGATTAAACTTTCAGAGCAACTTACCTATTTTTATTGGTTTATTATGATCAACTGCCTTTAAAGATTAGCAGCTGTTGCTACTTTGAAACAGTAGTGAAAGTCCCTATAGTGGGTGTGGGGAAGGGGGGGGTGAGGATATTTTAGGCATATGGTTAATTTAATATTCACACCTTGACAGCTCCACAGAAGTGATGCAAAAAGGAAAAAGAAAGAAAGACTGAATGCATTTAATTAAAACTTAAAATTAATACTGATACAAATAAATGTAGGGCGATGACTACATACACATTACATATCATGAGGAAGAGGGTATGGATTTTATTCTCCATAGTATCCCAGGGTAGGACAAGAATAAATGGGTAGCAACTTTATTAGGGATGGTCTAAGGTTGAAATAAGGAGGAAATTTCTGATTGTAAAAGACATTGAACAGTAGAACATCATCCTTCCTGAACCATGACAACAGATTTCAGGCAAAGGTTGGAGAGCCATCTGACTGGGGTTGTATGAAGATGTAATACAATCAGTCAACCAGAATAGAACTGGCAGCGACCTCGGCAGGGGTGGGCTTCAAAATTGTAAGCAAAGGGTTCTTTGCCAGGTTGCTGGGTGGGCATGTCCATGGTGGGCATGGCCTAGTCAGCCTCCTGCAATATGGGGGGACACTTTTGCCCTCCCCAAGCTCTGGAGGCTTTCCTCAAGCCTCCGGGAAGGCCAAAATGGCCTCTCCGGGCTCTGGGGGCTCTTTGGAAGCCAAAAACGGACCCATTACCGCCTTCCTGAACTTCTGGGAGGCCCGTTTTTCACCCTCCCTGAGCCTCCGTGCATGCCCTGCACTTACCTGCATCCAAACAGGCTGCATGGGGACTCCTGAAAGGGGGGCAGGGTGGGCGGGGCCAACCAGGAGTTTCCTGAACTGTACAAAATCTTAGCTAGGGGCTCTCCTGAACCTCTGCGAACCCCCAGCAGCCCACCCCTGGATCTTGGAGGACTTCTGTTCCAGCCCCCTCCTCAAGCAGGAGACCCTATACCAGGGTTCACCAATCTTTTGGACCTCAGGGACCACCAAACTCATAACTTTAAACCCCAGCGACCACTAACCGGTTCTGTGGGCATGGCCTAATTTGTGGGTGTGGCTTGGTGGTCATGTGACTGGCTGGGCATGGCTTGTATGTAAATATTATAAATATTTATATAAATATTAATTTTTATAAAAAGAGCAACTTTTACCCAAAATCAGGCAAAGCAGGCAGGCAGATTGAGTTGCTCACAGAATCACAGATTCATTCAGAGATCTATCTATCTGCCATCAGCTAGCTCAGTCTGTCACATAAAATTTGCTTGCAAGCAAACTCATAAAATTTGCTTGCAAGCAAACTCACAAAATTAACTCACAACACACCATGTATGCAAATATTGATTTTTTTTATAAAAAAGAGCAATTTTTATCCAAAATCAGGCAAAGCAAGCAGGCAGATTGAGTTGCTCACAGAATCATTCAGTGATCTATCTATCTGAGACTGTCACATAAAATTTGCTTGCCGTGAGTCTGCACTGAATAATAGAACCTTCAGTCCTAAGGGAGGTTCAGCTGTGCTTAAAAGCAGAGCTGAAGATCTAAAGACTAGCTAAGAAAGCAAGAAATCCAACAATTTCCTGCTTTCTAGCTAATCTAAATCTCCCAGCACAGCAGAACAGCTGATGGTTGGGGGGAAAAAAGGAAAAATAGCAACTTGACAGGCAAGTTTGCTGGGTAAGGAGTGAGTGGGCAGGGCCATGTGGGTGGCGCAGCCTTGTGTTCCTGCACAGCCTGGATTAATTGCTTTGAGGGGTGCTATGGGTTGACATTTCTCTGTGGCCTACCGAAATTTTCTCACAACCCACCAGTGTGCCACGACCCACCGGTTGGTGACCACTGCCCTATACCATTCCAGACAAGTGACTGTTCAGAGCCTTCTTAAAAACCTCCATTGATGAAGCACCTACTACTTCTAAAGGCAAAGCTGTTCTACTGGTTAATTATCCTCACTGTTAGGAAGTTTCTCCTTAGTTCCAGGTTGCTTCTCTCCTTGATTAGTTTCCATCCATTGTTTCTTGTCCTGTAGACCTCAACTTACCGCCACAACTGAGCCCAAAATTTCTGTTGCTAAGCGAAAAGGTTGTTAAGTGAATTTTGCCCCTTTCTTGCCACAGTCGTTAAGGGAATCACTGCAGCTGTTAAGTTAGTAACAGGTGTCAGAGTTCTGGCAGTTACTCCAATTAAATCATGAGCCACACTCCCAAAACTAAAGAGGATTTATTTGAAGGTAACATTCTACGTCTGGCACTAATCTGGGCTTAGCCAACTCTGAGATACGTAATTCACTGTCACCCTTTTTCCTGCTTCCCCCACCCCACCCCTCTGGGTGTATTATCCAATGAAAAAACGTCCATAGCCAAGAGTCATCAATCATTTTCTCCAATTAGATTTTTTCGCAGCAGAAGCTTCAGTCATCTAATCAGTCTTTGAAGAAAATATGAATGGAATGTACTTGCTTGTCAGAAGGTCGCAAAAGATGATTACATGACCCTGCAACAGTCATAAAGAGGAGTCAGTTGCCAAGCATCTAACTTTTGATCATGTGACCCTGGGGATGCTGCAATGGTCATAAGTATGAACAACATGGAAGTTGCTTTTTTTCAGTGCCGTTGTAATTTTGAATGGTCACTAAATGAGTTTTTGTAAGCCAAAGACTATCTATAGTATGTAGGAATGACCTTGGAGATAGGGATGAGGTACTCCCTAGGGCACCGGTGTCAAACTTGATTGCGTGACATGACATATTGCGATGTATCATGATATTTTTTGCCTTTGTGGAGCTGGGGTGGGCGCGGCCTGTGTGTGACGCATCCGGCCCATGAGCTGCCAGTTTGAAACCCCTGCTCTTGGTAATGGTCAGATAAGAGAAGGAATAGCCTACAGCTGCATAATGGGCAGAGCAAGAACTCCGAAGGGATCTCCTGCCCAAGCTCTCAAACTGTAATGGAAATGGCTTAGACCAGTGATGGCAAACCTTTTTGGCACCAACTGCCAAAACTGGAATGCTCACACACGCCGGAGCACCGGAAACCAAAGATCAGCTGGCCAGTGTGAATGCATGTGCTAGCCAGCTGGTCTTCACATATGTGTATGCCAGAAACCAGAAGAGCAGCTGGCAATGACACACGTGCCCACAGAGAGGGCTCTGCATGCCACCATGAGCTTAGACTTAGAATAACTTTATTGTCACTTTAAATGTACACTAATCAGCATACATTAAAATGAAATTTCATTGCATAGAGCTCCCAAAGGGTCACCACTTCCAATATACATTACATAAACCTCCTCCCACAGGGGAGCAACAGAAACAGACTATACAGTGGGTTTGTGGGGTCTCTAACAATGCTTCGAGCTCTAAGCACATAGTGGTTATAAGCAACATCCTGAATATCAGGAAGCGAGCTTTCCCTATAATCTTCTTGGCTGTCCTTACCACTCTCTGTATGGACTTTCTATTTGGGGCACTGCTGCCACCAAACCAAACAGTGATGCAGTTTGTTAAAATGCTCTCAATCGTGCCCCTGTAAAAAGTGGTCAGGATAAAAGGAGAAAAAAACTCACACAAACTGGGGCCTATCAATAAGGAAATTAAGTATCCAGTTACATAGAGGATTATTAAAATCAAATAGGTCCAGTTTTTTTTTAATTACATTTATATGCCACCCTTCTCCGAAGACTCAGGGTGGCTTACAATTTTGGGGATACAACCCAGTGTGCTCAGCAATAGTCTTCATTCCATTGTATATGCCTGCTTATTACTAAGCGGCATTTTACAAAGTCAGCTTATTGCCCCCAACAATCTTGGGTCCTCAATTTACCTACCCTGAGAGGATGGAAGGCTGAGTCAATTTGTTCACCAAATGCTGAGAAATGACTGTGTTGAATGCCGAACTAAAATCAACAAAGAGCATTCGCACATGAGTATTCTTCTCCAGATGTGTCCATCTAAGATGAAGCATACAGGAAAGTGCATCTTCTTTAGAGCAGCAGGGGTTTATACTTTCAGACTTAACAAGATTCTGTTAATGCAGTCTTTAAAAAAGTAAAATTAGCTCATCTGGTCATGTTCCTTGTCTGCTTTTCTTAGAAAGGCTGACAGAAGATTCTTATGAGTCTATGATTCAGTTCTATGATTCATGCAGCAAGATTCTGTTTTATGAACTTGGCTGCCCCGGCTAGTGAAGGCAGCTACTTAGATGTCTGATGGGCCTGCTCAGAAACCATTCCTGGCTTCAGAATCTCAGGCAAGGTTGGTGATCACAGCCCTACATTTTTTAAACCTGCACTGCATATATTAAATATAACTGTGCAGAAACAGGACATTGATGCAGTGGTGGGATTCAATTTTTTTTACTACTGGTTCTGTGGGCGTGGCTTGGTGGGCGTGATAGGTGAAGGATACTGTAAAATCTCCAGTCAGAGGTAGTATTTGCTGGTTTTCCAAACTACTCAAAATTTCTGCTACCGGTTCTCCAGAACTGGTCAGAACCTGCTGAATACCACCTCTGCATTAATGGTCTAGGTGCCCTTCTATTTTGAAGTCAGTGGCCCAGTGGTGGGATTCAAAAATTTTTACTACTTGTTCTGTGGTCCTGGCTTGGTGGGCATGGCTTGGTGGGTGTGGCAGGGGAAGGATACTCCATTCCCACCCCACTCCAGGGGAAGGTTACTGCAAAATCCCTATTACCTCCTCACCCCACTAACCTGCTTTCCAGCTGCGTTCTCCTGTGCAGGGCAACAAAAGAAGACACAGCCGATCAGCTGGGACTCGGGAGGCAGGGAATAGATGGGGGCGGGGCCAGCCAGAGGCGGTATTTGCCGGTTCTCCGAACTACTCAAAATTTCCGCTACTGGTTCTCCAGAACTGGTCAGAACCTGCTGAATACCACCTCTGCAGTGGCCACTGTTGTGAACATGCTGGCCTCCACAGAATTAGTCAGTGTAAACTAATTGAGGCATAAACTTATTTTAGGGCATAGTTTCTTAAATTCTAGGTGCTGTGCTGGGGAATAACAGAAGAGAAGGAATTAATTGCTTGAAGTTTGCTAGATAAGTAGATTTTTTAGCAGAGTTCTTTTTAGTCCTGGTATTATTTTTTCTCTTTTATTTTGTTTTACAGATTAACTGGTTGGTGTTTGGTTGATTGAGGGATTTTTCCTTTCCAAGATCTCCTCACAATTTGGATGGGATGGGAGATGTGGTCTATTCTGTTAGCTCAGTCAGGTTTCTTTCTTCCAGAATAATAGAATCGGAAGGGATCGTGGATGTCTTCTAATCCAACCCCTGCTCAAGCAGGAAACCTTATACCACGCCAAACAAATTGCTGTCTTCTTAAAAACAAAGGGCTGTCTTCTTAAAAAACCTCCAGTGCTGGAGCTCCCACAACTTCTGGAGGCAAGTCATTCCATTGATTAATAGTTCTAACTGTCAGGAAATTTCTCTTCAGTTCTAGGTTGCTTCTCTCCTTGATTAGTTTCCATCCATTCTACCTTCGGGTGCTTTGGAAAACAGGTTGACCTCCTCTTCTTTGTGGCAGCCCCTCAAATATTGGAACACTGCTATCATGTCATCTTAGTCCTTCTTTTCATTAAATTAGACACACCCAATTCCTACAAACTTTCTTCATATGTTTTAGCCTCCAGTCCCCTAATCATCTTTGTTGCTCTTTTCTGTGCTCTTTCTAGAGTCTCAACATCTTTTGTTAAAAAATCATGTTGACCAAAAGTGGATGCAATCCCCAATCTTTCCTAATTCAATGAAATCCTATATAATGCATACTCGAATCCTAAATATTAATTAGTCAGTTTTAGAAGTTGATTAATAAGGAGTGGTCTCTCTGGCAAGTAGAAAAAAGAAACAGGAGCAAGGAAAACATCTCTAGGTGTTCAGAAATTATTCATCATTTATGATCTTGTTATCTTATAGATAGATAGAAAATAGAATTCTTTATTGGCCAAGTGTGATTGGACACACAAGGAATTTGTCTTGGTGCAAATACTCTCAGTGTACATAAAAGAAAAGATACATTCATCAAGAGTCAAGAATCATAAGGTACAAGACTTAATGATAGTCATAGGATACAATAAGCAATCAAATCATGCTAGGAAACAGTCAATATAAATCATAAGGATACAAGCCACAAAGTCACAGTCATATAGTCACAAGTGGGAGGGGAGGGGCGATAAGGAGTGATGAGAAGATTAATAGTAATAGTAGTGTAGACTTTGTAAATAGTTGGACAGTGTTGAGGGAATTATTTGTTTAACAGAGTGATGGTGTCTGGGAAAAAACTGTCCTTGTGTCTAGTTGTTCTGTGTGCAATGCTCTATAGCGTCATTTTGAGGGAAGGAGTTGAAACAGTTTATGTCCGGGATGTGAGGGGTCTGTAAATATTTTTCTGAAGTTCCTATACTGTGATCAGTTTTTCATCATTCATACTTTTTTCTAATGTCTAAATTCTTTCTCTTCTATGGTCTCACAAGCTGAGAAAGTCCATCGCTGATCTTTTTCATATCTTTAGATAAGTTCAATAGATTCAGGCAAATGCTTGGTTGCTCCCTTCCCATCACAGTAAACTATCCCTTTTTGCTGGTGATCCCCACTTTGTCCCACACTCCATTGTGCTCCAAATTAGGGCACTTTATATTGCCTGAATTTTGTAGCAAGTGGCTCATGATATGGTAGGATATTTCAGGAGCTAAATATAAATCTAAGGTGATATTATAAACTACCCCTGTCAAATAGTGAATTAAATGTGAAGAATTTGGAACTTCTTATATTTGAATGTTTCTGTATCCTAAAATTTCTTTCCCTAAGTCCCGATCAGCTGCCTCATCATGGAGACAGGGTGCTACTGGAAGAGATGAGCAAAGAATGATGGGAATATATATCAAGAGTGTAAATTTTCACAGGGCCACCCCAGGTCTGAAGATCATTCCAGCTGTGCAGCTAAAGGAAGTAGGCACCTATAGTGGACAACAGCAATATAGGAAGATGTTGGATGCCTATGATCACTTTGGTGACAATGGGAAAGTCATCAATTCATACTGCATAGAAGAAGGCAGTGATACATCCCTGTATTTTTACCAAGACTGCAACATAGATAAAAAATATGAAATTTGTTGATGGATGATGGGCCCTTCAGGTTGAATGGCACTCATCATGCTACTGACGAAGAGCTGAGGATCTTTCAAAGTGAGGATGGTGTTTATGACGCGCCTAGATTAAAACCTTTGAGACATCTAGTTGTTTATGTTGTCATTTAGGAAAAGAAAATGTGAATACAAAGAGAATTGCAGTGGGAAAGTGGAACCTAAGAAGCATAAATACTCAGTAGCTCAATACAAAGATGAAATGATATTACTACAAATCAACATTTTGGCATCAGCAAATTGAGATAAACCAGAACTGGAAACACAAGATAACACCATTTATTATTCAGAACATAAAAACAAAGAAATGATGTTACTTGTATAGTTAGGAAGAGTATAACATGTATCATCTATAAAAATGAAAATGTATGTGGTTGCTAGGAGTCATTAGTGTCTTAACTGATAGTTAATCAATCAAAATAAATTCCTAGGTATACACTATAAAGTATAATTACAATTTGGACAAATATTGGGTTTGAATGCCTTGTATCTCATTGTACATTCTTTTCTCCAGTCGTCTACAAAATTCCAGACATTCACACAATCACTAAAGAAGACATTGAAACAGAACTTCCATTAGAATTGCTGTTGGGATACCAACATAATCTACAGCAAGCTGCAATTCTGCTAAAATGGCAGGTAGGTACTGGTGTCATCAGGCAAATGTCATGATTACATGTCTATGGGATTCTCAGCCATCCAGTTCATGCTTTTTCAAAAGGTAACTGGATTTTCTTTGTTTTCCTTGAAGATGTTTCACTTCTCATCCAAACTTCTTCAGTTTTGAATGGTGGAGAATGGAAAGATTCCGTTTATATCCCATTGCAAGGAATATAAATCCTTCCATTCTCCACCATTCAGTCAGAATTAAAGAAGTTTCTTGGATGAGAAGTAAAATGTCTTCAAGAAACAACAGAAAGTCCAATTAATTTTTCAAAAAGCACCTTTGGGACAGTCAAGATTACATGGTTACCTAATGACTTGTGAAAGACCTAGTCTTTGTCCAACAAGCAAAGGCTTAAATCAGATTTGTCTGTCTTTTAAGGTAATTCTTCTTGAGTAGCTTTTCTTTGTTATGCACTTCCTAATAAGGGCTATCTCTGACTTTGATAAGTACTTTCTGGCCAGCTTGGACTACTGCCTGAAATTGACAAGACTTTAAGCAGTCATATTCCAAAAGCTTTTAATCCCTAACTGGCCCCAGCACATCCCTGAAAAATTGAAAAACCAGGCTTTCTGGTGCTGGAAAAAGGATTTCATATACTGTCCATGTTTGTGCAAGTATATTTTGTAAAATATATTTTGCAGTTTTTCTCTGTAATTTTTCTTGTGGATGCCAAGAAAATTAATATTTACTGTGCCCTTGTTTCTACCCTACACACACACCAATCTGTCCTATTTTCTTATTGTCCATGCCCTCCTTTCCCTGTTTAGATATCTGGTAATCTTACGAGTATATAAGTAGAAGTTTTCTCCTCTATTCTGTGAAAGCACCCTAAGGTATTCTCCTTGCAACTCCATACAGTGGATCAGTGTCTCTCAAATATGCAACTTTAGTTCTCAGACTTTCCCAGCCAAACTAAATCCACTTACTGCAGTAGGCCTTAGATATTGGGAATAAGCAAGAATGTAGCTCTGTAATGGAATTTATTTATTTAGTTTGTCAAGCATGGATGAGAAAACAAGTATAAGTATGAACATAACATATAAACTTATAAGTATAAACAGGTATAAGTATATACATAATAAATGAGTATGAATAAATGGGAATAGTAGGACAGGGACGGTAGGCACGCTGATGTGCTTATGCACGCCCCCTTACATACCTCTTAGGTATGGAGTGAGGTCCACGGTAGACAGTTTAGGGTTAAAGTTTTGGGGGTTTGAGGATGTGACTCAGGTAGTGAGTTCCAGGCATTGACCACTCTGTTGCTGAAATCGTATTTAATGTAAATTTAATTTAATGTCATATTTAAAGTCGTATGTAATTCTGAGGGACAAAGCAAAGAAATGCTGCATAAGGAATGATCAGATAAGAGCAGGCATATCCCAGAGCTGCAAAATGGACCAGAGAAAGAGGCTCAGAAGGAACCTTCTCTGGGTTTCTCAGACAGTAAAGGAGATAGTGGTAGATTTGTACTTTTAGACTTGCAAGATTCTAGCCCTACAATAAAACAGAAATAGTTCATTTGATCACATTTCCTGTCTAGTCTACCTGGGAAAGCTGACAAACTCTGAAACTGCCCCCCAAATGCAGAGATTCGGTGACAAATGCACAGCAATTTGATGACTGCTAAATATTGCTGGTGAAAGTTTCTTAAAGCCAGAATATATTTAAAAAAAACATAGCTGTGCATTATACATGCCCCCAGTGCAGCTTCAGAGAAGGACATGAATTAGCATTTGCTGCATGATTAAAACCAGCCAGAACTGCACAAAGGTGTAGTGATTTGAAGAGTGTTCCTGAGGGAGAAAAGGCAGATTTCCATAGATCAAAATTCGACTTACTGCAAAGAATATTAACATCTGCTCTTTCGTGCACTTTTACAGGGCTAAATATTCCTCCCTTCTGTATTGGTAGCTCTTGCAAAAATAAGTGGATAACCACAAGTTTTAAAAAAATCCAGTTATTTAACAGGTATATGATCATAAGTAGGATTGTTCATTTTATTAGGTGGAGACAAAATTATGTTGTTTCAGAAGTCATGCCTGTCTTAACCTTTGTAGAAAAGATTTCAAGGCTATAGATGGTGAGAGAGGGGGAAAAACAGATGTAAAGGCAGATGTTATCCAGTAAGTATCTGGTGTAAAAAGTCAGGAAACTTCACACACACACACACACACACACACACACACACATCTTAGCTAGGGCTCTTTTCTGCTCTGCAGAAATTTAAACGGCCATTAAATGGCAGCAAAGGGATATACAACCTGTTCACTTTTTGCTGTCATCTAGTTGTCATTTAAATCAGTGGTCACCAACTGGTGTGTCACAGCCCACTGGTGGGCCATGAGAAAATTTTGGTGGGCCGCAGAGAAATCTCACCCCCAGAGCACCCCCAAAGCAATTAATCCAGGCTGCACAGAAACACAAGGCTGCACCGCCCACATGGCCCATGGGAACCCTCCCTGCCCACATGGCCCATGGGAACCCTCCCTGCCCACTCACTACTTACCCAGCAAATTGGCAAACTTGCCTGCTAAATTGCTATTTTTCCTTTTTCCAGCCATCATCTGTTCTGCTGTACTGGGAGATTTAGATTAGCTAGGAAGCAGGAAATGGTTGGATTTCTTGCTTTCTACATAGTCTTTAGATCTTCAGCTCTGCTTTTAAGCACAGCCAAACCTCCCTTAGGACTGAAGGTTCTATTATTCAGTGCAGACTCACGACAAGCAAATTTTATGTGACAGTCTCAGATAGATAGATCACTGAATGATTCTGTGAGCAACTCAATCTGCCTGCTTGCTTTGCCTGATTTTGGATAAAAATTGTTCTTTTTTATAAAAAAAAATCAATATTTGCATACATGGTGTGTTGTGAGTTAATATTGTGAATTTGCTTGCTAGCAAATTTTATGAGTTTGCTTGCAAGCAAATTTTATGTAACAGACTAAGCTAGCCAATGGCAGATAGATAGATCTCTGAATGAATCTGTGATGCTGTGAGCAACTCAATCTGCCTGCCTGCTTTGCCTGATTTTGGGTAAAAGCTCTTTTTTATAAAAAAAATCCAATATTTATATAAATATTTATAATATTTACATACAAGCCATGCCTAGCCAGTCACATGACCACCAAGCCACACCCACAAATTAGGCCACACCCACAGAACCAGTTAGTGGTCCCTGGGATTTAAAATTATGAAAAGGTCCCTCCAAAAGGCTGGCGACCCCTGATTTAAATGGTTGCAGTCAAAATAGGGTAATTGTATCAAAAATATCGGACGTGGCATTTTAAAACTGCCTGGGACTCTCTGAAGCACATATCTAATGACACTGCATTAATAACCATTATCATGATTGCAATTATCACTTTGATGATGGTGATTGTAAGGCTGAGTGATAGTTTTCTTCTTATGTAACTTAAAAGGGGAAAAAGTGTTCTGTGTTTTCCACTAAAATTGGCCAAGGGGAAATGGCTGATAAAAATCCCCCCTTACAAAAGAGATTTGTTACACTTAATTTCAAAACTCTACTAAGAGGAATTATATAACATTATTATACAGTAATAAAGTATAATATCATTTCATTTCTGTCACACTATAAAATAGCTCAGGGCAGTTTACATTAAAATTTAACTATTTGAAGGCAAGGAAACAAAATAAACAGATTAAAATCAACTGATATTAAAACCTTTTAAAACTACTGAATAAGATTAATAAAAGCCATGGGTGTCATCTATGTCTCTTTTGAAAGTTTCTAAATAATGTTTTACTCCTGGTATTTACAAGGAGTGTAGCACCCTCAAATCGACCTCTTCTAATCACCTTGATGATCTATAGTGGGGTGTCAAACTCGATTTCATTGAGGGCCACATCAGAGTTGTGTTTGACCTCAGCGGGGGTGAGTGGGTATGGCTGAGGTGGGTGTGGCCAGGATGAGTGTTGCCACACACCCTCCACATGGCTCCCAGGCTCAGCTGTGGTGCCCTCCCGAGCTCCATTTTTGTTAGCAGAGGGCTGCAGGAGGCCGTCGAGCTGAAAACGGAGCTCCAGAGGGCCACTCGTAGCTCTCCCAAGCTTTGTTTCTGCTGGCAGAGGCAGCACGGGCCAGTCCTTTGTGGCCCTGTGGGCCAGATCTAAGCACTCCTTAGACCCTGTGGAAGCCTTGAGTTTGACACCTCTGATCTATAGCAACAGTACTTAGCATACTTATATACTGCTTTATAGTGCTTTACAGCCCTCTCTAAGCTATTTACAGAGTCAGCATATACAATTTGGGTCTTCATTTTATCAACCTTGGAAGGATGGAAGGCTGAGTCAACTTTGATCTGGCAGTCAGCAGAATTAGCCTGAAATATTGCATTCTAACTATCGTGCCACCATGGCTCTTGGGGGTTATTCAGGAAAAGGCACAAGCTATTTAGGTCTGTAAAGCTGATAATTAACATTTTATATTTCACCCAGAAATCTGGAAGCAGTTGGCACTTAAGAGTTTTAAGAACAGGCATAAAATGATATCTCCAAGTAACCCCAGACACCAATCTGACTGCTGTATGTTGAAATAATTGCAGTTACCATATAGCAGGGATGGGCATCAATGGCAACTTTATGACTTGTGAACTTCCACTCCCAGAACCAGCATGGCTGGCTGTAGAAAGCACCATTTGTTGGTCTTTGGCATCAAATTGGCAGCTGATAAACCATCATTTTGTTATCATTCTTTTAATGGAAAGATTAATCTTGTCATAGCTTCATCCAAAAACATCTGGGCAGGACCAGGATCCAAGAGCACCCACAAACTATGTGATCTGATCTTTTTGAGAGGTGTTGTATAACCCCATCCAGAAGAAAAGAACGTCTATACTATAGGATAATCCATCACCTATCTTGCTTGGGTTCAGTTTTAATTTATTATTCATCATCCATCCATCCCATTGCAGCCTGTAGTCAGAATAATACTATACCAATATCTGGGAAATAGCAGATAGACCTGGAATTTTATTTATGGCACCATTCTTGTTAAATTGCACTATTATCCATGAAAGTTTTTTTTTAATTCTGTCTCATTTTAGGTCAATGGCATTGATGAATTCCCTAACTTTCTTCTCTTCACATCTCTCTGAACACTTCATGGCTCAATACTTGAACATTGATACAGGAAATATGGGCATTGTTAACCATGGCAATGCTCTGTCATCCAGGTCATGGTTGTCCCAAGGGTGCTTTTTCAAGAGGAAACTGGACTTTCTGGTTTTTCTTTGAAGATGTTTTGCTTTTCTATTGCTATTTCTATTCTTTATGACTTGTGAACTTCCATTGCAGTTACCATATAGCAGGGATATCAATGGCAACTTTATGACTTGTGAACTTCCACTCCAGAACCAGCATGGTTGGCTGTAGAAAGCACCATTTGTTGGTCTTTGGCATCAAATTGGCAGCTGATAAACCATCATTTTGTTATCATTCTTTTAATGGAAAGATTAATCTTGTCATAGCTTCATCCAAAAACATCTGGGCAGGACCAGGATCCAAGAGCACCCACAAACTATGTGATCTGATCTTTTGAGAGGTGTTGTATAACCCCATCCAGAAGAAAAGAACGTCTATACTGTAGGATAACCCATCACCTATCTTGCTTGGGTTCAGTTTTAATTTATTATTCATCATCCATCCATCCCATTGCAGCCTGTAGTCAGAATAATACTATCAAATATCTGGGAAATAGATGGAATTTTATTTATGGCACCATTTTTGTTAAATTGCACTATTATCCATGAAATTTTTTTTTTTAAATTCTGTCTCATTTTAGGTCAATGGCATTGATGAATTCCCTAACTTTCTTCTCTTCACATCTCTCTGAACTCTTCATGGCTCAATACTTGAACATCGATACAGGAAATATGGGAATCATTGTACTATAAGTGTCCATGGTGATGCTCTGTCATCCACGTCATGGTTGTCCCAAGGTGCAAGAAACTGGACTTTTCTTTTTTTCTTTGCTGCTATTTCTATTCTATAGTCCACAGATAGAGGAAGCCTTAACTACTTTGCATCATTTTATTACTCAAAAATTTTAGCAACCAATTCTCTGCCCAGTTGCTGAGTGGGTGTGGCCTTCCAGGAGGCCCATTTTTCACCCTCCCCGAGTCTCCGCACGGGCCCTGCTCTTACCTGAGATCCAAAACGGGCCATGTGGAGACTCCTGGGAGGAGAGGCAGGGGTGAGGCGGGACCAACCAGGGTTGGGATTTGCAGGCTTATCAAACTCTGTGGAATCCTAGCTAGAGGATTGCCCAAACCTGTGCGAACCCACAGTAGGCCACCCTTGCCAGGTCAATCAAGTTTATTTTGGGGCCAAAATGGAAACCCTTCTCATATGGCTTGGGAATTCAAAGAAACATCCTCTTACCCAAATGAAGATATTGGAAAGATGCATTCTTTATTATAATTGACTTCCTCTGCACTGCACTGCAATTCACAAAAGATTTTCTCTGTCTCCTCTAATTTTTTTTTTAAAGTACATATCCAGAAGCCCTGTTGGGATATAATATATTGAGGAAAGGCTATTTTGAGATTGGAATGTGTTTAGAGCAGTGGATTTTGTTCCTCTGGTTTGACTGTTTTCAAACAAATAACAAGAACATAAATTACTGATACCTAGAAAATATTTATGAAATTAGCAGGACTTACTGTGTAATATGGCCTTTTTTGTGCTTTATTTGTTTATGATTATCTGATGTAACCATCTTGTTTTGAAAACCTAGATGAGAAAATCAAGATATAGACCAAATTTGAAATGAAACAAGTAGTTGCATTAAAGTATATCAAGCAATCAATAGAATTTAATATTAATCTGTATGGTGTGGGAAAATGTAGGCTCAAATTTATACTCATCAGAAAACCTTGGATCTCTCAGTCTCTTTCAGCCTTGTCACACATGTGAGCATAAATGGAAGAATGTACAAATAATAGATAAATAAATAGTTTATTATAATAATTGATCTGTATCAGACATGTTCATATCCATTTCTGTCCAAAATTGTGTCCAAAGTCTGAAATAGGTTGGTAAACATAGAAAGAATTAGGAAGAAGCTCAAAGTTACAGTACATGTATTTCCTGTTAGCATAGTATTCAGAGGAACTTTGATAAAGGTTAGCCAATGCTTAGGTATCCCAAACTTATTTAATATAGCTGAATATTTCAGACACTTAAATGAAAGTAATTTTAATCTTTTTGTGTTCCCTGCTATATAGATGATTAATTATGAGCCTTTAAGTTGATGTCAACTCTTTGATAACACTATCTATCTATCTATCTATCTATCTATCTATCTATCCATCCATCCACCCATCCCTCCATCCATCCATCTATCTTTTGTTTTCTCTCAGTAATCATCTATCTATCTATCTATCTATCTATCTATCTATCTATCTATCCATCCATCCAAACATCCATCCATCGTCCGTCTATCTATCTATCTATCTATCTATCTATCTATCTATCTATCCATCCAAACATCCATCCATCGTCCGTCTATCTATCTATCTATCTATCTATCTATCTATCTATCTATCTATCTATCTAATATATTTTATATAGCTGCCCATCTTCATGCAAGTTTTCTCCAGGAGAATCTGTTCCCAACTGCTCCTTCTGGTTGTCTTCTTCTTTTTCCTTCCACCTTTCCCAACATCAGAGTCTTTTCCAGGGAACTGGGTCTTCTTCGCATAATGCATCTGAAGTAGGATACATTTATCCTGGCCATTTGTGCCTTGAATGGAAACTCTGGATTGGTTTCTTTGATGACCTATTTGTTTGTTTTCTTGGCTACCTTAAAAGATGGGAGAGCCATGCCAGGAAAAGTATGTATACACATAACAACAACAATGTTTAAAAAAAACCTGAAGACCTTCTTTTTAAAATATTCATACCTTGGTTTACAGGCTGACATGTGTAACATTTAAGAAACATAATATTCCTGAGGGTTTCAGCAGCATGGGTTGGCTTTTGTTGGGAATTGCCCATTGAATAATAAAATTCCATGAATTATTGAAATGGTTTGCATGTAAAACACTGTAATACAATTCCCACTTTGGTGTGTTCTTTTAAGTACATAACTATTCTACGATTTCAGAAGGATAATGTTCCACCTTGCTTGTCACAGCATGGCTTGGGATATTATTCACGATACCTCTCAGGAAGAATGCTGACATCCTTTCTTCTGTGGCTGCTGCGGCTGCTCCTTTTTCCTATGATCATATGCCTCAGAGGTCACCAGTTCAAATCCCATTGGAGGCCAGGTGGAGACTTCCTTCACCATCTGCAAATTCAGGATGAAAGATTTCTGCTGCTTTGGTAAGATGTCAAGCTGGTGTTTGTAAACAAGGATGCATTTGAATGTTTTTGCATTTTTGCAGAGAGGGGGGTTGGAAAAAAGGGGACGTGGAAGTCAGTGGTTAAAGTGAATGGATTGGAAATGTCTTTACTGTGTGTGAGTAAGAATTGAACTTATGTTAGAGTTAGTGTTTTTATTTGTTTATTGTTGTATTTATTTGTTTGTTTTTACACTAATGTTTGTTTGTTTAATATCAGGTACAGTTCTTAATTAAAGAATTTTGCTCAAGGGTGGAGGGGAAAAAACTCCATCTCTAAACTGTGGAGAGAAAAAAAAAGTTTGAATATAGAATTTGAGGAGAAATCTGCCACAATGTAACTTGGAGAAATAGGATATAGCATAAATGCTGATGTAAAGAATGGAAAGTACTCCTTTAAATCTTTAAATTTAAATATTTTAAAATATTTCATTTAAAGATTTAAAGGAGTATTTTCCAATCTTCTTTACATTTTTCTTTAAATCTTTTATTTAAAGAGAATGTATATCTGATTTTACATGTATTGACTGCAGCGAGAATAGTATTTGCACAACAATGGAAAAGCAAAGAGATCCCAACAGATGAAGATGTGATTAGAAAAATATTAGAATGTGTAGAAATGGATAAGCTAACACTTACAATTAAGGAAAAGGAAGAAACCAAATATTTTTTGACTTGGGACTTATTTTATCAATGGTTAGCTAACAAAAACAGGAACTAGAAACAGGGAAAGGATTAATGATATAAGGAAGATATGTTAACTTGATTAAACAAATAGTACGATTATTATATGAATGAATAACATTAATATAATTGATACAAATGCAATGAATATTGTTGTAAATACTGTGATTATTATTTCCTAAAATGATTTGTACCCAGACAACATACTGTTCAATTGAAACTGAAATTTTTTGTATGTTATAAAATAAAATAAAAACTTATTACAAAAAAAATTATTCTTTTTTTCCTGGTTTTTTTCTTTATTTGTTCATTATTTCTCTTTACTTTTTTCTTTTTCTCAGATTTGTCCTGCTGTTATAATTGTGTAAAATTGTTCAATAAAAATAATTTTAAATATATTTTGAGGAAAAATTAGATGCTTTGAATTGAAATTGGAAGCCTCTACTCTGGCAAAACGTGAACAATTTCAAAATAAGTGAAAGGAACACACATACAGAAAGTAGGAATTTTTGTTGTTGTTGGGATGGGACTATTATCAGTGGGGAAAAGTTAATTAAAACTCAGTGAGTAAATGCATAATAACAGCAACAATGTTTAAATCCCAGGAACTGGTGGCATTAATTTCCTGTCATGTGTTTATTTGTTGGTGAAGCCTTTTTTTAAAAATTACATTTATATGCCACCCTTCTCTGAAGACTCAGGGTGGCTTACAATTTTTGGGATACAACCCAATGCACTCAGCAATAGCCTTCCTTCCATTGTATATGCCTGCTTATTACTAAGCGGCATTTTTACAAAGTCAGCTTATTGCCCCCAACAATCTTGGGTCCTCAATTTACCTACCCTGGGGGGATGGAAGGCTGAGTCAACCTTGAGCCTGGTGGGATTTGAGCCTACAGTAATTGTAGGCAGCTGGAACTTAAATGCAGGCATTTAACAGCCTGAGCCACCAAGGCCTTGGTGGTGCAGGCTGTTAAATGCCTAGCACTTAAGTTCCAGCTGCCCGCAATTAGTGCAAGCTCAAATCCCACCAGGCTCAAGGTTGACTCAGCCTTCCATCCCCCAGGGTAGGTAAATTGAGGACCCAAGATTGTTTGGGGCAATAAGCTGACTTTGTAAAAAATGCCACTTAGTAATAAGCAGGCATATACAATGGAATGAAGGCTATTGCTGAGCACATTGGGTTGTGCTCCAAAAATTGTAAGCCTCCCTGAGTCTCCGGAGAAGGGTGGCATATAAATATGAATTAAAAAAAAAACAAGAAAGTCCAGTTGCCTCCTGAAAAAGCACCTTTGGGACAAATGTCAGTGATAATAACCAAACCAATGGTTTACTATGGGCTGGTTTTGCTGAAAACCAGAAATAAGTGCTATAAGAAATGTCCTAAAATGTGGTCATGTGACCGAGGCATGCTGCAAACAGCCATAAATACAGATCAGTTACTGAGGAGCCAACTTAATGTTATGAGACCACGAGAGCAGGCAGCCATCGGAACTTTGGAAATAGATCATAAGTACCCCAGGGAGGTTCTTTGTCATTAAGTGAATGGTCCTAAGTCGACAGTGATCTCTAAAAGGAGGAATACATGCAGGAGGAAACAAAAACCAATTATCAAGGTGGGTTACAATAAGCAGTGGAAAATGGTGGCCACAGGCTTGAATTGTCCTTCCCTGAAAAGAACAAGTTTCAATTCAACAGAGAGTCCTAATGGATGACTAAGAGAGGGGAAACTAAATGGCAAAATATTATCCTGCATTTTTTTCTTCCTAGTTCTTGTTAAATTTGGATTGAACAAGGATCTATTTTCAAAAGAAGGATTTGCTTTCAAGAGAAAGAAGTCCAAAAGAAGATTTTTTTTCAGTGAAATGCTAAAAGTTGGAATGTGATGTTCTTTCACTGACTTACAAAGGAGTCAAGTTGTGTTCATGAATGACTTTTCTTTCAATGTGTTGTTCTCGCTCTTGCAGTCTGCAGCCTTCACCTAGTATTTTATTTTTCAAGAATGGGAATTGTGGAAGTCTGGGAGACTACGGACTGATGGAAAATTGTCTAGGAGAAAAACACACAAACCCACAATACTATCAGTGGCTCCTTCTGCTGTTTTCCCAAATAATGAAAACTCAAAACACTTCTTATAATGCAATTTCCTACTGACTGTAGATGGTTGTCAATGGGATGTGTTCTTCTTTGTTGACCAACATATGGGCATCGCACATTTGCCAAGTCACAAACACAGATCTTTAAGCCACAACCTCCTTCATCGTCGAGCATTCGTGTTTCCCATGAATCTTGTCTTGTTGTAAACCTCCTACAGTCATCTCTAGGAAACATGGGTGGCATATAAATTTAATAGACAAACAAATTATGAAGTTTTCAAGCATGCTGGAAACAAGGAAGACCAACAAAAACCACTTTTACAAGGAAAAATTTTCAGAGAGTGAAGGGAACATCTGCGAAAATTGTCTCAGTAACAGAATATTATTTGGAATCTCACAATTCATTATATTTTTAAAATGCCACAATATATCTACCTATTGGGAAGCATTTCATTTGACTATATAGTTTAATAAGTGCAAGAATACATATTATATATACATGCATGCATGCACATTCACAGGGCACATTTTTAAGAAGTAAAAATATCTCACAGGATATATATATGGGCAACTTCAATAGGAGACCAAATATAATATAAATAAAATATATTTGGTCTCCTATTGAAGTTGCCCAGTCAAACAGATTGTGAAAATCAATTTTCAATTGGATCTTGAACTTTGCAAATTACTTGGAAAGTTCATGAATCAAATCATCACATATCAAATTACTTAACTTTTTCAGTTAAGTGAAAATGTAATAATGCTGAATTGGTGGAAAACTGAATATTTGTGGAATTAACCCACCTTTCCCCAGGGATTTGGTTTGAACATATTTAGCCTACTTTGCTAATGTAGTCTGTAGCCTGCTCAATTACAAGAACTAAAGGTAAGTAACAGTATAATACGTTTTCTTCAGCGTAGGTTGGAAAAAAATTCCCCTGGTACTGAAAAATAGCTGTGCTTCTTCTCACACTTAGCAAAATTAAACCAATGTATCATTTACATAGTTGTAACATGTAACCAGACGGGGGTTTTCCCCAGTTGCGGGAAACATAATGTTGTCCTAATTGAAGAACTTTTTTTTATCTCATCATAAAGAGCAATAGAACAAGAGGATTAAGGAAACTCTTTGAAAAAAAAATATCAGAGCTCTTGTTATTGCTTCTAGATGGACTAACTGTTCAGATCTAATTGATCGCAGCATTAATTATACATAATCTGAACAGAGTAGGATGCCCTGGTGGGATATTTCTAATCAAATTAGAACTAATTCGTGGCAGCGTGGGATTACACAATGTTTTGTCTGTGTTTCAGAACTGAGAGTCAAGGGACAAAGGATGAATTTTACATCTTGATCGGAGATCATGTGACATATAAAATGGACTTAAATGCTTTATTATCTCCTGCAGAGCGATGATTTGAAGTACAGGAACCATGGGCTCTACTTGTTGGCGTATTCTTTAGCACAAATCCCAGTGAAATGTTGGAAAAGTGAGTGGGGATTATTGAAGCAATATAATCTTATTTTTCCCCTAGTCTAGTCAGAGAGGACAATATTGGACAATATTTCAGAACTTCGTGTCCGTGGCCCAGGGACCTGTGGAATCATCTTCAATGGAAAGTCATGCTAGATCAGGGATGTCAACCTTGATTTCATTGCATCAGGGTTGTGTTTGACCTTGGGGGGCCCAGGTGGGGCGTGGCCAGGGTGGGCATGGCCAGCTCAACATCACTTATGTTGGGGGCACCTGTGGTGGCCTGAACAGTCTTCCAGCGAAAATGGGCTCCCAAGCTCTGTTTTCAGTTGTGATGGCTTCCTGCAACCCACTGCCAGTTAAAACAAAGCAGCCCTCCCAAGCTCCATTTTCACTGGCAGAGGCACCATGGGCTGGTCCTTCACTGTTTCCAGGGTGGCCCCATGGGCCAGATCTAAGAACCCTGCGAGCTGGATCTGGGTCCCGGGCAGGGGTGGGATTCAAATTTTTAACAACCGGTTCTGTGGGCGTGGCTTAGGTGGTCGGCGTTGCTTGGTGGTCATGTGACTGGGTGGACATGGCTTGGTGGTCATGTTATTGGCTGGGTGTGGCCAACTCAATATCACTCACATCGAGGCATGCATCTCCTTGCCTGGCCTCTCATGACTGTGGGGGTGCTGCAACAGTCGTAAGTGTGAAAAATGGTCATAAGTCACTTTTTTCAGTGCCATTGTAACTTTGAATGGTCACTCCACACAAGCAAAGTACCAGCAAAGGAGGGAAAAAAACTCCAGAGAAGTTCCTGAGACAGGAAGTCTAGTCCTGCTGAGAATGTAATAAGGGTTAATGGAGAGGCAGTTTCTGTAAGCAACACCAGAATGTTTCCTTCCTGCCTTCCTTACAGGATTAGGCCAGTAATTTCTTCTAACAACCTGTTGTCCGAACTGTTTAGAATGTTAGCAACCGGTTCTAGCGAATAGGTGCGAACTGGTAGAATCCCACCCCTGGTCCTGGGCCTTGAGTTTGACACTCCTGTGCTAGATGAAAGAGAAATATAAAGCCACACATGGAAGAGGCAAATCTTATCATTCTTACTTTTTCAAGAATTTTCATCCCATACAAGGAACTACCAAGACTTCTCCCACCAACATTGACAGGGCAATGTTGCATATAAACAGAGAGCAAACCTGACTCCCTTATAGCACTGATGATGTTACCTAGTTGGTAATGAAACATCTCATAAGAAAAACAATTACACTCAGAGATCACCAAGAACCCTAAGATCTCATACTTTAGTTTCAGGGTTATTAGAAAAGTCAAGCATTTTATCATAGGTAGATAGAAAGTACCCTAGACATTTTAAGGGGCAGGAGTGTTTGGAAAATGGCAAAGACCATCAACAGTGGTAAAGAGCCATAGTTGGATTTGGAGTATTTGGGATTCAATGACAACTTAGTCAAACCATTTTAAGACCTCACAACTGGAAGTAAACAGATCCAGCATCCACAAAATGTATCAATTTGCTATATTTTTTTTATTCTACCCCACAAAGACTCATAAAGAGTAGGGAACCTATTCCTGGAGATGATGCTGAGCTCCTGGGGATCATCCTTTGTTCTCAAATACAGGTAAATAAGACATTTGAAAGGCGGGAAGGATATGGTATTTATAAGCTGAAAGATCTGTCTGACAAAATTACATTATCTGAAGCTAAGTTTATACCCTAATTTAAGGTCAGCCAACTAATTGACTTCAAAGATTTAAAAAATTTGCAGGCAAGCTGGCTATATCTGGGAAAACTGCAATGGTCATTCACCTTATTTGATCACTTCTGTGAAATTATGCTGCTTTTGTAATTTAAACCCTGCAGTAGCAGAGAAACATTAAAAGATGGTCTTGAAATCAAAGACAGAAGATACTCCTCTCAGATACAATGTAGGTTAATTACTTAGGGGTTACTGAGTTGAGATCTGTTCCTGGAGACTGCACAGATATGTGCTCACCATTACAACTTTTATATACTGGCTAAAAGTTATTTCAGATGTAAATCTATACACTATTCTCGCCAACATCTTTCTAATTATTTGCCAGGATTTAATGAAATATTTGCATTAAGAAAACATATTCAATGTCAACAGCAAACCATTTAGTCTAAGACTTAGACTAAGACTTAGAATAACTTTATTGCCAGTTTAAATGTACACTAATTGGCATACATTAAACTGACATTTAATTGCATACAGCTCTCAAAGGGTCATCACCTCCAATATATACACCACATAAACATGACAAAAATATCTTGTGGTTTATATCAGCACTTTTTGAGCACAATGTCTCTTGTAGTTAAGATCAGACGGTTTGCACCGGTTCACATGAACCGGTTGTTAAATTACACACATACCCCTCCACTATCAAAGTGGATCCTGGGTGCTGTGTTGCACTGCAATGGAGAAATGGGCAATGGAGTGGCCAGCACAAGGGACGGAGAAGGCCACTTTACCTCTTTCTTCTCCCTGCTCCTCCTCCTTCCCTCAGGCCAGCTGCTCCATTTCCTGTTTCTCCATTGCAGCTCAGCGCCCAGGATCCACTTTGATAGTGGGGTGGTAAGTTAACAACCAATTCACTGAGGGTCAGGTTGGCCATCATGGGAGACTCATCCTTCATGTGCAGTGGAGCTGGAGGATGGGGATGGGCCATGCCTCCCATGACCCTGGGCAAGCTGATTGTTAAATTATTTGAATCTCACCACTGGTTAAGATGGGTGGTTGGAGGTTAGCAAGCCCATGTTCAAGACCCGAGTGCTGCCAGGGAGGCAGGGTGAGTGCCTGTCTTTTGCTCCAGTTCCTGCCAGGGACATGAAAGAAGCCTCCAACTAGGCATCCTGTTAAGTCTGCATGAAGAGTCAGACGCGAGGAGTTCCAGCAAAGAGTTTATTAAGTGACTACAGCTCGAATGGACCCGTCTTGGCTTGGCTACGGCTGCTTCTTATAGCCTGCAGTCATGGTTGCCAGCCAATGGGAGTGCAGGGTTTCTTCCTGCACTATTTAAACCAATCCCATTTGACATTTTACAAGAACAGTTCAAATAAACCAATAACATTCAAACCTACATACATAACACATCCCACAGGTAACAATAATGTCACCGGCTAATCTTTTCAATCTATAAGTGCCTCAATGCTTCTGACACGAATGCTATAGGAGCACTAATTTGCTGCTTAATAACTCCAAGCATGGAGATATAATCATCATTATCCCTGCCTTCTTTTTTCTACCTGCTTTAGATACATTGCAGTTCAATCAAACAAGGTTGGACCTAACCCCAAACAATTCAGGATTACATTATGTCAGCAGCTTGTCTCTTAAAAACTGATGGTTTTATGCTGGCCTTTTCTAGCCATAAATGGCCCCTAACATTTTTTTATGTACTGCATATATTCCAGCTTTTATCCAGTTATTTACTGGAGCAGAAAAATGTTTGGATGTGGCATAAAGACTTTTAATAAATAAGGAGTGAATAAAGTAATTTGTACATGTGCAGCAGACAGCAGACATTTTGTAATGAAGAAGCATAACTCCTTTATTTCAAATTCATGTTTAGCAGCCACATTTTGTAATAGCAATAGTACTTAGACTTATATACCACTTTATAGTGCTTTGTAGCCCTCTCTAAGTAGTTTACAGAGTGAGCATATTGCCCCCAAACAATCTGGGTCCTCATTTTACTGACTTCTAAAGGATGAAAGGTTGAGTCAACCTTGAGTCGGTCAGGATCGAACTGCTGGCAGTGAGCAGAGTCAGCCTACAATACTGCATTCTAATCCCAAAGGTGCTTTTTCAGGAGGCACCTGGGCTTTCTTGTTTTTTTCTTTGAAGACATTTCACTTCTCATCCAAGAAGCTTCTTCAGCTCTGATTGTATGATGGGGAATGGAAGGATTTAGATTTCTTGCAGACAGCTGGTCATTTGCATCCATTTTTGAGGGTCTTTAAAGAACTTGGATGCATATTGGAAGTGCAAAAAAAAAGAGGGAACATATTATCACATGTGGTGGTCTTGCCCAGAAACTCAAAAATATTGGATCAAAATTGACAATTGGCTTCAGGAAATTACCAATGAACAACTAGACCTAGAACCAGAACTCATTCTATTGGGAATTTTAAAAAAATGTAAAAAGTACAAAATATTTACTAATACATATATTAACTGCTGCCAGAATCACTTTTGCCCAATGCTGGAAACAGCCACATATACCGGTAGATGAAATGGTCATACAAAAAATTATGAGCTGTGCCAAAATGGACAAACTATCTTTGAGTCTAAAAGACAAAGAAGACTCGATATTTTACAAAGTATGGGAACAATGGTATAGTTGGATAGATCGGAGACAGGGTAAAGATAGGTAATTATTAAATATAGAATATAGATAGAACAAATATATTTATGTATAAGTTAATATCTGTTATTATTGCACATATGATTGTTATATAATTATCACCACAAGTAGTTGTCTTTGAGCGATATACTTTTAATGGTTTTTCAATGTTTTTATGTCTTATGTTTTTTTCTTATTGTGTTTTATGTTTTTAGTGTAATAAATAAAGTTTATTTAAAAAGAACTTGGATGCAAAAAAGGATGCAGATGACCAACTGTCTGCAAGGAATATAAATCCTTCCATTCCACATCATCCAGTCAGAGCTGAAGAAGCTTCTTCGATGAGAAGCTAAACATCTTCAAAGAAGAACCAGAAAGTCCAGTTGCCTCCTGAAAAAGCACCTTTGGTACAACCGTGACCTGGATGACTGAGAATCTCTACAGACTACTGCATTCTAGCCACTGCACCACCATAGCTCTTTTATCAATTGTACGGTATTGGCAATGTAATGGCAATTTTAGCAAATGTCAGTGCATTCTTTAAAAGAAAAATAGGTATTTACATTAAGGCCATGCAATGTTTTTGACTTCAGTGTCCCAAATGTAGCAACTTTCAGCTTAAAGCAGTCATGTATTTCTCTGGAGCCACATGGATGCCATATGACCCCATGAAAAGAAACAGCTGTTGCAGACAAATGCTACAGGAGCAAACTTACATGTGCTGAAGCAAGGGTGAAACACACCATGGTCTTAATTTTCATACAATTTTTTAAAAAAATGAACACAAGCTCATGTATAAATTCAAATTGGCAAATGTAGACTAGGAATGTCTATGGAGATTCTCAGTCTTCCAAAAGGTTGGCCGAAAGGTGCTTTTTCAAAAGGCAACTGGACTTTCTTTGCTTTTCCTTGATGACATTTCGCTTCGTATCCAGGAAGTTTCTTCAGTTCTTCAGAGTACTGAAGAAGCTTCTTTCTTAGAATAACAGAGTTGGAAAGGACCTTGGAGGTCCTCTAGTCCAACCCCCTGCTTAAGCAGGAAACCCTACACCATGTCAGACAAATGGTTATCCAATCTCTTCTTAAAAAGAGTTGTGTTGGAGCATTTACAACTTCTGAAGGTGAGTTGTTCCACTGATTAATTGTTCTGTCAGGAAATTTCTCCTTAGTTCTAGCTTGCTTCTCTTCTTGATTAATTTCTACCCATTGCTTCTTGTTCTACCCTCAGGTGCTTTGGAGAATAGCTTGACTCTCTCTTCTTTGTAGCAATATCTCCCTGAGATATTGGAACACTGCTATCATGTCACTCCTAGTCCTTCTTTTCATCAGACTAGACATACCCAGTTCCAGCAATTGTTCTTTATATGTTTTAGCCTACAGTCTCCTAATCATCTTTGTTGCTCTTCTCTGCACTCCTTCTAGAGTCTCAACATCTTTTTTACATCGTGGTGACCAAAATTGGATGCAGGATTCCAAGTGGGGCCTTACTAAAGTGATATTAACACTTCACGTGATCTTGATTCTATTCCTCTGGTTATTCAGCCTAGAAGAACAAGAAGTGAAACATCTTCAAGGAAAACAAAGAAAGCCTAGTTGCCTTTTGGGATAGACTAAGAATGAACCTAATTGTCCATCTTTTCAGTCAATGCCTTAAAATTCTATAGCCAGATGTTGAAACGGTAAAGGCTATAGGAAAATGGTACTGAGCAGCCCACTTTACAAAATGTAACCTTTATGGCATTGGTCCAGGATATATAACCCTCCTGCCCCAATGGGACCATCCCACTCATTCTGGCAGAAGGAGTCTACTATGGAGCCATCAGCTGAAGAATTTTGGTTAGTAGGATCAAGGAAAAGAATTTTTTGTACCACAGTTCTGTCCTTTGGAACTTCTTGCCACCAGAAGTAAGATCTGCCCTCACTCTTTTGACCTTCAGAAGAGCCTTAAAATCTGGCCTGGTGCCCCAATGGAAGTCCTCTAGAATTAGATGGTTGGTGTAGTGACAGAGAAGTCACCACTTCTGCTCTGCTCAGAGTCCATGGTTTTTTAGTTTGCATTTAATCCTTTGTAATTTTAATTGTTATATATACATACATACATACATACATACATACATACATACATATATAATTGTTTTATATTTATACCACTTATGGATAGTCTCAAGCAGAAGCTTTATTGTTAGTCATCTATGTTACAAGAACCTTGCCAGACTGACTGCATTCCCTTGGAAACAGCCAGATAAGGCTTCTGAAATTTTGGGGCAGGTCAGGCCTGTGCTGCAAAGACTCTAAGCTTGGTCCCCTCTTAACACCTCCCTCCAGTCTGGCTGGAGATTCCACACATCATAATTATTTGGTACTGTGGGAAGTCACCCCCCACTCTTTAGAGGAATGAAATATTTTGAGGAATATTAAAAAAGGCAGAGTATTATATTTTCCAAAGGGAGAAATAGAGAAACATGTTTTTAGAGACAGAAAGCAATGCCCCACTTTCCTTAATAGCCCACAGCAGATGTCAGCACTTATGAGATAGAGCTTATTGAAAACTAGATAGCTCTATTCATAGGCAAAGCAAATACTTCAGGCAGAAATCCATTCAAGACAGGATATTTTGAACTTCCCTGCAGCAAAGTTTGAACAAAGACAGAGTGATAGGATTAACCCTCACCCAAGAGCCAAAACAGGAGGAAAGCCATTAAGCCACAATAGGAATTACCCAACACTCTTTCAGAACATAAGCCTTCATTGCATCACCCTCAGAGCAGTCCAAACTTCAACCAAACTTAGCTCAGACAAGCACCTAGGATTTGCATTTCCTCTTTTGCCTGTGGAGCCAGCTATGACCCCGACATAACCCCTATATGGCCCCATAGGAATCTGACTACAGCCAATAGAATACATGTTCTTGCACAGGAATAGGAAGCTCAAGTGCAAAGCTCAAAGAAGGTATAAAAACCCCTCTCTCTCAACTCCATTTTGTCAGCTGCACCAGAACCATGTGCTTGGTGGTTCTGTTCATCATTAAACCATCTTTCCAATCAGTCTCCATGTTTCCAGTGTCTTTCTCCCAGCTTGGTACTGAACCAGTTGGATATTTCTTCCCACAGTATCTTTAGACACTAAATAGTGATTTCAACTCCAAATCAACATAGGAAACACTCAGATATATCCATGACCTGACTTGGCTTTTTTCTAGGAGAAAATCTTTATTTTATGAAGATGTTTACATGCTTTTAAAAAAGCAATGTGCTAATATATTTTGAAGTTTGATTTTCCTCAGTCTGGTCACAGATGGTGTTATTGTGTTTCCAAGTCCAAAGTCTCCCCTTTGACTTATACCAGCTATGTTATCTTTGCAGCCGGTAATCAGTGAAATTACTATACCTTTAGAAGGGCCAAATACTTTGAAAACTTTAATAAAGGTAGTTTATTGATTAATTAAATTCCCTGGTTTTTTTTCCCGAAGTATAGCAAGCATTGGTCTACTTAGCTTTAATTTTGGTCTGACATTTACTTCTCAGTAAAGAAGTGGGAATTTGGGCTGGACAATTCATTTTAATTTTGGTGAAAAATATCATTTAAATGTCAGAAAACTGCATATTTAACATTTGAAGTAATTAAGTGACTTTAATTTAATAATAAATCTTCCTAGTTTCATTTTATTTACAGTCTTTCTATCCTGTCCCAGTATAGCTACCTTTTATGGTGATTCAGCCACAAGATGGTCTGCATGCCAAGGTGGTTCGGGGTGAAAAGGCTCCGGAAGAATGGGAGCTTTTTGTCGGCCTGTTCGTGAAGGGGCTGGTGCAGTCTTCCTTCGACCCCTTGGACTTGTTCCTTAGGAACGTGGCTGTCCGGGGGGTCAGAGATGGTCGCATGTCGATTGGGGGGGTAGAGCTGCGGGTTCTGCCCCCCCGATCGCTTGTTATCTGTGGTAGAAGCGTAGTGGTGGAAGATGGGGGCGGCGCAAAAGCAGTCAGAGATGGCAGCGGAAGACAGCTTGGAGCTAGTGGCAGTGGCGATGGAGGTGAGAGCTTCATTGCTGCTTGTGAGGGTGAGAGCCTCACGAAGAAGGATGGCTGTGGGGGCCGGGGCAAGGATAAGGTGGTTGAGAAGGTATTTAACACCTTTATGATGGATTGTTAGATCTCGAGAGGTGGCATTGCGCGACCAAAGGGGGTAATTTTAAATTGGGCAAAGGGAAACTTTTAAATTTTTTGCTTTGCTATGTTAAAGGGTTAGGGAAGGGGGAGGGTTGTCCGTCTGGGCATGTGGATGATCAATTTTCGCCCAGAAAGGAAGGAACTCAGTCCAGCCCAACTGGGATTGCTGTGAGGGGGAGGGGACTCTGGCAGCTGAGGCAGGGGATGGATCCCCAGGGCGATCGGATTTGGCAGGGGATGGAGAGGCGGGGAGTCATATCACGTGAAGGAGCCGCTATCTCCCACTCCCATGCCTCTGCCCACTCCCCCGGGGATATGGGACTCAGAGACCCTGGGCTCAGGTTGGTGTATTTTAATGCCAGGTCCGTGGTTAATAACAAGGCCTCCTTGGTGAATTGATCAGGAGGAGGCCGCTGACCTGGCCTGTATCACTGAGACCTGGCTGGGGCTGGAGGGTGGAGTGCCTCTGGTCGATTTGTGCCCCCCAGGTTTTCAGATTTTGCACCAGCCGTGAGCTCAGGGGAGGGGTGGGGGGTCGCTGTTGTTATTCGGGAGACCCTGATTCCAAGGGAGGTCACCACTCAGATAGGTGTGAAGCCCTCCTCTTGAGGTTGGGGCTCTGGGGTCAGTTGGGCCTGTTGCTTACATACCTATCTCTCAACTATGTGGCAACGGCCCTGCCTGGGCTGCTCAATGCCTCTCTCGGGAGGCCAAGCCTTTGGTTTTGGGTGACTTCAACCTGCCCTCCCTGGGGACGCTGGATTGGCCCAGGAGTTCATGGCTTCCATGGCAGCTATGGACCTGACCCAATAATACAGGCCCACACACATGAGGGGCAACATGCTTGACCTTGTTTTTGTCTCGAACCTGGAGGGTGATCGGGGGTGGGCACCGAATGTCCAACCCATAGCATGGTCAGATCACTATCTCCCGCGCTGGTCTTCCAACAAGTGGCCCCACACCGTTGGGATGAGGAGCTACTGAGATGGTTCCGCCCCAGATGTCTGATGGACCGTGAAAGGTTCCAGACGGAACTGGGGGTTTTGCCTGCCTCGCTTATCCACAGCTCGGTCGAGGTACTGGCAGCCACTTGGCAACAGGCTGCCACTGAGGTCCTCAACCGAGTTGTCTCCCTTGGCCTCTTCACTGCGAGATCCCAGATGGCTCCTTGGTTCACAGAGGAGCTTAGGGAGATGAAGGCGTAGGAGGGGTTAGAGAGCAGGTGGAGATCACCCACTCCTCCGACCCCAGCCCAGCTAAGAGCCATATTAGGACTTACCTGGTAACTCTGGGGAAGGCGAAGAGGTCCTACCTCTCTGCTCTCATAGTGTCTGCAGACGACCGCCCAGCTGCCCTGTTTAGGGTCACCCGCTCCCTCTTACATCGGGAGATGGGGTTGGATCCTATGCAGGGTAGAGCTGAGGAATTTGGTCAGTATCTGCTGGATAAGATCGCTCGAATTCGGGAGTGGTTAGACTCTAACTTGCAGTGGGCTGGACTGATCTCCTAGGGGAGGGGGTGGGTTTTAAATTCGATTTTAATTCGGTTTTATAGTTGTATTTTGGCTTGTTTAGTTTAATTTCCTCTACATCGGGAGATGGGGTTGGATCCTATGGGGTAGAGCTGAGGAATTTGGTCAGCATCTGCTGGATAAGATCGCTCGATTGGGAGTGGTTAGACTCAATCCTTTGGGCTGGATCTTCCTAGGGAGGGGTGGGTTTTAAATTCGATTTTAATTCGGTTTTATAGTTGTATTTTGGCTTGTTTAGTTTAATTTCCTTTTAACTAATTTATTGTTCTGTGTTTTTATCTGTGAGCCGCCCTGAGTCCTTTTTGGAGAGTGGCGGCATACAAGTCAAAACAAATAAATAAATAATAAAATAAGTAATTGCTTCTTTATTTGAGTAAATATGTGTTAACGCAGTTTTACATCCATTTGCATTTTATTGATAGCATTTATTTTGGGAGGGGATTATTTTTATTTTATTTTTTTAATTGAGGCTTTTGGTTACAAAGCTTTACTATATGTGCCTTGAAACCGATCATCACTTTGTGTGGCGTGAATTATATACAAGGGAATGTGCCAATTCTAAAAGGGCAAATAAACCGCAGCTCCCACGTTATCAAATTTAAGAAGTTGCTTTACAGCAAGTCAGTTCCTATTTTTTTCATTCAGGTCAAACTTGCAGTTATTAGTAGCTTTTGTTCAAGGTTTTGAATCAGGGTCTCTTCCAGGCCTATCTACCTGTCCTGGTTTGGCTACCTTTAAGGTTGATTAAGATAGGATAGAAAGAATGTACCGGTAAATTGGAGATCTCAGGATTAGCATCAGCATCAGCCTTGGTGGCATAGCGGTTAGAGTGCAGTATTGCAGGCTACTTCTGCTGACTGTCGGCTGCCTGTAATTTGGCAGTTCAAATCTCACCAGGCTCAAGGTTGACTCAGCCTTCCATCCTTCTGAGGTGGGTAAAATGAGGACCCAAAATTGTTGGGGCCAATATACTGACCCTGTAAACTGCTTAGAGAGGGCTGTAAAGCACTATGAAGCGATATATAAGTCTAAGTGCCATTGCTAGGGCTATTTCCACTTTGTGGGATCACCATTGATCTTTGCAATGATGCAAGATAATGAAGGTTCTGATTATGCATGCTTGGTTACATGAACAAACAAAACAATCTATAATTTGAAGATTAAACCATGCACTCACCTCATTCTCAATTGCCTTCATTAACTTTTGGTGATACCCACATGGTTTATCTGCTGGGTTAGGAAGAATTATCATGTCTCCTATTTACATGAGATTGGTTATATACCAGATGAGAGCTAAAAGTCATTTGTGAGAGCAGAAAGGAGGAAGATGTCAATTTAAGTGCAAAGCTAGTTTAGGAAATGGAACATAGGCTGTTGCACCCGAAATATAGATTCACAAGCTCTTGAAGTAAATTTCAGGGTACCAGGGTACAGAGCTTGTCTCTAGAATAGGGGTGTCAAACTCAAGGCCCGTGGTGCCTCTTCCAGTGAAAACAGAGCTCCATTTTCACTGGCAAAGGATTACAGGAGGCCACCCCACTGAAAATAGAGCTCAGGAGAGCCACATGCGGCCTTTGCGAGCTCTGTTTTTTCTGGCAGATGGTTGCAGGAAGCTGTCACAGCCAAAAATGGAGCTCGGGAGCCCTTTTTCACTGGCAGAACCCTCGGGCCACCACAGGCACCCCCAACACGAGTGATGCTGAGCTGGCCATGCCTACCTGGCCATGCCCATCCCATCCCCCCAAGGTCAAACACAACGCTGATATGGCCCTCAATGAAATCAAGTTTGACATTTCAAGAGAAACCTACTTCCTAAATGAAATCTTCAGATGAATCTAAATTGATGCTACAAGCAGGCAATCATGCATTGGACTTTCTCACATCCTCCTTTCTCTTGGCTTGTTTTATTTATTTCTGGGCTCCATTCAAAATGCACTGATGTCCATGGTCTTGTTGCTGCTGTTGCTGCCACAACTTTCTCGTTTTGCTGAGCTATCTCCATATGTTATGGCTATTAGTGTCCATGTGTCAAAAGGCTTTCTAAGCAGAGTTAGCATAATGAGAGCTATTTGTTAGGCAATGCAGCTTCGTTTCATATTTTAATTAAGCTATTCAGGACCTGCAGGATAACCCTCTGAAAACTAACATAGTGGGACCAAATTTGGTCCAGTGGGAGAAGCCAACAAAAGAAAAATTGGGTTTAAAATGGGCTGAATTTGGCTAGGGGGTGCAGAGTGGAAACATACATAAAAATTTCCCAGGGAAGAAGTAGATGGGCAGTAGCTCAAAAGACTGCCAAATCCTCCACTCTACATTACCCATTTGTTTTTCTTCCTAGTCATGTAACCCAGAATGGAACTGCTGTGAAAGTAGCATTCTAGAAACAAAATACAGAATAACTGACCTTGGAAATCTGCTAGCTCATCCCCCTGTTCAAGAAGGAGACTCTCTCTATACCATACCAGACAAATGAAGAGCAACCAAGATGATTAGGGGACTGGAGGCTAAAACATATGATGATCGGTTACAAGTACTTGGTATGGCTAGTCTAGTGAAGAAAAGGACTAGGGGAGACATGATAGCAGTGTTACAGTATTTGAGGGGCTGCCACAAAGAGGAGGGGGTCAACCTATTTTCCAGGGCACCCGAAGGCCAGACAAGGAATAATGAATGGAAGCTGATCAAGGAGAGATTCAACCTAGAAATAAGGAGAACTTTTCTGACAGTGAGAACAATCAAACAATAGAACAGCTTGCCTTTGCAAGTTGAGGGAGTTTCATCACTGGAGACTTTTATGAAGAGATTGGACTTCCATTTGTTAGAAATGGTGTAGGGTCTCCTTCTTGGGTGTGGGGTTGGACTAGACAATCTACAAGGTCTCTTCCAACTCTGTTAATCTGTAATCTGAATGGATGTCCAATCTCTTAAAATCTTCAGTGATGGAGCACCCACAAGTTTTGGGTTATTTGATCTCACTGTCAGGGGCCTTGGTGGCTCAGGCTGTTAAATGCCTGCACTTAAGATCCAGCTGTCTACAATTACTGTAGGCTCGAATCCCACCAGGCTCAAGGTTGACTCAGCCTTCCATCCTCTCGGGGTAGGTAAACTGAGGACCCAATATTGTTGGGGGCAATAAGCTGACTTTGTAAAAATGCCGCTTAGTAATAAGCAGGCATATACAATGGAATGAAGGCTATTGCTGAGCACACTGGGTTGTATCACAAAAAACTGTAAGCCGCCCTGAGTCTTCAGAGAAGGGCAGCATATAAATGTAATTTTAAAAAATGTCTTCTTAATTCTAGTGTCAGGATATCTGTTTTGGATATCTAGGTTGGATTAGGGGACTGGAGGCTAAAACATATGAAGAACGGTTGCAGGAATGAGGTATGTCTAGTCTAATGAAAAGAAGGACTAGGGAGACATGATAGCAGTGTTCCAATATCTCAGGGGTTGCCACAAAGAAGAGGGAATCAAGCTACTCTCAAAAGCACCTGAGGGCAGGACAAGAAGCAATGGGTGGAAACTAATCAAAAGAGAGAAGCAACTTAGAACTAAGAAGAAATTTCCTGACAGTTAGAACAATTAATCAGTGGAACAACTTACCTCCAGAGAAGTTGTGAATGCTGCAACACTGGAAGTTTTTCAAAAGATGTTGGATAATCATTTGTCTGAAGTGGTGTAGGGTTTTCTGCCTAGGCAGGGGGTTGGACTAGAAGACCTCCAAGGTCCCTTCCAACTCTGTTATTCTATTCTAGTCTATTATCTTTGTTAATCTTACATCCTTCTCCTGCCCTCCGATGCTTTGGAGAATAGGTTGACCCCCTCTTCTTTGTGACAACCCCTCAAACCATGTGCAGGCTTTCCTATTTTTTGATGGTGACATCAGAGACCCAGCTTTATATGTAAATACATACTACAATCCTGATTAAATAACTATGATGTTTGTTTTGTACAATTTAGTGAAGAGCTACCACAGAAGTACTTGAATCAATTATATACAAGCAAAATTCCATCTCATGATCTTGCTGCTTGTTGGATCTAAAAGTGGTATCCACGTTCTTGAGATTGTGTATTATTTATGGAATTTAAGTAATCTCAATTCTCTTTTCTTTTTAATCACAAGTGCTCATAGAAAGAGATATTTCTCTTCCCAACTGATGTTCCTAAATGCTTACATTTATTTTTATTAAACTTTTACAATGATAAATCCGGTTTATAAGCCTATGACTCTTTTTACACACATTTTCTCTGCCACGCTCCCCCTTTTATTTTTCTTAAGGAAGGAAGAACAATTGACAGTCTATATTTGATTTTCTGGTCTGGAATTCTAGCATGCATTTAACTTGTTGCTTTTAAATTTTTATATGCGTTTCAAGTTCATAGGCAAAGCAGCCATTCACAGCCATGTTTGTACATGTGACATCCTAATACAGCTCAAAATAAGAGTAGAATAGAATAGAATAGAACAGAACAGAACAGAACAGAACAGAACAGAACAGAATAGAACAGAATAGATTGGAAGAAAAGACAAGACAAGACAAGACATAGAATGGAATGGAATGGAATGGAATGGAACAGAACGGAACGAAACAGAACAGAATAGAATTCTTTATTGGCCAAGTGTGATCACCGTGATCACCGAACCAGTTGATATACTGGTGGAAGCCCACCTGTGGGTTAATCTATCAATTGAGGCCAAAGAAAATAAGATCCATGCCGTATTTCAGTCTATCAGCATATCCAAAGTGGAAGAAGAGGTTGAAATCAGGAAAGAGACTTTTTAAAGCTAGTTTCATCTCCAGCTGTTTGTGTAGGAAACCAGCAGCTGAAGGCTGACACACTTAAGAACCTAGAGATGGTTTGACAGCAGGTTCTTCAACTTCCCTGTAGTGCTCTTGTTAATAAGTTTAGTGCTTCTCCATGGGAAGAGTAAATAGCAACTTAGCAAATGTTGCCCAATCTGACCAATAAGTCACCCCAAAGGCAGTTAGACTTCTACATTTCTCTCTCCCTGGATTCTGTGCAACATAGTTCACCAGTCAAAAGTGAAAGATGCATCTTGATGACAATAATGTGCAAGAAATTTCTATAATAGAGAAAATGGGTTACAAACCCATATTCCGGGGAATTTCATTGAAGTGTGCATTTTAAGTAAAATGTATATTTTTGTGCAAAAGGATATTTTAAAGAATGTATACTAAAATGAAATAAAATGGAATAAACTGAAATTTAAATAGGAAAAGGAAGAAACGGAGATGATTGAAATTGATGTAGCTGTCCAATGGTAGAGAGAGCAGCTTGTTACTTTGTCAAATGGCCATGAAACATGCTTCCTGATCTTGTGGTGTAAGCCTTAAACTGCTTGGAAATGGATGAGATTTCAGCCGTAGGTATCAGACAACCCTAAGAAAAGCAAAGATAATCAAGATTTAAGAAGAAATTCCTTCAATGACATTGCATTCCAAAAATTATGGAAATGGATTTTTTTTCCAAGCCATATTAATTGCTTTCTTGATACTTCCCTGTTTATCAATACCTCTGCAGACAAACTTGTTGTCAGGGTTCCGACCAGTGCCCTAACAAAATTAAGAGTCTCAAACCATCCGGCAATAAAAATCCAGTTGTTTATTAGGAGCACCATGTCAGCATTTCCTAGGTGAAGCCAACTCTGACTTCACCCATTTCACTCATCATCTCTGACCCTGTTTCCCCCTCCCCCCTCAAAGTGTGTCACCAGTCACATTCCCCAACGAGGTAATTTCGTGGGTTGTAGAATTCACTCCTTCCAGCCATTACTGGTCCCCGTGGAGATGGCCTTGACTTGCTCGGCCAGACTGCGTCTTGTTATGACTGAGGAGCAAATTTCTTGGTGCAGCTGCGAGGTGCAATTTCCCATCCCCCTGCCTATGGCAACTTGGGAGCAGGTCAGGGAAGCTTCGTGAGTTGACACTTGTCTTGTGGAAATTCAGTCTTTACTGATAAGCAGATTCATTATCTGTTTGTAATTCCTTATTCCAGGAAGTCCTTTCAGATTTAAAAAGTTCTTAATGCTCCTCAGAGAATGAGGTGAACTGTGTGTTCTGGTACACCACAGAACCAAGAAGTGAGCTAGACCCATCCAAAGATCCAGTACAATTTGTGATCTGTATCAGATAACAGATAATCAGAGTTGGAAGGGACCTTGTAGGTCACCCCCACCCAAGCAGGAGACCCTACACCATTTCTGACAAATGGCAGTCCAATCTCTTCTTGAAAGTTTCAAGTGATGACGCTCCCACAACTTCCGAGGGCAAGCTGTTGCATTGGTTGATTGTTCTCACTGTCAGAAAGTTTCTCCTTATTTCCAGGTTAAATCTCTCCTTGTTCAGTTTCCATCCATTATTCCTTGTCTGGTCTTCAGGTGCTTTAGAAAATAGCTTGACTCCTTCCACTCTGTGGCAGCCACTCAAATATTGGAAGACTGCTATCATGTCTCCCCTGGTCCTTCTCTTCACTAGACTAGCCATGCCCCGTTCCTGTGACCATTCTTCATATGTTTCAATCTCCAGTCCCCTAATCATCCTGGTTGCTCTTCTCAACATCTTTTTTATAATGTGGTAACCAAAACTGGATGCAGTACTCTAGGTGTGGTCTTACTAAGGCTTTATAGAGTGGTGTTAGTACCTCACTTAATCTCGATTGTATCCCCTTGTATCAACAGAACCATAATGTATTTTCCACTGGTATGGACATGTCCAGAGAGCAGCACCTTCCACCATGGCCAAGACTGCCTACCAGCTAGAAGTCAATGGCCGGTGACCTCGCGGGCATCCAAAACAGAGATGGCAAGACACCATCAACAAAGATAGGCAAGCCCTTGGCCTGAGTCCTGGAGACGCAGCTAATTGTGCAAAGTGGTGTTCAATGATCCTGCACCTGCAGGAATATGCTAGGTAGAAGATGATCAACAGAAGCATAATGTCAAGATCACAAGAAGTGATGGTTCCACTCTATATTCTACTGGGCAGACCATTCCTTGAATACAGTATATTTTTTGATCTTCACAGTATCAGAAGGCTGTAAAAAACTGAAGAGTGCAGAACGAAAGAAGCCAAGATGATGATGGGCTTGGAGGCTAAATCCTATGGAGAACTATTAAGAGTACTGTATATATTGAGTCTAAAGAAGAGAAGATTAAAGGGAGCCATGACAATAGTCTTCCAATACTATCACAAGGAAGAGGGTGTGGATTTAATCTCTGTTGTGTCTGCAGTGGGACAAGAAACAGTGGGTGGGATTTTATTGAAGGAGCACCATTCAAAATAAGGAGGAAGTTCCTGACTGTGAAAGCTATTAAGCATACAACAGCTTGCACAGCTTGTCTCCTGGACTTGTGAGTACTCTATCACCAGGGGGTTTTAAACAAAGGTTGGGCACTCTTTTAAGCAAAGGTTGGATAGCCAATAAAAGTTTCGTTTCTATGTTTTATTTAAAGCATTTATATAGCCACCCATCTTTCTACCAACTCTGGTTGGATAAAGCTGTGATGGACTGAAAATTCCTTCTTGGTCAAAAAAATTGGAGTAGAAGATCCCAAGATCCCTTCAAATGCTATGTTTCCATGATTCATGCTAGATTCTTTACCAGCTTGAGATGGTTCCATGGATGTTTTGAAAAGGGGATATTCCAACCTTTCATACTAAGTAATGCACCTTAACCCATGACTACTGAGATCATTATTTCAAAAAAGAAAAGTTCCAATCATTCACTGCTTTACTATTTCACATGACTGACAATCTATAGAAGAAAAACAATGAGGAAAGTTTTCCCAACATCAACCTCAAAATAAAGTGTTATGTATGTAGGTTTGAAGTCATTGGTTTAGTTTGAACTGCTCTTGTAAAGTGTTAGAAATGATGGGTTTAAAAGTGCGGGAAAAACCCTGCACTCTGATTGGCTGTCAACTGCGGCTGCTGGCTATAAGTAGCAGCCGCAGCCCAGCCAAATCGGGTCCGTTCTGAGCTGAAAGTCACAATAAACTTAAGAGCTGAAGCACTCCGTGTCTGCCTCTTCATGCAAACTTAACATAAAGAATGCCCGGTACTTTCTTTCAGCTATACAACAACAAGATGAGATCTTTTTCCTTAGTTCTCCAACCTTGATCAACTTACAAGGCATTTTTACTGCTCTTGATTTAGCTCTGCTAGACTAAGCACATTATTAATTGGTTCCCTTTTATTTACAATACTATTGCTTGAAATATATACTACACTCTGTAATTGAATTTTTGGAATGCAGTAATTAAAAAAGTCAAAAGAGCAATAAACAGAAGCGTTAGTAAATAATTGCATCTGAGAATGAGCATAAATCATCCAGATTAAATGATTTTATATCATATTTGAACTCTTTAATTTTAATTTAGACAAATTCAGCCAGTTCAGCCTAACATCTGAGCCTATCATATTTGAACTCTTTAATTTTAATTTATGACTTCCAGACAATTTACAGCCAGTTCTGGGAGCTGATAAATGGGTGCTTAAGAATTCAAGGATTTTTTTTCTCTTTTATTGTACAGAGAGTTGAACCAAACAAAAGTATATATTTAATTATCAATAAATGCTTCAAGTCCATTAAACTGAGATGCAGTCCAAGCAGGGTTCATACAAGTTACCGATACTTATATAAAGTATGATTATATTTTGTTAGCCAGTGCTTATATATTTCATCATCAATATGCTCTGGGAATTACAGTGTGGTGCAATAGGATTATAAAGAAAATCAGTATTTTTTTATTTGTTTGCTTTGGGTTAAATCAAAATAGACATCCAGATTAACCAGTATATGACCCTCAGTAAATAAAATAATAAATACAATAAAGAATTAACATTTTTTATATATTTACCTCCCAAAACTGTTTTTGGCAAATAAACCAGCCAACTGCTGCTGAATTTCAGCAGAATCATTTTTGCAACTTCAGGGGCTGAAAAATATGCTTAAGGACCTATGCTGCTAATGATCTACAGGTAGTCCTCAACTTACAACCACAATTGAGACCAACATTTCTGTTGTTAAATGAGACATTTGTTAAGTGAATTTTTGCCCCGTTTTACGATATTCCTTGCCACAGTTGTTAAACAAACCACTGTGGTTTTTAAATTAGTAAGATGCTTGTTAAGCGAATCTGGCATCCCCATTGACTTTGCTTGTCAGAAGGTCCGCAAAAAATGATCACATGACCTCAGGATACTGCAACTGTCACAGATATATGCCAATTGTCAAGTGCCTGAATTTTGATCACACAACCCTCAGAATGCTTCAATGGTTGTAAACAGAGGCGGTATTCAGCAGGTTCTGACCAGTTCTGGAGAACTGGTAGAGGAAATTTTGAGTAGTTCAGAGAACAATCCCACCTCTGACTGGCCCCGCCCCCATCTATTCTCTGCCTCCCGAGTCCCAGCTGATTGATGGGGTCTTCTTTCATTGCCCTGCATGGGAGAACAGAGCTGGAAAGCAGGTTAGTGGGGCGGGGAGGGAATGGGGATTTTGCAGTATCCTTCCTCTACCATGCCCATCAAGCCATGCCCAGCAAGCCCACACACCACAGAATCGGCAGAATGCAGTAAATTTGAATTGTCACTGTGTAATGTGAAAAACAGTCATAAGTCACTTTTTTTCATTGCCATTGTAACTCTGAATGGTACTTACTTCAACTGCAAAGCTTTGCAGTGTGAATCAGCTGTGCTCTAAACAAAGGAAATAAAGCACAGAAAAGAGCAAGGGCAGACAGGTGGGCCCACCTGCTCTTCTCAACGAACCAGTTCGGAGCCAGCTGATCAGCTCTCCAATTTAAACTTAATAGTAGCAGTACTTCTCAAAGTTGATTCCACCAGACTGTAAAAGTAGTGCTCCAAATCACAGTTCCCCAACCTTTCTGGGATGGAGAGCTGGTGGGGTGAGGCACAGGCACCTTTACACAGGCATGCTCATGCATGAACGGGGCCACAAGTGCACACGCAACACAAACGGGGCAGTGAGCGCAACGCCCTCTGCAATGCTAGTGCCCACGCAATGCTCACTGCAGCACTAGCATGAGGAGGGCACATGTGTGCATACTGGCCAGGCCACAGCCCATTGGGAACCCCTGCTCTAGACAACTGTTCTGAATAAGCAGTGGTAGCCCTGAAATGGTGATAGGCAAGATGATGGCACATCTATACAACCAAGTCTCACACATTTTGTACATGTAATTTGTATTTAACACACAAACACAGAAGGGGCAAGATTTAAACTGCATGGTTGTAGTAGGCATCTTGATTTTTTAACCTCCCCCTGGGGATACTAGTGCACACAACATTAGGTGCACAGGATATACTGCTATGGTTTCTATAAGGAACAACAGCAGCTTGATAAAACAATACAGGGGACGGAAGAGAAGATGATATCCAAAATATACAATTTCTTTTTGAATTTTAAAATGGAAGAAGAAACCATTAAAGAGACTGTGATAGCCTGGGCAAAGAACTTTGGGTATAGTATTGAATTAGAATGTTGGGGGAAAATGGTGGGAGGGGGAATTACAAATTAACAATGTCAGCAGCATATAAAGCAAATATATATAAAATGTTTTACCGTTAGCATCTACCCCCTGCTAGGCTTGCAAAGACGTTCCCAACCAGAAACCCAGAATGTTGGAAATGCAAAAATAGTCAAGGTACCTTTTGCCACATGTGGTGGACATGCCCGGAAGCCAGGAGGTATTGGATTAGTATTTAAAAAATGGTTAGAGAAAATAACAAACCAAAAAAATTGAGCTTAGACCTGAACTTTTCTTCCTAGAGATAATAAGAGGCAATTATAGTAAAAAAGATAAATATATTATTTTGCATATAACTACCACAGCCAGAATTATATATGCACAAACCTGGAAACACAGCAGTATACCCTCCAAAGGGATAGTAATAAAAAAGATCTTAGATTGCATAGAAATGGACAGGCTTACACTGGAACTAAAAGATAGAGGTGAATCAGAATACTGTCTGGTCTGGGACTCTTGGTACAGATGGTTAGATTTTTAAAAAATTAAAGATTAGTAATGTAATTGTGATGTATATATGAATATCTATGATGCTGTAACTTTGTAAAGAGTGTATATATGTTTTTAAACTGTTGAAAAATGTTCAATAAAAATATTTTTAAAAATTATTTTGTTATAGTCCATTTTGAGCCGTATCCTGAAAGCCGTTCATTTTTTAAAAATTGTGTCCACACCTTGTTTTGAGTTCTGTAATCCCTTTTGAGCAAGGACATCAATTGACTCTTTTTAAGTTTGGAGTTGTAATTCACTTTGGGGTTTTATTTCAGATCCAAGATTGATTTGGGAATTGTTTAATCTCAAAAAATCAAACATCTTGAGGTAATATTAGGTCAGGATCTCCAATATAATTTGATGCTTTTTCCAGGAGTAAAGTTACCTATTTTATTTTCTTAAATTACCTTATTGTCCCTTCAATAAAATGGTCCAATTATCTTGTTCTTTCAAAAAGAATGAACTTGAAAAATGTCTGTTGAATCAAAATCTTGATATATGAATGGTGTGTGGTGCTTCTTCAGAATTTCATAGCAAATTTAATCCTAAATATGATGCTTATCAAACTGGGATTTGTGACCAATGGCTGGGATGGCTTTATTACCGATTAGAGATGTTTTATTCCCCTGAATTGCATGTGGTTCTGCAATAATTCAATAATAATTATTCCTCAGTTTAATTATGCTATAAGAACCTGCTGGGTTAGAGCCTCTTTTGGATATAACATATAGCAACTATTTTATACAACTATGTTCTTATGTTGTTGACCAGCTTGGAGCTTTCTATGCATTTTAGATTCATAATCAAAATTATCGTTTCACCAGTCTCCATCTTTCAATATCTCTCTGCCATAATTATTAGAAATAGTACGCTTGTCCACATGTTAGAGCATAGATATAGCTATCAAGCTGTTTTATTCTGTTGTAATGAATTTTCCTATGTGAATGCCTGTATTAAAAATAAAATTTAAAAATCTCAGATGCAATCCTGTATATTCCACAATGAACTGTGGGGTGGAAACAATTGTCTGGAACAGAGATTTATGGGTAAATAATCTGAAGTCTGAAACTTTCTTTTGTCTATATGCAGTGGTGGAATTCAATTTTTTTTTACTACATGTTCTGTGGGCATGGCTTGGTGGGTGTGGCTTGGTGGGCATGTCAGGGGAAGGATACTGCAAAATCTCCATTCCCTCCCCAGCCCACTAACCTGCTTTCCAGCTCTGTTCTCCTGTGCAGGGCAACAAAAGAAGACCCAGCTGATCAGCTGGGACTCGGGAGGCAGAAAATAGATGGGGATGGGGCCAGTCAGAGGTGGTATTTGCTGGTTCTCCGAACTACTCAAAATTTTCACTACCGGTTCTCTAGAACCTGTCAGAACCTGCTGAATACCACCACTGTCTATATGGCCCTACAGCAACCTGAGATGGTACCAGTGAAATTAATTGGCAATGTTGTAGCATATTCATGGCATGATTTTTTTTCATTTTCATTTTCAAAACTAAGGATCAAGAATGTCTAGAAGACAAATCTCAATGGATTCCCATTCTTAAAACCTTCATATAAATTTTGTGGAAAAGTTTAAGTTCAAAGCAATAGTTTTGCAGCATCTTAGGGGGGGTGTTAATGAGGAGAGGAGCAGTTAATGTTCCAGGGGTTGGTTATCTTATTTCTGATTTAAAACCAACACCCGAAAGAAAAACAGGAGAGACCTCATTAGAAAAATGTAGGTCTATCGTTTCCAAATAGATCATCACATCACTTACTGGTTTCTTCAAAGCATGTCCAGGAGAAGGAGAAGGAGAAAAATGCCTATTTTTCTCAGAAAGAGGTTCATTTTTGAAAGAGTATTGCCAAAATTTAAAAAACTTAGGACAATCATCACCAACCAGGAGTCATCTTCAACCAAGTTGAACAATCAGACTGTCTGAAAGGTCTAAGTATTGGCATCCATACATCAGGAGAATACCAAAGATGGTGAAGACAGACTTGGGATTTGGCTGTCTTTCCATAAAAATATCATCCTTTTTGGATTTCAATATCTCTCTATTTCTTGCTGTTTTCTAAAGATTATATGTACAATTGAGACTTTTGGAATAATTGATATTCTGCTGCTAACATTAACAAGACTAATAAGATAGGAAGATGAGAGAAAGAGAGAGAGAGACTTTAATTTTTACTACAGGTTCTAAAAATATGATATTATAAAGTATTTATAAAGTATGTATTACAAATTAAATCTTTATTCAATTCCTGGTAAGACTCAGCAGTGATTATACCCCATATTTTGATGGCAAATATACTTAATATTCTGAGTAAAAGACAGCTAAATGAATACCTTGATGGAGATGTACTAGGCTGCTTAATCATTCCATAATTAATGAAATGGGCAGGTCCCTTATACTGATGACAAGCAATTTAGTAAATTAGGGAAGAATATCATCCTTGTGCATAAACCACTGAAGCTGCTACCCCAAGAAAGCAAGGCAGTTAACAATCTACAAAGTCTAGTAAAAGTGGCAACACATCTAATTAATCACTCCATAGAAGCATTAAATCAGCAGGCAAACTATCCATTTCAGCAACATTGTCCATCCCAAGAGATCAGCTGGTTTTACAAATGTTAATTGATGCGCTCAGTGCAATAGGTGTTATTATTTCCACTCTGCAGATAATGGAAGTGCAGGCAAATTAAGAATTCTGTTCTCAGACCATTTATTTAAGAACTATTTTGTTGAAATCAATGGGATTGTCTCAGAACAATGCTAAACTTGAGGAATTTTCTAAGGTCAATGAAGTCCCTACACTGCTGACAAAACCAAGGGAGAGAAAAACATTTTACTCACTAGGGCCCAAATCCAGTTAGAATACCTGATGTTAAGCTGTTATGAACATCTGTACCACTGGATAATGACATAGTTATTCTAGATGTCCAATCTTTGAGGAGAGCTTAAACAATATGATTGTCAGCTTTGAATCAAACCTGGCAGAAGCCATTAGTTGCCACACAGAGGGGAGAGGGGAGAGGAGGATGAAATACATTGCTAGACAAAACACAGAACTTTCTCGTAGGAACCAAGGTCATATCAACAGGTGGTGGATAAAGACGGGAAGAGTATCTGGAGAGCCCACCTAATTGGCCAACGTGACCTGTGACTCTTGGGGAGGGAGTTATTTCCTATTTTAATTATATCAAAACTGTGGAAAACACTTAAGAGTTGGTTTTCCATTTGATCATGTCAATATGATGTGCCCAATAAACATGTTTGTTAGAGGAAGGTCTCAGCCTCAGAGTTCCAATTTGCTTGGGTTTGTTAGTCGGGATCATGACAATGATCTTCTTAGTTTCCTTCTGAAATATCTCCACTTAGTTGTGTTTATTGTCATCATCCAATCATTTCCATCCTCAGAGGAAATAATCATTCAATAACAAGGAACAAAAGCAGCAAAGGCCAAAAGAGTCCCAAAGTAGTGATGAGTCCCCTATTTCTTCAGGAACTTCAGCAAGTATCTAATGAGTTGCAAAACTCTCAGCTAGGCAGGAAGAAGAGGTCAAGCAGGGAAATAGCCTTGAATCCTTGCTCAGTTGCAAGAGGTTTAAAAATGACCTCCCCTAAATTCCATGAATCTCTGTCTGGTTGTTCCCAGGGGAAGGCAAGTAATCTAAAGAAATTTTTGTAATATAGGGAGACACAATAAAGTTGTTGATTTGGACCTCTCATGAATGAATCTGGTCAGTTTTTGCACCTGATATGACATTGGTATTCCACACCGATTCTGCAACAATTTTCAGCCTTGAAGTTGGACTTCATTCTTCTTTCTTTCTCTGTCTGATATCACTAAAGTATTTCCCATTCAGTTGTTTTCCATATTGTCTCATGTTCTAATTTTTGATTAATTGAATATTGATCTTTAATTGCTTTCAATTTGATGTTACATGTGTATGTTTTCAGCGGCTTTCAGTGTATGTCATTAGTAACATTAAAATCCATCATTTAAAAGAAAAGTTTTAATATATCAATATTAGGGAATTTGTCCCAAAGGTGCTTTTTCATTTTCTTTGTTTTTCCTTGAAGACATTTTGCTTCTCATCCAAGAAGCTTCCTCAATTCTAAAGTTTGAAACATCTACAATTTCAAAAAGTTTCCAAACCCATTTGCACTATTCAGGTGAGCCTGAGGACACAGATAAACCACCAAATGGCTTCAATGACTCTCAGAAAGAGTGCTAACAAACAGATGACTGCAAGGAATATAAATCCTTCCATTCCCCATCATTTGCTCAGAACTGAAGAAGCTTCTTGGATGAGAAGCGAAACATCCTCAAGGAAAAACAAAGAAAGTCTCATTGCCTCTTGAAAAAGCACAAAAGACATTAGGAAACTTGGTAAAGGAATTATTGGACTATTGAAAAATAACGAAACACTAAAGGAGACTGAATTAACGAATTGAATGAATTGTTTGTGGCTTTTGTTGTTAGAGAAGATGAAGTACAAGATAGATGTGCTCTAGTGAATATCTACTGGAAAAGAATCTAAGGAAAATAATGATGGGAAAAATAATTTTTAGACTTTATTGACAAATTGAAAACACACTGGGTAACAGATAGTTAAGACTTTCCAGAAAACTGGAAAGTAGCCAACATAACACCAATTTTTAAAACATGCTCCCCGAGGCTTGGTTTCATGTTTTTCCAATTAGCAACGTAAGTTTTTAAATTACATTAAATAATTGAAATTATTAAATCATTATTAAACATACAATACTGTGGAATAAAGAAGGATGGGTCTTATTGAAGAAAAAAATCAGCATGGGTTCTACCAAAGCTGAGTTCTATTTCCCTAAAGTTTTAAAAGTGTAAAATTTAGAAGCAGGATTGGTCTAGTGGTTAAGCACCAGGCTAGAAAACAGGAAACTGTGAATTCTAGTCCTGCCTTAGGCACAAAACTTGATGGGTGAATTTGGACAATCACTTTCTCACAGCCCAAGTCACCTCACGGGGAAAATAAGAGCAGATACAGATTAACAGAGTTGGAAGGGACCTTGTAAGTCATTTAGTCCAAGCAGGGGACCCTACAAATGGCAGTCCATCTCTTCTTGAAAGTCTCAAGTGATGATGCTCCTACAACTTCCGAGGGCAAGCTGTTCCATTGGTTGATTGTTCCCACTGTCAGAAAATTTCTCCTTATTTCCAGGTTAAATCTCTCCTTGATTAGTTTCCATCCATTGTTCCTTGTGTGGCCTTCAGGTTGACCCCCTCCTCTCTGTGGCAGCCCCTCAAATATTGGAACACTGCTAACATATATGTCTCCCCTGGTCCTTCTCTTCACTAGACTACTGCTGCCCAGTTCCTGCAACCGTTCATTGTATGTTTTAAGCCTCCAATCCCCTAATTATCTTGGTTGCTCTTCCCTGCACTCTTTCTAGAGTCTCAGCATCTTTTTTATAGTGTGGTGACCAAAACTGGATGGAGTATTCTTGGTGTGGTCTTACTAAGGCTTTATACAGTGGTATTAGTATTTCACTTGATCTTGATTGTAAAGGTAAAGGTTCCCCTCACACATACTTGCTAGTCGTTTCCAGTTCTAGGAGGTGATGCTCATCTTCATTACAAAGCCAAAGAGCCAGTGCTGTCCGAAGAAGTCTCTGTGGTCATGTGGCCAGCATGACTAAACACCGAAGGCACATGGAATGCTGTTACCTTCCCACCAAAGTGGTCCCTATTTTTCTACTTGCATTTTTACATGCTTTCGAACTGCTAGGCTGGCAGAAGCTGGGACAAGTAACGGGAGCTCACTCCGTTACACAGCACTAGGGATTCAAACTGCCGAACTGCCAACCTTTCTGATTGACAAGCTCAGCATCTTAGACACTGAGTCTTGATTGTATCACTCTGTTAATGCAATTTAGGATTCCATTGGAGGAAGGAGTATTAGGTATATAACCCTTCCCTTTTTCATAAAAATAATAAGAGTGAGATTTAAAAAATGTTTAAAAGATCTGTTAGTATCAGAAAGCAAGTGGATAGATGTGCCCATGCAGATATTTGGACAAAGTTCCTCACAAAAAATGAGGTAAAAGAAGAAGCATTCTCATGAATCCATGGATGTTAATAAACCAAGGATCAAAGAGAGTATAAAGATAAATTGGAAGTTCTTATGCTAGCTTTTCTGCAGTCACATACCAAAAAAAAATCCTTATGAATCTACTATTATATGCACTTAAGTCTCAGGTCGGCATTCAGCTGTGTAGGAAGTCCTTGACTTATGATCCTTTGGTTTAGCAACCATTCAAATATATGATAGTGCTAAAAATGTGATTCATGATGAGTTCTTCGATTCAGGACCATCCAAGAATCTCTGTGGTCATGTCATTACAATTGAGGCACATGGTAACTGGCATGTATTTACAATGGTTGTAGCATTCCAGGGTCATGTGATCTCCATTTGCAACCTTCCCAGCCAGCTTCCAACAAGCAAAGTCAGTGGAGGGGAAACCAGATTATTGATCATGTGATTTTCTTAATAACTGCAAGAAAAAAAAATCTCTTAAAATTGAGTGCAACTCACTGAATGAGTGAGAGTTAGTTCTATTCCCATGTGGGGACAACAGTTGAGACTACCTGATTGTGGACATGTTCCTCAAGACACATCCAGTGAGCTATCATTTCTCCATTCAAAACCCTCCATTCAGAACTCCATTCATTCACACATACTGAATCTATCACAGTGATGGCTTACCTTTTCAGCACCGAATACCCAAAATGCACATGTGCAAACCCCCAAAATGCAATGCATGCACATCCCTCATGAATGTGCTCATATCCCCTGTGCATGCGCCCCTGCCCCACATACATGTGTCCTGCCCCCCATGTGCATCCCCCACACATGCACCCCACCCCTGTGCATGAATGCACATCCCCCATATGCACCCTGCCCTCCCTGCACATGTGCAGCAGAGGCCCAAAGACCAGATGTCCAGTGGGAGGCATGCGCACATGCAGAGCTGAGCTGGAGTGATGGCTCGTGCGCTTTCAGAGGGGGCTCTGTGTGCCACCTGTGTGCCATAGGTTCACCATCATAGATCTATCATTCACCTATCTATGTACCTACCTACCTACCTATCATCTACCTACCTATCTATCTATCATCTATCATCTATCATCTGTCATCTCTATCATCTGTCATCTATCTATCATCTCTATCTACCTACCTGTGGTGAACCAGAGCATGACACAAAAATAACAAAGTCACCAAAGTAGAATAAATTCCCTTTAATGCCTCCAACTTGGCCCCAATGTCCAATTATCCTCGGCTGGATATCAAATTCTTCAAAAAAGAGTCTACAAAGGGCAGAAATGCAGTCTGAACCCAAAGTAATGATAATTAGAAATTAAAAAAACCAACACAAACCACACTGAAATAATTAACACGGCAGGCCAGGATGATAAATTGCAGACTTTCAAAGGATAACGCAGCACCCACAGTTGGGAGGATGCCAAAACCCAGATAAGCCTTGAGGAAGAAAATGCACACCTTGCTTCCAGCAGGAGCTGTGTGCAAATGCCCCACTTATATCCTATTCTCCCAGCTGCAACTAATGAAAGGGATCAGGGCCTTTTTCTCTCTCATAAGCCACATTGCTCCCTTCTCCGTTCCTCCCTACATGCCCTAGGATGAAGAGGGGATGGCCCTGGGTCTTCCTCTGAATGCCCAGCCAGACTGTCCCCTTCCCCCATTTCTTCCACAGCCACCAGAGCCACACTTCCACTCCCTGTCAGCTGCTCAATCTCCCCCTCAGAATCAGACTCCAACGAGGGCATGACACTACCTACCTATCTATCATCTATCATATTTCTCTAAATGTCACCTACCTGTCTATATCAACCTATCAAATCTATCCATCTCCCAGATTGTTGCTGTGCCACTATCTTTTACCCCACTGATTTTTGTGGACCTACGATTCACATTCAATGACACTTTGTGATTTAGGATTTCATTGCAAAGCTACATAGCATGTGAAAGTAAATAAATAACAGCAGTGGCAGCCACAAAGTATGCATAATGAAATTTCAGTTGGAATTTCCATCCATTTATTATTTCAATATGGGTGTTTTTAATCCAACAAATCCTCAGGGTGCCTTTGTCCCTCCCTGTCTCACTCACTCTCTTCTCTCTTTCTCCATCTTAGTCCCAAAGGGACGCAAAGTGGTAGTTCGATTTTTAATGAAGTTAATACAAAAGTTGGGGCCTGTTCCATCCACCACTGTGAGGGTCAGATATAGTTCCCAGTTTCAAAGTCACGATAAGGGCTACACCCATTTTTATAGGTGCCACGTGATACAAGCACATCTCTGGTTTTAATTTGAATGCCTTACATCCTCTGCATATGCTCATCTTTTGTGAAGGAATGCATTCAAATGTTAGCGCATCCCAAGCAATGATTTGTATTTGAGAAAGGCACCTGCTTTTCATTACTTCCCTCAGTTTTGTGCTTTGAGAGTTGCTCATGGATTTAGCACTAAATTCTGGGAGGCTCACTTTTGCTGAGCAAAAAAATTATCACAAACCCACACCCAAAGTTGGATATCTATTTTACTAATCAGAAAAAAATATATACCTATTTTCAGGCTGCAATTATTATTATTATTATTTTTTTTATTGGACTTGTATGCTGCCCTCTCTCCACGAGGACTGGGGGTGGCTCACAATAAAAACACCACAACAATAAATATATAAAAAACAATTAAATCTGACAAGTAGTCCTCAATTTACAACTAATTGTTTAGTGACCATTAGAACTTACAACAGCATTTTAAAAGGGCGTAGGCCAGGGGTGTCATCCTCGATTTTTATTTATTCATTTGATTTTTCAATCGCTTACAAGTTAATAAGGGGCCTTGGTGGCTCAGGCTGTTAAATGCCTGTGCTTAAGTTCCAGCTGCCTACAATTACTGTAGGCACCAGGCTCAAGGTTGACTCAGCCTTCCATCCTCTCGGGGTAGGTAAATTGAGGACCCAAGATTGTTGGGGGCAATAAGCTGACTTTGTAAAAATGCCACTTAGTAATAAGCAGGCATATACAATGGAATGAAGGCTATTGCTGAGCACACTGGGTTGTATCCCAAAAATTGTAAGCGCCCTGAGTCTTCAGAGAAGGGCGGCATATAAATGTAATTAAAAAAAATAAGTATAAGGATAAACATAGTTATGAATACATGAAATGAATACATATAAGAAAAATAAAAGAAACAATAGGACAGGGTGCGCTTATGCATGCCCCCTATTTTCAATTTCATTGAGGAACACATCAGGGTTGTGTTTGACCTTTTGGGGCTGGGGTGGGTGCAGCCAAGGTGGGTGTGGCCAGCTCAATGTCACTCGTGTCAGGGATGTCTATGGTGGCCCAAGCACTCTGCCAGCAAAAATGAGGTCCCAAGCTCCATTTTGGCTGTGATGGCTTCCTGCAACCATCTGCCAGTGAAAACATAGCTCGGGAGGGCCACCTGTGACCCTCCCAAGCTCCATTTTAGCTGGCAGAGGCACCATGGGCCAGTCCTTTGCTGTTTCCAGGGTGGCTCCACGGGCCAGATCTAAGCACCCCATGGGCCAGATCTGGCTCACGGGCCTTGCGTTTGACACCACTGGTCTAGGTCAACTCACCACAAGACAAAAATGACATGAATATCAAAGAAATGTGGAACAGAGTCATTAAAGAAAGAAGGCAAAAGGAGGGACAAAATGAAATGGGAACGATAAAAATTAAAATATTTTTAATAACTTTAAATACTTGAATTGAATTGTTGAATTGTCCCACAGTGAGTTGGCCATGGTGGGTTGGCCACACCAAGTTGCCATTCTGGTTCCCGAGATGGTGCAACCATCATGAGAACTTATCAATTCCCAAGCGTCCATATCTTGATCATGTGCAGGTGAGATGCTGTGATAGCTGTAAGTGCAAGGAATGGTTGTAAGCAGTGGTGCGATGCAACCAGTGTAACAACCAGTTCGGTGAGCACGTGCACGCATGCTCTACATTTTAAAAGGCCCAATTTCAATTCAATTACTTCCTTCTACTGCAGCCCCAGTGACTGAAATAGCTGAGGCATGTCAAACCGCTCTGCTGCGTGAATCATCTGTGCTAAAAACCCAGGAAATAAAGCATAGGAAAAATCAGGGGCTGGTGGATGAGGCCAAATGCCTCGGTAGCTCAGGCTGTTAAATGCCTGCTCTTAAGATCCAGCTGCCTACAATTATTGTAGGCTCGAATCCCACCAGGCTCAAGGTTGACTCAGCCTTCCATCCTCTCGGAGTAGGTAAATTGAGGACCCAAGATTGTTGGGGGCAATTAGCTGACCTTGTAAAAATGCCGCTTAGTAATAAGCAGGCATATACAATGGAAGGAAGGCTATTGCTGAGCACACTGGGTTGTATCCCAGAAATTGTAAGCTGCCCTGAGTCTTCGGAGAAGGACGGCATATAAATGTAATTTAAAAAAAATGCTCACTGGAAATACCGGTTCACCCAAACTGGTCCGAACCGGTAGAATCCCACCCCTGGTTGTAAATCACATTTTTTCAGTAATGCTGTAACTTTGAGCGGTCATTAAATGAATGGTTGTAAGTCAAGGGGCTACCTGTATTGCTATTCTTGCCCTCTTCCCCTCTTATCATCAATGGAAAAGCCACCCCCACCATTCTTCCTGGGAATTTTAATTTGTGTGACTTCTAAATAAGGTTCAGAATTTCACTCCAGTGCAGCATTCAGTGGCAATGATATTGTAGTAAATGCACTCATTTTCAACTTTCCTACTTGTGAAAAGTTACCTTAGCACCTTCAGAAATCACAATATCTTGCAATAATATATTTGTGAATAATGTTTTGGATCATTACTATAATGGATATTTTTAATGTGAACTCTTTGAAAAGGGTGTCAGTGTAATTCTTCTGTAGACCACATACTGTATGTGGTCAAAAGGCTCCTTTACAAACAGGAAGAGTTTCAGTGAAATGAGCAGTTAGCCGGGAAAATGGAAAGGTTTATTTCTAAAAATTATGGGAAAATATTGACACGTCACTGTAGATATTACAGTTTAATAGCAAGAGGAATTGTAAGACACCTGGTGTCATTGCTTCAGATATAGAAATAATAAAAATAAAATAATAAAAAGTAAAATAAAACAAAACAAAACAATAAAATAAATGAAATAAATGAAAATGAACATAAATAAAACAATGAAATAAAACAATAAAATAAAATAAAAAATGAAAAAAATGAAATGAAATAAAATAATAAAGTAAAATAATAAAATAAATATAAAATAAAATAATATAAATAAATATAAAATAAAATAATAAAATACATATAAAATAATAAAACAAATATAAAATAAAATAAAAAATACATAAATTGCAGGGACATGAACAGGACTATTGATGGACATATCTACCAGCATGTTTCACCAGTATCCCATAATAAATGCAAAATAATTGATTCACCCATGATGCAAAATCATGATATGCTAGCCGTGATTTGCTGAATGAGGCCAAACTTATGAAATCACACCTCATGCTGACCTAACCATCACTTATGAACTGCAATGTCAGAGGCCACCTGGTATCAAAAGCCGAAACAAAACATCGTTGACTTAAAAAAAGGCAACGTTCAGTGATGTCCTACTTCCTACAAAGCATCAGTCATCTTGCCTGTGTTTGCTGCAAAAAATATTGGCTTCTCTCATTGAACAGTGATTCATTTTTCCAGTTAGCTTTTTTAAAGAGAGAGAGAGCAAACCCACCATGAGTCTAAAAGTGGCAAAATTGTAATGTTAGAACTATTTATCTCTTTGTATAGATGGAGGAAGAGAAGGAACGCTTACCTATCCAAGGTAATATACTTTGCCTTGTTGCAATGCATTTCTTTATGACATGAAGGCAGCCTACTGAGAATTAAAGTTATAGGAGGTTAGCAGAAAGGCTGATCTTTGTTCTGCAGCTAAAGCGGGATGTGGCCATTCAATTACCATCTTGGCAGAGTCTAAGAGATTAGGTCTACCTACTGTTGTATTTACTTCAGTGGCTGCCAGTATGAGACTTAGACTTTGCTTAAGATTTAGCTCTAAGTTTCAGGGTTTTTAATAAACTAGGTTGCAGGAGGGGGGAAAAATATTCTGCCTCTGATCTCCCAAAAGCACAGTGGATGAAGCCCTGGGAACCGAAAGCTGTGCTGTGAAAGAAGGATTATTTGCTGCCTCTTCGCCTGTTGTGATTTCAGAACTGTGCGTAGTTTCATCTCTTGTTCAACAGAGGACAATGGAACTGTGAAGCTAACATTAAAAGCAAAAACAGACACATTTCATTGAAGCTTCCGTTCCAAATACGATTTAAGGAGTCAATGTTTTTGCCAAACACTTAGATTTTAATCAGTGAACCTTCTCCTTCCCATAAAATCAGTGTACTGTATTATTATTATTATTTATTACTTAATGTATGGTGAGAACATGACAGAAGAGAAGTAAACATATACACAACCCACATAATTTGCACAAGTGAAGGCGAATGTACGTGTCCCAGGATAATGTTGCAGGAACCAGTCTTGGTCTCTCACGGGGACCAAAGGTTTGTCTTCCAAGCTTTCGGACCTGTGGTGGAGCCCTTCTTCAGAGAACTTCTCTGTGTGTGCTGTTCTGTGTGTGGAATTTATAGTGTGAAGTGCATGCTCACGGAACCAGTTGCTAAACTGGCTGCAGCCCACCTCTGAACTGAGTATAGAGGGCAGCAGGGAAAGTAGGGATATGAGTGAAACCTTTAAATATATTAATGGTGTGAATAAGGTTCTAGAAGACAATATTTTCTATATTAAGCCAAAATCAAGAACACGGGGCATAACCTCAATCTGCGAGGTGGAAAGTTCAAAAGTAATGTTAGAAAATATTACTTCACAGAAAGAATAATGGAAGCTTGGAACCAACTTGCAAGGGAGGTAATGGATCAATCACGAGTTTAAACATACTTAGGATGAACACATCTATCACCCAACATTTTTTAAAAATAATAAATAATAAGAATAAAACAAAAAATAATAATTAAAAATTAGTTTGCTTGAAAAAAAAATAAACATAATAAATAAATAAAGGTCCATTTTGCTAAAATAAGACAATGACATTGTTTTAATCAATCTTGTTCCAACTGTAACCAATAAATTGGATCAGAAAAATCCATATTTCAATCCAAAATGAACCAAGACAACATCAAACCTCTGGATCTGGCTCCAAACTGAATCTTATGGTCAGTAAAATGAAGCCTTCTTCAAGTCAAGCCTGATTTCTGGTTATTTCATGAATGCTGTACATCCATATGATTTTCTTGGTAATATTATGGATACAAAACTAATTTATTATTATCTTTTGTGGTATATAATTACCATTACATGCCTGAACTATCAAATAAGCCTGATCAGCTATAGTCCAAATCACCTCCTGTTAGTTCCATGTATAACTATAGCTTTTATTTGGGAACATTTCACCATATCGTTTTAATGGAAAAGAAGTATACACATTTAAGATAAACCATCCATTTTCAAATTTCACAATCTCAATTTTGTTTTAAAAACAGAATTCCAGCATTTACATTATGGAACATGTAACGTCTAAAATTAGCTTTTGTTTAAGTATCTTTTTGGATTGGAGAATGAATATGATTTGCAAATAATTTAATAAACAATGTGGCAAGTCTCATATAGTCAAATATTGACTGCTGCTACGCGTCACCTGTCAAACATGTTGCTTGCTGCTGCCTTCCCAGATGTCAGTGTGAGAAGCTGAAGATTTCAGTATGTTAGTTGACAGGTCCTGCTGAATACTGACTACCACTGAATAATAATGGGGTACCAAAGGTTTGTGCTGAAAATCAAGCATTTGCTTGATTATTCTCTCAGTATTTGGAGCATTGGCACATCAAGACCAATATTCTATATTCAAGTTTCCCATAGGTCTTGGTCTATACACACCACATCCTCTGCTACCCAATCTTTTATGCAGAAATGTTAGGGACTGCACCTGTGCTTCCATGATTTTCTATGCAAAGCTATGCTAATGGATTATGCTTTGCACCTTTATTCTTATCCCCTAAAACAGAGGTCTCCAAGCTTAGCAACTTTAAGACTTGTGGACTTCAACTCCCAGAATTCCTGAGCTAACTTGACTGGAGGAGGAATTTTGGGAGTTGAAATCCACAAGTCTTAAGGTTGCCAAGTTTGGGGACCCCTGCCTTAAAAGGATGCCTGGCCCGTAAAGCATTTTCAGGAAAATTCAGGATTATTTTTCAACACAAATTAATCCCTTCTTGCCCTCTCCCCAAAAAATCCTGAAATGATGTAGATTCACTCTATATCCCAAAGGTGATTTTTCAAGAGGCAACTGGACTTTCTGGTTTTTCTTGGAAGATTTCTCATCCAAGAAGCTGAAGAAGACTTTAAAAAAGCGAGAAGCGAAGTCTTAAGAAAAAAAACCAGAAAGTCTAGTTGCCTCTTAGAAAAGCACCTTTGAGACAACCATGACCTGGATGACTGAGCATCTCCATAGACATGTAGACATCAACCTTCCAGAGACAATGAGTGTGGGTGAGAAAAGCTGCCAAGTTGCCAAGGCATCTCAAATTCTACTGATTTAGAATTTGAGATGTTGAACATATGTGAGAAAATTGACTAGCCATTTGCATGAAAGAGGAGCTGGAGTAAAGTTTCTGCTGTGGTGTGAGCTGACTTCAGTTTTAACAGAGTACTTATCATTTATTAATCACTGTCAATAGTCCTTCGTGCATGTACACTCAAGAACGCCTTGCTAAAATTAAGACATAGTGTAAAGGCAGGGTATGGTTTCCATAAGACAGATGATGAGTCTTTTAGTAGGACATGGAACCCATATCCCCACCCACCCACCAAAATTAAAATATGCACTGATTTTAACCTTTTATTTATTCCATCTCACTGTTTGCAGCTATTTATAATTTTTGTCACACTTCAGCTTTTCAACATGCTTTTCATTAATCTCTGCATGGATGAAAGGAGCCAGGCCATTATCATTTCCATATGGAATCACCAACTGCCCAGAATGGCACTGATACAACCCCTAAAACCTAATTATTTGATCAGGAAAAAAGAAGACTTAAGTCTTGATCCATTTTCATTCTTATTTATTCATAACTTAGTATTAAGAAGATAGAATTTATTCCCCCTAAATAGGTAGAAAAGGGGAACATCAGAGTGAAGAAAAAAATTAACAAGACCTCACATGTTGTGTCCTATCTCCCCAAGGGGTGCTAGAAAACTAGAAAATTCCAGAATACATTTTGTAGCTTCCAAAGCATCCCTTGAGGGGATAGAATACAACATACGTGCTCTTTTTAATTCTTTTCTAAGTGGCATTTTTCAGAATGCTTAATATTCTCATGCCACCCCTTCAAAATTCTGATTACCTTCTAAAATGGGTGCTAAGATGCCCTATTTGAATGTGGTCATCAACATGTCTTCCAGTAGTGGGATTCAAAATTTTTTACTACCGGTTCTGTGGGCGTGGCTTGGTGGGCGTGGCAGTGGAAGGATACTGTAAAATCTCCAGTCAGAGGCGGTATTTGCTGGTTCTCCGAACTACTCAAAATTTCCGCTACCGGTTCTCCAGAACTGGTCAGAACCTGCTGAATACCACCTCTGATGTCTTCTGAATCCTGTGGTTTTTAAGGGGAAAAAGGGAAAAAATGGAGGGATTCATCTCTTTGTGTAAAACAAGGGTGTCCAATCTTGACAACTTTATGACTTCCCCAGCCAGCAACTCTGGGAGTTGAAGTCCACAGGTCTTAAAGTTGCCAAGGTTGGACACCGTGGTGTATAACAAATGCTAGGAACCTGTGGTTTCTAGAACATCATCTTAAGTACCATTAAAAAGAGCTGATTCATTAGTTTTCAAGTCAATGGTGGTTTTTTCCAAGTCAGTGGTGGTTTAGCCTATTACAAAAGCAATTCTCCAAAATTTCTTCTCTTAACCCCAGCTTTGGAGAGAATAACTAAGGATTACTCCAGATGTAGATGGGCAAAAGTTTACATATGCTGGATCAATGGCCCAGTTTTATTTTCCAAACATTCACAATTAGCACAATTAATTTCAATCCCATTCATTCATAACATAGAAGGAGAGAAAACCACTTTCAGAAACACTTGAAGTAAAACACATTTTTAACCATCACTGTCTCTTTGTTTTTACATTGAAGATTAAACAGTTTGATTCTTCTGCAAAGATACCTATTGGATACCTATGAGACTATCTTCTCCAGACTGAATTTGTCCACCTCATTAGATATGAAGGCAGGATTTAATGAAGGCCATCCTCTTTCAAGGCTTTTTCATCATCTGGAGGAATACTCTGTGGTGAAATCTTCTCAGTGATATCTCTATTCTATAGAAAAGTTTAATTTAATTTAATTTAATTTAATAATTGGACTTGTATGCTGCCCCCTCTCCAAAAGGACTCGGGGCGGCTCACAGCTAAAAATATAGACAATAAATATATTAAAAACAAATTAAACACCACAAGCCCAAATAAAATCAATTTAAACCCCCGCACCCTTGAGAGGTCAGTCCAGCCCGGCCTGTTCAAACAGCCAAGTTTTCAGATCATGGCGGAAAGAACGGAGATCCAGAGCCAAATGGTGCCACATGGGCAGTTGGTTCCACAAGACGGGAGCCGCTACAGAGTAGGCCCTTCCTCGGGGCACAGCCAGCCGACACTGTCTTGCGGACGGCACCCCAAGGAGTCCCAGTCTGTGTGCTCGCACAGGGCGATCAACATTTGATGTCGGCAGGAGACGCTCCCGCAAATACCCTGGACCCAAGCCATGAAGGACTTTGTATATTAATACCAACACCTTGAATCTCACCCGGACGGCAACTGGCAACCAATGTCTCCAGATTTCCTCCACCTTCCTGAGTCTATGAATGTCTTTAAAAACTTTTTTTGAGAAGAAGAGAAATAATTGAGTGGTATGAAAGATTGACAGATTAACAGAGTTGGAAGGGACCTTGTAGGTCATCTACTCCAACCTCCTACCCAAGCAGGAGGACCTATACCATTTCTGACAGATGGCAATCCAGTGTCTTCTAATGGCAATCCAGTCTCTTCTAAATGAGTGCATTAGATTGATTGAATTTATCTAAGATCAGGCAGGAACCACTTTAATCTATCAATATCCAAATATCAATCAAACAATCATTGATATGCTGATGGTACAACTCTCTTCTTAGAAACCAAAAAAAGGCCTGGAACATCTGATCAAGAAAATCAAAGAAGAAAGTGAGAATTTTGCTTTCTTCCTGAACATCAAAAAGACCAAGCTCATGACCACCAGGAAAGGAAGCATAAAAATAGAAATTGATGATGAAGAGATAGAATGTGTGGAAAAAATCACTCTCTTAGGATCACAGATAGCTCAAAGCGATGAATACAGCACAGAAATAAAGGTGAATTGCACTAGGTCACACAGAAGTTATGATCATGAGCCAAATATAGAAAAGTAAGGACATCAGCCTGGCAACCAGGTTAGTCTGCTCTCTTGCGTTCTCGTAGGTACCTATGGTTGTGAAAGTTGGACCTTAAAAAGGAACACAGGAAGAAAATTGAGTCATTTGAGCTGTGGTGCCGGAGAAGGCTCCTGTGTATTCCTTGGACACCAAAGGTGACTAACAAGCAAACATTGGAAGGCATAACACCAGACATGAAGTCAAAACCATGAAACTGTGTCTCACTTATTTTGGCCATGTCATGCAGGGGAATTCACTGGGAAAAAAAAAACAATTATGTTTGGAAAAGTTAATGTTAAAACAAAACCAGGCCATCAAAGAACGCCATGGCTGGATACTGTCAAAGTTGACACCAGCCAGGACATAGAAAAACTCAAAGAAGTAGTGCAAGATCAGAAGTTCTGGAGAGATCTGACCCATAGAATTGCCAAGAGTCGGAATCCACTGAATGGACAACCTCATTATCGCAAGCAATTCTAATTTCAGCTTTCTTGGGCAAGATTAGATGAACTGGGTTTCCTCCACCAGGAGTAATTGCAATAACCCTTGGTCACATGACCACATGCTGTTTTTAACCAAAACCTGGCATTTACTTCTGTTTTTTGGGCAAAAATAACAAACAATAGATTTGTTTAATATGTCTCCTGTCTGTCTTTGAACTATTTTCCTGGTGCATTTTGCCTAATTTCCTAAGCATCATGCAAAACATTAGGTTAAGCCCATGGTAAGAATTATCTGTTCCACCTCCCCTACTTGGAGAAAGTAGTGTTGGAAGTTAATACCCACCCCTCTCCTAGAAAAATGAAATATTTTAGGATATACTAAAAAGGCAGAATATTTCCCCTAGAAGACAAGTAGAAAATCAGAGAAGTAGAAACTTAGCTCCTGCCTTTGCTAATGAGCCATTCTATTCTACATAACAAAGTTCTACCTCCTTCAGGCAGAGCCATTTAATTGCCCTTCACTTCACCACCCACCAAGTTTCAACCAAACTTAGCACACAGACAACCTACAAAGCTAGCTATGACCTCTGACAGCAACCAATCAGGATACTCTTCCTGTGCCCCAGGAAGTTCAAAGTCCAGAGAGGGCATAAAACCCAGGGACTCTCAGCATCTTTTCCCTTTCACCCAGGATCTCCAGGCCATGTGGTTCTGTTCATCAATAAACCATCTTTCTAAGTGGCTTCCATGTTTCCAATGTCTTTTTCCCCACTTGGAACTGAACCCAGAAGGATATTTCTTCCAACAGAAGAGCAGAACATCAGAGAAACAATGGCTATCCTCATTACTTTTGTTTTTTACATTTAGTTTTTTTGTTCAGTTTTGGCTACCAAACAGTCCTTCAACAAACAAATTTGGCCATCCATAGAAAAAAGTTGCCTGCTCCCTTCTTTTACAGGAAATGATGCATGAAAAGGTATCTAGACTCTCATGTCCAGACAATGCAATATTATTGCTTAGAACAGGCCTGCACTATTTGTAATGGCAACAATGTAGGGGTTTACAACCATTTTTCATGATCAACATAGAATGTCACCTGTATCCTTACAATTGATATTGACTGTTTCCTAGTATGATTTGATTGCTTATTGTACCTTATGATTATCATTAAGTGTTGGGCCTTATGATTCTTGATTCTTAATGAACATATCTTTTCTTTTATGTATACAGAGAGCATTTGCACCAAGACAATTTCCTTGTGTGTCCAATCACATTTGGCCAATAAATGTTTTTATTCTATTCTATCATAGAAGCCATCTGAATTTCACAAGGATTTTTTTATTGTATTGCATTATTTATTAAACATATATGCCTCCCATCTCATTTAGAGGTGACTCTAGGAAGCTTACAGTTATTTAAAAAACAATTAAAACATTACATCGATAAATAATAACATTTAAATTGACTTACTACAACTGAGCCCAACATTTCTGTTGCTAAGACAGATGGTTGTTAAATGAGATTCCCCCCCCCCATTTTATGATCTTTCTTGCCATCGTTGTTAAGTGAATCACTGCAGTTGTTAAGTTAGTAACATGGTTGTTAAGTGAATCTGGCTTCCCCGTTGTCTTTGCTTGTCAGAAGGCTGCAAAAGGGCATCACATGACACTGCAGCCATCATAAATGTGAGTCGGTTGCCAAGTTTCTGAATTTTGATCACATGACCGCGGGGTGCTGCAATGGTTGTAAGGGTGAAAAACAATCAAAAGTCACTTGGTATCTTTGCATTTCTAACTTTGAAACATTAAATGAACTGTGGTAAGTTGAGGACTTACCTGTACATCTTCAAGTTCCAAGATTGGGAAACATTGTGCCAAGCTGGGGGAATTGTATTGTATTGTGTTGTATTGTATTGTATTGTATTGTATTGTATTGTATTATGCTAGGCTATTACATATTGTATTGCATTTTGTTGCATTGCGTTCCATTGTGTTGCATTGCATTGCATTGCCTTACATTGTATTGTGTTGCGTTGCGTTGCATTATATTGCATTGCATTGCATTGCATTACGTTGTGTTGCATGGCATGGCATGACATTGCTTTGCATTGCATTGCATTGCATTATGCTAGGCTATGCTATTATTTGTTATATTGTATAATATTGTATTGTCTTGTATAGTATTGTATTGTCTGGTATAGTATTGTATGGTATGGCATTGCATTGCATTGTATTATGCTATGCTATGCTATGCTATTATTGTATTGTCTTGTATAGTATGGTATGGTATGGCATGGCATGGCATGGTATTGTATTGTATTATGCTAGGCTATGCTATTACTTATTGTATTGTCTTGTATAGTATTGTATTTTCTTGTATAGTACTGTCTTGTATTGCATGGCATGGCATATCATTGTATTACCTCATACATTTCATATACATTCAGAATGGAGCTGTCAAGCCACTTGCAGGTTCAAGCAATGAACTGTTGGCTGGCAGGGGAGAAGTTGCAGAGGTTTAGTTCTAAACTAAGAGCAGTTAGAACCCTCTAAGGCCTTATTTACTTGTTCCTTTATGTGCATCTGGGGGGAGGGGGGAAGAGAGTATTATTATGGGTTTGGGATTTTATTTCCTGTTGCAGAGGAAGAGGGGAAGGCAGTTTGTCACGTTTGAAACAGCCCATCTTGGAGGATTACCCTTGATAAGCACTTGCTGAGGATATAAGCTATCAGTCTGCTGTTTTGATCTCCCTGCATTCAATCTTTTCTGGCTTAAGATAAAACGATGACAAATATCCTGAAAGGGGGCAGAAGCTTTATTGTAATTATTTGGGGATATCAGCACGTCAGGGGGAAAAAAAACCCGTGGATGGGCTGGAGAGCGATTCTGTTATTTGGAGAGGGAGGGAACAGCTCCCCTCCCAACCTATGAAGCCAAGCCAAGTCAATAATTTTGCACATCTTTATTTGGAATAAAAGATGTTCTGTTGTAGTGCTGATGTCGGCCACTCCACCAAAAAAAAAAAAAGTGACAGTCGGCGCGGCTACTCATCTTGAGGCATTTGAAGCTGTCACTGGGGAAGAATAGCTGCCAGAGGCACATTTTTAACTGGCTGGCATTGAGGGAAGTCAGGTGCAGGATCTATAAACATTTGGGGCAAAAAGGAGAGACGTGAACGCAGGCAAGAGAGAATAAAATATTTTTCCAGCACTTCTGTTGTATAACACAGTCTGACACAACATTAGCCCCTTCCAGATGTTGGGCCCACCACTCTTCCAGGATGCCAAGATGGAGTGCTGAGTGGGGAACATGGGAATAATAATAATTATTATTATTTTTATTTATTTATTTATTTATTTATTTATTTATTTATTTATTTATGAGACTTGTATGCCGCCCCATCTCCGAAGACTCGGGGCGGCTCACAACTAAAACAACAAGAACAATAAATAATTAAAAAAGAATTAAACTAACAAGCCCCATTGAAATATAATTACATAAATACATAATAAAAACCATGATAAAACCCACCCCCCCCAAAGGGTCACAGCCCAGCTTGGTTAAATAACCAGGTCTTCAATTCACGGCGGAAGGCACGGAGGTCAGGGGCCAGGCGGAGTCCCAGGGAGAGTTGGTTCCAGAGGTCAGGGGCCGTGATAGAATAGGCTCGTCGTCGGGGACCACCAAACGGCATTGGCCAGCCAACAGGACCCCAAGGAGTCCTTGCCTATGTGATCGCATAGGGCGGTTAGTACTCGATGTCAGCAGGAGTCGCTCCCTTAAATATTGCGGACCCATGTCATGAAGGACTTTGTATGTTAAAGTTAACACCTTGAATCTCACCCGGAGCACAACCGGCAGCCAATGCAGACAGCGCAGGAGGGGGGTAACATGGGAGAACCAGGAAACTCCCATCACCACCCAGCCGCATTTTGCACCAGCTGTAATCTCGGATGGTATGCAAGGGCAGTCCTAGATAGAGGCGTTGCAGTAGTGAGAGAGAAGAAGAAATAGAAGAGTGGTGGTGGTGGTATCATGAGTCATCGGATTCGATCGCATCCAACATGCCGGACATAATGTTTTCAAGATGCACTTCACAGCAATCATCAGGACTTACAAATTGAAGTTGAGTGACTTTGGAAAAAGAAATCATGTGTTATCCCAATTGTAATTGGAGTCCTTGGAGCAATACCTAAAGGGCTGCCTCACTATTTGGAAATCCTGAATTTATCAGACTTGAATACCCTGATTCTACAAAAAACCACTCTACTTGAGACAGCTTATATCCTCCGAAGCTACCTGAACAGTTCCTAGGTCCTTGGTTAGGACTCGAGCTATTGAGCTACCAACCAGCCCCAAAGGCTGTGAATCTCACTAAAGATATAATAATAATAATAATAATAATAATAATAATAATAATAATACCTGGAAATTCTGCTGTTTTTATATTTGAGGACTTCACAAAAGCTCATGTCTTTAAATAAAATTTGCTAGTTTATGACTTTTTTTTGCATGGTTAAGAGAATCACTGCAGTTAAATCAATCATTCAGTTTTCCTGTTGACTTTACTTGTCAAAAGCCGGTTGGGAAGGTCATATCTGGAAATCAAATGACTCTGGAGTGCTACAACATCATAAATACATAGAAAATAATTCTTTATTGGTCAAGTGTGATTAGACACACAAGGAATTTGTATCTGGTGCGTAAGCTCTCTGTGTACATACAAAAATAGTGATAGATTGTAGATTATCATAGTCATTGTAAAAATACATTCATCATAAAACATCAGCTACAATATATGTCATGAATGAATGAATATAAGCAGCCAAATTTTGTTCATGTGATCATGGAGATGTTGTAATGGTTATAAGCACAAGTACCAGTTGCACGTTGTGAGTCACTTTTTTCAGTGCCATTCTAACACCGAACAGTCACTAAATGAATGACTGTACATAAATCAAGGACTATTTGTACTGCAAAGTGTCATCGTTAGATAACAAAATCTAGCTTTCTGTTTGTAAGTATAATTCTTGAAAATACTAATATTGCATTTCTGCATGTTAAAAAGTATTGTAGCAAAGGATGAGTCTGAGTTCCATGTTACTGATTAGAAAATGAAAAAGGGTTTAAATGTGGCATAGACTGGTGAGATAACAAAAGATAATATAAATTTTACTTTAGGATCAACAGATTAACAGAGTTGGAAGGAACCTTGTAGGTCATCTAGTCCAAACCCCCACCCAAGTGGGAGACCCTACACCATTTCTGATGAATGGCAGTCCAATCTCTTCTTGAAGGTCTCAAGTGATGGCGCTCCCACAACTTCCGAGGGCAAGCTGTTCCATTGGTTGATTGTTCTCACTCTCAGAAAGTTTCTCCTTATTTCCAGGTTAAATCTTTCCTTGTTCAGTTTCCAACCATTATTCCTTGACTGGCCTTCGGGTGCTTTAGAAAATAGCTTGACCCATTCCTCTCTGTGGCAGCCCCTCAAATATGGGAACACTGCTATCATGTCTCCCCTGGTTCTTCTCTTCCCTAGACTAGCCATGCCCAGTTCCTGCGACAGTTCTTCATATGTTTTAGTCTCCAGTCCCCTAATCATCCTGGTTGTTCTTCTCTGCACTCTTTCTAGAGTCTCAACATCTTTTTTATAGTGTGGATGCGGTACTCTAGGTGTGGTCTTACTAAGACTTTATAGAGTGATATTAGTATCTCACTTGATCTTGATTGTATCCCTCTGTTAATGCAATTTAGGATTGCATTGGCTTTTTTGGCTGCCCCTGCACACTGCTGACCCAATAATTATACTGTAGGACAGGGGGTCCCAAACCTATGGGCTGTGGCCCACTACTGAGACATGGTCTCTTCACAACTGGGCCGTGTGAGTGGCAGGCTGGGACATGCGTACACATGCAGCCCCTCTCACATGAATGGTGCATGCCGGCACTTGCAATCTCACTCGTGCAAGAGTGGACGCTGGCTCTCACAGCCACACTTGTTTATTTTATTTTTATTTTATTTATTTTGTCAAACATGCTTTAGACAGCAGATATAATTGGAAACATGATTAAGAGTACATGAAATGTGTATGAATAACAGGGGACATTAGGACAGGGGCAGTAGGCATATTGGTAGGCACTGGAACCACTCTTAGTGGGCACTGGCACGTGCTCTTGCTGCTCACACAAATGAAGTTGTGAGTTGTCATGGTGAGTTGCCTGCAGTGAGTTGTTTTCAGAGATTATCTGTCAGATTTTTCTGGCATTTAAGGTGGCTTGCTTGAACTGGGAAGCAGGAGCTGCACATATTCAAAATGCTTGGTCAGAATTTTAGAAAAACTGGTTTTCCAAGTCATGCATGCAACAGAATACAGCGAATACAAAACACCCCATGCCATCACTCTGCTAAATACCCGTGTTTCCCCAAAAATAAGACTGGGTCTTATGTTAATTTTTGCTCCAAAAGACTCATTAGGTCTTATTTTCAGGAAAATACAATACTAAATGCATTCATCTGGATGACAATCTTAACTGGGGGCTTATTTTTTGGGGTAGGGCTTATATTATGAGCATCCTGAAAAATCATGCTAGGGCTTATTTTCCAGTTGGATCTTAATTTGGGGGAAACATGGTAATTAATTCCCACAACTGTGTCTTATGTTGTAGGGTGTCAAACCACATAGTAGGGCTGTACTATTATTATCTTTCTCATCTTTCCCATTACTTATTCCTTTAGCAGCTTATGATTATCACTTTATTGTTTATATCTTATTATTGATGTTGATTGCTTTTATTTAGTACCCTATGACTATCACTGAATGTTGTATCTTATGATTTATAATGATTGCATTTTATGATTATGATAATAATTTATCACTTTTATGTACATTGAGAGCTTATGCACCGAGATAAATTCCTTATGTGTCCCCAATCACACTTGGCCAATAAAGAATTCTATTCTATTCTACAGTATATTCAAAGATGGTGCTTTAAAATATAGAAATGTTTATTGCTCAAGGCTTATAGTTGAAAAATAAAGTTTTTTAAAAGTACTGAACATTCTTTTTCAAAGGCTTCCATGAAGTTGTTTTTGTTTACATAAATATATTCCTATTTACAACTTTGAATGTGTAGATATTAATATTATTATCTGTCATGGATCTTTTAGTTAGAGCCTCATCATATATAACAACAGTATAATTTATTGTAATGTGTTGTTGTATTGGTTCATTCATTCCGTGTTTGAACTGCATTTAGTTATAAGCATAATAATACTGCTGCTATTCACTATTTACTATTAGATGATTCTGCAGTATATATATCTTTTTTAATTCATATTTATATGCCGCCCTTCTCTGGAGACTCAGGGCAGCTTACAATTTTTAGAGTGCAACAATAGCCTTCATTCAGCAATAGCCTTCATTCCATTGTATATGCCTGCTTATTACTAAGTGGCATTTTTACAAAGTCAGCTTATTGCCCCCAACAATCTTGGGTCCTCAATTTACCTACCCCGAGAGGATGGAAGGCTGAGTCAACCTTGAGCCTGGTGGGATTCGAGCCTGCACTAATTGCAGGCAGCTGGAATAAGTGCTAGGCATTTAACAGCCTGCACCACCAAGGCTATTTGAATGCAGGAATTATTTATCTTTTTAAGTGAGAGGATACCACTGTATGATTTTTGTTTCTGAAGAATAAAAAAGAAAGAAAAAAAAAGAGGGAGGGAAGAAACTTCCCAGCAATTCAATATGACTGGTAAAAGAAATTTTATGAACTGAAACCCCTTTGGTTAATTGCTTTCTGACACAAAACTTATTTGTGTATTATATTTTTATACCACTAATTATTTACATGTTGTAATTCTAAACTATTTACTACATCCTCCCACTGGGACTTATGGCACTCTCCAACAAGAGTTCAACTATATTGCTTTAATTGTGTAATCTCCTGAACTGCATCTAAGTTTGGCCACTTTTGTTTATTTTGCTTCTTCTTGTCTCTTCTTGAATATTTTCTGTGCAAATAGCTTGGGCATCACCCTGGAGACCTTTGGCCTTCTGTGATATCTGCATATTCATAAATCATAATCAGTGACTGCTAAATTAGAAGCTACAAGTTATGATGTTAAAAAGTGTATACACTTTTTTTTCAGAACTTGAGGTCTCCCTGAACTCATAATTTTTGCTGGTAGAAATCACAGTCAGGGGCTTTAGCCATCTTATTCTATTCTATTAGTGGCAGTCCAGTGGGGAATGAGAAGTCCTGGTGATGATAATTAATACCTTCATTGCCATATGCTTAGACACATTCTCCATGGGGCTGCTTCTGAAAATGGACCATCCACAGGGCTGTGAAAAGTGTTTTAAATCCTGCACTGAATACATGCATTCATTTTTGATCTATGAACTTTTTTTTTATTCTGTGTGATCACTGATTAATTCGTCGTTACAATCTGAAGTTTTGAAAGTCTGTAGAGATTCTTGGTCATCCAGGTCATGGTTGTCCCAAATGTGCTTTTTCAGGAGGCAACTGGACTTTCTTGTTTTTTCTTTTGAAGACATTTCACTTCTCCTCCAAGAAGCTTCTTCAGCTCAGTCAGAATAGTGGAGAATGAAAGGATTTATACCAGTGGTGGGATTCAAAAGTTTTTACTATTGGTTCTGTGGGTGTGGCTTGGTGGGCATGGCAGGGGTAGGATACTGTAAAATCTCCAGTCAGAGGTGGTACCGTGTTTCCCTGAAAATAAGACACTGTCTTATATTTTTTTTGGCTCCCAAAAACACACTAGGTCTTATTTTTGGGGTAGGTCTTATATTTTTTTTTTAATGAAAAAAAACCACTTACCATATTCATGTAGAACAATGTACATTTATTCATGTACGAAACCACGAACAAATCACATACTGTGTTTCCCCGAAAATAAGACACTGTCTTATATATTTTTTGGCTCCCAAAAACACACTAGGTCTTATTTTTGGGGTAGGTCTTATTTTCAGGATAGGTCTTATTTTGGGGGTAGGTCTTATTTTCGGGGTAGGTCTTATTTTTGGGGAAACACGGTATTTGCCAGTTCTCCGAACTACTCAAAATTTCCACTACAGGTTCTCCAGAACTGGTCAGAACCTGCTGAATACCACCTCTGATTTATACTCCTTGCAGACAGCTGGTCATTTGCATCCTTTTAGGGGGTGGTTGAAACACTCGGAGGTTTATCTGTGTCCTCAGGGTCACCTGAGTAGTGCTCCTGGTTCCTGTAGTCCTGTAGTCTCTGGAAATGCATTCCTACTCCCATGCCATTCAAAGGGTGTTCATCCTTTTAGAGTTAAAAGGGGGAGGGTTTTTAAATGTATTTTAATTGGCATATTTATGAGACCTTTGTTTAATTGTTTTTTAATATTTGTATATTTGTATTGGATTGTTTTATTTTGTAAGCCGCCCTGAGTCCTTCGGGAGATAGGACATATAATCTCAGAAAGAAAGAAAGAAAGAAAGAAAGAAAGAAAGAAAGAAAGAAAGAAAGAAAGAAAGAAAGAAAGAAAGAAAGAAAGAAAGAAAGTCAGTCTGTGGAGATTCTCAGTCATCCAGGTCATGGTTCTCCCAAAGATGCTTTATCAGGAGGCAACTGGACTTTCTTGTTTTTTCTTTTGAATATAAATCCTTCCATTCCCACCTATCCTGTCAGAGCTAAAGAAGCTTCTTGGATGAAAGCGAAATGTCTTCAAAAGAAAAAACAAGAAAGTCCGGTTGACTCTTGAAAAAAGCACCTTTGGGACAATGTGAAGTTTTCTTTTGTATTTATTCTTTCAATGGTTACAAGTTGATACCTTTTTTTTTGTTTCGTTTTTTTTTCTTCTGTTCCCTTCTGGTTCTATTTGTTGGTTTGTTTTGATTTGGTCAATATTTCCCTTATTTTTGCTCCCATCATAACATCAGTTAAAGTTTTTAAAGTCATTACTGGGCTGAAAAATACGAGCAACCTAAACTCATCACTGTGGTAGCTGAATTAATTTATGAAGTAGTCAGCCTTAACAAATATGGAAGACCCTGGCTTCAAAATGTCAAACAAATGTTGTATTTGTATCTGTCATCAGTTTCTACACTTTGTTTTAAACTTCTCATAGTTCAATAAAAAGGGAAATCTATGCAATTTACAAAGTCAACCTTAAGTCAGTGAGAATCAAACTGGCAAGCTGCAGTCAGCAGAAATAGCCTGCAGTACTGCATTCTAACCACTGTGCCCCCAAGGCTCATGGATCAACTGCATATGTGCTTTTTATGAACACATGAAAGTCCAAATGGCCAATGTTTTATCTTAAAGGACCCAAATGTTCTTGTAGAACAAGTGACCAAATTATACGTATAGAATGGATGGCAGCATTTGGTGTAACCAGAATTAAGGGTCTATAAAACATTTGTCCTATCTTTTTTCAGGTAAGATTTGGATTTAAATCCAAGCCTGACTAGTTAAAGAACAGCCTGCTTCCCTGGAAATGAAATAGGAAGTGAATTAAATGTTATATAGCACTTGGAAAGCACAAATCAAGGCACATTCTATCTTTAAATGCAAAAGTAAGATGTATCACCAAGTATATTAAATGTTTCTTAATCAATGTTCATAGAAGGTCTCAAAAATTCCAAGGTGATATAAAATTAGTTGTAAAATCCCATCACTTCAGAGTTTATTTTGAATTACTGGGGCAAATGGAGAGAGGTGTAGCCTTGCAAACATGTCTAGTATAAATAACAAGATGAGATTTTCTTTTTCCATTGGTGTATAGACTATGTTAGTAAGGCATCTCTATCTATCAGATGTTATGACACTCTTGCATTTCAATATCCAAAGGTTCCATCTGACTTATAGGAATAAAAACACCAGAACAGCCATCTGGACCTAACCCAGCAGTCATGCAATGACTAACCAAATGCCATCAGCAGGCCTTCTGTCTCAGTCGCTCCCCAGTTACTATTATTGAAGTTATTCTGCTTGTGATTCAGAGAATAATATAGTGTTATCACAACCGGAGGCAGTGATGGTCCTCTCCTCTGTGAATTTATTGATTTAAAATACTTACATGGCTGCCCATTTTAAAAGCAGAACTCTGGACAGCTCACCACCCTAATATGAAAATAACACCATACAAAAATTAAAAAAATAAGAAGCAAAAACCAGCAACAACAGAAACAGAAAAAACAGGAAAAGCCTGGAGCCTCATCCAAACTCTTTGCTTTTTTTCCTCATTGATGTGTGGTTTTTATCGTACAAGATAATATAATTTAAGATCCTAATATATGTTTCAGAGATCATACTTTGATAACTACCTATCACGATACCAACTCGGTCTCTCGTCTAGCATTTTAGGAAGCTGGGGTTGAAATTTTCTTTTAATCAGAGGATGTCTTAGACTTGAACATGTTTTATTACATTGTCAAAAATAAATCTATTAAGTATTTTAGAGGTTATTTATTGGTGATGGCCCGGATGATATACTTGAATGCATTTCAACAAAACGTTTTGCACCACGGAGATTGAAACTCTTTCTTCTTTGAGGAACATGCTTTTCTTTCCAATTGTTGAAACTGCCACAAATCAGCCCAAGAAAGAAGGTACAACTAGTCCTTGGTTAGCAACTGCCACGTTTAGCAACGATTTGCAGTTACAATTGTAATGAAAAGGTAACATTATGAACAACCATCGCTTTTACAACCTTTGAAGGTCTGTAAAGCAAAGGAAAGTTGGAGTCAGAACATAATCAACTGCTTTGCTTAATGACTGAATTGTGGATCCCAATTGTGGCTGCAAAGTGATGACTATCCATAAAGTAAAGCAATGCAGTTATTATAATTCACTTTTAAGCTCAAGGAATTCACACTGCTTCATGAAGAAGCTTCAGTGTGGTGATTTACCCAAATCTCTTTCAGGAGAAGCACCCACACCACCGTATTTAAACATGTTGTCCATCCAGTAACAAAGAGCCTTGTTTTGGAAGGAATCATCAATTTTTTTTAAATAGATTTTTTATTTTTACTGTATAAAGAAAGAGCAACAATTTCAATGTCTATATAAACAGTGTGTTATCTGGTTACAGTTAATTTGACCAATAGTCATCATCATCATTATAATCATCATCATCATCATAATGTTCATTGATAGTGATCATATAATAACAATATTTTCTCCACATAATATTAATACTTAATTGTTATTACTAAATCATATTGATAATAAACATATCACAATGAACCCGCATGGTAAAATTATTCCCTCTCTTGTAATTTTAAATGTTCTAACTTCTGTTTCTGTTACTTAAACATTGATAAAACAAATCATCTATTGATTCATCTATTGAAATCATAAGTTTCAATTGAAATCAAAGTGCCTTGTTTTGGAAAGAATCGTCTATTGAAAGGGCTGGTTTGATCCATTATTATTAATATTTATTTATTTATTACATTTATATGCTATTCATTTCACTCTGTAGAATGATTCTGGAAGCGATCTGGCAGTCCCTGAAATAGTTCTTTAGAGATGAAGGTATCTCCTTACTCTGATAAAGGAGAATATTTGTAGCTCAGGGTTGAAATGAGGGGTCCTTGAGTTTGGTTATTTTCTTGCAGATGTTTCACTACCCAAACTAAGTAACATCACCAGTATTAAAATATCTGCAAGAAAAGAGGCAACCTCAGAAAGCATCAAGGACCCCTCTCCTTACTCTTTTCATCCCACTGGGATGGACAGCAATTACCCTGCCTTGGCCCAAAGTTTAAGAAGAAACACTTCCCACTAGATACAGGGGTGTCAAACTTGATTTCATTGAGGGCCACATCAGGGTTGTGTTTGAACTCGGGGTGCTGGGGTGGGTGTGGCCAGGGTGGGTGTATGTCATTCATGTCAAGGGAGCCTGTGGTGGCCTGAGGCACTCTGCCAGTGAAAACGGGCTCCTGAGCCCTGTTTTCGGCTGTGATGGCCTCCTGCAACCCTCTGTCAGTGAAAATGGAGCCCAGGAGGGCCACGTGCAGCCCTCATGAGCTCTGTTTTCACTGGAAGAGGCACCGTGGGCCAGTCCTTCACTGTTTCCAGGGCAGCCCCATGGGCCAGAACTAGCCATGCCATGGCTGGTTCTGGACCCTGGGCCTTGAGTTTGACACCCCTGCACTTCTTCTACTAAAACATGTATTTTTCCATATAGATAGAAGGCACAGTGGTCTCTCTCTCATATTCCTGATTTCTACTGTTTTGAGATTATCATCATGCTTCCAAATTCCCATTATATGGTTTGTCTCAGCAATTCTTTGAAGTGGGATCAATTAGCTTCTAAATAAGCTTCAGTTCCATCATTGTACCGGGCTTTTTCAACTGAGAAGATGAAATATCAACAAGGAATGGGCATACTTGAAAGACCTATGGTTATTATGGAATATATTGAGTGTTTGAAGGACAGCAATGGTGAGGTCACTTGCTAGATTGTGTGACAATCCTTCTGAGCTCTTATGGGAGAAGCTGTTGGCTGTGTGGAAATGACCAGAATGTCCAGGAACTCTGTTGAAACTAAGCTGACCTTAATTGATCAGTGACCAGATGGATAACCACCATAATATTTAATCCCTGATCAAAGAAAAAGAAAGAAATATATATGAACATAACAGACATTGAGTGACTATACTACAGGGAATAATCAAAATATGATGAATATCAATATGTTGATTTTAGTAATCATAAGTGAATCTTGTGGATGTTGAAGAGTTCAGCGATAAACCAGTAAATGCAAAATCACCTAAAAAAAGAATTTGCAGCATTCATTATAGATTAGGAATATCACTCCTTCTGATGAATTCTAATATTCACATTTGTCTGAATCAGATATTATTCATCTATGAATACCAATATTCACCAATATTTTAAAATTTTGTATAATGAGGGATGGAGATGAACAGAATATTAATTATCCCCAGAGTCTTGTAACACATTGAATAAATCAGGGCAGCAGAGTGAACTAAGCTAACATTTAATACATTTGGTACCAAACTGGGTCTATACTATATCTATCAGAATTTAATTTGAAATCTAGTCATACTACAAATATGTTATAGTTTGCTGATGATGTCATCAATAGCCTGAGGCTTACAGGTTTCCAGCTATGGCTAAACATAATCAACAAAGTAGTATTTGAGGAGTTTTGGTTTTTATTCAACAACCAAAGTCAGTGTTGAAAACAGAACCAAAAAATTCCTTACCAAATTTTCAGTTTTGCTACAAGACCAATCTTGAAGGCATCTCAACTTGAAATTCCATGCCTAAGTTTAGTGACTAGAGAGGCCTTCAGTTTTAATATGCAAGGGCAGAGCACATGACTTGTATACAGAAGGCCCCAGATTCAATTATTAGAAATACCCATGAAACGAATCTGTTAACAGACAGTAGCAAAGATGAGATTAGAGCTAGTGACAACCTAATGGGTAAGTTGGAGAAATATTCCGAAGTACTATAAACCAGCCTTCTCTATGCCATGGAGCTTCACATTTGTGGCAGCATGGCAATGAATGGATCTTATGTTGCTGCCTTCACCAGGTGGTGGTAAACTTTAATGAATGCTCACCCTCACAAGTGTCAAAAACACTCAGTTAAATACCTTTCAAGACCAGCTCTTCCACTCCTAAGTTGTGATGACACTCTGGCTGTCTCATTGTTAAATGTCTATGAAAACAAAACTCCATTTACAGCCAAACTTTTCCTAGTTGCCAATTAAGTATTCTTATTGACTGACCCCTATTATCAAGATTCTGGGAGGGGAAAATTAATAGATAAAATGTATTTCTACATCTCTTTATTGTGGTTTGCTCCAGTGTAACTTTCAAAATTCATTATTAACAAAGGTTGTATTTAAGATTCCTCTGTCTACTGCTTAACAACACCCAAATTAGCCTCGATGGAATTAACTGTAATTAAGGACATTGTGAAATATGGTTGGGGCAAACAGAATTACACTGTATTACTTTATTAATAATATTCTTTAACTACACTGTAAATTGCTATTAGGCCTGCATATTATTGCCTGGATATGAAAATAGTCTTTTGCTATGCTAATCTAACACAATTTTCTTTTAAATGTAAACAAATTATACTCTATTAATATGCTGTTCTACTTACATAGTTAATTATTGTAACAGTAAGGAATAAAATTGTTCTGCTTTTTCTATTTCTGATGAAAAAAGGGCTACATAAATAGTTTAATAGGGAACTAATTATGCAAAAAATTTAGATGCCTAAAATGTGTTTGTAATTACATTAAAATGGTCTTCTGTTCAAATATTGGAAAGCCTGCTAATTGGAGGCTAGCTGGAAATTTAAATATTGTGAATCAATGATTTGAATACAGTACTTTGTTTGGTTGTGTTTCTGTTCATATTTGTCTTTGGAATTGAAGTGAATATTTAAGGGTCTTTAATAAGAGGGGTTTTTGAATTTCATACCCGTGGAGTTAGAAAGTGGTTAGGCATGCATTTTAAACATCCACACTGCAGTATTATCCTTAATTTAGACTCAGGGTGTGTCAAACTGCTCAAAATTCTAGCAATGAAAAACAACAGTGCAAATGGTGAAGAGAGAAGGGAAGAGAGAACGATGCAAAATAAATAAAAATGCTGGAGAAAATGCAATGTGAAATGCAATGTGACAAGTTAACAAGAGCTACACGGTCTGCAAATTTCAGAACTGTTTGATAAATACATGTTAGCGTATTACCTGCCCACTCACAAAAGAATATACAGGTTTTGTATTTCTTTGCTCCTTGGGATTCCTTCGAATACTCCCATTGACTTCTGCTGACATGCCTATATCCACATGTGTGGCAAGGAAAAATAGTTCAATTTTCAACGGAGGTATATCCATGGAAAACATTATGGTTTTGCATTTTGTTTGTAATTCCTGTTACCACTAGATAGGACAACTTTTAACCAATGTGTTGGATTGCAATTTCTATAATCAGGGGCTCTCGGGGGCTGCCACAAAGAAGAGGGAGTCAAGCTATTCTCCAAAGCACCTGAGGGCAGGCCAAGAAGCAATGGGTGGAAACTAATCAAGGAAAGAAGCAACTTAGAACTGAGGAGAAATTTCCTGACAGTGAGAACAATTAATTGGTGGAACAACTTCCCTCCAGAGGTTGTGAATGCTCCAACACTGGAAGTTTTTAAGAAGAGATTGAATAACCATTTGTCTGAGGTGGTGTAGGGTTTCCTGCCTAAGCAGGGGGTTGGACTAGAAGACCTCCAAGGTCCCTTCCAACTCTGTTATTCTATTCTATTCTATTCTATTCTGTTCTGTTCTGTTCTGTTCTGTTCTATTCTATAATTATCAATGAAAAGAATTATAGGTAGACGTTGACTTACAACATATTAATTTAGTGACCATTTGAAGTTACAACAACATTGAAAAAAGTGATTTGCTATTCCTAACACAACTGTTGCAGCATCTCCATGATCAAAATTCAGGCCCTTGGCAACTGACATGTATTTATGATGGTTGAAGCATCCCAGGTCATATGATCGCCATTTGCAGCCAGTTTCCAACTATCAAAGTCAATGGGAGAAGCTTAATACCCGATGATTCACTTCACAACCTCAGTGATTTGCTTAACAACCAAGACAAAAAGATCCTAAAACTCACTTCACACTCCCAGCTGATCTTAGGAGCTAGGGGTTCGCCTGAACTGGTCCGAACTGGCAGAATCCCACCCCTGACCAGAAGTTTGTCTTCCGAGCTTTTGACTCATGCTCGAGCCATGGTTGAAGTTATCAAAGAGCTACTAAAATGAAATTGTAAGAAACAATAAAGATAATCAAGGGGAAAAAAGAGTCTTCTCTTTTTATTTTGTCTTCTTGAGACAATTTATAGCTGATAAATTGGAAGGTGTGATTTTTAACAGAATAACAGAGTTGGAAGGGACCTTTGAGGTCTTCGAGTCCAACCCCCTGCTCAGGCAGGAAACTCTATAGCATTGCAGACAAATGGCTATCCAATCTCTTCTTAAAAACTTCCAGTGTTGGCAAATTCACAATTCACAGTTTCTGGAGGCATGTCATTCCACTGATTAATTGTTATAATTGTCAGTAAATTTCTCTTTAGTTCTTTGTTACTTTTCTCCTTGGTTGGTTTCCATCCATTGCTTGTTGGAGAATAGCTTTGTGGCAGCCCCTTAGATATTAGAACATGCTGTCATGTCACCCCTAATCCTTCTTTTCATTAAACTAGACATACACAATTCCTGCAACCATTGTTCTTACGTTTTAGCCTCCAGTTCCCTAATAATCTTTGTTGCTCTTCTCTGCATTCTTTCTAGAGTCTCAACATTTTTTTATATCCCTAACTATCTTTGTTGCTCTTCTCTGCATTCTTTCTAGAGTCTCAACATTTTTTTTAATATCCAAGTGACCAAAACTGGTGGTCTTACCAAGGGATTATAAAGTGTTATTAACATCACATGATCTTGATTCTAACCCAGGACTATGTTGGATTTTTGGCAGCTGCAGCACACTGTTACCTCATATTTAAGTGACTGTCCACTTGGACTCCAAAGTTTAGGCTGAATTCTGTTCAGAAGGCAAGAGGTTTTTAGAAAGATACAATGGAGAATTGGAAGATGGAGATTTCAGAGGGATTTTACAGTAACCATTGGCTATGTTAACAATAAGACAAATGGGCACAAATTGAATAATGCAAATCAGAGAAATTTTGATTTTGCAAATAAACCAGTTGAAATGACTTACAAAATAGTACCTCCCAAGTGTTTGGAAGCAGCGAAGAATTGGGAATTGGATAATGTGGAATACCAAGAAGTAGTGGTATCTCCCAAGAATGAAAACTCCCAAGAATTTGATACACAAACAGAGACTGCTAATATCTCAAAAACAGAACCTGATTTTAAGAATGAAGTTATATTACCTGAGGTAGGGAGGGATCTCCCGCTGAATTATAAATTGTGAAGAGAAGGTGAAAAGAAAATAATATTGAAACTACAAGAGGGAGATACTGTGTTTATGGATAATATGACCATACAAAAAGATTACATCAATATTATTCTAATTTGCATAAAGGACAAAATATTCCTTTTTGAGAAAATAGATTAATATCTTAGAAAATGAAATTTACCAGGAATTACAGAAAAACAAAGACAAATTAGGAATGGACTAATAACAATATGGGAAGTTTCAGAAGCAATTAAAAAGAGTAAACCAGGAAAGATGCCTGGATCAGATGGACTATCAAGTTTGTACTATAAGTTCTTTGAGGATGAACTTTTACAACCTTTACAAAACGTGATGAATTATATTCTAAAAGAAAGGTACCAGAGAATAGAAAGAGTCTAATATACATTAATACCTAAAGAGGGACAAGATTTAACTTCAGCAAAAAATTAAAAATCAATATCATTTCTGAAAACAGCTACAAGTTGTTTACAATGATTTTAGCTGAAAGGTTTAATATAATTTTGCAAACATTTATTCTTGAGGATCAATATAATTTTTATTTAAAAGACAGGTGAAAGATAAAGTTCATACTGTGTTGGATATTTTGGAATATTTGAAACAGTATATATACTGGGGGAAAAGTCTCATTGATCATTTAGATACAGAAAAGGCTTTTGACAATTTGAATTAGACTTTTTTGATTAAGGTTTTAGAAGATAATAAATTTTGTGGAGCATGGGTGAAATCAGTTTATGCTTCACAGACAGTACAACTAATTATTAATTGGGATTTAACCAAACAAATTATGTGATACAAAAGTGAACAAGTTAAGCTTGCCTACTGCCCCTTTTTTATTTATTCCCCTTTTTTGAAACATTGAACAGAAATATAAGACAAAATGAAAGGATGATGGGTATAAAGATTAAAAGAGCCATAGAAGTGAAAAGCTTTGTGGATGACTTGGTATTGATTTTCATAGACCTTCTAAAGGGAATCGAACTTTTAATGAATTATCTGAAAGAACTTTGGGCATTAGCAGGTTTTAAGATTAAGAAACAAAAGACAAAAAGGTCAACAAAAGCATGAAGATGCAAGATCATACAGATGGAATGAAGATTTTAAAAATACATCAAGATGAGACAAAGTACAACTATCATTGTTGGGCAGAATTTCTTTAATTAAGATTAATGTTTTATGTAAAAAAAATTCAGACCTGTTTTGATACCATATATAGCATTTAAACAAGCGCAAAAAGATATATCTGAATTTCTATGGCAGGAGAAAAAACTGGAAGTTAAATATAAGTTACTACAAGACGCAAAGGAAAGAGGAATATTCGATCCACCAGATTTAAAATTATATTTTGCAGCCTGTTATTTAACTTGGAGGAGAAAGAGGAGGCTGTTAAGAAATTAGAGTTTAGGAGAACATGATCTGAGATTCTATAGTGTGAGAAATTTAAGGTTAATATAGATTTTAAAAATCATTATGTCAGATGGGTTATTCTTAGATTATGGAATAAATATATATTTAGGTTGTGCCTGAAAACACTTCTGTTAAAATATATAAACTTCTGTTGAAATATGAGACAGAAGAACCATAAGAGAAAGAATGCATAAAATGGGCTAAAATTTTGATTACAGTAGAGGTAAGACAAAAAGACAAAATGGCTGATTGTTCATTTAGTGACCATTCAAAGTTACAACTGAAAAAAGGGACATGACCATTTTTCACTCTTACAACCACTGCAGCATCCCCATGGTCATGTGATCAAAATCCAGCCATTTGGCAATTTATTCCTAGTTATGACGGTTATAGTGTGATCACCTTCTGACAAGCAAAAGCAATGGGGAAGCCAGATTCACTTAACAACCATGTTGCTAACTTAACTGTAATGATTCACTTAACAACGGTGGCAAGAAAGGGGCAAAACTCACTTAATAAATCCCTCACTTAGCAACATAAATTTTGGGGCTCAATTGTTGTCATAAGCTGAAGACTACTTGTCTATAAATGGATCAATGGGAAAATATGTGGCTAAAAGGATCAAAATTTCTATTATGTTCTAACCTTAAGAGAATTTTTAGGAAAATATGTATTTTTACCTGTCACAAGAAAAATTGTCCAGAATGTATAAAGATACTTCCAATCTTTGTTGTGTGAACAACATGAAGAGACATTTTATCATGCTTGGTGAACATGTAAAGAACCCCCCTCCCCCTGCAAAATGGATCCAAATATATAACAGGAATCCAGAAGATTTTAAAGACTAAAACACAATTGAAATCACAAGCCTTTCTTTTGGGATAATGGACAGGCAACTAGAAAAATGTTCATGGAACTTTATTTTTATCTATGAAAACTGCAGCAAAATTATTATGTACACAAAAGTGGAAAGGTTCCATGCTACACAATGGAAGAATGGTCGGTCAAGATGATGGAAGTTGTAGAGATTAACTTAAATTAACTTCTTTGATCAGCGAAAAGACATGTTAATGAATGAGAAGAACCTTTTATAGACTTTTTGCATGGAACAGAAAAAAATACAATTATGACTTGTGGTTTCAATGATTTTAAAAAATGGATAGCAAACAGTAAGCTTTTTTGTAATCTTGCAATAAGAGACAATTTGTAATCATATTTGCTGCAGAAGTAATCAAAAGCTTTTCCTTTCTATTTCTTTTCATCCTTTTTTTCCTTCGACCGATTCCTTTTGTGGTGTGGAGACAATAACTTGGTCCTCAACACTAATGAGACCAAGGAGCTTATAGTGGACTATAGAAGGAACAGATCAGACATCCAGCCCTTGCTTATCAATGGAGACCAAGTGGGGCAAGTGGCCAGTTTTAAGTTTCTGGGTGTTACCATAAAAGAGGACCTGACCTGGGGTGCTCACATTGCAGCACTGGTCAAAAGGGTCCAGCAGAGATTATGCTACCTGAAACTTCTCAGAAAACAACAACTGGATGAAAAACTGCTGGTGACCTTCTACTGCTGCATAAAGAGTATCTTAACTTACTGCACCTCTGTATGGTTTGCCAATTGCACAGTGGCAGATAGGACAGCACTCCAGAGAGTTAACTTCATTGCCCAGAGGATCATTGGTTGCCCTCTCCCCTCTTTGGAAGAGCTTTATAGCTCCCACTGCCTTAAGAAAGTTCAAACATTCTCAAAGATCCATCTCATCCTGGGCAGTCTTTTTTTGAATGATTACCATCTGGCAGATGGCACAGGACAATAAAAACAAGGACAAATAGGCTGAAAAACAGCTTCTATCCCAGGGCAGTACCTCCATTGAATTCTATTGTATAGTGCAATATTAATGCAACCACTTAATGGAGCCTTGGTGACGCAGTGGTTGGAGTGCAGTACTGCAAGCTACTCCCACTGCAATTTGGCAGATCGAATCCCACCAGGCTCAAGGTTGACTCAGCCTTCCATCCTTCCGAGGTGGGTAAAATGAGGACCCAAATTGTTGGAGGCAATATGCTGACTCTGTAAACCACTTTGAGAGGGCTGTAAAGCACTATAAAGCAGTATATAAGTCTAAGTGCTATTACTAATATCAGGGTTTTTCAATTCAATGTATAGAAAGTGAAGGATGTGTGTTTGTGTTTATTTTCATAGTCATAATGTACACTGAAGACAGTATTTAATTTCATTGTACGGGGTGCAATGACTATAGACTAAACTAAACTAAACTCCCTCTCTTTTTCTTTGTTCTCTTCATTCTGTATTAATTTGGGTTAGTTTTTATGTTCTTTTTAAAACTTTTAATAAAATGTATATGCTATCTATAAAAAAGGGTAAACTCAAGGAGCCTGAATTGCTTGGAGACCCCTTTTAGTATCCAACAGGCTCCATATCACACCTGATCTCATTGCATATTTTAAGACATTTTAATTTTACCAAATGGGAAGCTTAGCAGACTGCAAAGAAAATACCAGCTTCTGGTTGCAAGATTGTTTAAAAATAAAAATGATAGGGGACATAACCCAGTGCTTTATCTGTAATTGGTCTTCCTTGTTAAATCAATGTTTTGTGACAGGCCACACTCACTACGATAGCTGTTTTGCAAATGTGCCCATACGTTCACCATTCCAAGAATATCAAGGACTCTTTTTTCATGGGTCAAAGATTGGCAGTTAAGGGACAGAGCAAATTTTTAGTTGCAAACTGCTTGTTATTTCTTAAAGAGGACCGAGTGGTTTGTTCAAATAAATGAGGAATTGGCATGCCAATATTGATAGTTCTTGGAGGACATTACCAGATAAGTCTTCAAGTGCTTTGCCATTGCAACCGGAGAAAGCTGGGACTCGGGACAAGAGTAATACTGTTGGCTGAGCAGTAGGAAGCTCAATTTGCTTCTCAAGTGGACCGAATGTCACATTTGATACTGCCCAGAGTGTCATGTCCATTCTTTTGAGCCGCAACTATATGAAGCTGCTTATTAAGCCGTTAGTGAGCGTAAAGCCCATAAACCGTTAGCTCTACTTTGCATTTATCGTGCTTAAAAAAATCTCATTGGGGGTACTCAAGGATAAGCGGCTTGAATCATAGTGAGCTCGTGGATCAATATGAAAGATCTCTGAATGGCAGCACCCACATGAAACAACTTGGAAGGGAAATGTGGAAACAGATTGTGGTACAAAGCAAGGAATAGATTTCCAAATGGCTAATCTCCAGCCACCCACACAAGTTTTGTCTCTCTTTAGCACCTTTCTTGGTTGCTAAGTCTCACATCTAGGATGAAAAAAATAATAATAATTAGGGAAAGAAATTGCTGCAGATTATGTACAAAAATTATACATTGGGGTGTTGAAAAACAACGATAGAGAATGTGTGTGTGTGTAATATATATATATATATATATATATATATATATATATATATATCACATCATCACAAACAACAACAACAATTATAAGGCTGTGTGATGTAAGATACTGCACAGCCAACAAAACACACAGACAAATGGGTGTAAGCAAATAGTCCAGGACGATAAGAAGGAGGTCTGGTGCTAAGTAAGAGGGTGAAAATTACTGAGTAGAGGCTGGCAGGTCTAAAATTATTCAGTCAGTTCCAGGGAAATGGGGGAAGACAGTCAGTGTGTGTGTGTGTGTGTGTTGTGTGTGTGTGTGTGTGTTAGCATCAAGAACAACGATGCAAACTTCCACTTGTCTTAAGCATCTCAAGAATGCTTAACTGTCCCTAACTGTAAGCCACTTCAGACTTGGTTTTCAACCTCCTCATGCTTTGCAGATTTTCAGAAGTTCCCTTCTTAATTACATTCGGGTTTTCTTTTTGTCTAATGTTACTCTAGAAGATTCTTTTAATTTATTGTAGATCCCCTTTCAGTCTGATCAGACCCTCCAAGTATAATTAACCGCGTCTTTAAAAAAAGAAGAACATAATGTTGGTGGCAGAAAAGCAGGGGGGGTGGAGAGTAAGGGCATGCAGGGAAAAATAAGTTATGAGTAATAGTTCCTCACCACCACCCCTCCACTCTGCTTAATTATAATAAATACAATTAGATTGTCTAGGCTTTATTTGCTTATTCCTTACATTTACATAGCTGCCATCTCACACGCACAAATCTGGATGGTATACATTACAAAAGAAAACATAGAAAGCAAACTTTAAAAACATTCCCTAATAAGAGCATCAATGTTATTTTAAAAAGACAAGAAAGAAGTAACTTTGGTGTCACAGATAATATAACTATCTCAATGTCTCTTCATTTCCCTGAGGTCCTCAGGCCTTTTGAAATAACCACATTTTGAGGAACCTCTAGAACCATGATGGCGAACCTATGGCAGAAAAACGGGTCTTCCGGAAATACCAGAAGTGCTGAAACGGGCCCGTTTTCAGCCTTCAGAGGCTCCAGAGCCGCTGGGAGGGCAAAACTGGCCTCCAGAGGCCCTCCTGAGGCTGAAAATGGGCACTTCCGGTATTTCCAGAAGGCCTGTTTTTTGGCCTCCCAAGACTGCAGAGGCTTCCCTCGAGCCTCCAAGGGTGAAAATGGCCTCAAATGGGCCAAAAGGAGGGAGGCGCGTGCATGCGCAGTGCAGGTAAGGGGGTGGGGGGGTGTTATGCACACATGCGCAGGGGGGGTGGGGCGCATTACATTGTGGGTGCTGGCACACACACGTGTGTGCTATCGTGCATGTGTACGCTTTCGGCACACCACAACAAAAAGGTTTGCCATCACTGCTCTAGAAGGCTACCAAGGATGGGGACAGTCTCATCTGAGAGTAGATCATCTTCTACGGGGTAGGTGCCATGCCAGAAGAGGCCCGTTTCCTGCATTCTTCCAGGTGGAACAGAGTGAAACACTCTGCTCCATTCTGTCGTCCAGACTCCACCCTGCAAGGGATTATGGGGTAGTTAAAAGAAAAAATGATTCCCTTAACAACAGTGGCAAGAAAGTTCATAAAATGGGGCAAAATTCACTTAACAAATGTTTCAATTAGCAACGGAAATTTTGGGCTCAAATGTGGGTTGTAAGTCGAGGACTATCTGTATGCATAAGGGGCAAATTTTGGATCACAATGCATATTTTATGACTTGCCCCTTTCTGCTCCTGTGGACAGCTATAGCTTCCATATATATTTTTCTAACTAGCTAACCTAGCTAGGAATGTGCTGTCTGTCAAACTGAATCACTTCTATTATTCCTCCAGATTGATTAGCTTGGGATAATGAAAGACTATTTATTTATTTATTTATTTATTTATTTATTTATTTTGTCGATCGCTTACAAGATAATAAGTATAAGGATAAACATAGTTATGAATATATGAAATGAATACATATAAGAAAAATAAAAGAAACAATAGGACAGGGACGGTAGGCACATTGGTGCACCAGTCTAAGGTTAAAGTTTTTGGGGTTTGGGGAAGAAACCACAGAGTCAGGTAGAGTGTTCCAGAATTGACCACTCTGTTGCTGAAGTCGTATTTCCTGCAATCAAGTTTGGTGCGGTTAACCTTGACTTTGTATCTATTGTGTGCTCTTGTATTGTAGTTTTAATAGTTTGTTTATCACTGTAATTTTATCGTTTTAGCTGTTCTTTGTAATTTAGACTTGTTTTTTATTCAATTATTTTTATTGTATATGTTCTTTTTGTATGTTCGCCGCCCTGAGTCCTTCGGGAGAAGGGCGGCATACCAGTCTAAATAAATAATAATAATAATATTAATAATACTATTGTTATGGTTGAAGCTGAAGTATTCATTGACTGGAAAGACATTGCAATGTATGATTTTATATACTATACTTAGATCGGACTGAAGGCGGCGTAGTTCTAAGTTTTCTAGGTCTAGAATTTCAAGTCTGGTGGCATAAGGTATTCTGCAACAAGTAGAGGAGTGTAGAACTTTTCTTGTGAAATATTTCTGGACTTTCTCAACTGTGTTAATATCAGGTACGTGATGTGGGTTCCAGACTGATGAGCTGTATTCAAGTATTGGTCTAGCAAATGTTTTGTATGCTCTAGTTAGTAGTGTGATATTACCAGAGAAAAAGCTACGTAGGATTAGGTTAACAACTCTTAATACCTTTTTGGCTATGTGGTTACAGTGGGCTCTAGCACTTAGATCATTAGATTACATTATTGTGAACTCATTTTCCTAGATAAGGTATCAGAATCCATGCACCAGGCCATCACACTTTTCCTGATTTAGTCTTCAAACAGCTTCTTTGGTATTCAAGAAAGGAGCTCTTCAGATATTGTTGAAGTCTTGTCTTGTGCATCTGACAGATGTCTACAGTACCTGAAGTCCTCAGTGATGCTTAGAATGTAATTATGCTTGTAGATTCTTCACTATTCCCCATTACACTGCACTTACCAAGAAAGTCATGGAATTAAAGAGGCATTTTAATAAAGCCACCTTGACAGCTCTAGGGACTGTGAGGTGGGGGAACTATAGCAAAACTAAAATATTAATTAATGCCTCAATTTCAAGGGTTTCGCTGGGCAAAAACCGTCTGGTCCAAGTCATTTGTGGGTATCTGTAATTGTCTTACAATGTCTACCTTGAATTCTTGTTAAACGAAACAGGAAGCACATCATTGTTGCAAGTTTTTTTTTTTTTTGGAACAGGGTGGAATTGATCTAGTTTAAATAAAATTCTATCATCAAGCAATGGAAAGAAAGGTTTGGTCTTTCACTCATCATACCAATCAAATGAGAGGGGAGGGAAGATGAGGGGAAGGCAGGAGAGGAGAAGAGAGGAGAGGAAGGGAGGGGAAGAGGGGAGAGGAGGAGTGAGCAAAGGAGAGTAGCAGAGGAGAGGAACTCCTGCTGTAGCTGCTACACATTTTTATTCCTTTTTTAAACCCCTGATGAAATTGAATCTCACTGGAAGATTCTCTTAGTTCTTCTCAGAAAACATGAGATTATGAAAACTCAGTATACATTGCATCTAATTTGGTTAATTCTAATTTGACTCAAGTAGATTTTGTTTGGTGACAAATTCTTTTATCTGATTCTGTTTCGTAAGAATTTGAATCTGGTTGCTGTTTTTAATTTTTTGTCATTTAAATCCAGGCTTTACAATATATGTCTTTTTCCCGCAGGGCAGCTCTCTGAATAAATATACAGAAACAATAATAAAAGCACAATTAAAACCATATCAAACAGTTAAAAGCACATCATCATAAAATATGTAAGGGCTTTTGCACTCCCCACTCTTTCTGAAAACCTCATATGAAGTCTTGTGGAACAAGAACATTTTTATAATTTATAATTATTACATTTATTTATTTGGCTTTCAAGGAAGATGGTTTATTTGGCTTTCAAGGAAGATTTTAGAACTCAGCACAACCAAAGTTAAGCAGTTCTAAGTTCTATTAATTGTAGTGCTGAGAAACTAAAGTCTGATGTTCAAAACAATTCCCTGGGAGTAACCTTCGAGCAGAATGACATTTTCTTCTGAGTAACTGCACAAGATCATGTAGCTGATATTTTACTTTTGCACTGAAATCTGGGAGCGGAATAGTGGCTCCATTTAAAAAATAAATTAAACCCCTGTATTTATTGACTCCCACGGAATTATGTGGGGCTTCTCTTTTTAACACTGTAGTTCATTAAAATGACTGTATGTTTTAATTTGATCAAATGAAAACACTCAGGTTCTTCGATCAATAAACACCAATCCGGTTCCTTTCTTATTTAGGTGTCCTTAGACGTGAGCGATGTGATCAGGTGTAAAAGAAAGGAAGAAAGAAAGAAAAAAAAGCAAATCCTCAGAACCCTCCATTGCTTTGATCTGAGATGCCAAAAGCCAGCTCAGTGTTATGGTTGAGTAATAAATCCCTTTAAGATGTTATTTGACTTTGTAATGGAAATGTTAACAGACGTTTCGCTGCAGCAGAAGAAGTGGGCAGTGTTAGAATGTGGCACACAGGCAGAGCCGTAATTGCTTCTGACTGGCATATCTTCCCGAGTGTTCGTGGCACTGGGCAGGTTTTGATCATGGAAGCTCTTTCACCTGAGACAAATGAGGTCTAATTAGCACAATCTGAAAAATCAGTGCTCATTGGTAATATGATTAATGAGCACTTGATAGCCTGCAAATATCGCAGGAATGGATTGTTTGAGAAGGACTTGGGCAGAAATAACATTTCTTCTCTTGATTTTCTTCGAGGCACACGCAAGTGGATTCATAGAAACTGTTTATCCCAGGACAGCAAATATATATTGTACGCATGTTTGAATGTAGAATGCAGTGTTTGCAAAAATATACATGTTCCAGTAAATGTTGTTCATAGACCAATATGAAGAGAAAGCATGACTAAGTAGTAAAATAGCTGCATTAAAATGTATTAGGAATTATTCTGCAGGAGTAGACAGAATAATTTTGGACACAGTACCGAATATAGTATTTGGCTTGATGGGGAAACACCAATTTCACTTAAAAAGCAAGAACGGGTAAGCTTCTAGATCTTAGGATGGAGAGATAAGCATGAAAGGGTGAAATCAAACAAGGCAGATTTCATGGCTGAAAAATGCAGAGTAAAGTCGTGGCTGCAATGGGCCTGAAAGCTTTTGCCTTTGATGTATGAATTTCAATATCAGTAGAAATGAATTTTTTTAAGAAAAGGAATCCCTTCTCACCAGAGGTGATATTCAGCAGGTTCTGACCAGTTCCAGAGAATCGGTAGTGGAAATTTTGAGTAGTTCGGAGAACTGGCAAATACCCCCTCTGACTTGCCCCTCCCCCATCTATTCTCTGCCTCCCGAGTCCCAGCTGATTGGCTGGGTCTTCTTTTGTTGAACTGCACAGGAGAATGGAGCTGGAAAGCAGGTTAGTGGGGTGGGGAAAGAATGGGATTTTGCAGTAACCTTCCCCCAGGAGTGAGGAGGGAATGGAGATTTTACAGTATCCTTCCCCTGACACACCAACCAAGCCACTCCCACCAAGCCACACCCACAGAACCGGTAGTAAAAAAATTTGAATCCCACCACTGCTTCTCATCCACTATGGGTGTTATGTATGTAGGTTTGAAGTCATTGGTTTAGTTTGAACTGTTCTTGTAAAATGTTGGAAATGATTGGTTTAAAAAGTGCAGGAAAACCCTGCACTCTGGTTGGCTGGCAACTGCGGCTGCTGGCTATAAGTAGCAGCTGCAGCCCAGCCAAATCGGGTCTGTTCTGAGTTGTAGTCACTAATAAACTAAGACCTTGCAGCACTCCGCGTCTGTCTCTTCATGCAAACTTAACACTGGCGACAAAGGTGGGATTCCCCTGAAGAAGACAGCAACGCGGAACAGAAGGAGAGCGAGATGGCTGCACTGAACACCACCCCAGCCCCGTTCGATCCGACGGCAGAGGACTGGGAGTCGTATGCAGATCATTTCCAAATGTATCTGGAGGGAAACGATCTTGCCGACATTTCCGAGAAGTGGAAGAGGGTGGTCTTTCTCACGCACTGCGGTCCGGCAGTTTTCAAGACTGTGAAGGCATTGGCAGGAGCTGCAGACGTGAAGGTAATGGACTGGCCTGACTTAGAAAAACTGTTAAGAGCCCATTACGCGCCACAAGTATAGTGCCTCATTAAGAGACACGAGTTTTACCATCGTGATCAAAGGGAAAGCGAAAACGTAAATGACTTCATGGCAAGTTTAAGAGACATTGGGGGTGCATGCGAATTTAACAATTTAGAAGAGGCCATGCACGATCGATTTGTTCTGGGCCTTAAAGACAAGATGCTACAGAGCAAGTTATTACTGAAACCTAAGATCACGCTGAAGGAAGCAATAGAAGAGGCCTCTTCAGCAGAAGCTATCAAGTCCTCAGCAGCAGCCATGAAGAAAATCAACAAGGCCACAAGCCATCCTGATGTGGAAAAGTCCACAACAACTCATTGTGAGCAAATAGATTCTGAGTCAGACTGTAGTGAGGTGGAGGAAGGAATTTACAGACTCAATATGGAGCGGAAAAAGAAAGACCTGGGAAGAAAGAGGCAAGATTTCTACTGCAGAGGTTGTGGGGAAGCCACCCCGCACTGAATGCAAGTTTTAGACACCATTTGCCTCCGTTGTGATAAAAGAGGACACCTAGCAAGAGTCTGCAAATCATCCAGAACTCCACCCAATAGAAGAAAGTTTGCTACAAACAAAGACAAAGAATTCAGGCCCAACAATCTCAGTGTGAAAATGGGGCGTAGCACAGAAGCAAAGGGGAAGAATGAAACTCATCAAACAGTAACTATTGGTCATTCATCACCTTTAAGAAGCAGAAAAGTGCATGTCAAGGTACTTATTGAAGGAAGGCCTTGCCAAATGGAAGTGGACTCAGGCTCATACCTATCTATGGTGTCATGGGACACTATTCCCAGACTTCTTCCCAACATCCAGAAGAAGCACTTCAAGAAGCAAGCATTGACTCTTAAAGACTACCAAGGGAACAAGATTCCAGTAGTTGGAACAAGAGAATTCAACGTGAAATTCAAGGGCCACACCAAACGCCTACCACTGACCATCGTGGACAAGGACCGCCCAAGTCTGCTGGGTCTTGAGTGGTTCAACCCATTGGGCATCGAGGTGACTGGCATCAATCACGTGAGCAGCACTGAGTGGGAAGAGGCCTTGAAGTTTGAGTTTCCAGAGGTCTTCAGCGACGGATTAGGCAAGTACTTGGGGACCCCCATCACATTTAACCTAGATCCCAAGGTACACCCAATCCGTTTAAAACCCAGAAGGGTCCCATTTGCCTTAAAGGAAAAAATTGATGCACACTTAGATAAACTAATAGCTCAAGGGGATTTAGAGCCCACTGATCACTCCAGGTGGGAGACACCCATAGTCACACCAGTCAAGGCTGATGGGTCTGTGAGAATCTGCGGAGACTACAAGGGCACATTGAACCATGCACTACAACAGAGCGCATATCCAGTTCCAGTAGTGCATCATTTATTACACTCTCTTGGAGGGGGCACAGTTTTTGCCAAGTTGGACCTGGCACAGGCATATCAACAATTAACAGTTGATGATGCCACTGCTGAAGCCCAAACCATTGTGACCTATAGAGGTGCCTTCAAATGCAAAAGATTGCAATTTGGAGTAAGCGTGGCACCAGGCATCTTCCAAAGCCTTATGGAAAGAATGTTACAAGGGTTGCCAGGGGTGGTGCCCTATTTTGATGATGTTTTAATTTCTGCTGAAAATGACACTCAATTACACGAGAGACTCAGGGAAGTCTTAATTAGATTCAAAAAAGCGGGGTTAAAAGTCAAAGAAGAAAAATGCACACTTAGAACAGATAAAGTGGAATTCTTGGGTTACATGATTGATAAACATGGCAACCACCCCACAGAGGCAAAGGTTCAGGCAATCAAAGAAGCCCACAGGCCAAAATGCAAAACAGATTTGCAAGCATTCTTGGGACTCATTAACTTCTATCATATGTTTCTACCTCAGAAGGCAACCATTGCAGAACCCCTACATAGGTTGCTGGACAAAAAATCTGCGTGGGTCTGGGGAGGAAGGAACAAGCTGCATTTAACAATATCAAGAGACTAATCACGTCTGATGCTGTGCTGATACAGTTCTCTGAAAACTTTCCTGTTGTTCTGACTTGTGATGCCTCCCCTTTTGGAGTGGGGGGGATTTGAGCCACATGCTTCCCAGCGGGAGGGAACCCCTATTGCATTTTACTCTCGCACTTTGACTAAAGCAGAGAAATTACAGCCAACTGGACAAGGAAGCCTTGGCAATTGTTGCAGCTGTCAAGAAATTCCATGAGTATTTATATGGGAGAACATTTACTATTGTCACAGATCACAAACCTCTGTTAGGCATTGTGGCAGGGGACAAACCAACGCCCACGATCCTGTCACCAAGAATGCTGAGATGGACCGAATTTCTTGCTGCTTATTCATACAAACTGATCCACAGACCTGGTAAAGACATTGGGCATGCAGATGCTTTGAGTCACTGCCCACTTCCTTCACACATTGAGGACCCTGTCCCTGAGACTAACACCTTTTTTCTAGAAACTGTTGCCAAGCTACCAGTACATGCTGCTGAAATTGCCAGAGAGACTGCCAAAGACACTGTATTGGCTCCTGTCATAGGCTGGATTAAGAAAGGTTGGCCACTTCAAGATCTACCTCAACTTGCCCAACCTTTTAAATCCAGGCAAACTGAATTATCTGTATTAAGAGGATGTATTTTGTGGGGTAACAGGGTGGTTATTCCTGCAAAACTACAAAAGAGGTTTTGGAAATGTTACATGAGGGTCATCCGGGAATTGTCAGAATGAAGGGATTGGCCAGGAGTTATGTATGGTGGCCAGGTATTGACAAAATGGTTGAAAACTGGGTTGCATCTTGTCCCAACTGTCAGGTAGTCAGGCCTGCCCCACCTCTCGCCCCCACACAGGAATGGGAATGTCCTAGGGGCCCATGGTCCAGGATTCACATTGATTTTGCTGGTCCTACCAGAGGGCACACTTTCCTTATTATAGTTGATGCATATTCCAAATGGCTGGAGGTTATCCCTATGGCATCCACCACAACTGAAGCTGTCATCAAACAGCTTAAAAAGCTTTTGTAACCCACGGGTTACCTGATGTGCTTGTTTCTGACAATGGCCCTCAATTTACATCCAACCTTTTTGAATCATATCTAGCACAACAGGGTATCAGACATGCCCTGACAGCCCCTGGGCATCCTAACGGCGGGCGAACGTATGGCGATTTACCAAGGAAAAACTTCAGCAATTGGGGATATCACTGAGAGAGTTGAAAAACTTCTCAGTGTTCAGCATATCACTCCCAACCCCTCAACTAATTTAACCCCAGCTGAATTGTTGATGGGTAGGAAACTCAGGTCTCCCCTTGACCGCCTCCATCCCACTTACGCACCCAACGCACCACTAGATTCCACTAGTAAAATTCGCACTTTCACTGTGGGTGATTCTGTTTATGCTAAGAACCTCATGGGTGAACCATTATGGATTCCTGCTGAGATAACCCAAATCACAGGCCCAAGGTCTTACAGGGTACAAACGGAGGATGGTGTCCTCTGGAGCAGGCACATTGATCAGTTAAGATCCAGATTGCCTCAGGAGCATCGCTTTTGCTCCTCTCTGGTTCCCATACCTACTGCCTCTTCTAGGGAGGAAGGGGAGGATTATGAGAGTAATCAGCAAGTAAGAATCAACGTACACTTAAGAGCCCCACCTATTTAAAAGAATACATTAGATAGGTTGGGGTTTGAGTATGGACTGAACCTAGTGGGGAGGGGTGTTATGTATGTAGGTTTGAAGTCATTGGTTTAGTTTGAACTGTTCTTGTAAAATGTTGGAAATGATTGGTTTAAAAAGTGCGGGAAAACCCTGCACTCTGATTGGCTGGCAACTGCGGCTGCTGGCTATAAGTAGCAGCCGCAGCCCAGCCAAATCGGGTCCGTTCTGAGCTGTAGTCACTAATAAACTAAGACCTTGCAGCACTCCGCGTCTGTCTCTTCATGCGAACTTAACAGTGGGTGATCTGAGTGTTCCGTAATTGCGTGCTCTCTGCCAGAGGCCTGCGAGTTTGAGGATTCTGCATTGTATCTTAGCTATTCCTAATAGCTGGGCTGAGAGTTCTGATGTTGTTCCTGGGATCTGTTGGAGTGGTTGGAGCTACTCTTCCAGATCAGGAATCACAGCCCCAATTGTTCCTACAGCACTGGGACTTTATTTTCCTCTCTAGTTCCTCCTTCAGGCCCTGGTATTTCTCCGGGCTTCTCATGTGTCTTCTTCCTAATGTTGCTGCCACTTGGCACTGTTACATCTATCACCGCAGCTGTCTTCTGCTCCTTGTCTACTACCACGATGTCTGGTTGATTAGTTAGTACCTGCTTGTCTGTCTTGATCTAGAAGCCCCACAAAATCTTAGCCTTCTTATTCTCCAGGACCTTCTGTGAGATCTCCCACCTGGAACTTGGGAGGCTCTGACCCATACATTGTGCAGATGTTTTTGTACACAACACCAGCTACTTGATTGTACCATTCAGTGCATGCTGTTCCCGCCTGCATGTTGTATCCTGCCACTATGTGTTGAACTGTCTCTGAGGATAGAAGGATTTGTATTCCTGGATATTAGGGATATTAGGGATTTGAGATAACCATGTATAAGTATAAACATAATCATGTTTATACTTATACGTGTTATCTAATACATGAAAATAAAATAAATAAATAAATAAATGACCTGGATGACTAAGAATCTTTACAGCAGGGGTCCTCAAACTTGGCAACTTTAAGACTTGTGGACTTCAACTCCCAGAATTCTCCAGCTAGCTATGTTGGCTAGAAAATTCTGGGAGTTGAAGTCCACAAGTCTTAAAGTTGCCAAGTTTGGGGACCGCTACTCTACAGACTTTTAGCTATACAATTTGGGATGAACACCCTTTGATGGTGTGGGAGACTACAGGAACCAGGAGCACTACTCAGATGACTCTGAGGACACAGGTAAACCTCCAAGCAACTGTTCTGTGCTATATCAAACACTGCACAGATACTATCACTGTGGATAAATGTCTTAGGATCTATCCCAATCAGAAACCCTGGATGACCAAGGAAGTCCAGCGCCTCTTGTGTGACAGGACCAAGGCTTTTGGAACCGGTGGTGGGGCAAGATACAGTGTTGCCAGAGCTAATCTGAAGAAAGGTATTCAGAAGGCCAAGACTGATTATAAGAGGAAGATTGAGGATAATTTTATAGCAATAACATGAGGCAGGTGTGGTGAGGGATTCAACAAATTACAAACCATCAACCAACCAATGTCATCCCTGCTGAGGGGGATGTTTCATTGGCAGAGGAACTGAATCATTTCTTTGATCACTTTGAAGTGGAGACATCAGGGACAGATCAAATGCAACCACCAGCCAATTGTAGCCCCCACTTCATTGTGGAGGAACAGGAAGTGAGGAGCATTCTGAGGATTGTGGTCCCTAGAAAGGCTGCCGGTCCTGACAGTATCTCTGGCCAAGTGCTTAAAGACTGTGCTGATCAGTTGGCTGGAGTCTTTACCAGGATCTTCAATCGGCCTTTATCCCAGTCCACTATTCCATTTTGTTTGAAGGCTTCTACCATTGTTCCGCTGCCAAAGAAGTTCCCTATCAATAACCTTAATGATTACAGACCAGTGGCACTCACTCCTATCATCATGAAGTGCTTTGAGAAATTGGTCTGCCAGCACATCATTTCTGATCTTCCGCATATACTTGATAAACACCAGTTTACATACAGAAAAAATAGATCTACAGAGGACGCTATAGCCATCACTCTTCACACTGCTCCGACTCATCTAGAACAGTGGGGGGGGGGCTATGTGAGGATGCTTTTTGTGGATTTTAGTTCTGTGTTTAACATAATTCTTCCACATAGACTAGTGTCTAAACTTCTGGACCTTGGACTTTCTAATTCAATCTGCCTTTGGATTATGGATTTCCTGTCTGGCTGCTCACAGAGGGTCAAATGGCCACTCACAGAGGGTCAAATGAGGTAATCATACCTCTTCAGGCCTTATTCTTAACACTGGTACACCACAGGGTTGCGTGTTGAGTCCCTTACTCTATACTTTTTATGTGCATGACTGCATTCCCACTCACGTTAGTAATACTATTGCTAAATTTGTAGATGATAAAACAGTGGTGGGACTTATCTCCGGGGGGGATGAGTCTGCCTATCAAGATGAGGTGGACGGGTTGCTTTCATGGTGTGGAGACAATAACTTGGTCCTCAACAATAAGACCAAGGAGCTTATCGTGGATTATAGAAGGAACAGATCTGTTAAGTTTGCATGAAGAGTCAGACGCGAAGAGCTTCAGTGAAGAGTTTATTAAGTGACTACAGCTCGAATGGACCCAACTTGGCTGGGCTATGGCTGCTTCTTATAGCCAGCAGCCGTAGTTGCCAGCCAATGGGAGTGCAGGGTTTTTCCTGCACTATTTAAACCAATCCCATTTGACATTTTACAAGAACAGTTCAAAATAAACCAATAACATTTAAACCTACATACATAACAAGATCAGACATCCAGCCCTTGCTTATCAATGGAGACCGAGTGGAGCAAGTGGCCAGTTTTAAGTTTCTGGGTGTACCATAAAAGAGGACCTGACCTGGGGTGCCCACATTGCAGCCCTGGTCAAAAGGGCCCAGCAGAGATTATGCTACCTGAGACTTCTCAGGAAACAACAACTGAATGAAAAACTGCTGGTGACCTTCTACCGCTGCACCATAGAGAGCATTTTAACATACTGCACCTTTGTATGGTTTGCCAATTGCCCAGTGGCAGATAGGATAGCACTCCAAAGGGTTAATGTCATTGCCCAGAAGATCATTGGTTGCCCTCTCCCCTCTTTGGAAGAGCTTTATAGCTCCCACTGCCTTAAGAAAGTTCAAAACATCCTTAAAGATCCACCTCATCCTGGGCACCCTTTTTTTGAACTATTACCATCTGGCAGATGGTACAGGATAATAAAAACAAGGACAAATAGGCTGAAAAACAGCTTCTATCCCAGGGCAGTAGCTCTTTTGAATTCTGCTGTATAGTGCAGTGTTGGTGTGGTGTCGGGGTTTTTCGGTTCAATGTGTGGAGGGTGAAGGATGTGTGTTTGTGTTTATTTTCATGGTCATGGTGATGCTGTGCACTGAAGATGGTGTTTGATTTGGTTGTACGAGGTGCAATGACAATAAAGTAAACTAATTTAAAGTGCTTCCACAACCCTCTAAAAGGATGCAATTGTCTGCAAGGAATATAAATCTTTTCATTCCCCACTGTCCTGTCAGAGCAGAAGAAGCTTCTTGGATGATAAGTGAAACATCTTCAAAGAAAAAACAAGGAAGTCCAGTTGCCTCCTGAAAAAAAAGCACCTTTGGGAAGACATATTTTTATTCTTAGAAGAAAAATGAAGCAGTTGCTGTTGATTTCAGAACTTTGGCCACTTCACAATAACCCCCTTGCTTTTTCCCCAGATGCATGAACTTTGGAATTCAACAGTGTCCGGTGGACACGCTACAGCTGTTAAGGACCTGTGTGTCAACTTTATTTGCTAAAGTATGTGATGATCATTACGGTCTCAGGCTTGGAGCAAGCAAGCAAGCAAGCAGAATGGATATACATACTTAATGATTTTACTCTCCAGCATTTACAATCAGCAAGAACAATTGGGTGTCACTGGAGACACGTCGGAGCAGCCCTGGCAAGCCATCAGCGTGGTACCCAGCGACGACTGTACGTGGCAGTATGCATTCAAAGTAAAAAATTAAATTACAAATGGGTTTCAAGGTACCCGGCAGATGGGAGAATAGCAAGGTCTCAGGCAATCACCCTCCTCTTTTAACCCTTGAGATGACAAAACTCAGACAAGCCATAAAAGATAATTGCAGCCTCTTGGATCAGATCTATTTAAAAGATAACCAGAGAAGGGAGGAGAAAAAAAACCTGCTTGCTTTAAAAGTGAAACACCTGTAGTTTTACTGCTAGCTAAGAAATAATGGCAGAAGACAGAAGTGCATCAGGAAACATCAAAATGGTTTCCGCTGATATACATCTAGAGGAAAAGAGGGGCCAGTGAAACTTTGCAGATTTAGAAGACAGCCTCTCTCAGGCTTTGGAGAGTTACTTTGCAGGCTGTGCACCAGTGGGCTGAGATCTACTGTATTCTTGATCCCATTTATTCTTTTCTTTTCATCTGCCTAGGCAAAGCCTGATGTAGTACAGGTAGTACTTATGACCACAGTGGAGCCCAGAATTTATGTGGCAAAGTGAGAAATTTGTTAAGTGAGTTTCGCTCCATTTTACGATTTTTCCTCCCACGTTTGTTAAGTGAACCGCTGCTGGTCTTAAATTAGGAGTACGTGTCAACTAAAAAGATACTCCCTTTGGTCTTTGTAGCTGCCAGCAGAAAGGGACTGGGGGAAAACAGTGCATTCCTCAAGTGCCCAGATAATCACCCTGGCAGCCCAAAGTTGTCAGCGAGCAAGAATATTACTGGAGAGCATGATTGATGACTCTTGGCTATGGATGTGTCCCATTGGAGAATATACATCCATGGGGTGCGGGGAAGAGCAGGGTCAAGGGGGAAATGAAGTGTCGGCTGCATCCAGCTAACGCCAACACGGCCACATCTAATAAATCATTTTTTTTCTCTGAGAGATGCAGCTAGAGACTTATGATTTGAATGGGGCTGGATTTGTTGCAGCCCTGACAGCACGGTTGTTAAGGGAATCTGGCTTCCCCGTGCAACCTTGCCAGAAGGTCACAAAATATGATATGCGTGACCCCAGAACATTGCAATGGTCACAAATATGAACCAGTCATCAAGCATCTGAATGTATGTCACAAGACTATGGGGATGCTGCAGTGGTCATAAGGGTGAAATTATGGTCATAATTCACTTTTTTTCAGATGCTGTTGTAACTTCAAATGGTCACTAAATGTACTGTTGTAAGTCAAGGCCTACCTGCCTGTATGAGTAAATGTCATTTAGTCAATCACAAGTCCAAATCTCATTTTGAACGATGCTTTGCTTATTTAGACTAAGATGAATTTGTTCACTTGCCCAAATGCTCCTTTTACAAAACCACCAAGTCATTCAGTCCATCTTTTTCCACACTGGATTATTTCCATTAATGAAGACTAAGAATTCCACTTTTCTTATAACTTGTTGTAGTTCGCCAGCAGCCTGTGCAGACGGCAGTGGAATTGGACAGTGGGGAAGAACGAGGACCAGTCTGGGAGTCTGGAGAGGACTCGGATGAGTGTCCTGCATCTGATGCAGAGATGGGGCCAAGACCATCTGGGAGTGGGGTGCTGATTCTGGATCTCTGGAGTCTGGCAGCAGCGAGGCAAAGCAACAAGAGGATCTCATTCCCAATGTGCATGTGCACAGAGCTGCTAGAAGGCAAGAGCAGTTGAGATAAAAAGGGCAACTTGAGAGTAAGGCTTGGAGGTGATTGCCCCTCCCATAAGGTATAAAGGAAATGCAAAGGTGAAGAAACCTTTGTAGGAAGCAAAGTCATTCATTCTGTTCAGATTAATCCTTGAAGCTCTGTGTGGACTTTGTACTTTGGTTGGTTTTTTTTATAGTTCATTTGGCACTTTTGTTGTTGGCAGCAATTCAAAGGAGAGAAAGGTGGGTGCTTATCTCGAGGGACTGTCTGGGACTCATTACAGGCTGGGAATGAACATAATTCCCAGCGTTGAAATAAAACAAGAGTTGTTTTAACTAAGTGTGTGCTTAATTACAGTCTCAGAAGCCTTGGTCAGAACACATCTTTCCAAACTCAGTGAGTACCCAAAAACAAAACAGATCAAGAAGGAATTCTTTAGAGCCTGAAACTGCACTGACAAAAGATTGTTGTACTGATATATTGGAGGGGGGTGAAGGGACTTCATCTCCCATCATGCCTTGCTCTTTATGCGGAAGTTGACATCATATGCTGATGTTCTTTTAGAAATTTTGTAGGAGTTTTCTAAAAAAAAAAGGGCCAATAAGTAGATTGATGATTATGTACCATTAAGTCATTGCAGACACTTAATAACCACAAATACTGACCATCTCCAGCTATCATTCCCATGAAATGGGAATCTTCTGTCTGTTCATGTTGGAATTTTGGCTCCCTTTCAATTCAACACACTAAGAAATCAAGCATGCCAAGTCAATACTATGAACCCAGAACTGAGATCTTACTGTGCCGATGTCTTCACTATTTATTTATATTTATCTAAAATTTATAACTATGCTTCAGTCACGAGGAATCCCAAGATGTGTTCATAGCTTTGTACAAGAATAGTAAATGAACAATGATAAAATAGTTCTCAGTATTCAACACTTTATTTAGTTACAACTGAAAAAAGTGACTTATGACCATTTTTCACACTTATGACGGTTGCAGCATCCCATGATCATGTGATCAAAATTCAGATGCTTGGCAATTAACTCATATTTATGATGGCTGCAGTGTCCCAGGGCCGTATGATCACCTTTTGTGACCTTCTGACAAGCAAATAAATGGGGAAGCCAGATTCACTTAACAACCATGTTCCTAACTTAACAACTACAGTGATTCACTGTGGCAAGAAGGGTCATAAAATGGGGCAAAGCTTACTTAACAACTGTCTCACTTAGCAATAGAAAGGGTTCAACTGTCGTTGTAAATCGAGGATTACTTGTATCTTAATGTTAAAGGGCAGGTTGTCCAAATGGGAAGGAGTCATTGTTTCTGGATTCCCTCCAGAAGGTGGGTTCTCCATCTACTTTCTCAATCAGCGTTGAGTGGGCAGGCAAAATCTAACTTAAATCAGACAGTCCAAAAGTAATGAAGATCTCAACCATGAATGCTAACAGCCAGCCATTTTGAACTGGCTGTTACCATTTATGGGCAACCTGCAAAATCCGTGAAATCCTGACATAGAGATGTTCATCATTCAGTGAGTAGAGAGTAGCTTTCTGAAATGGTTTGTCTTGTTAATAGCCTTCAAGGGCTGCTCATGTAGAGCAAATTGCAGTAATCCAAGTGTGAGATTATGAGGAGCTGTTGCCAAAGTCTCCTGATTTGCAAAAGGACACAAATCCCTGATGCACCAGCTAAAGCTGAGCCAAGACTGTCGTGGCCATCACCTTTGTAACAACCAACTGTTCAAATGGAGAAAGATTGCAGACAAAAGGTGAAGGGGATGGCAAGGGATGAGATGATTAGATAGTGTCAATAAATATGAATTTGGGTAAACTCTGGGACACAGTGGAGGACATGGGGGCCTGGTGTACTCTAGTCCATGGGGTCACGAAGAGTAGGACATGACTTAGCAACTGAACAATAAACAACAAATTCAAATGTATCCCTTTGTTTATAGACCTTTGATAATAATGCCATTATATCCATTGCTAAATATTTAAAAAGATGTGGAAGCAGAGGTTTTCTGAAGATAGAGTAGCTAATTTCTTTGTGGAATTAAAGTCTGAATCTCTTCTGAATGAAGACAATTTTTTTAAAAAAGATGTTGAGACTGTAGAAATGGTGCCGAGAAGAGCAACCAGGATGATTAGGGGACTGGAGACTAAAACATAGGAAGAACGGTTACAGGAACTGGGCTTGGCTAGTCTAGTGAAGAGAAAGTTGAGGGGAGACATGAGAGCAGTGTTCTAATGTTTGAAGGGCTGCCACAGAGAGGAAGGGGTCAAGCTACTTTCTAAAGCACCTGTAGGCCAGACAAGGAATAATGGATGGAAACTGAACAAGGAAAAGTTCAACCTGGACATAAGGAGAAATTTTCTGACAGTGAGACCAATCAATCAATGGAACAGAAGTTGCCTTCAGAAGCTATGGAAGCTTCATTGCTGGAGGCTTTCAAGAAGAGATTGGACTGACATTTGTCAGAAATGGTGTAGGGTCCCCTGCTTGGACTAGATAACCTACAAGGTCCCTCTCAACTCTGTTAATCTGTAATCTGAATATAGGTGTCTCAGGAGAATGTTGCAGGATCCAATCAGGGTCGGTCACTGGGACCATGGGTTTTGTCTTCCAAGCTCTTGGACTCATGCTGGAGCCCGTCTTCAGGGACCTTCTTTCTAGCTTGGAAGCTTGGAAGCCAAAACCTCTGGTCCCAGTGACTGATCCAGATTGGATCGTGAATCTCTTCTGTTGCATTCAACCCTTCAGACCTTGGATAAGACTTCCATCAGACCTCTTGCTTAGTCAGAGATGAAAATACCTTAACCTGAACAAATGGTCTCTCGTTTGTGCATTTGCCTTCCCCATCTATTTTTCCTGATTAAAAAAAGCAATGTCTGTTTCCTAGGAGCTCAGTCACTGAGCTTCTGTGTTGATAGAGAGCCGTCTGTGCCTTTGATACCTTAAGCTCAAGCATCTCTTCTGCTCTAAAAAGCAATTGAGCAAGAAGAGCAGTCACAAGAGTGATCCACTAACAAATGCAGGAGGCTAACAGACTATCTCTTTACTACATGCATCTGTCTCCACTGACTTCTTTAATAAGAGATGCATCTTTCCTCTATTGTTTTAGTTAAAAGGGGGTGCTTCATAGAAGTTCTGACATATGTAAATGCCTGCATGTTTGCCAAGGTATAACCCAACCAGTTAATCTATCAGAATCCCTGTAAATTATCCAAAGAAGCTGAGTAATGAATGTAGTCTGGCCTTGAAATATTTCCACTTCCAAGAGAGTCCAGTTCAGTTTTTTCCCATGAGAATATTCAGATATGCTAGTTGGGACATTTGAAGAATGGTAGTCTCAATGTACTTAATGGGTACCAAGTTCAAGGAGGCTGAACTAGATCATCACAAACTTGAACATCCATAATTACAGGGGGGGGGTTGTTGTTCCCCCCCATGTAGTTACACTGCACAGATTTTGTTGAGAAAATCTAGTTCAATCAAGTGATATGAGACTCCACATGTTTTCTTTTTATACCCTATGATGAAATCATGTTCAAGAGAATGCCAGCATGGTTAATCAACAGAGTCAAGAAAGCTATTGAAGTAAGAAATACTTTCTTCTGCAAAGACTTGCCCAAATAAGAACAATAAGATATACCAACTTTCCTCGAAGAAATATAAATGGACAATAAGACCAAAGGAAAAAAAGGAAAGGAGTAGTTTATGTCAAATGTTGGGGATATTAGGAGATTCAGCAGTACAAATGAGTTTAAAGATTTATTGCAAGCTTAAACACTCTACAAGAATCTGACCAATTAACAGTCAAGAAAAATGAGCGGTAGATAAGAAAGGCAATCAAAGTTCGGTTGGACTTAGATCTCTTGCAAGCATGCAAGATTTATGACACATTTGACCCCCTCCTTCAAGCTCAGCCTGGTCATCTCCTACAATCTGTTCCTAAAAACATTAAGACTAATATTTAGGGACAAAATGGGCAGCACAGGATTGAAGAGGATAGAGCAATTTCCATTGAAAAGAAATGATCTTGGGAAGCTTAGGAAAATAAAGAAGCAACTGAGGTCATCATAAAAAGTTATGCAACTTTTTAAAAAATTACATTTATATGCCGCCCTTCTCCGAAGACTCAGGGTGGCTTACAATTTTTGGGATACAACCCAGTGTGCTCAGCCTTCATTCCATTGTATATGCCTGCTTATTACTAAGCGGCATTTTTACAAAGTCAGCTTATTGCCCCCAACAATCTTGGGTCCTCAGTTTACCTACCCTAAGAGGATGGAAGGCTGAGTCAACCTGGAGCCTGGTGGGATTCAAGCCTACAGTAATTGTAGGCAGCTGGACTTAAGTGCTAGGCACTTCATGGGATGGGAAAAGTGAACAGGTTTCTCCTTTATCCCTGAAGTTGAATCATGGGAATTTCAGGAGAGATAAAAGGACATCATTCTTTCCACCTCACTCATAGTTAAATTTAAGGAATTTGCTACCCAAAGGTGGCATATCTTTAAAAGAAGATCACATACATTCATGGAAAACAAGATTATTAGTAGTTACTCAAAGTTACAAAGCCCTTCATGGCATGGGACCAAGATACTTGAGGAATTGTCTTATCCCAATTACAACCCAGCCCACCTAGTAAAACAGAGAAGGCCTGGGCTGGGTTGTAATTGGGATAAGACAATTCCTCAAGTATCTTGGTCCCATGCCATGAAGGGCTTTGTAGATAATAACCAACACCCTGAATTGGACCCAAAAGCAAACCAACATCCAATGCAGCTTAGGCATCAGAGGTGTTATATGCACCACCCTAGGGACACCAAAGCTGCTTGTGCCACTGGGTTCTACACCAGTTGCAACTTCCAAATATCCTTCTCTGTCTACCCAAATACTTTTTGTAGAGTGCAGAGTGCAACCACAAAGATCCAGCCAACTCATCAGGAAGGATCAGAATGGAGATTTTCTCTCTCTCCTTGATTCAGAACATATAATAAATAGATGATGCAACTCCTTTTGAAGGAAAGGATGACAAGAACCCCATCAGGGAGAAGAAGTTTCACTGTTTGACTGAACACTGAGATTTCGTGCAAGTGTGGTTTTCTCAAGGAAATGAGATGTTTGTTTATATCTTCTAGGCATATCCTTCAAACCCAAGTTATCCATTCTTCTATGAAGTAGGATCCCATCAAGGCTTGACAATGGCAGCTAAATAGGGTGCTTAAAATTGGAAAGTGACCTCTTCATTATTAATTATCCTAATTGCAATTTAAAACAAAAGACATACAAGAATAGCACAAGTCATTTGTTTTAGAAACAGTTCTCTCAAATTGAAACAGTCTCTTTGGCCTCCTGCTTCTTTGCCTATCCTACAGAATTTATGGCTCAGCAGGGATTCTTAGTTATGGACTGAGTTATGGTGCACAAAGAGGATTGTAAACTGAGGAAAATGATGTAAGCCATTGTACAGTTTTAAGGTTTGAGTGGTAGGGTGGGACCTTTTTCGCTTCTCAAGCTCCCCCGAAAATCCACACTTCTAATCCGAAAGAGAGAGAGAGAGAAAACATCTGGGATGCTTGGGAAATGAAATCTGGATCAAAGACATGGGGAAAAAAATGAATGTAATGATGAGAGCAACAACAGCTGATGAATGGGAAATATTCTTGCACTGGGATTCCCACCTGGGCGGGGAACATTTGCTGCTTCATTTCCTCCTCAGAAGTGTTGGAGAAGGTACACACACGACCATCAGCTGAAAGGCTGAAGGACGCCAGAATCCTCCTGAAAGCCTCAGTGAATTCTGAATGGAAGAAGCGTTGGGAGGAGGAGGGGGGAGAGAACAGGATGTGTTTTAATCCTCTCATAACTCATCAAGCATGCTTCCTCCAAGTCATTCCCCAGACACACAGCTTTTCCAGAAGGAGTTTATCTGTCCATGAGTTAAATATTTTCAGACATGTTCAGAAAGAAAATAGAGAAGGCTGGGCTTGGAAAAGTGGCATTCTCTTGCACAAGATGTTTATGCAACAGGGATTGTGACAGAGGAAAATGCTCTGGGGGGCTTTTACAGGCTGCTGTAATGTCATTCCTTAGGCTGCATATGAATTATAAGGCCCATGTGCAACCCACAAGGCAAGGATTTATTTATTTTTTCTGATGGCAAAGATGATGGAATGTGGACTTCTGTTTTAATCCTACACTTCCAGAACTCTTAGGGAGAAGAGCTGTCTCAGAAACTGGTCTGCTTTTCACAGTGCCAAATATATCAGGGCTCAACCTGATTCTGGGCCTTTGCCATATTAGACAATCCTACAACTCTGCATATTCAGGACTTGGTTATAATGAGGTGCTACATGCTGATTATTTTCTTGGTGGGTTTGCCCCATTGTGATAAAGCAGGTGGTAATCAGGAGTGGGATTCAGCCGGTTCAGACCGGTTCATGTGAACCAGTAGTTCTGGCGATTAGTTGCCCCTTCCCACCCTCCCCTGCCCTAGTCTGTCCTATATTTCCATGTTTTGCAGCTCAGCTGATTCACGTGGCACAGCAGATTGCTACGCCCCAGCTGTTTTACTCACCGGGGCTGCAGCAAAAGGTAAGTATTAGAGCTGAAAATGAGTGGTTTTCAAACGCTGCGCATGCGCTCACCAAACCGGTTGTTACACCAGTTGAATCCCACCACTGGTGGTAATGTCCTAGAACATGCAATGAATCTAGAACATAACTGAGGACCTATTTGAGGCATATGTCATTACAATGAAGAAGCATGATGATCCTGATTTCACAGGAGATTGCACAATCTCACAATGCAGGGCAATGAATTCTATCCCAGAAACAATTTATCTTCTCTGAAGGTAAAGGTAACCCTCAGGATTATGCCTGTGAGAGGAGACAAGAGGCTCAGCCTTCAGCAATAATAATAATAGGATAATAACAGAATAACAGAGTTGGAAGGGACCTTGGAGGTCTTCTAGTCCAGTGGTTGCCAACTGGTGGGCTGGGGACCACTGGTGGTCCATGAGAAAATTGTGGTGGTCTGCAGAGAAATGTCCCCCCTCCCAAAGAACCCCCCCCCAAAGCAATTAATCCAGGCTGCACGGGACCACAAGGCTGCGCTGCCCACATGGCCCGGCCACCCACTGGCCCCCACCCCTCAAACCCCTTGCCGACCGCAAACCTTACCTTGAGTACAACCACACAAGCTGGAACTGGAAGGTAAAACCAATGGTGGGGGAAGGAAATCCACCCTGGGGTGGCTTGCTGACATTGGTGGGAAAGTCAGTCCCATATTCCAGAACTGCAGTAGTCACAGGACTGGCCCTTTGTTCATCCCAGAGCAGCTGCTCCTCCACCCGGGTGCACCGACCTGCCATGGATTGGAAGAGCTCTCTGGGATGACCAAAGGGACAGTTCTGTGACTACTGCAGCTCTGGAATATGGGACCGACTTTCCCACCAATGTCAGCAAGCCACCATCAGTCAAAATTCATATTAGTGGTCCACAGGATTTAAAATTATGAGTTTGGTGGTTCCTGAGGTCCAAAAGGTTGGTGACCCCTGTTCTAGTCCAACCTCCTTCTCAATACCATTTCAGACAAATGATTGTTCAATCTCTTCTCAAAAACCTCCAGTGTTAGAATGCCCACAACTTCTGAAGGCAAGCTGTTCCACTCTGAGAAAATTTCTCCTTAATTTTAGGTTGCTTGTCTCCTTGACTAGTTTCCATCCATTGCTTCTTGGCCTGCCTTCAGGTGCTTTGGAGAATAGGTGGACCCCTTGTTCTTTGTGGCAGCCCCTGAGATATTGAAACATACTATCATGCCACCTCCAGTCCTTCTTTTCATTAAACTAGACACAGACAATTCCTGCAACCATTCTTGGAACGTTTTAGCCTCCAATCTCCTAATCATTTTGTTGCTCTGTATCTGTGCTCTTTCTAAAATCTCAACATCTTTTTTATATCGTAACTACCAAAACTGGATGCAATGTTCCAAGTGTGGCCATACCAAGTCATTATAAAGTAATATTAACACTTCACTTGAACATATGAATGTATTCAGGGTGAACGTATTCAGTTGATTGGTCTGTTATGAAGTAAAAGCATTTTATACATATAATGTTCTGGAAGTGGGCTGATTCAATAGTTCTCAGAGCTAATGAGATTTGTTAGATAAAAATCTGAGAGGTGATCATAAAAGACTTATAAGGGTGTCATTAGTAGATACTTGGATAATTCTGCACTACAACCCCAAGATCTTTTTGTTCCCTTACTTTTTACCCTTTCTATCCATACAGGAGTGGCAAAGCTTGCTAGTGACTTTGGTGAGAACCAACTCATTTCCTTTTCCTTTTAGAACTGCTTCATTCTTAGTAGACCCCATGCCTTTCCTTTGCTTTCCCAGATGTTTGCACACCTGGATTTCTTTGCTTCCTCCTTCCTACACATCTCCTTTGATGCAGACCCTTTCTCTTTTCTTTTTCTCCCTTCACTCTGCTTGTGCAATAATCAAGAGGAGAGGGTATAGGTTGTCCTTTTGCTTCTATATTCCTCTGTAGGTCCTTGGAAAGCTTAAAGCAAGGAAAGGAAGCTTTGTGTTAATGTGGGCAGAAAGTGGGAAAGTGATGAGTGCCCATAATAGCAATGGTAATGGGACAACTTGCCACAGCCAACTTGCTGTGCCCAACTTACCATGGCCAACTCATTGCAGCCAACACGCTGTGGGGCAATTCCCCATGGCCAACTCGCCAGAGACAACTTGCTCCAGGACAATGTAACAATTCTATTTAATTACTTAAAATAAATAAAAAATATTTAAATTTTTGCCATTCACATTTTATTCTGTTCCTCCTTTTGCATTCTTTCTTTAATGTTTCTATTCCATCATGTCTTTGATATTAATGTAACTCTTGTCCCACAGCAAGTTGTCCCACAGTGAGATGACTGTGGCAAGTTGTTCTGCAGCAAGTTGGCCATGGCAAATTGGCTGTGGTGAATCCCCCCACAAGCAGAAAGGAGAGGATAAGGGAGAGACGTGGTCTACTGGGGAGGAGAGGGCCTTGATCCTCTTCATGGGCTGCAGCTGTGACAACTGGATAAGAGGACGGACATGAGTGCTAGAAAGTGCTAGAAACAAAGCATGGAAATATCTCTAGTTTACTGTTTCTCTCTGGGTTTGGTGTCATTCCCAGTGTGTGTTCTGATATCTGTGGATGTCTTCCAGCCCTTATCTTGCCTGGTTTGTGTTGTTTTTTGCTTTTTATAATTTAAATGGCATTTCCTCGTTCTTGTAACTGCTTATGTGGGAGTTTTTTTTGTCTCCAGTCAAGGATATTTGGAGCTTGGAAGCAAAGTGAAGGAATAAAAGAGGCTTCACCTGTTTTTTTGTGACTGTGTTTATTATGTATCCCACCCTGGGTCATCACATAACCTACAGTACTGCACTCTAACCACTATATAGAAAATTCTGTAAGTAAATAGATTTGCTATTGTAACCAGAAGTCATACTAGCAGAGCATAAAATAAAGAAAAAGAATAGAAAATTATTTTAAAAGTGCTTGCTGTAAGAATATTAGATCAAGATAAGGCTACAATAAAAACTTAGAATCTGTTTCTAAGTTTCAGACAACAAAGCAAAAATATCAGCCTGACTACTCATAGTTGTAAACTCATCAGCAGGAAGATAATTCAAATGATATAAGACCTGAGCATTAATTCTGTCCTGATCTCAACATAAATGGGGCAGTGGAAGACACAGTGAAGGGCCTTGGTGGCTCAGGCTGTTAAATGCCTGCACGTAAGTTCCAGCTGCCTACAATTACTGTAGGCTCGAATCCCACCAGGCTCAAGGTTGACTCAGCCTTCCATCCTCTCGGGGTAGGTAAAGTGAGGACCCAAGATTGTTGGGGGCAATAAGCTGACTTTGTAAAAATGCCGCTTAGTAATAAGCAGGCATATACAATGGAAGGAAGGCTATTGCTGAGCACACTGGGTTGTATCCCAAAAATTGTAAGCTGCCCTGAGTCTTCGGAGAATTAATTAAAAAAAAAAGTAACATCCACCACTTCAAGAATAGAAATGCTGTTCGACATCCCTCTTCAAGATTTGCTAAATACATGATCTGCAAGTGAAGGGATGTTAAAACATGAGTAATACTAACGAGATATTGGAAGAGGCTTCTGTGTTTTTTATAGTAATGATAATGAGAACTCTATGGATATGTTTATATCCATGACTTAAGTCCTTTGTCTTTCAATGTCTAAATTTTTCTTTTCCTCTCTCACCTCCAATGTTTTTATCCTGACCCTTTCCCCTAGACCTGTCTTTTCTGATAGAAACTCTGAAGTCATTTTAAAAATTCCAATTTATCAAATAATTCAGTGCAGCTGGTAAAATGTTCCCTCTCTTTTGGCCAGTGTTATTAATGATGTGCCACTCCAGATATGATGCTAGCAATCAGGACTACTCTATTCTTTTAAAGATTATTTCACACTCTTGGTCTTCTCAGTCCCCCTTTCCTGTTTTTTCCCCTTTCCATTTCAAATGTGGTTCACCAAGTTCATCTTGGTGTTCAAATTTAAAATAAATTAGGAAATGTGTAGGCAGATCCTCCAGGGTAATTACAGTCTTGATGTCTAACCCTTCACCTTTTCCGCTCCCCTCCCCTTGTTGTCTTTCATCTTGTCTAATTTTAGGAATAAAGGTAATATTTTTCACTCTCCCTTGCTCAAAGTGAGAACTCTCAGGAAGCAAGGAAGAGACACATCCCACCCACTCAAACAAGAATTTCAGGACACTTTTCTGATATTGGACCTGCTGTTAACTATTTTTTCCAACTTAATGATGCCATTTGTAAAGTTCATTTAAGCTGTCATTTAAAAACAAAATACAATTTTGAAAAAGCTGCTAAGGTTCTATTTTCACAGCCTACAAAGGTACTTCCACACTGTTGTACAACAAGTCCAGGATGATATGTGAGTTGAGCCTGCCTCAAAAGCATCTTTATAATTAATTGGCATTTACATATATGGGGAATGGAAGGAAGCCTGCAAAGAAATCAATTTATTTATTACATTTGAGTGAAACAGATTTCTATTTTATTTAGTCTTTTTTTAAAATTCATATTTATATGCTGCCCTTCTCCGAACACTCAGGGCGGCTTACAATTTTTGGAGCACAACCTAATGCACTCAGCAACAGCCTTCATTCCATTGTATATGCCTGCTTATTACTAGCTGCCAAGCGGCATTTTTACCAAGTCAGCTTATTGCCCCCAACAATCTTGGGTCCTCAATTTACCTACCCCGAGAGGATGGAAGGCTGAGTCAACCTTGAGCCTGGTGGGATTCGAGCCTGCACTAATTGCAGGCAGCTGGAGCTAAGTGCTAGGCATTTAACAGCCTGCACTCTTTTCAGTCTTGATCAGACATCACCTCAAAGTTGTGTCTAACCCTCTCATTTTTCTCGTAGTCTTCTCTTTCTGTCTTCATTATATCATATTATGGCGGAAAAATAGCATAAGGATCCTAATAAAGGAGAATATTTGTAGTTCAGGGTTGAACTATGGAGTTCTTGGTGCTCCCTGAGCTTGATTGTTTGCTTGCCAATGTTTTATTATCCAACTAGATCACATCAAGCCAAATCCAAAACACTAGGGAACTCTTGGAAATTTTCCATTTGCACAAATCAGCCGTCAATAGACACATAGAGATAAACCCCATTTAACACCTTTCAAAAGTGACAATATAAAACCTAAGAAGGAAACAAAAAGACTAGAACTGTTGGGAAACACCCATTCAGATGAGGGGAGCCTCAAGTATGGAACTAGCCTCAAGTCTTTGAGCAGTTTTCTTAAGCTTCATAGAGCTTTATCCATTTGTTTCCAGTCTGAGGCTGGCAATCTGGGAAATTTCTGTGTAATAGACAAAATGTAATAAAATAGCATTGAATTCTACATGTGTAGGTCAAGTTGCTTGTACCTGACAAGAACACAATGCGTCCAGCAGCCAACATTTAGATAAGCAGGGATTAATACAAGACAAATGAGCAACCAAAAAAACAATACTCTAATCAAGGTACGGAACAGCCTCCAAATCCAATAAATAAATAAATCTAAATTTGCAGTTCCCAAACTGAGCACTACGGTGCCCCAATTCTAGTTTATGGGCACCATGAAACACTTATTGAGACATTAAGGGTACTTTCAACTGAGAATGTTTAGGAACCTTTGATTTAGACAATAAGTCTGAATGATTTTAAATCTATTCTTTCTCTTCCTTCCTCCAATTTCCAATGGAAATCATTCTCAGGTAAAGATTCCCTGATTTCCTGACAATGCTTTGAGGCCTATACTATTCCAGAAATATGGCTTTCAATCTCTTCTTAAATCCTCCAGTGATGCAGCACCACAACTTCTGAAAGCATCCTCTTCATTCAAAATATTGCATTTTATTTCTCCCTCAGACTCATCCCTGGTTCAGTGAACTACCCAAGTCTCAACCCCATGAAATCTCCCATGTCTTCAATGCCTCCTGAAAGGCAGAATCAGCTCCATATGCTTTAATTGTCTTTTTTTTAATTACTTATATAAAACAAGCATATCAAAAAGATCAGGCTAAAACTTTCTCCCAATGTTTTGGCATTTTTCTGCACATGTTTATAAAGATGTGCTCAAGGATGAACATTTCAGGCTAAACTCCAATCCGGTGAATATTTCATCACCGGTAGCATGTTAAATCCATCAAGTAATTTTAAATAATAATGCAGCTCAAACAAATGAGGGCCTACAGATATGGTTCAGTTCAAACCAGAAGGTGGAAATCTATTGTTGATGGCAACAGTGATGCATATTTCTATCCTGATTTTCTTCCAAGAAGCTCAGGATGTAAGGTTATTGCCTTCTATTCCTATGGTGTTCCTGTAATATAGATTACATTCATTGCACTTTACTCTTACTCTGTATATAGAATGGCATACAAGTTTTCTTTCATTCCTTCCTTTCTTTCTTTTGTTCCTTCCGACCTTCCTTCTTTCTTTCTCTCTCTCTTTTCCTTCATACAAGTTTTCTTTCTTTCATTCCTTTCTTTCGTTCCTTCCTTCCTCCTTCTTTCTTTCTCTCTCTCTTTTCCTTCATACAAGTTTTCTTTCATTCATTCCTTTCTTTCTTTTGTTCCTTCCTCCCGTCCTTCTTTCTTTCATTCCTCCCTTCCTTCTTTCTTTCTCTCTCTCTCTCTCTCTCTCTCTCTTTTCCTTCCTTCCTTCTTACCTCCCTCTCTCCCTCTCCCCCTCCTAGTGCTGGATTAGAGTAGGGGGACATTTGAGCCATCCCTCTTTCTCAGCCCTAAACTAGAAAGCAAAAAATAAACCCATGTATTTGTCAACCCACACTGGACTTGTATACTAGATAATAATCCATGACCTTCAATAAAGAGTCCTTTATTCTGCGATGGAATGGTAAATGTGAAATAAGCCAAGAGGTTTCTAGGCAAGTTCCTTGAGATCAAAGAAGAGCTTTGTATACCCAGATCCAATTTGATCCAACTCGTCTTTTTAACAACCTCATATGAATGTGAAAGTTGGAAAGTGAAGAAAGCAAGCAAAAGTAAACAGATGCTTTCAGCCTCCTGCGTAAGTTCTTTTGCTGGTTTGATGTTACTTTGAATTGTATTTTTATACGTTGTTAGTGACCTGGTGTTGCTAGGGCACGATAAGCGGCCATACAAATTGAATAAATAAATAATCCTACACTTGCTGTATGAAATGGTTTAACCCAGGCATGTGTTTAGCCTCCCAGTTGGATTCAGGGCTACATGGAGAAGGAGGCATCTGAAGTTCAAAGTTCGTGACACTTCTTGACACTGGGAATTCCACCCACACATGCTTGCTTTTCTTGACATTTAAGTTGAGTTTTTGAGAGTCTTGTTTTCTCTTGCACCAATGGTGCAGAAGCCATGTGTCCTAACATTTCCAGACCTGGTCTAGTTTATATTTTGCCACAGAACAAAGAGATGTATGTACAGCTGGGTTTCCCTGCAAAAGACAGTTTGCAGGCATTTGTTGCCTCCTGAAATTAAACAACCATTAAAAGGAAAAAAAATTACAGCAGGCCAATATATTTTCCAGTCTTTTCATTCTGGTTTCCCCCCTCACCCACCGCCCCCTCCTTTAAACTGCTTTCCTATACAGGCAAAACAGGTGCTGAAATACGAAACCCTACAGAGGGATTTCCTTTACAAAACAGCTTGCTTCTATAGCCTGGCCTTTAAGTTAGACATGCTTCTGACACAGAATGTTAAAATAAAAATGCATTTGGTGGGAAGGAGCTGCACCACTGGCATGACACAAAAAAAGTGTGTGTTGTGGTTGAAGAGAACACAAAAGGTAGAAAAGGCATGCTGTCACTTTAAGAAAAAATAAACTACAATATGAACTACCCAAAACCCTGCCATTTCCAGCCTGGGCTTGATTAATGATTTTTCTATCTAATAAAAGGTTCAGAAACCATCTGTTTTTCTCCCTAATGCCTTGCCCAAAGGTTTTTCGTTCCTATTTCAGGCTTGGGGCCAAGTGACATTCCATCTCTTTCTCTTTTTTTCCCAGCCTTGTAAACAAACCCTTCTCTCTTTTTAATCTTCCAGTGCTGTTTCCTACCCATCGTTATGCATATTCATTGCGAGTAAACATTTTTAGTGTCTACACTTAATCTCTTCCACTGGCAATTACTGTTCTATGCTGTTTTGTAATGCAGAAGGGCCAATGCTTTCCCTTCTAATAACAGCTGGGTCGCAGATGGGGCCTGCAGTCATTGTAGAAAATAAAAATTTACAAGATGCCAGTGGAATTTATTTCAGTTTTATGGAGACACACAGGAGGAACCTTTCTGTTATCTGCCTTCAGTGAAATCTGCAGGCAAAAGGCATGCTTTTGACATTTAATCAAAGGGGGGTTCAGGTAACGTCTGGAACAGCATGGGGAAGAAAGCAGGTGGATCATATTAGGCAGTGCCATGGTTAATTTATTTAGAAGTGATTGGCTTAGAAGTGTGCAGCCAATATTTGACATCGTGTATATATCTTGTTCAGCATCCTGCTTCCAAATTGTTACCACGGTAGAGATGCTGCCTTGCCACTATGGACCAAACCAGGTGTTGGGATTGGTTGTTGCAAAGAGGAACTGGTAGAAATGGGGATCTCATGGCAAATAGTGGTGCCATTGGCCATGGTTTCATTTTGCCCAACGTGGCTTCCAATTGCTGAACCCTTCCTACGTTGCTGGCATGTGTGATTCTAAGCTTGAGCTTATTAAGAAATACTGCCATTTGCATATTTTGACTCTTCCCAAGGTGGTGGTGGTTGTTTTTAACATCAAAATTCAAAAGCACATGATTTTATTTGTAAGGAAAAATAGGCATGTGCTAACGATAGGACAATTTTAGGTGGATGGAGGTGGGTATTAGAGAATGGGCAAAGCAAAAGGGCCATCATAGAAACTGATAAAGGAAATTTTGGGTTTAAACCAGGGGTGGGATTCTACCGGTTTGTCCGAACTGGTAGCTCCCAAGATCATCTAGGAGTGAACTGGTTCACTCTGATGATCAGCTGCTGGGTCCACCCACCTGCCCTGGCTCCATACTGACCTTTCTTTCCTGCTTTTGACACTCAGCTGCATCGTGCGGCCCAGCAGATTGCCGCGCATCAGCTGTTGAAGAGACAGGGAGAGTGCAGGAGTGCAGGAGAAGGTCAGGAGGAAAGCCTCTGCGTGCATGCAAAGCGCATGTGCACCCAAAACATGCCCACCGAACCGGTGGTAAACAAATTTGAATCCCACCACTGGTTTAAACCCCTTCAGTCCAGCAAACGGTACACAGGCACCTCTGATAATACCTGCTGTAAATTGCATGCTGAGGTCTTTTCCAGCCTTGCCAACAGGAACCTGAAAGAGGATCAATAGAGAAATAAACAGTGAAGGATACATATGCTTAAGACCTTTTATCTTTTGAGGACATAGACAATCCCAATGGATCTGGGAGCCATGCAAGTCCATGGACAACAAAACAAAATCATATTTTTCTTATTTCATGGGTGTGGGGTGGTGGTGAAGTGAGTCAAAGAGATCCAATATATTTAAGATGGCAGCCACAATCATGTGTTCAAATCCTCACCCCTTTTTATGTGGCTCAGAGCTTTGATCACATGATTGCATCCACCATTTTGATTTTATTTTACCTTTCCTATGGACCATCCTGTTTCATGTCCTATCCATTTTTTTCATTAATGGCTCACCCCACCCATCTATGTTATCCTTCCTTACCAAGCCCTTAAATCTCTAATTTTGATTTAATGTACCAAAAATCAGCAGTACCCATGAAAAGGGGAATACTTAAAAAATCCTGGGATATTGTGGAAATATTGTCTATAAAGGACACATGTCATTCAAATCAAGGCATTGTATCTCTAGATATCATATTCATGTTAGTCTGGGGAATGCATTCCTTCATTTGAAACTCTGTGTGCCACTCTGTGAATATAAACTTCTTTACTACATAATTTATTCTTTTATAACCATTTTTAAAAGGTATCAGAACCTAGGGTTCATTAAAATGAATTATACAGAAATCTGAAGTCTTTTAATAAATTAGAAAAATTAAAGCCTTAAAGAAAGACCAGTGCAATGGCAGAAATGTGTTTACATGACAAAATGTGGTACTTGGAAACACTTGTGATTTACACATTTCTCTATTGGGTTATTGCAGGGGTGTCAACTCAAGGTCCATGGGCTGGATGCAGGCCGTGATGTGGTCAGATCCAGCCCGTGGGGCCATCCTATCCAATGTGAAGAGGAAATATCAGGCCAGCATGACTTCAGCCTGGTCTACCCAGTGCAAAGAGGAAATGCCAGCAGTTTGGGGAGTGGTGTCAAGTTGGCCATGCCCACCCAGTTGGCCACACCCACTCATTTGGCCATGCCCCCAGCCCCCCCAGGTTAACCACAGCCCTGAGGTGGCCCTCAATGAAATTGATTTTCACACCCCTGGGTTATTGCATTGCGTTCTTCATGGGGTTTCCCTTGAAGGCCATCTGGACCTCCAATTGGTCCAGAATGCAGCAACTCAGATTACACTGAGACTCTCATGTTTCTCCCACATAGCATCTCTACTTCAAGATTTCAACAACTCTACTTCAAGAGTTATCTTCAAGGTACTCTCTATCAATCTTAAAATTTATGAGATGTCATGACTCCAGGGCTGACAGACATGGAGCCATGACACCTGGAAGCCGGGTCAAGGATGAACATGTAATCCACCCATATATAATCCCCAAACAGTACATATAGTAGCAACATAGAGGGGATGCAAAAGTCTGTTAGCCATAACTCATCTGAATGGTGGCCAGTGAGAATGTCCGGAAGCCAGTTATGTAATGAGTGCTTGATTAACCTAACCGAGCACGTAGATGATTGTATAAATACAGCTCTGAGCTGCAGAGCCAGCCAGAGCTGACTTCAAGTGTATGTATATGGTCGTTACCCCCCCTGTAGTAGAGAAATAAACGGATCTAGAATGTGGATTTATTAAACCTGGGCATTCGAGTGTAGCTGCACCAGTATTGTTTCGAGAGAAAAAAGATGGTGGGTTAAGATTTTACAGGCAGTTTATACCTCAATTCACTCGCATCGCTTTGCCTATAACTGACCTGTTAAAAACGGGAAGGCAAGCAGAGAAAACCAAACCAAACCAGAAAATAGCATGGTCCACAGAGTGTCAACATTCATTTGATGCCTTGAAATCATTGTTTTCCCAAGAACCCATTCTACTACATCCTGACCCAACAAATAAATATGTAGTACAGGCAGATGCAAGTGATGTAGCTGTGGGGGCTGTTCTCCTACAAGAGAATGATGAGGGTGTACTAAACCCTTGTGCATATATGTCCTGTAAATTTAGTTCTACAGAAAGAGGTTGGGCAATATGGGAAAAAGAGGCTTTCACAGTCAAATGGGCCCTAAGCACCTGGAGACATTTCTTAGAGGGGGTACAAGAAAAATTCGAGGTCTGGACTGACCATCGCAACCTCAAAGCATTACAAAAGCCCAGGAAGCTGTCCCCTAAACAAGTAAGATGGGCTCTGTATTTCCAACAATTTAATTTCACATTAAGGTATATTCCTGGAGGGAAAAACTTTATGGCAGATGCCCTCTCTCAACTGCCTCAATACCAAGCAGAAAAAAAATGTCATTATACAGCCTTTAATCGATAATAATAGTGTAGAACCTGGATGAGTAACACGGCTACGAGAAGTAAACTATGAAAGGTTGCAGAAAGAAACATCAATTGATGAATGGTTGAGAGAACATCCACAAGTGTGTTCTTATAAAAATGGAATAGCTTGGAAAAGAGATAAAATTTATGTACCGCGTACAATGAGGGAAGATATACTGAACAAGTGCCACGATGAAAAACCAGCTGGACATTTCGGGTTCCTCAAAACCTTACATTTAACACGTAGGCAATTTTGGTGGCCCAACATGAGACCTGAGATAGAACACTATGTAAAACCTGTCATGTCTGTGCAATGTCTAAACCCCGAACAGGCAAGCCGTTAGGATTATTACAAAGGTATCAGAACCTTCAAGACCATGGCAAGACATTGTGATGGATTTCATTGTGGAATTACCAAGCAGTAAGGGGTACAATGTCATATGGACTATAGTAGATTTGTTTTCAAAACAGGCCCATTTTGTTCCCTGTAAAGGACTTCCATCGGCAGGCAAGCTAGCTGAACTGTTCATCCGACATGTATATAGGTTACATGGATCCCCTAGGAGAATAATATCTGACAGAGGAGTCCAGTTTACTGCTCAGTTCTGGAAGGCTTTTGTCAAGTTGTTAGGATCATCTCAGGGATTAAGTTCAGCCAATCACCCGAGTACCAATGGGGCGGCTGAAAGAGCTAATGCTATGGTTGAACGGTATTTGAGAACATATATCGCCTACCAACAACAAAACTGGGTGGATCTGTTACCATTCGCAGAAATCGCATATAATAATGCTGTCCATAGTAGTACAGGATACAGTCCGTTTTATATAGTGCATGGCATTGAATTTGGCCCTATTCCAACTTTTACATGTCAACCAGAGGATCCACTCAGTGTTAAGGGATGGGCAGAAAAGATTCAGGAGTCTTGGGGACAGGTACAAAAATCATTGAGGAAAATGACTAGCACCCATGAAACCCAAGCAAATAAAAAACGACAGGATCATAAGCCTTTTGCTGTTGAGGATAAGGTTTATGTGTCTAGTAAATACCTTAAACTGAAATTACATAGCCATAAGTTAGGACCCAAATATATTGGACCTTTCCCTATACTTAAAGTAATTAACCCTGTAACCGTGAAACTTAAATTACCGCCGTGGCTAGGACATGTTCACCCAGTGTTTCTTGCAAGTCTACTAAAAACTGGTAAGACTAGGGAGACTAACTCACATGTAGAACCAACCCAAATAACCTCAAACCACATGGAAATAGATAGAGTATTAGATGCTCGGATAAAAAGATGGGGCATGCAATACCTGGTACGTTGGAAAGGATATCCCAACACCGAAGCCTCATGGGTGAATGCATCTGATGTCTGTGCGAATAGACTCATCAGGCACTTCCATAAAAAGCACCCCAATAAATTGAAAACCAATGCCTGAATCCCTTCCGAAGCACTCTATATGTTATTATATCAATTTATATTTTGACAGGCAGATGCCTGGTAGGAGGGGCAACCTGTCATGACTCCAGGGCTGACAGACATGGAGCCATGACACCTGAAAGCCGGGTCAAGGATGAACACGTAATCCACCCATATATAATCCCCAAACAGTACATATAGTAGCAACATAGAGGGGATGCAAAAGTCTGTTAGCCATAACTCATCTGGATGGTGGCCAGTGAGAATGTCCGGAAGCGGTTATGTAATGAGCTTAATTAACCTAACCGAGCACATAGATGATTGTATAAATACAGCTCTGAGCTGCAGAGCCAGCCAGAGCTGACTTTGAGTGTATGTATATGGTCGTTACACCCCGCCCCTGTAGTAGAGAAATAAACGGATCTTTGACAAGCTTCGGAGGATCGTAGTTCTCTTACTTTTGGCGTTTGGCGAATGGCACTTGACATGAGATTTTAAACCAGGATGTTCAGTGAGATCTGTAGGATGCATTATCTTCAAGTTCCTTTTGTTATGGGTTATCATCCTCAGGAGTCATGAAGATGAATTGTCTTAGTTTCAGTCCCCTTCTTTGGAACAAAATAACCCTCCAGTTAAATTGGCCTTACTGTGTTGAGTTTAAGAAGACAATTAAAATATGGCTTTTCCAGAGAGTAGAAAGTTTATTAATAGTGAGAATCTCTCATTTGGAATTTCTTTTTTTTAATGTTCCTACAATTCTGATGTATTGTAACTGTAATCATTGGATTGACTTGTAAGCTGTTTTCAACCTTCTCATTGTAAGATGCTACATAATCCTGTTTTCATTTATGTTGAATTCTTTTTAAGCTGATCCTGTAGAATGTTCTAATCGTTGGTCTTATTGTACACCACCAGAATCATTTTATGTGACATAAGTGGCCATATGAATTTGAAAAATAAATCAAGTCACTCAGAGTTCTTTGGGAGAGCAGTTTATCAGTCCTAGTAGTACAGTCATAGTAAGCAAATCGAATTGATGGATTAATCAATCAATCAATTTTTAGCCAACAGTCAAAATCCGAAAGCCAACTTGTTTCAATACAAAAAATAATTGGAGAGGATGAAAGTTCTACAATAAACACCAGTATAAAGTGATGCCATCTCTTAAACAGCACAATTCTGAATATTTGTAACTATTTGATAACTATTTGGCACAATTACAAGGAAATTTAATTGTTAGGCAATTAAGTCAATCCATCCAATTGAGTCAAAGTCATCCAAGTGCCACAGTAGGTAATCTAAAAAGGTACAAATGTCTAGGTAATAAAGGAACAGAAGAGGCTGAAGGCTCTGATCAATGCACCCTGGCTAGACTCAAACTATGTTTGAACCTGATCTCAGCACCACCTTTCTCATTCTTGACAATGCCTCCAAGAACTAGTAGGCCATTATAAAAATACCACAGCTTCCATGACACAGCATTATGGTGGATTAAATGGCTGGCCACACAGCTTGTACTGGAAGACAGATGCTGCTCTGGCTTGGTAAGCCAAAGGTGGCTCACCAGCATGGGAAGGAAGTCAACTGAGAGGATGATTTAAGAATCCCTCAAGCCTAGGAAGAGCCTTGATTAACTTTAACCCTGCACTGTTTCCTCATCTTTAGTAGCCTCTTGAGTTGTGATTTATGCAGTGAGGGAGGAGGGGATAAATTAGTTCACACACGCACATAGAGAGAGAGAGAGACAGACAGACAGACAGACAGACAGACAGACAGACAGAGAAATAACAGAGACAGAGACAGAGACAGACAGAGAGAGAGAGAGAGAGACAGAGAATGGATTTCATTTTCAGTTAATAAAGTTTGGTCAGGTCAGTCAAGATGAACAAATTATTTGAAGGAAAAAGGTTGATTTCTGGCCATCCTGATGACTTTTTATGCCTGCCAAGAACAATTGGTAATATGGGTGGCATATAAATTAAATAAATAAATAAATAGCAGTAGCAGTAGCATATACCGCTTTTATAGTGCTTTACAGTCCTCTCTAAGCAGTTTTTTACAGAGTTAGCCTATTGCCCCCAACAATCTGGGTCCTCCTTTTACCCACCTTGGATGGATGGAAGGCTGAGTCAACCCTGAGCCTGGTGGGATTTGAACTGCCAAATTGCAGGCAGCTGGCAGTCAGCAGAAGTAGCCTGCAGTACTGCACTCTAACCACTACACCACAATAAATACATACATACATACATAAATTAAGTAAGTAAGTAGGTAAGTAAGTAAGTAAGTAAGTAAGTAAGTAAGTAAGTAAGTAACCGCCTACTGCCATAACAGTACCACTTTCCCTTCCAAAGATCTGTGGAAGAAGCTATTGTCCTCCTAAAGTCTTAGTGGGGTAACAGAGCAGAAAATGGAAATTCTATGGGAGAAACTCATTCCTTCAGTGCTTTAAGGCTGTATTTCTCAACCTTGGTGTGTGGACTTCAACTCCCAGAATTCCCCAACCAGCATGCTTGCTGGATAATTCTGGGTGTTGAAGTCCACACATTTAAAAGTTTTTAAGGTTGAGAAACCCTGCATTAAGGGCTTTGAAACATCTTCCCAGTTGCTCCCAGTTGTTTGGAGAAGACAATACAGTGTTCTGTGCTGGATTTTGCCTGGGGTCTCTTTCCCCAGCTTTCTGATTGTAGATTTTTTTTTATTATGTGTCTCAGTTTAGGATGGTCCCACTTTCCTTGACTAATTATTCAAAAAGGAAGCAAGGACATGTCACACCTGGTTATTGCCCAGATGGGAAATTCCAGGGTTGAGGACTACACTGGGAAGTTGAAAAAAAAATATCCTAGAAGAAGATAGTAGCTATCTAGTTTCATAACATTGCAAGAAAATTACAAGGATGGAATCACTAGGGGTCATGCTGAACTAGAGCATGATTATCTTTGTACAATTATTTGTGGAGGGAAGAAAGTGAAGAGGGGAAATCCTTCTCTCTCCTAAACGTTGGAGCCCAATATCATTTAATAAAGCTGAATGAAGATTCAGGACACATAAAAGGAAGAATTTCCATATGCCAGCTGTGTTTGTACATCACACTTATCCAAGGCTCTAAAGACATTGCACCTGCATTTAGTACAACAGGCTAAGCTTATTTAGATTCGATCTTAGTTTTTTCTTTTTTAGCCTAGCATATTATGTCAACTGTGGTTAATTTATAGCTTAAGGTATTGTTATTCGGTAACAGAATTGAGACTGTGCTGCAAATCTAGCCCGAACATGGAATTGAATTTGCTGCACAAATTTAGTAATGGGCACCAATTTAGAATACTTCACAAACACAGAGCAGACAATTGAGCCCAAAGGCCAAATTGCTTCCTAGAAGACTTCCTGGGCCCAGATGTTGCCACTGGATATGTTCCTAAATGCCCCTTTGTCCAGAAGGTCTGGCTCTGACTAAAAATCTGAACTTCAGAAGTAGCAGTCTACAGAGATTCTATAGTCATCCAGGTCATGGTTGTCCCAATGATGCTTTTTCAAGAGGCAACTGGACTTTCTGGTTTTCCTTTGAAGACATTTTGCTTCTCATCCAAGAGGCTTCTTCAGGTATAAACCCTTCCATTCCCCACCATCCAGTCAGAGCTGAAGAAGCTTCTTGGATAAGAAGTGAAATGTCGTCAAAGAAAAACCAGAAAGTCCAGTTGCCTCTTGAAGAAAAACACTTTTGGGACATTCAAAAGTAGCTGTTTTTCAGATGACTTCTCCCCATCCTATTATGTTATCAGCTGTTTAATCCAGTTGCATCTGCAGCCAACCTGGAAAACACCAGAGCAATGCTAGCAGAACTATGACACACACAATAATGTCATTTTGCAAAATGTTGTGACCAGAGCCACGCGAGGGATCCAAAGCTTTCTTCAAAATAATGATATCGTTCCCATGGAAATCCCTCCCCTTTGATGTCATGTTGCATGGACAAAAGGGATGGAGGTTGTCCTGCTTTTATTAGTTATATCACATCTAAAATTCAGACTCTCCCTAGGTTTCTGGTTGTGATTATGTTCTTCCGGTATAACACACAAATGCTTAGATTCTAACACTTGAGAGTTGACAGTTCCACAGTTGACCTCTGCATGCTTCTGTGTACTGGCCTGTGTGGTGATCCTCAGCTTACTGTTCGAAGTTACAACAGCACTGAAAAACTTGCAGTGACTTGCAGCTTGGTCAGGGTTACAAGATTCAGACACTTGGCAATCTACATGTATTTATAATGGATGTGGCGTTCAGGGTCATGTGATTGCATTTGAGGCTGCCTTCCCAGACAGCGTTGTGGTTCACCAGCAGCCTGCGCAGATGGCAGTAGAATTGGACAGAGGGGAAGAAAGGAGATCAGTCCAGGAGTCTGGAGAGGACTCAGATGAGAGTCCTGTGTCCAATGCAGAGATGGAGCCAGGACCATCTGGGAATGGGGTGCTGCCTCTGGAGCCTTCAGAGTCTGGAAGCAGCGAGGCAGAGGATCCAGAGGAGCCTGTTCCCAGTGCGCATGTGCGCACAGCTGCTAGAAGGCGAGAGCAGCTGAAACAAAAGTGCTGACTCAGGAGTAAGGCTGGGAGATGATTGCCCCTCCCATAAGGTCTAAAGGACAGGCAAAGATGATGAAACCTTTGCAGGAAGCAAAGTTGTTTGTTTAGTTCAGATTCATTCTGGAAGCTCTTTGTACTTCAGCTGGGTTTTTTTCTAGTTCATTTGATACTTCTGTTATAGGCAGCACTTCACTGGAAAGAAAGGTGGGTACTTATCTTGAGGGACTGTTTGAGATTCATTACCAGCTGGGAATGAAAATAATTCACAGCATTGCAATAAAACAAGACTTTTTTAAAAAAAATAAGTGTGTGTGTAATTACAGTCTCAGAAGCCTTAGTCAGAACAGAAGCCTCTAGCAAGCAAAGTCAATGGGGGAATCTGGATTCATTTAATGACCACATGATTCATTTAACAACTGTAGCAATGCACTTAACGATCATGGCAAAAAGATCATATAATTGGGCTCAGTTGGCATCTACCTTCTTCTAGATTATTTTTTTCAACGTCCCGGTGTGGTCCTCAATCTTGGGCTTTCCCATTTGGATGATAACCTGGTGTGTTGTGTTCTTGCAACCTTTTTGAAAGATTAGTCAATGCAAGTGAGAGTGTCCTAATCTGAGACACACAATAAAAATATACATGTCCAGATTCCGACAGTTACCCCAATTAAATCATGAGTCTAGAGCCAAACTTCCAAAACTTAAAAAGGATTTATTGGGAGTTAATATGTCTGGCACTGCCTAGGTGTAGCCGACTCTGAGACACATAATTCATTGTCACCCTTGGCCGTGGTTTTCCCGCACCCCGTAGGTGTATCATAATTCATATTCTCCAATGAGACACATCCATAGTCATCAATCATGTTCTCCAGTTAGATATTTGCATGGCAGAAACTTCAGTCACCTAGTTACTGTCTTTGAAAAACTACTTATGGAATGCACTTTCGATTTCCAAGCTGCTGCACTGCTCTTTCAAACCCCTTTTCCCCCTCCCTTTCTGTTGGCAACTCTAAAAAGACCATAGAAATGTTTTATGAGTTGACACTACAATAATAAAGCTACTCCCACACACACGTCAAAAAGTTGCAAAATAATCCAGAGAATTCTGTAGAGATTCTGTTATCCATCTGACCCAAAGGTGGTTTTTCAGGAGGCAACTGGACCCTGAGGACACAAATAAACCTCCAAGTGCTTCAACGACCCTCTAAAACAGGGGTATCAAACACAATTTCACTGAGGGCCACATCGGGGGCTGGAGTAGGTGGCCAGTTTGATGTCACTTATGTTGGGGCTGTCGATGGTGGCCTGAGTGATCTGCCAGTGAAAACAAGCTCCTGAGCTCCATTTTCAGCCATGACACCCTCCTGCAGCCCTCTGCCAGCAAAAACAGTTCAGGTGGGCCATGCGTGCCCTTCCCAGGCCTTATTTTCAGCTGCAACGCCATCCTACAGCCCTCTGCCAGTGAAAAAGGAGCTCCATTTTCACTGGCAGAGGGCTGCAGGAGGACATCATGGCCAAAAACAGAGCCTGAGAGAGTTGCACACAGCCCTCCTGAGCTCCGTTTTCACTGGCAGAGGCACTGCAGGCCAGTCCTTTGCTGTTTCTGTTAGATTTGCATGAAGAGTCAAACGCAGAGTGCTTCAGTGAAGAGTTTATTAGTGACTACAGCTCATAACAGACCCAATTTGGCTGGGCTGCGGCTGCTACTTATAGCCAGCAGCCGCAGTTGCCAGCCAATCAGAGTGCAGGGTTTTTCCCGCACTTTTTAAACCAATCATATTTGACATTTTACAAGAACAGTTCAAACTAAACCAATGACATTCAAACCTGCATACATAACACCCTTCCCACTAGGTTCACTCCATACTCAAACCCCAACCTATCTAATGTATTCTTTTAAATAGGTGGGGCTCTTACATGTACGTTGAGACCTTCGTGGTTCAGAAGTTTTAACGTTCTCACCCAGTGAGAGAGGAAATGTGTCTGCTGACATTTCCCTAGTTGGACTTCCTGTGAAAGAAGACCCTGTTTGATTGTTAGAATCTGGTCTCTCCTCCCAACCCATCTCCAGCCCAATGTCAGCACCCAAGTCAGGTAGTGATGTGCAATCTTCCACTTGTAAGGATGGATTTTGGCATTGTGACAGGTTTTGGGATGGTTCCTGTCATAATGGCTCATTACACATGGGGTTGATTCTTGCTTGCTGATTATCCTCATGATCCTCCCCCTTCCCCCTAGAAGAGGCATTAGGTATGGGAACTAGAGAGGAACAATTGCGATGTTCCTGAGGTAATCTGGATCTTAACTGATCAATGTGCCTGCTCCAGAGGACACCATCCTCTGTTTGTACCCTGTAAGAACGAGGGCCTGTGATTTGAGTTATTTCAGCAGGAATCCATGAAGGTTCACCCATAAGGTTCTTAGCATAAACAGAATCACCCACACTGAACGTGCGAACTTTGCTAGTGGAATCAAGTGGTGCGTTGGGTGTGTAAGAGGGATGAAGGCGGTCAAGGGGAGACCTAAGTTTCCTACCCATCAACAACTCTGCTGGGGATAAGTTAGTTGATGGGTTAGGAGTGATGTGCTGAACACTAAGAAGTTTTTCAACTTCTCAGTGATGTCCCCAGGACCCATTGCTGAAGCTTTTCCTTTGTAAAACGTACCATGCCTTCAGCCCGCCATTAGCCGAAGGGTGCCCAGGGGCAGTCAGGGCATGTCTGATACCCTGTTGTGCTAAATAGGATTCAAAAGGTTAGATGTAAATTGGGGCCATTGTCAGAGACAAGAACATCAGGTAACCCGTGGGTTACAAAAAGCTTTTGAGCTGCTTGATGACAGCATCAGTTGTGGTGGATGCCATAGGGATTACCTCTAGCCATTTGGAATATGCATCTACTATAATAAGGAAGGTGTGCCCTCTGGTAGGGCCAGCAAAATCAATGTGAATCCTAGACCATGGGCCCCTAGGACATTCCCATTCCTGTTTGGGGGCGAGAGGTGGGGCAGGCCTGACTACCTGACAGTTGGGACAAGATGCAACCCAGTTTTCAACCATTTTGTCAATACCTGGCCACCATACATAACTCCTGGCCAATCCCTTCATCCTTACAATACCAGGATGACCCTCATGTAACATTTCCAAAACCTCTCTTTGCAGTTTTGCAGGAATAACCACCCTGTTACCCCACAAAATACATCCTCTTAATACAGATAATTCAGTTTGCCTGGACTTAAAAGGTTGGGCAAGGTGAGGTAGATCTTGAAGAGGCCAACCTTTCTTAATCCAGCCTATAATAGGAGCCAATAAAGTGTCTTTGGCAGTCTCTCTGGCAATTTCAGCAGCGTGTACTGGAAGCTTGGCAACAGTTTCTAGGAAAAAGGTGTGTGCCTCAGGTTCAAAGTCCTCCTTGTGACAAGGAAGTGGGCAACGACTCAAGGCATCAGCATGTCCAATGTCCTTGCCAGGCTTGTGGATAAGTTTGTATGAATAAGCAGCAAGAAATTCAGTCCACCTCAGCATTCTTGGTGACAGGATAGTGGGTGTAGGTTTGTCTCCTGCCACAATGCCTAACAAAGGTTTGTGATCTGTGACAATGGTAAATGTTCTCCCATATAAATACTCATGAAATTTCTTGATAGCTGCAACAATTGCCAATGCTTCCTTGTCCAATTGGCTGTAATTCCTCTCTGCTTTGGTCAAGGTGCGAGAGTAAAATGCAATAGGGCTTCTCTCCCGCTGGGAAGCCTGTGGCTCAACCCCCCCCACTCCAAAGGGGATGCATCACAAGTCAGTACAACAGGTAAATTCTCAGAGAACTGTATCAATACAGCATCAGACGTGATTAGTCTTTTAATACTGTTAAATGCTGATTGTTCCTTCCTGCCCCAGACCCAAACAGACTTTTGTCAAGTAATCTGTGTAATGGTTCTGCAATGGTTGCCTTCTGAGGTAGGAACATGTGATAAAAGTTAATAAGTCCAAGGAAGGCTTGCAAATCTGTTTTGCATTTTGGTCTAGGGGCTTCTTTGATTGCTTTAACCTTGGCATCTGTAGGGTGGATGCCATATAGCCCAAGAACTCAACCTTGTCAGTTCTAAGAGTGCATTTTTCTTCCTTGACTTTTAACCCCGCTTTCTTGAATCTGGTAAGGACTTCTCTGAGTCTCTCTTGTAAGTGAGTGTCATTTTCAGCAGAGATTAACACATCATCAAAGTAAGGCACTACCCCTGGCAGTCCTTGGAGCATCCTTTCCATAAGGCTTTGGAAAATGCCTGGTGCCACGCTTACTCCAAACTGTAACCTTTTACATTTGAAGGCACCTCTATGAGTCACAATGGTTTGGGCCTCTGCAGTGGCATCATCAACTGTTAGTTGTTGATATGCCTGGGCCAGATCCAATTTGGCAAAACTGTACCCCTGCCAAGTGAATGTAATAAATGATGCACCACTGGAACTGGATATGCTCTGCTGAAGCGCATGGTTCAATGTCCCCTTATAGTCTCCACAGATTCTTACTGACCCATCAGTCTTGACTGGTGTGACTATGGGTGTCTCCCATCTGGAGTGGTCAGTGGGCTCTAAAACTCCTTGAGCTATTAGTTTATCTAATTGTGCATCAATTTTTCCTTTAAGGCAAATGGGACCCTTCTGGGCTTTAAACGAATTGGGGCACCTTGGGATCTAGGTTGAAAGTGATAGGGGTCCCCATATACTTGCCCAATCCGTCGCTGAAGACCTCTGGAAACTCAGACTTCAAGGCCTCCTCCCATTCAGTGTTGCTCACGTGATTGATGCCAGTCACCTCGATGCCTAGTGGATTGAACCACTCAAGTCCCAGCAAGCTTGGGCAGTCTTTGTCCACGATGGTCAGGGGCAAACGTTTGGTGTGGCCTTTGAACTTCATTGAATTCTCTTGTTCCAACTACTGGAATCTTGTTCCCTTGGTAGTCTTTAAGAGTCAGTGCTTGCTTCTGGAAATGCTTCTTCTGAATGTTGGGAAGTAGCCTGTGAATAGTGTCCCATGACACCATAGATAAATAGGAGCCTGAGTCCACTTCCATTTGGCAAGGCCTTCCTTCAATAAGTACCTTCACATGTACTTTTCTGCTTCTTAAGGGTGAAGAATGACCAATAGTGACTGTTTGATGAGTTTCATTCTTCCCATTTGCTTCTGTGTTGCGCCCCATTTTCTCACTGAAGTTGTTATGCTTGAATTCTTTGTCAGGAAACTTCTTTCTGCTTGGTGGAGTTCTGGATGATTTGCAGACTCTTGCTAGGTGACCTCTTTTTCACAACGGAGGCAGATGGTATCAAAAACTTGCATTCAGTGTGGGGTGCCCCCACAACCTCTGCAATAAAAGTCTTGCCTCTTTCTTCCAAGGTCTTTCCTTTTCTTCTCCATTCTGAGTCTATAAATTCCTTCCTCCACCTCACTACAGTCTGAATCAGAATCTATTTGCTCGCAATGGGTTGTTGTGGATTTTTCCACATCAGGATGGCTTGCAGCCTTGTTAATTTTCTTCATGGCTGCTGCTGAGGACTTGGTAGCTTCCGCTGAAGAAGCTTCTTCTATGGCCTCCTTAAGCGTGATCTTAGGTTTCATTAATAATTTGCTCTGCAAAACCTTGTCTTTTAGGCCTAGAACAAATCGATCGTGCATGGCCTCTTCAAAGTTGATAAACTCACATGCCCCCCAATGTCCCTTAAACTTGCCAGAAGTCATTAACGTTTTGCTTTCCCCTTGATCCTGACGGTAGAATTCGTGTCTCTTAATGAGGCACGATACTTGTGGCGCGTAATGGGCTCTTAATAACTTTTCTAAGTCGGGCCAGTCCATTACCTTCACGTCTGCAGCTCCCGCCAATGCCTTTGCCATCTTGAAAACGGCCGGACCGCAGTGTGTGAGAAAGACCGCCCTCCTCCACTTGTTGGAAATGTCGGCGAGATCATTTCCCTCCAAATACATTTGGAAACGATCTGCATACGAGTCCCAGTCTTCTGCCGTCGGATCGAACGGGGCTGGGGGGTGTTCAGCTCATCCATCTCTCTCAGCTTGTTCTCCGCGTTGTCTTCTCTTCAGGAAGGATCCCATCCTCGTTGCCAGTGTTAGATTTGCATGAAGAGTCAAACGCGGAGTGCTTCAGTGAAGAGTTTATTAAGTGACTACAGCTCATAACAGACCCAATTTGGCTGGGCTGTGGCTGCTACTTATAGCCAGCAGCCGCAGTTGCCAGCCAATCAGAGTGCAGGGTTTTTCCCGCACTTTTTAAACCAATCATATTTGACATTTTACAAGAACAGTTCAAACTAAACCAATGACATTCAAACCTGCATACATAACAGTTTCGGGGTGGCCCCTTGGCCCAAATCTAAGCACCCCTCGGTCTGGATCTGGCCCCCAAGCCTTGAGTTTGATACCCCTGCTCTAAAAGGATGCAAATGACCAGCTGTCTTCAAGGAGTGTAAATCCTTCCATTCCCCATTCACCTATCAGAGCTGAAGAAGCTTCTTGGATGAGAAGCAAAACATCTTCAAAACAAGAAAGTCCAGTTGCCTCCTGAAAAAAGCACCTTTGGGACAATCCAGACAATGAGCTGGGCAAAGAGACCTCAGCTTTGCTTAACCACAGAAATGCTGGTGTCCGTTCTGGCTGTAAGTCGAGCGCTACCTGTACATGAAATTAACTTGGAATTTAATATTGTCCTGTGCACAATTCAGACAGGTAGGTCTAGTGCAAATAAATCCCATTGACCTCAGTGAAGGGACCCTACCTTCATTGAATCTGGCTGTAAATTTCAAGGGAGCTACTCCTGAATAAATATTTAAATGAGAAGTTAGCCAAGCCAGAAGAGAAAACTTTTAAACTCTTCATTAGAAGGTGATGATTTCCCAAACTGGCTTTTTGCTCTCGACCCTCCTTATCCCGGCTTGCCTTTTCTGAACCCTTTTGAAGACTGCAAACAAACTACTATGAAGTTTGCTAATCTGGCTGATGTGCCGTTTCCATTGCAAATATTAGTCAAGATTTGCGAGTGCTAATTCAAAATTCATACACAGGTTGGAAGGAACCTCCTGGGTTATTGGGTTTATAAACTTCTGTATTGCTGAAGAACTCCACAGCTAATCCTTCTCTATGACATATATTGTCACGGGGAGAAGAAATGGGGGATTCAGGGATTTGGAGTCTGCCACAGCAGTGAGATCTGGGAGAAGAGTAAATCCTAGTTTACCTTTTGAATGAAAGAAGAAAAAGAGAAAAGAAATGTTCAGGATTCTGGCAATTCCTTGCAAGCCGAGATTCATAAAAGAAAAAGACAGAAGGAAACTATTCAGCCCATTAATAGACATTCAACTAACTGTATTTCTAATCTTTGTGGGCACAGGAAAAAAAAATACAGATTCATTAGCTGAGGTTTCATGGCATTTTCTGGAAGTTGGTAGATTGCTCCACTAGAGGGCAATCATTATGCCATCAATATACAAAATTTCATTTTTAAGGAAGAGGGCAGGATCAGGATAACGCCTCTGTAACTGTTTGATGGCAAAAGCTTTTAGCTTGCCCATTTTTTTCTTGAAATTCATCTCCTTTCCTGTCCAAATGCCACCAAGGAACCACTAAGAAGGGGAAGGAAGAAAGCAGAGATGAGATTGAACAGTACTTTACAAATTTATAATCTTGCAAATTTAAATGCATATATTAATGGCTAAAATTAATGGAATTATACAGACGGAATATCCTTGAAAGGTTTTGCTGATCTTTTTACCCTGCCATTTTTAACAATGTTCTAGAATGGATATGTGCAGGCAGCAGTGATTTTATTGTTGGACAGAAAAAACATGCTTTAAAAAAAAAGACTCCTGAATATGAGCCAAAGTTTTTAAGCATAAATCAAGATTTTCCAGTTCACTGTTTAGGGGTGTGTTTTTGTAGGGTGCATTAGATGCCATTGTATTTGTTTTCCATGAAGGGTCTGGGGTATCCACTTATAGATCAGTCCTCTCCTCCCCTCCCAAGAAATTCATTATTAAAAATTAGGCTACATCAAATGCGCAAATTTCAAAAGAATTACTATAGTGTAAATAGAAAGACACTGTATTGCAATATATTGCAGAAAAACAACATTTGGGTTAGCCTGTAAGGGTGGCACTATCATTCAAAGAGAAGAGAAAGATTTTGCGTTGTGTTCTCAGGAGCTTCCATAACAAATATTCTTACAATAAATGAAAACTGTAACATATGCATTGAGAAGTCTGTAGAGATTCTCAGTCATCCAGGTCATGGTTGTCCCAAAGGTGCTTTTTTGTGAGGCAACTGGACTTTCTTTCTTTTTCTTTGAAGATCTTTCACTTCTCATCCCAGAAGTTTCTTCAGCTCTGACAGGATGGTGGGGAAGGATTTATACTCCTTGCAGACAGCTGGTCATTTGCATCCTTTTAGAGGGTTGTTGAAGCACTTTCGGGTTTATCTGCGTCCTCAGGATCCCCTGAGTAGTGCTCCTGGTTCTGCAGTCTGCAATTTTTCCTCTGGAAATCCATTCCTACTCCCACACCATTGAAAGGGTGTTCATCCAGTGGTGGTATTCCAAAATTTTTACCACCGGTTCTGTGGTTGTGGCTTGGTGGGCATGGCTTGGTGGGTGTGGCAGCAGAAGGATATTGCAAAATCCCCATTCCCTCCCCATCCCACTAACCTGCTTTCCAGTTCCGTTCTCCTGTGCAGGGTAACAAAAGAAGACCCAGCTAATCAGCTGGGACTTGGGAGGCAGAAAATAGATGGGGGTGAGGCCAGTCAGAGGTGGTATTAGCCAGTTCTCTGAACTACTCAAAATTTCCGCTATTGGTTCTCCAGAACTGGACAGAACTGACTGAATACCACCTCTGTGTTCATCCCATACTCAGGTGACCCTGAGGACACAAATAAACCTCCACGTGCTTCAACGACCCTCTAAAAGGATACATATATCCACCCTATCTTGTCCTATATTTCCATCTTTTCAACTCAGCTGATTCACGCAGCACAGTGAACACGCCTCAGCTGTTCTACTTACTGGGGCTGCTTAGAAGGTAAGTTGTTGAGGTTCAAATTGGTATGTTTTGAACACTGCACACACTCACAGAACCAGTTGTTAAAATGGTTGCAGCCCACCACTGTTGATTGATATATGTATGTGTGTTTGCACATTGTATTTGCATATGTGTACATGTGTGCCATTGTGTACATAAAAATGTGACAATAAAGTTTATCTTATCTATCTTATCTAAAAGAAAGCTAATGTCATGCCCCTACCAGAGTCTGAAAGAAGATGAACATCTGACAGGGAGTGGGTCCATTGGCTGTGGAGGAAATTGGGGAAGGTTTGACTGGGTACAGCAGGGAAGAGGTAGAACAAGGGAGAGGGAGTTCAGAGGAAGACCCAGGCCCACCCCCTCTTCATTCTAGGGCATGCAGGGAGGAACAGAGAAGAGAGCAAACATGATTTTAGCTTGTGCTGACTTTGGTTATCTGTGTTCGTGGCATCTTCCCAACTATGTTGAGTTATTGCTGTGCCTTCACATCTGGAATTCTTGTTCCTGCCCTGCCAGACTAATTACTTCATTTTGCCTTGATTGGACTTATAGTTACAGTTTTTGTTGACCATGTTTTGGACTTGATTCTCTGCAGCCAAAGGTTGTTCGTGGGAGAATTTTTCTCCAGCCAGAGGGTAAACAGGACATTGGGGGCAAAGTTGGAGCTAATAAAGGGACTCCTACTGATTATCTGACTGTGTTGCCTTTGTGCCATGCCCCAGGTCTTCACAGCTAAGATGCAAAGGGAAATTTGGCTTGGAAGAACACAAGACAGTAGCTGAGGTTCTCACAGCCTTTTCTACCAGAAAAAAAGTATTTGATTCTCTGCAGCCAAAGTTTGTTCCTGGGAGAGTTTTCTGCAGCCACTCTGCAAAGCAGGCCTCTCTTCTGCTTTACCTGTGGCAGATGATTCCCAGGGCAGAGTATTTACAGAACTGAAGCCATTAAATAATGATTTGTCTGAGCTTAGAGCTGACCTGCAATTTGAGAAAAAGTCTTACAAATTCAACGCTCAGTGCTCTTAATGGTTACAATCCCTGAGCTTTCAGCTGTAGCCTGCTTTTTGACTCCCTTTGGGTTTTTTTTAAACCCGACCATCTTCGGTCTCTTGATTGTCATCAGTTTCATCTTCCTGGAGCTGTTTTGAAAACAGCAACTATATCAGCAATTAAGGTTACGTTGTCCAGGCCAAAGTCCTGACAGATCAAAGCCTTTTTGCAAAGGAGCCACTCTGGAAGCAAATTTAATACAAGCTTTGCAAAGCCAGATCTGTTTCACAGAAGTACAACAGCTGACCCAGGCCTCATTTCCATTGCAAATGAACTTGCTAAACAAGAGCTGTTACCCCAGTAACTGGATCTGCATTATTTTATGATACCACAGATATCAAATAGTGGTGGAAGATGAAGCAATAACTCACATAAACATTTTCACAATGATTCCCAGACATTTGCTGTTTCACAAAGACACAACATTCACATATAGTGTTTGCATGTCGTGCTTACTTGTCGTGAAGTTTATTTTAATCATAGATGTTGAAAAAGCTGTAACCGCATATACAGTAACACTAAGCCACAAATCTTGATTGATAAGCCTCTAGGGTAGCTTGCTGTCAGAACTAAACAAGCCATCTGATGACTGAATTATATGAATTCAGACGAGGTTATTATTCAACCACTGATCTTTGCTTGTTGTTTGAAACCAGTGATTGTGATTTGCAAACTGTGGTGTATGACTTTTAGCCTTCTGATATCGCCCATGAGAAGAGAGAAGCCATTGGAAAAGACCCTGAGGTTGGGAAAGATTGAAGGCAGAAGGAAAAGGAGATGACAGAGAATGAGATAGATAGTGTCATAGACACAATGAACATGAATTTGGGCAAACTCTGGGAAGCAGTGGAGGACAGTGGGGCCTGGAGTGTTGTGGTCCATGGGGATTGCAAAGTGTTATGGTCTATGACTTAGTGACTGAAGAACAATGATGTATGGCTGTTTTCAATGTGAATCAGGCTACTATGGTTGGGTCAACAAACCACAGTTTGGCCCAATGTGCGAACCAAACAACTACATATGGTCACGCTGTGAGTTAGCTCTGAGCTTAGACAAAGCATTATTTAGCAGCTTCAACTACAACCTGGATGACTGAGAATCTCCACAGATATTCAGTTTCAACTACCATTGTCTGTAGAAGAATTCAAGAACAGGGTGGTAGCTACAATCACACAATCAAAGCCACATCACAGCTATCAAAACTTTGAATCCAGGTGATAGTAGAGATCTGTCATAACTTCAGATGGTTGCTAAGTAACTGGTCTTAAGTCAAGGACTACCTATAACTACCTTCTCCTCCTCCTTCTCCTTCTTCCTCTTCCTCTTCCTACCCTTACCCTTACCCAGTGGTGGATTCAATTTTTGTACTACCGGTTCTGTGGGCATGGCTTGGTGGGCATGGCAGGGGAAGAATACTAAAATCTCCAGTCAGAGGTGGTATCAAAATTTCTGCTACCGGTTCTCCAGAACTGGTCAGAACCTGCTGAATATCACCTCTGCCCTTACCTTTACCCTTTCTTTCTTTCTTTCTTTTTCTTTCTTGCAGTATAGATTGGACTTTAAGGGTTTAAAAAGTTTCTTAAGCAGGGAACGGGAAAAATTGCCCAAGGGCTTTCTGCTCCAGTTTTCTTCTGTGATATTTTATAAAGTAAATATATTCTGTGGGGGAAAAAAACCTGTTGGAAGACCTGAAGAATAGGTTAGGGACAGATTGTCATGGAGAACATCTATTTATGTGACTGCTAAAAATTGACAATGTTTTGATTACTTTAACTGATGTAGGCAGTCTTCAATTGATTGATTGACATCAAATCCTTGTGGACTCTTATATATTGGCCCACAATCAATCAATCAATGAAGGGAAAACAATCAGCCATTGTAATGCTTAATTTTGGCAACATGATTTCACAGTGTTGTTGTTTCAGACATTCCATGGTGACTGATGAACATCATTTCAGCAAGGTATCTGTCCATACTTGCTTCATTGACTTCTCTCAAGCTCATGTTTCTGTTATCACCAAGACTATCTCGTTACTTGGTCTTCTGTTGAAGTTTCTTTGGAATGCCTTCTATTTTCCCAAGCCAGAAATGTCTGCACTGACTCTTGCTTTACATTGGCTTCATATGGGGTGCTGAATGGCCATATATGGCTTACACACAGGTCATGGATCACATACCTTCTCCTAATCCTTTGGAAAACAGGAGGAAAAATGCTGTGACCATAAAAACATTGAAATAAGGAATGACTCTTAATATACAAGTGAATAAAGGGACACGGCAGCTCAGTGGCTAAGACGCTGAGCTTGTCGATCAGAAAGGTTAGCAGTTCAGTGGTTCAAATCCCTAGTGCCATGTAATGGAGTGAGCTCCCATTACTTGTCCCAGCTTCTGCCAACATAAAAATGCAAGTAGAAAAATAAAGACCACTGTCATGCCCCTGTCAGAGTCTGAATCCAAGGAGGAAGCCGGACAGCTGACAGGGAATGGGAGTGTGGCTCTATTGGCGGAGGCTGGAGGAGGTTGGGGAAGGGCAAAGTCCACTTGGGCAGAGCAGGAGAGAGATAGAACAAGCAGGAGGGAGTTCAGAGGAAAAACCAGGCCCACCCCCTCTTCATCCTAGGGCACGCAGGGAGGAATGGAGAAGAGAGCAACATGGATTGCATGACTTACAGGGGAGGAAAGGGCCCTGATTCCCTTCATTAGCCACAGCTGAGAAAATAGTTGATAAGAAAGGCAGGCTGTGTGCATCAGGCTGCTGGAAGCAAACATGACTTTATCCTGTGTTGTGGTAGCTTATCTGTGTTCCTGGTGTCTTTCCAACCGTGTGAGTTTTGCCATGCCTTCAAGTCTGAAATTCTTGCTCCTGCCCTGCCAAACTAATTATTTCAGTTTGGCTTGTTTGGACTTTAAGTTACAGTTTGTGTTGCTCATGTTTTGGACTTAATTTTCTGCAGTCAAAGGCTGTTCCTGGGACTCTTAGATTAGACTGTGTTCTCCAGGCCAGAAAGTTACCATGGACATCTTCGGACAGTGCTGGCTCTTCGGCTTTGTAATGGAGATGAGCACTGACCCCTAGAGCCAGAAACGACTAGCACGTATGTCCAAGGGGAACCTTTACCTTATACAAGTGAATGCTGTATGAAAATTGTATTATACCTTTTGTAGGCTCATCTTGCTCTGTTATATGCAGCATATTGCAACCTTGTGAGTTACTCCTGAAAAATAACCCATCTTTCAGATCCCTGATGTAAACCTCTGATTCATGTCCAGGATCTGCCAATAGCCTTGCAAATCACACTAGTTAAATCACCCAAGTCGGTATGATAGAAAATGGTTATGGCTGAATACATGAAGGGTGATTTGTTTAAAAGCACCAAAACAACAAACAAAAAGCTTGTCAGCCTTACATTGGAGTGGATTAACTGAACTTTTATACCCAAGAAAGGAAGATTCTCTTCCATTCATGTACTTTTTTTCCCAGTTAAATATGGTATTAGTATTTGTTGTATTTTTGCCCTTGGAAATTTGTGGAAGCATCATCACTTGAGACTTTCAAGAAGAGATTGGATTGCCATTTGTCAGGAATAGTGTAGGGTCTCCAGCTTGGGTGGTGGGTTGGACTAGATGACCTTCAAGGTCTCTTCCAATTCTGATTATCTGTTAATCTGTTAAATTTTAATTGCTGCAATTGTACAAGCCAAACGAGCAAGAAATCAATGCCCCTAAAGAATGCAAAGACTCAATGAGCAATAATGACTGTGAAGGAAATAGATGAACAAGAGAAAAAATGACTCTGCCCTGTATCAAAACTGAAGGATCTAACAGCAGCCTTCAACTAATTTAAATAGAGAGATGATTTGAGAATAAAAATGCCGAACTGTTGTTAGCAGCTCTTTGTGATTCAGGCAATGTTTTTGAACTGCAAAGCTAAGTCCCTCCTTTTTTATTATTAGTTTAAAAAAAAAACAATAATTGTTGTAAAATGGATATGGTGGCCAAATATCCTTTTGCACCTGTTGTTTGGTATTTCCAAGACCTTCTAACCATAATTTCTTCTAAGCTTGCTGGGCAATTTTCACTTTCTATTGACTTCAGAGCCGCTGCAGGTTGTAGGTTGCTGACATTTAATGGGAACAGCAAATTCGGTTCCAACATATCAGAGTGTGGTCTTTATAAATTTGACTTTAATGAATGTGAGAGAGAGAAAAAAGGTAGTTTGGGAAAAGGCAGCATAAATGTAGGTGGACTCTAGTCTTTATCAGTGTTCAGTTTACCCATGTGAGAATTAAAGGGGTGTGCATGAAAGCAGAAGCACAGGTCCAAATTCCACCTCCAATTTTTCTATATCAGAGGTGGTATGCAGCAGGATCTGGCCAGTTCTAGAGAACCAGTAGCAGAAATTTTGAGTAGTATGGAGAACCGGCAAATACCACCTCTGACTGGCCCCACCCCCCATCTATTCTCTGCCTCCCGAAGTCCCAGCTGATTGGCTGGGTCTTCTTTTGTTGCCCTGCACAGGAGAACGGAGCTGGAAAGCAGGTTAGTGGGGTGGGGAGGGAATGAGATTTTGCAGCATCCTTCCCCTGCCATGCCCACCAAGCCATGCCCACCAAGCCATGCCCACAGAATCGGTAGTAAAAAAATTTGAATGCCACCACTGCTCTATATGCTCAGATCTTCTGTAGGACTTCCATGCTAAACACTAAGATCTTGTCAGGCCAGGCTCAAGAACAATGTGCAACAATTCAGACAGTTCTTTATCTGCTTACACATAATAGACAGAATTTTGCCCTTACTATTCATAGCCAAATGGATATACCCATGGAGATTCTATCCATAAAATTTGCTATCCTCACTGTCAGTCTTTAATCTCTGAGGTGAAGGAGGCTACCAAATGAGAATGCATTGTTTATAACAGCCCTTCTCAATCTTTTGAACTTGAAGCCTTTGAAATATTTTTTTTCAGGCCTTGGAGAACCCTTGAACATTTGGGAACAAATATAGAGGACAAGTTACAAAATGATTATATTTGTTTCGGGTGTAGACCTACAGGGGTTGGCAACCCCTGGCTCTGGAGCCACATGTGGCTCTTTCATCCCTCTGCCTGGTTCCCCATCGCCAGTCAGTGCCACAATTTTAAGGTGAACTTCCAGAAAGAGGGGGGAAGCATGGCATGCCAGGAGGAGACTCTATGGCAAGGGGCAGGTTTTCCAGTCAGCTCCACAATTGATAAGGTTTTCAGTTAGGATAGGTAGAGGGAAAAGGAAGCCACGCTAGGAGGAGACTTGATGGTGGGGGAACCGGACTTCTGTTCAGCTCCATAATTGAATGGGGGGGGGGTTTCCAGTTAGGACCTTTGTGGCTCATTGGGTGTTTAAGGTTGCCGACTCCTGACCAAGAACTACAGGAGAATTTACTCAGAGTAGGGTTTTTTTATTGTTGCTTGCCTAGATTTGAGCTGCTCATTCTAGGTGGGCTGGGAAAGGGGGCTTTTCAAAGCTCCTCACTCCATCTGAGATCTCATTAGTCGACAGCAAACATCTCCATCAATTAGCCAGTTCCACTGCACTGAACTCTCCTTCCATAACCGCTCTTAGTGGGACATTGTCAAACAGCTTTCCTCCTAAGGAGAATCTGCAGATTGCTCCTTGTTTTTGTACAATGCTGTTTCTTCTCTACCTCATCCCCCTCTTCCTTCCTGGCAGTTTCCCTGTTGACTTATGAACTTCCTCAGGATATGACATCAGGTAGTTACTAAAAGGGAAGGCGATGTTATTTCAGCTCAGTGTGCCTTTATAAGGAATATGAGACAACTTTTGAAACTGATTAGACTGTCATAAAACTGCTGGAAGAGTTACTGGAACTGTTTGATGAGTGGATCTTGGGTTTGGATCCAACCTCCTCATCTCAGACAATGGTGGAAAAGTATTTTATGTCATAAAAGATATGTACATAAAATATTATGTACATATAGATTAGCTGCATTGTGATTGGATCAGTCTTGCGGTTGTTTGTTATGGAACCTCTGGTCTGTTTACAGTGACAATGAAATTGGGACAATGAGCTTGAATATAAAATATGGAGCAACTTCAGGCAGTTTATCAAATCCTAAGGAGAATTTTTTTAAAAAATGAGCTTGAGGTTTACTGAATGTTCAACAGTTTTTCTTTTTTTATCCTTCGCTGCTGTTTCTAGCTGATACAATCATAGCCATGTTATTGAGAAGTAATACTAACTCAGTTCACTGGGTTCTACTCCCAGGAAAGTGAAGTAGAAAGATGGCATTGTCCAGGTAAATCTTTAACATACAACTGTAATTGGAAGTGGAAATCAATTTATAAGTCATTATGGTCGTAAGTTGAGGCAGCACATGACCAGAACTAATTTTCTGACTTTTTTTTCACAGCAGTCATTAAGCAAACACCATAACTGTTAAGTGAACACTGTGGTTGTTAAGCAAATCCATTCATTTGAATGGGTGGTTTATGCTGGACATTGGCAAACAAAAGATCTATAGGAACTGACCAGGCTGAGATCGAGGGAGGAGTCAAGTGGGTCATCAGTCTCAAGTCCTTTTGCCCCACAAGAGATCTAAATCCAGCCCGATGTGAATTATGTTGCCTCTTATCTACCACCAATTTGCTTTGACTGTTAATACAGGTAATCCTTATGACCACAATTGAGCCCAACATTTCTGTTGTTAAGCGAGACATTTGTTAAGTGATTTTCCCCCATTTTACAACCTTTCTTGCCACAGCTGTTAAGTGAATCACTTGCAGTTGTTAAGTTAGACCATGAGTAGGGATTGTTGGTCCAGGAAAGGGCCTGTCACACAACCCACAGTTGTGCAAAGGCCCTCCTGGCTACACCTGCCACTTGCTCTTCGAGCAGGAGTCATGAGTCCAGGAGAACCTCCAGATTAGGCACAGGTTTTTTGGCCCAAGGAGAATTGCCACCTTGGGTCTTGACATTGTTTGATCATATGACCATAGGGATGCTGCAGTGGTCATAAGTGCGCCAGTGTCACCCCATCCAAGACCAAAGGTTGCAATTCTCCATGGGCCAAAGAACCCCAAACCCAGAGCCACTCAGTCTTGCCAGGGTTCAGTTTCAACCCATTGTTCCTCATCCAGCCCCTAACAGCCTCCAGGCATCACGAGAGGCATTGCTTAACTCACTACAATCATGCTTTATAAACCCCCTCTTCCTGATTTCATCCCACTAGATCTAACACAAGGAGCAGAGGTGGTATTCAGCAGGTTCTGACCACTTCTGGAGAACCAGTAGCGGAAATATTGAGTAGTTCAGAGAACCTGCAAAGACCGCCTCTGACTGGCTCTGCCCCCATCTATTCTCTGCCTGCCGAGTCTCGAGCTGATCAGCTGGTCTTCTTTTGATGCCCTGCACAGGAGAATGGAGCTGGAAAGCAGGTTAGTGGGGTGGGGAGAGAATGGAGATTTTGCAGTAACCTTCCCCTGCCATGCCCACCAAGCCACTCCCACAGAACCAGTAGTAAAAAAATTTGAATCCCACCGCTGACAAGGAGCATGTGACAAGTTCTATCTAGACAGCTATGTTTTTGTGGGCCAATTTGTGCTGTGGCCCCTAAACTGCAGAATCTTGTTCCATCCAAAGCAAATATGGTCTCGTTGCTTCTAAGCTTTCAAAGGTCTCTCAAGACCCATTGATATCAGCAGACCTGGAGACGCTGGGGGAACCAGTGAGGTGGCTCAACATCCCTTTATCGGTTATTCTAGTTTTAGCCGCTTTTGTAGTATTTAAAAATGTTTTTAATATTCCTTATAGGATGTTGCTTTTAGATATCTGTGGTTTTGGTTCCGTTGTATGCCACCCAGAATTACTAGCTTGTGAAATGGCTGGCTCTATAAATTAGGTAAATCAATAAACAAAAATAAACAAGCTAAGGTGGAAATATTGTACTAATGTATGTATTTATTCACGGTAAACTGCATATGCATCTGGTATCCCTTGGCTGTTTAATGGCTGCTTTCCAATGGAAGCTACGGTCAACTGAATGGAGAAAAAGGCTGATTTTGGCAGGACTTCTTCCTCCATTCCCTTTAACTCTGCTATCACACTGTTGCATCACAAGGGACAGTGATCAAGCATCCATGGAGCTGGGAACCAAATGTCTGTTTTGCTTCCATGCTAGAATATTGTTCTATGTTTTTGCATATCACATTTGATTAAGAAGTCAAGCTTTGGGCTTCTGCTTGGCAGGAACATCTAAATTAGTTCTTCCAGGGAAGGGCTGCAAAATTCTGGATGACCACAAAATGGAAGAGTGGCAATTTTGTATCATTTTATTGGCAACTGGTGGTCACCTGGAGATCTGTAGCCCTAACGCAGGGATATCAAACTCAATTTCATTGAGGGCCAGATCAGGGTTGTGTTTGACTTCAGGGGGCCAGGATGGGCATAGCCAGGGTAGGTGTGGTCAGCTCAATGTCACTCATTGAGGCTCTGTTTTCAGCCACAATGGCTTCCTGCAGCTCTCTGTGTCAGGGTTCCAATGGATACCCTAATTAACATATGAGCCTCGAGCAGTGGTGGGGTTCAAATTTTTTTACTACTGGTTCTGTGGGCATGGTGTGGTTTGGTGGGCGTGGCTTGGTGGGTGTGGCAGGGGAAGGATACTGCAAAATCCCATTCCCTCCCCACCCCACTAACCTACTTTCCAGCTCCATTCTCCTGTGCAGGGCAACAAAAGAAGACCCAGCCAATCATCTGGGACTCAGGAGGCAGAGAATACATGAGGGTGGGGCCAGTCAGAGGTGGTATTTGCCGGTTCTCTGAACTACTCAAAATTTCCACTACCAGTTCTCCAGAACTGGTCAGAACCTGCTGAATACCACCTCTGGCCTCAAACCAAGTTTCAAAAGAAATCCAATTATTTATTAGAAGCAACATGTCGGCACTTTCCCAAGGGCAGTTGCCTCTGCCCCACATAATTTACTGCCCACCTATGACCCTGTTTCCCCCTCCTCCCAGGGTGTGTCATAAATCACATTTTCCAATGGAGCACTTTCATGGGCTGTAGAAAACCCTCCGCTCTGGCTGGCTCTAGTAACCTGGGATACAATCTGGAGAAAGGTATGCATGGAATGTGCTTCTGGTCATAGCAACCGAGCTGCTCCATCAGTTTTCACCCTCTCCTGCCTATGGCAATTCGAGAGCAGGCCAGGAATGCTTTACGAGTTGACACTCTGCCAGCAAAAATGGAGCTCAAGTGTCATGCCCCTGTTAGAATCTGACTCCAAGGGTGAGGAGGAACAGCCGACAGGGAGTGGGAGTGTGGCTCCAGAGGTTGTGGAGGAAACTGGGGAAGAGCACAGGCCAGCTGGGCATTCAGAGGAAGATCCAGGCCCATCCCCTCTTCACCCTAGGGCACACAGGGAGGAGCGGATAAGGGAGAAATGTGAATGGTATGGTCTACGGGGGAGGAAAGGGCCCTGATACTCTTCATGGGCTGCAGCTGTGGGGACTGTTTAAAAGGACAAACTGCGCATGGCCCCGTGCTGGAAACAAAGCATGAAATAATTCTAGCCTTTTAGTTCTTATCTGAGTTCTGGTGTCCTTCCCAGTGTGTGTATTTTGATATCTGTGGACGTCTTCAGGCCCTTATCCTGCCTTCTCTCATTAATTGCTTCAGTATGGTTTGTGTTGTTTTTTCCTATTTATAATTTATATGTATTTTGAGTTTGAATGGAATTTCTTCCTTTTTACAACTGTTTGTGGGAGAGTTTTTTCTCCAGTCAATGATAATTGGACCTTTGAAGCCAAGTTGAAGGAATTAAAGGGACCTCACCTGTTTTTGTGACTTTGTTGCTTTTGTATCCCACCCTGGGTCATCACATCAAGGATGCCGCGGGCAACCCTCCTGAGCTCCATTTTGATTGGCAGAGGCACTGCGGGCCGGTCCTTTTTTGTTTCCAGGGCAGCCCCATGGGCCAGATCTAAGCACCCTGTAGGCCGGATCCAGCCTGCAGGCCTTGGGTTTGGCAACTCTGCCGTAATGTAATACAGCTAGTCGTCGGCTTAGAATAGTTCATTTAATGACTGTTCAAAGTTATATTGGCATTGAAAAAAGTGACATATGACTGTTTTTTCACACTTACAAGCATTGCAGCATCCCCATGCCTACATAATCCAAATTCAGAGGCTTAGAAACATGACTCATATTTATGACGGTTGCAGTGTCCCAGGTCACGTGATCCCCTTTTGCAACCTTCTGACAAGCAAAGTCCATGGGGAAGCCAGATTCACTTAACAATATGCTTAATTGGCCATATTAGTTGAGAATAATGAGAGTTGGAATCTAACAACAGTTGGAGAGCTTCTGGTACCTGCCTTGAGTAAGCAAGAAATAATGAGATAGTGAAACTTTTCTCCAAGGTACATCCTGCTGGTTCTGTACTTGTTTTGATGATGGTGGTGATGATGATAATGATGATGAAGATGAAAATGAAGATGAAGAAGAAGAAGAAGAAGAAGAAGAAGAAGAAGAAGAAGAAGAAGAGAAGATGCTGCTGCTGCTGCTGCTGCTGCTGATGATGATGATGATGATTATTTATTTATTTATTTATTTATTTATTTATTTATTTATTTATTTATGTTGACTTGTATGCCGCCCCCTCTCCAAAAGGACTCGGGGTGGCTAACAACTAAAAACCAACAATAAATAATCACCTAAAAATAACATTAAACAATACAAGTCAAATAAGGAAAAAACCCACCAATTTACTAAAAATTTAAAAACGCCCCCCAGAGGTCAGCACAGCCCAGCCTGTTCGAAGAGCCAAGTTTTTAAATCATGGCGGAAAGTGCGGAGGTCAGGGGCCAAACAGAGTCCCAGAGGTAGTTGATTCCATAGGGCAGGGGGCGCCACAGAATAGGCCCTTCCCCGGGGCACCGCCAAGCAACATTGAGCTGCAGACGGCACCCCGAGAAGCCCCTGCCTGTGGGCCCGCACAGGGCGGTTGGTTCTTGATGCCAGCCGGAGACGCTCCCACAAATATCCCAGACCCATGCCTTGAAGGACTTTGTATGTCAACACCAAAACCTTGAACCTCACCCAGAGGGCAACCGGTATCCAATGTAGGTCACGCAGGAGGGGCGTAATATGGGAGTATCGGGAAGCTCCCATCACAACCCGTGCAGCCGCATTCTGCACCAGCTGAAGCCTCCGGATGGTGTGCAAGGGCAGTCCTAAATAGAGAGCATTACAGTAGTCGAGTCGAGAGGTAACAAGTGCATGAGTGATCGTGCACAGGGCATCTCGGTCCAGATATGGGCGTAACTGGTGAACCAGCCGGACCTGGACAAAGGCCCCCCTGGCCGCAGCTCCCACCTGCTCCTCCAACCTGAGCTGCGAGTCCAAGAAAACCCCCAGGTTCCATGCCCTGTCCATGGGGGGCAACACCTCTCCCCACACAACCAACGATGGAATATCTTGACTGGACCGAGATGTCGGTATGCACAACAACTCCATCTTGGCCGGATTGAGCTGAAGCTTGTTTCTATCCATCCAGATCTGTACCGCATCCAAGCAAAGGGATATCACGGAGAGGGCATCACTGATGTGGTTTGGTGTGGAGATGTACAACTGTGTATCATCAGCATATTGATGATACTTCACCCCGAAACCACGGATGATCTCACCCAGCGGCTTCATATAGATGTTGAACAGAAGGGGTGAGAGGACCGACCTCTGGGGGACCCCACAAGTGAGAGCCCTCGGAGTCGACCTCTGCCCCCCTGCCAACACCAATTGCGAGTGTCCCGAGAGGTAGGAGGAGAACCACTGTAAAACAGTGCCTCCCACTCCCAACCCCCCAAGATGCCGCAACAGGATACCATGGTCAATGGTATCGAAAGCCACTGAGAGATCTAACAGGACCAGGACAGAGGAAAACCCCCTGTCCCGTGCCCTCCAGAGATCATCAACCAGTGCGACCAATGCCGTCTCCGTGCTATACCCGGGTCGGAAGCCCGATTGGTACGGATCCAGGTAGTCCGCTTCCTCCAGGAAAAGTGGAAACTGCTGAGCCACCACACTCTCAACAACCTTCACTAGAAAGCGAAGGTTGGAGACTGGACGAAAGTTATTCAACACGGCTGGGTCCAGGGCAGGTTTCTTCAGGAGGGGTCTCACCACCACCTCTTTCAAGGCAGAGGGAAAAAGACCCTCCCTCAGTGAAGCATTGACAACTGCCTGGAGCCAGCCACATGTGACCTCCCTGGAGGCATACACCAACCAGGAAGGGCACGGGTCCAATAAACATGTGGTGGAACTCAGCCGTTGCATAATCCTTTCCACTTCATCCTCAGAAACATGATCAAACTCAGTCCAGGTCACACTGGCCAGACTACTTGTATCCTCGACATCAGACCACTGCAAGGTAGAGCTCAGCCCCTCCTGGATCCAAGCGACCTTATCCGACAGATATTGTCCAAATTCCTCAGCACGACCCTGCAGTGGGTCCTCCACCCTCCCCAGTTGTAGGACAGAGTGGGTGACCCTGAACAGGGTGGCTGGGTGGTTATCTGCGGATGCTATGAGAGCAGAGAAGTAAACTCTTCTTGCCGCTCCCAAAGCTACCAGGTAAGTCCTAATACAGGCTCTTAGCTGGGCTCAGTCGGTGCCAGAACGGGTCGACCTCCATCTGCTCTCTAAACCCCTTCTACGGCGCTTCATCTCCCGGAGCTCCTCGGTATACCAGGGAGCTAACCGGGATCTGCGCCGAGTGAGGGGGCCCGACCCTGTCAAGGGCCCCCGTGGTGGCCCATTGCCAGGCAGCCACCAGAGCCTCGGCAGGGTCTTGGGTAAGGGATGTAGGAAAAAACTCCAGTTCTGCCTGGAACCTTTCCAGGTTCATCAGGCGTCTGGGGCGGAACCACCTAAGTGGCTCCTCATCCCAGCAGTGTGGGGCGGCTTGTTGGAAGACCAGCCGTAGGAGATAGTGATCTGACCATGGAAAGGGATGGGCAGAAAAATCCCCATCCCCCAGATCACTACGCCACTGTTCCAAGATAAAAACCAGGTCGAGCATGTTGCCCCCCTCATGAGTCAAGCCTTGAATCACCTGGGTCAGGCCCATGGCCACCATGGAGGCCATGAATTCCTGGGCCAAACCCAACGCCGCCCCCAGAGAGGGCAAGTTGAAGTCCCCCAGGACCATAAGGCCCGGGAACTCCACCGCCACCCCCGAGAGGGCGTCGAGAAGCCCAGGTAGGGCATGATGATGATGATGATGATGATGATGATGATGATAGAATTCTTTAGAATAGAATTCTTTATTGGTCAAATGTGATTGGACACACAAGTCTTTGGTGCGTAAGCTCTCAGGGTACATAAAGAAAAAATAAAATACATCCATCAAGAATCATAAGATACAACACTTAGTGATAGTGATAGGTTACTAATAAGCAATCAAATCATACTAGGAAACAAATAAAACAATATCAATTGTAAAGATACAAGCAGCAAGGTTATAGTCATAAGTGGGAAGAAATAGGTATTAGGAAGGATGAGAAGAAGAATAGTAATACAGCCTTAGTTTGTGAGTGTTGTAGGAATTAGTTGTTTAGCAGAGTGATGGCGTTCAGGGGAAAATTGCCCTTGTGTCTAGTTGTTCTCTCTATAGCATCGTTTTGAGGGTAGGAGTCGAAACAGTTTATGTCCAGGATGTGAGGGGTCTGTAGGTATTTTCAGGATATCCATTCAGTCATGTGTGACTCTTGGCAATTCTATGGGCCCAGGTCAGGGGTGGGTCAGTTTTTTTTAACAACTGGTTCTGTGGGTGTGGCTTAGATAGTGGGTGTGGCTTGGTGGTCATGTGACTAGGTGGGCGTGGCCAGCTCGACATCACTCATGTCAAGGGGTGCTTCTCCTCGCCTGGCTTCTCATGACAGTGGGGATGCTGCAAGACCATAAGTGTGAAAAATGGTCATAAGTCACTTTTTGCAGTGCCATTGTAACTTTGAATGGTCACTAAATGAACTTTCGTAAGTCAAGGATTACCTGTACAAAAATACAAAAAGCTTCTTTGCTTACAAAAAGCCACCCTAAATACCAATCATTAGATTAAAAATACCTGCAAGCTGGAGTTACAAATCAGGCAGGATGCCAGAGCACCTTGGGGAATTAAAATAGTTAAAATGCAGTGATAACTATCAAGCAGCCAATTCTTGCTCATAAAGTGAAACTCTTTAGCAGAGGGGTCACTTAAGCTCTCCAGAAAAAGCACACCCAGGAAAAGCAATCCTTAGATCCATTTGCACCACTTAAAGATACCAGCTAGTCTCACTCATCTCACAAGATATCATCCAGATTTAAGGAAAGGTCACATGCCCCCCAGAAAGGCAGTAAAAAAAATCAATGCCAATCTTGCATCCTGCCTCTTGGAAGTATACCCCAAAGTGACAGTGCCAGATATCACTAAAGCAGTGAAGGAAGACCCCCTCCCGAGATAGAAAAAGAAACCATGAGGCAGGAAAAAATTCAAACACAATACAAACAATTAAATCACAACAGTAGCTGTTGCTTATCGAAGCTGAATAGGGAAAATTATCCCATCAATAAACACAGGATTAAACGTCATGAAGCACAGAATTAACCTTCACCAAAAACCAGTTGTAGACCAAAACTCAGAAAGGGTATGTAAACTCATGTTTGAATGTCAATCTTTCTAGCTAGCCAAGAAGCCTTGCTGAATGTCACTCATCTTGGTTCCCTGTCACTAAAAGCTTTGCTTCATTATTTAATTATTTCTTCAAAGTGCTGATTGTCCAGGGAAGTATTTCTTCCAAAAGCAGTGTAAAAATCTTAAAACAACCTTTCCTCTTTAAGAAAGTCAAGCCCCAGAAACTCTGGAGACAGGAAGTCTAGGCGTACTGGCAAGAATGTGATAAGGATGGAAAAAAACAAAAGGAGATTGCTTCTAACTACTGGTTCTCCGAACTGCATAGAAAGTTAACAAGGGGTTCTACAGAACCGGACAGAACCAGTAGAATCCCACCCCTGGCCCAGGTCTCTCCACATCTTCTGACCTTTCACTACTTCTTTGAGTTTTTCCGTGCTCTGAACGGTGTCAAGTTTGCAGCTGTTTTAGGAGAGACTAACTGTTGTGTAAAATAAACTGGATGCAGAATAGATTATGTTGCACCGGCTATTTTCCATGTTTTGCTGGAACGAAGCACGCCCGCATTGGCTAATGCAAAAATACTCCTCCGGGGAAAGTCTGAAAGCTACAAAGCCCAAATGCCAACATCTTTGAGGAGCTGTTCCACTGTTAGGAGCCATTTGCTTGAAAGGCTTTGTATTGCAGCAGTTGGGCTATCAGTGACTCAACTGCATAAATATAGAGCAGATTTTATTTCAGGCTATCCTTTGGATATGCAAACTAGACTTTATTCTATTTGGTTTTTCCCCCTTTTTGTGAATGCCAAATCAAAAGCTTTGACTTGGTGGGATTCAAAACTGAATTGGTCTTTGAAGCAGACGGAATCCAAATCCAAATCCTCCAAAGCTTCATTGGTGATTCACAGCCAGATTGCAAGCTTAAATAAATTCATAGATAAGCTTTCTACAAAAGGACAAATGGAGATGGGGTGGGAGAGGAGAAGA
>CM019149.1:293251379-293268879 GCA_009733165.1 Naja naja
GGGGAGGTGGATGTGGTGAGGTGGCCACTGAGAGTGGCCATGGGGAGGTGGATGTGGTGAGATGGCCACTGAGAGTTGGCCATGGGGAGGTGGATGTGGTGAGATGGCCACTGAGAGTTGGCCATGGGGAGGTGGATGTGGTGAGGTGGCCACTGAGAGTTGGCCATGGGGAGGTGGATGTGGTGAGGTGGCCACTGAGAGTTTGGCTGCATCAAGTTCTGTGGTGGATTTCAAATTTTTTTACTACCAGTACTATGGGCGTGGCTTGGTGGGCATAGCAAGGGAAGGATACTGTAAAATCTCCAGTCAGAGGTGGTATTTGCCGGTTCTCCGAACTACTCATTTCCACTATCAGTTCTCCAGAACTGGTCAGAACCTGCTGAATACCACCTCTGGTCAAGTTGTCCCATCCTGCAAATCCAGGCCATGTGTTCCTGAAATAAAAAGTAGTAAATGAAATCCACTATTTGACCTAACAGCAGAATTGTGGCCCTCAGTAAAAGTTGGCAGTTATACAGTGTGAAAACTTACTATGCCATCATGATACCGTAGGTAGCTTTGTATACTGTGTGCATAAAAGGGTTATAGAGCATATTAAATACTCAATCATTTGTGTTAAGTGCAGTAGAGAACACCTATTTAAGCAAAAGTGGTGAGTTTAGTCCGTATGAGAAGCAGGCTATGGGAAAGATATTTGTTCTGCATTAATTTGTGATGAATAATTGTTCAACATGACCTTGTGTGACTTTCTTAATTTTGCTTGTTGCTATATGTAACCAACTGCCATCTGAGAATCAATTTGAAGAGTTGTTTGCTGTGTTCCTTTTCAAGTATCAGCTATAATTGTTTCTAAAATGAAAAAAAGTGTCAATAGTGCTCTGTTTGCAGTAAACAATTTATATTTATCCATTTGCATAAGAGGTTTTTTTAAAAAGAATTTAATGGGCTTTAAGAAATATGATTTTTAAGGCATGATTGCTTGAAAGCTTAATAATTGTTTATTTTCTTAATTGCCAATATAATTTCATGTTAGACTTTGTATATATTTTTCCCAAACTGTCCTCTACACACACACTTTTTTTTCTTCTTCAGCTACAACATATAAAAGTGCAGAATTATATTCCTGGTAAAAGGCATATATTTGGAAACTAAGGGCTATGTTGCTTATGTTAACCTCAACAACTCCAGATATGTGCTGGATCTATTTGATTATGATAAATAGATGCACTTTGATTAGTTTATTGATGACTCTGAGGACTCTTCATACTGATTTGACTGATTTCACTCAAACTTCTGAAACAACAAGCAATTTATATGATGTGCGCTCACAACCAGAGAACTGGTTCTTAATGTAAGTGCAGCCCATCTCTGGTCATACCTTCTCTTCTCTCCATCATACTTCAAGAGATTGAGAGTAGAGATGTGCAAAGAGACACATGTTTTCTACAGTGGTAGGATTCAATTTTTTTTTACTACCGGTTCTGTGGGTGTGGGTTGGTGGGCATGGTGTGGCTTGGTGGGCATGGCTTGGTGGGCATGGCAGGGAAAGATACTGTAAAATCTCCATTCCCACCCCATTCCAGGGGAAGATTACTGCAAAATTCCCATTCCCTCCTCACTCCTGGGGGGAGGTTACTGCAAAATCCCATTCCCTTCCCACCCCAATAACCTGCTTTCCAGTTCAGTTCTCCTGTGTGGGGCAACAAAAGAAGACCCAGCCGATCAGCTGGGACTTGGGAGGCAGAGAACAGATGGGGGCAGGGCCAGTCAGAGGTGGTATTTGATGGTTCTCCAAACTACTCAAAATTTCTACTACTGGTTCTCCAGAACTGGTCAGAACCTGCTGAATACCACCTCTGGTTTTCTAACCTCAAACATTTTGGGCTTGAAAGAGATTGTGCAGGCTTTGAATTCCATTTTGAAGTTGGAATGAAGCAAGCTGCTTTGGTCCAACATTGAAGCAAAACTTGACCATTTCTAGTGGGCTGTTTTGAGTAATGTGATAGTCCTAAACAAGCTTCATTTTGGTGGGCTGTCATTGACAGGTTTGGCCTGACATATTTTCAACCAAGCCAATGTTGTAGCAGGAAACAATTATGTCCCTGTGACTACTTGTTTAGATTGGATATGATGCAGGGATTGGATCCAACTGGTATAACTACCGGTTCTGTTATTGTACATCACGCGCGCATGCGTGAGTCACACGAGTCACGCGAGTGCAATTCATGACCTGCTGAGCTGCCCAGACAGCTGAGCAGCGCTGCGTGCGGGTGCACAGCGGTTGGAAAAGCCCTTTTTTCCTGCTTTTTCAACCACAGCTGTCCTGCGCAAAGCAGCTACAGTTGAAAAAGCAGGAAATAAAGGACAGGTAAGAGCCCGGGCGGGTAGGCCAAAACAGCAGCAGACACAGAACCGGTTCTGTGTCTGCTGCTCTTCAGAGCTACTGGTTCTGTAGAGCCGGACAGAACCAGTAGAATCCCACCCCTGATATGATGGTATGCAATGCAGTGTTGAAAGGAAATTAGCAGAAAATCAGCACATGGACCGATAGAAGAATATTTGTGCCTACAGTATATGATGGCTAATCCACCTACTAAATTAAATTGCTTTGCAGACTAGTCATACAAAGATATCTGTTAGTATGACTGTAACTTTGTCGCTTGTAACCTTACGATCAATATTGACTGTTTCCTTGTATGATTTGATTGCTTATTGTACCCTATCACTATTATTAAGTGTTGTACCTTATGATCTTTGACTCTTGATGAATGTATCTTTTCTTTTATATACAGTCAGAGCATTGAACCAAGACAAATTTCTTGTGTGTCCAATCACACTTGGCCAATAAAGAATTCTGTTCTATTCTATTCTAGTACATGCACAACTACATTTTATACACCTGTATATTCTTTATAGTGTTAAGGAGTAAATGCAAAGACTATTAACTGTGTAATTATTGTTTCATTTATTCATACAGTTTTGATAGTTGAATGCAACCTTTTCAGATCTTGAGCTTTGGGGTGATTTTAAATATGCAAAGACTATGTTTATGCAAATAAATAAACATGCAAATAAATCTGTGATGGTTATTGATTGAACATTCCTACATGTGTGCTCTAATGTCTTACTATTGGAATATTAATAATATACATGCAGAAATAAGCACTTGGAGCCCTTTTATTTGCAGTCAACGGCTAACATTTTATTTTATTTTATTATTTCATTTATTTCATTTCATTATTTTATTGTCTCTTTTTATGTTATTTTATTTTATTTTATTATTTTATTTTATGTATATGCTGCCCATCTCACCATCAAGCAACTCTGGGCAGCTTACAAACATCATAAAACATAGGTACAAACATTAAAACTTTAACTATTAAATAAACAGAAATTAAACAAGTTAAATCCGAATACTATAGGATGTAGATGAAGTCTTCTCTTAATCAACTAACCACCTCCAATATAGAACACCCACCCACCCCCATCGGGACCCCAGGCCAATCAGCACAGGCAGGTTGTAAGTCCCTTCCAGAAGACTGAGAGGATGGAGGTGTATCTCACCTTGAGGGGCATAATGTTCCAGAGGGCAGAGCTACAGTAAAAAAAGGCCCTTTTCCTGGACCCTGACAGCTGGAATACATGTATGTATGTATGTATGTATGTATGTATGTATGTATGTATGTATGCAGGTCTTGGCCTGTTTGGGTCTTTTCCCGTATAAGATTGAGAGTATCTTGGCAACATTTCGACAAGGTCCCACTCGCCATCTTCAGGCTGGTGCTTTCAGCTTCATGCTTGTGCGAGCAAAGTGTCATCGGAGCTTTCGTCTCTCTATAAATACTGGTGAGAAGGTGTGGTGTGCTGGCTCTGTTGTAAGTGGGTTGTTTGGCTGTATTGTTACTTCTTGATTGGTTGATGGAGTTGAGGTTTGCAGGTTGGCTGGCTTTTTCATAAGACCCTGTGTGGCTGAGGTACTGGCTGTGTGTCTCTCAGACTTTTGTGTTGTAACGACCTGGGTAATGGGCTGAGTGATGACCTTCTGAGTTTTATTGTTGTGACATCCTGGGTCTTGTGCTGTAATCTCCTGGGTCATTGTCTGTGTTGTAACATCCAGAGGTTTTGTGGTGTAACTTCCTGAGTTCCGTGATGTGATATCCTGAGTGGATGGCTGTGATGTAATGTTCCGGGCTTTGGTTTGGCTCCGAGTTTGAGGTCTGGCTATGTGTTCATGGCATGTGTCAGTTTGCTTAGTTTGGGGGTTGGAGGGTGTAGCAGCTGGTGATACAGCTGTGGTCTGGTTTCTGGACAGTGGTTGTCTTTCGTCTATGGGATGGGTTTGGGTTTGAGTCTGGTGAGGGAGATTGGTGGTGGCATCATGTGTTGTTTTGGGTCTGGTGTTGGTTTTCGTGGCTGGGACTCATTTGTTGATTAGGGCTAGTTTCCAGATGTCTGGTAGGCGGGAGGTATTGTCCCGTTTATTCATGTTATGGGGGTGTTTCTCTATTTCGATGGCTTCCCTAATTATTCTCTTGTTGAAGTGTTCAGTATTGGAGATTAATTTGGTTCCCTCAAAATCAATTTCATGTCCTGTGACTTTAAGGTGCTGGAAAAGGGAGGAAGTATTTTCTTCTTTTCTGGCTGTGTTCTTGTGTTCTGTGATGCATGCATTTATTCTCCTGTTGGTTTGTCCAATGTATGTGGCTGGGCAATTTTTGCATGGTATTTCATAAACTCCTTGGTTTTCTAGCTGGATCTTGTCCTTGGGGTTTCTTAAGATATTGGCTATTTTTTGGTCAGTGCCGAAGGCTGTCCTGATATTGTGTTTGTGGAGAATTTTGCTGATTTTATCTGTGGTGCCTTTGATGTAGGGGAGGAGGGCAATACTGTTATCCTGTTCTGTGTCTTGGTTTTTGGGGGGTGTCTCCCTTAGGATTAGGTTGGTAATTGTGTTTCTTTGAAATCCGTTGGAAATTAATACGTTAGTGAGGGTGTGTAATTCTGTTCTCAGGTGGTCTTTGTCGGCTAGGTGTTTGGTTCTGGAGATGAGGGTCTTGGCTATGGAGTTGATCTGTGCAGAGTGCTGATGAGATTGTACGTTTAAGTAGCGGTTGGTGTGTGTTTTCTTCTGGTAGATGATGTGTCCTCGGGAGCCATTGGGTTTTTTGTAAATTAGGACATCCAGGAAGGGAAGTTGGTTGTTGGCTTTTGTTTCCATGGTGAATTGTATTTTGGGGTGTAGGCTGTTGAGATGTGTGAGGAAGTTGTCCAGTTTTTCTTTCCCATGTGGCCAAATTACGAAAGTGTCGTCTACATATCTAAGCCAGACTTTGGGTTTGTGTTTGGATTTGTCTAGAGCGTTGGTTTCAAAGTGTTCCATGTATAGGTTAGCGATGACGGGTGAGAGGGGTGCTCCTTCTATGTGTTTGTATCTTTGTCCATTGTGGATGAAGTATTGTTGGTTAGGCAGTGGTTGGTCAGATCTAGGATGTGCTTAGGAGGGTTGTATTTGTTTTGGATAGCTGTCAAAGCTTCTTGAATAGGTACTTGGGTGAAGAGGGATATGACATCGAAGCTCACAAGTAGGTCACTGGGTTGTAGGTTTTGTTTCTTTATTGTTTCTATGAAGTGGAAAGAGTTTTGTACGTTTGAGGTGATGGATTCTGTGTAGGGATGGAGCTGTTTGGCGAGAAATTTGGCAAGATTCTGTAGAGGTGAGCCTATGGAGCTGACTATGGGTCTGAGTGGTGTTCCTTCTTTGTGTATCTTGGAGAGGCCATAGAGCTTAGGGCATCTGGATGATTTTTTCATTGGGGATGATTCTTTGCTGAATCTCTTCACTGATGGGAGAGGCTTTTATTTTGGATTTGGTGTTTTTTTCCAGGTGGGGTCTGTATTTAGAGGTTTGTAAACGGGGCCTTGGAGTAGGTTGGATAATTTGGATTGGTAGTCAGAACTACTCAAAATTTCTGCTACTGGTTCTCCAGAACTGGTCAGAACCTGCTGAATACTACCTCTGCTGTGGACCCCATCAATCAAGCAATTCTTGCTTATTGTTCATGTATGAATGTATGTATGTATGTATGTATGTGTGTGTGTGTGTGTGTATGTGGCTCAGAGGTGGTATTCAGCAGGTTCTGACCAGTTCTGGAGAACTGGTAGCAGAAATTTTGAGTAGTTCTGAGAACCAGCAACTATTACCTCTGACTGGAGATTTTACAGTATCCTTCATCTGCCACATCCACCAAGCCACACCTACAGAACCGGTAGTAAAAAAAATTGAATCTCACCACTGATCTGGTTTTATTTTCAGACTGGAGCATGTTTATCTTCACCAGAGAAAAGTGTTAAATAAAAAGAAAGTGGTTGTTAATGAGCTATTTCAGTGACTCTGCATTTTGTCATTTTGTACTTGAGGACACATAAAATCTCTCTCTAGACTCTCTTAAATGGATTGGGTTTGCTCACACAGTACACTGTATTTAATGTGGATTCTTGTGAATGAACAGGAGGTTTCTAAATCAGATTATAATCGAAGTGTGTGCTTGTTGTTTTTCCTTAGAGTTTCTTCAAGATATTGTATCTCCTCCATAAATGATCACTTTCACCCCTTTAGTGCAAATGTTTACTCCTCAGAGCAGGATTGTTGTTCTCTGCCTACTATATTCCCAACACACACTTGCTTTGCAATGGTCTTTCCAATGTGTGCCTATGCGTAAATGTGTAAAAGTGTAAGAAATATTGTAACTGAATGTGGGCTTATGAAAAGGATCTCATCTGCAGAACACTGGTCATTACAAATAATGTCACTCTGAATTCTGAATTGGGTAAAGTTTTATTTTGTTTTCAAGGACCACACATAGACACAGGGGGGTAGAGGGAGGGAGGGAGGGAGGGAGGGAGGGAGGAGAGAGAGAGAGAGAGAGAGAGAGAGAGAGAGAGAGGAGCTAAACAGCTTGCATACTTAGAAATCAAATTGCATAGCAAAAGGAAAGCTTACATTGTTTGTGTGTAAGTTTTGATTGTCTAATATTTCATATGCTGCCCCATTTGGAAATGGATTCAGTGAGTGGTAGATTCATTCATTTTGTTTTCAACGTTATAAAGCCCAAATGAAGTAAGTAAAATGAATCAAACCAAAGCAAATAATAATGAAATGAAACAGAGAAACAAAACAAAGATGAGGAGAATTAAAGTTACTCAGCTGTTACAAATAAAGGGGAAATTCTAAAGGAACCAAATGTGAATGTGATTCTTTATTAAGGCTTTATGTTTATTAAATTTATTCAGACTGGAAGCCAAGTTTCAATGTTCAAGCTACTTGCTGAGTGGCAGAAGGCTGGATATATGGACCAAACTGAAGATACTTCCCTGTGAAGGTACACTAAATAATACACAATACAATGCAATGGTCTGTATTGCAGTTTTCACAGCACTACCATCACTCATGGAGTGAATCTTTCCAACTCCACCTCTTTTAACTTTTCAGTTTGTCCATTCATTTCTCCTCTAATTCTATGTATATAAAAGTGAAATACTACTCACGTATCATTACAAAATCTTCAGAACCGTAAAGCCTACAAACTTGAAATTTGGCACGTATGTTCCTTGTGGCTTCTAGGTGCTCACTGAGAAAAGATTTTTCGAAATGACCATCAGTGCATTAGTATTTTGTATATTATTATTAACACACTCTGATGGTAAGGAGTTCTACTCCTCTTCCCCACCTGAAAAGAAATCTGTTCCAAATGCAAAACACAAGCAGAGGAGAGGAGTTTCAGTTTCCATTTTAGTTTCAGAGCAGCAACCGGCTTTAGTACAGAACAGTTGAGCTAAGCCACGCCCAGGTTCTTTGCTGTCTCCTTTCTCACACAGCAAATACTATTTCAATTTCCAAAGAATTTCCAAAGAAGCAAGATTTTTGGAAGTTCAGTTAGTCCTTGACTTATAACTAATTTTAGTGACCATTCAATGGCCCTGAAAAAAATATGAAATATGACTGTTTTTCACACTCACAGCAGTCCCATGATCAGAATTCAGATGCTTGGCAACTGGCTCATATTTATGAGGATTGTAATTGTCCTGGAGTCATGTGATCACCTTTTGCAACCATCTGATAGGTAAACTCGATGGGGAAGGGGAAGTATCATTCACTTAACAACTGTGCTATTAATTTAACAACTGCAGTGTTTCACTTAACAACTGGGGCAAACACAGTTAACAACTGTCTCATTTAGCAAATCGTGGGCTCAGTTGTGATCGTAAATTGAGGACTACATGTGCAACCTAGATTGCTCTCAATCTCATCAAGCCAGTCCATATGTTCATGGAAACACATATATTTTATTTATTTTATTTTATTTATTTATTTTGTTTGACAAGCATCTTTGAGAAAACAAGAAAAAGTATGAACATAACATATAAACATTGTCAGCGTTCCAGCAAACCTCCATTCTAATCAGTAACTCCGAGACAAGCATAATCTCAAAGTACCTTTATTAGAATCGCACGTGGCATATCTGTGGAAACCCGAAACTAAAAATTTCCCGGACTTCCTACAATGTCCCAAACTACAATCCATCCTCCTTTTCCTCATAATTACATCACATGGACCAATCATGATCTGTCCCAGAGTAAGACCTTTTCCCATCTACACCACATTTAATAACTGTCAAGCCTTTCTCTGCTACCATTTTCAAAGGCTTGGAGAAAACCTTTTGCCAGAGAGTAAAAATTCTTCCAAAACATCCCTGCTAATTAGAGGTGATAAACCGTGTTCTTCTCTGCTGTCAATAATGATAAAAATGAGACCCGGAAAGTAATCTAAAAACATTTTTATTTATAAAATAAGAAAACCTAACGGAGCTACATGTTTGCAACCTAATCTCCACCAAGGCATATAGAAAAAGAACAAAGGAAAAGTATAACGGAAGTTACAGGAAGTGAAGTATAAACTCTGTACACATGCGCAGTGGATCAAAACATCACAAGACTTTCTTATCTTATTACTATGGAGACAAGATAACACAGTGCTGGCTAGCAGACACATGCTTACTAGAATATGAGCTTAGAAGCTTGAAACAGACAAACCAAAAAAATGCAGTGACAATAACCTGTTATGTTATGTTATGTTATGTTATGTTATGTTATGTTATATAACAAACAATATGGTTTCAGAAAAAAACTATCCTGTAATCTACAACTCTTACACTGCAAAAACATATGGACTACACAACTCGATCAGGGCAAAGCAATATACACAATCTACATAGATTTCTGTAAAGCCTTCGATTCAGTGGTACACGACAAACTACTACTAAAACTAAAATCTTATGGTATCGCTGGACAAGTGCATAACTGGATAGAAGCATTCCTGTCAAACAGACAACAAATGGTCAAACTTGGGAGCATCTTACCAAATTCTGTACCTGTCAACAGTGGTGTCCCCCAAGACAGCGTTCTAGGACCAACTCTCTTCATACTCCACATAAATGACCTCTGTGATCATATTAAGAGCAACTGCATTCTCTTCGCTGATGATGTAAAGCTATTCAACACCACAGACAATACTGCTACCCTTCAAAAGACCTCGACTATGTATCAGAATGGTCAAACAAATGGCAACTTCAAATCTCAACAAATAAATGCTCTGCCTTACATATTGGCAAAAAAAATCAGAAAATAAAATACAAGCTGAATAGTCAAGACCTTGTTGATGATCCAAACTCCATCAAGGACCTTGGAATATTCATCTCTAATGATCTAAGTGCTAGAGCCCACTATAACTACATAGCCAAAAAGGCATTAAGAGTTGTTAACCTAATCCTATGTAGCTTTTTCTCTGGTAATATCACACTACTAACTAGGGCATACAAAACATTTGCTAGACCAATACTCAAATACAGCTCACCAGTCTGGAACCCACATCATGTATCTGATATTAATACAGTTGAGAAAGTCCAGAAATATTTTACAAGAAGAGTTCTCCAGCCCTCTACTCGTTGCAGAATACCTTATGCCACCAGACTTGAAATTCTAGACCTAGAAAACCTAGAACTATGCCGCCTTCAGTCCAATCTAAGTATAGTGTATAAAATCATACATTGCAATGTCCTTCTGGTCAATGAATACTTCAGCTTCAACCATAACAATACAAGAGCACACAATAGATACAACCTCGAGGTTAACTGCACCAAACTTGATTGCAGGAAATACGACTTCAGCAACAGAGTGGTCAATGTCTGGAATACTCTAGCTGACTCTGTGGTTTCTTCCCAAACCCCAAAAACTTTAACCTTAGACTGTCTACTATTGACCTCACCCCTTTCCTAAGAGGTCTGTAGGAAGCGTGCATAAGTGCACCAATGTGCCTACCATCCCTGTCCTATTGTTTCTTTTATTTTTCTTATATGTATTCATTTCATGTATTCATAACTATGTTTATCCTTATACTTATTATCTTGTAAGCGATTGACAAAATAAATAAATAATTAACTAATTAATTAATAAACAAACCTTGAACTAACAAAGGAATTTTATTTTGTCTGCTTAGAACTACTCAGTTGAAGTCACACCCCTCCCACTTTCTCTGGCTATGTGGCAGTGTGGAATATGGCTTCCAAAGCTGACAAACATGTAAGTATAAACAGGTATAAGAATATACATAATAAATGAGTACGAATAAATGGGAACACTAGAACGGGAACGTTAGGCACACTGGTATGCTTATGCACACCCCCTTACAGACCTCTTAGGAATGGAGTGAGGTCCACGGTAGACAGTTTAAGGTTAAAGTTTTGGGGGTTTGAGGATGTAACAATAGAGTCAGGTAGTGAGTTCCAGGCATTGATCACTCTGTTGCTGAAGTCGTGGTTTTTTTGCAATTGAGTTTGGTGCGGTTTACTTTGAGTTTGTAACTGTTGTTTGCCTGTGTGTTATTGTGGTTGAAGGTGAAGTAGTCATTGACAGGTAGGACGTTGTAGCAGACAATTTTGTGTACTAAGCTTAGATCAGACCATAGGCAGCGTAGTTCTAGATTGTCCAGGTGCAAAATTCCAAGTCTGGTAGCATAAGGTATTCTATTGTGAGCTGAGGAATGGAGTACTCTTCTCATGAAATACCTCTGGACTTGCTCAATTGTATTAATATCCATATCATATATGGTGCTTCCTTAAATGGCCCTTTGGAGTCATGATGGATGAGGTTAAAATGAAGGCACCTGAAAGTGATAAGGCTTGAGATAACTGTTGTTTTAAAACTAATTATGCAGTCAGCTTTTTTCAAACCAGCTTAAAAACTTGTAACTGAGACAGAGGCCAGGGTTACGAATCTTCAGTATAATAAATAAGGCTTGCTATTAGCTTGTGGGAATATAATCAACAAATCTCTGTGCCCTTTTTTCTCTAATTAAAAAAAACTATTATATCTAAAGTGTGAAAAAGAAAGCCGCGTGGGGGGTTTGCGTAGTTAACAGTTAAACAGTTCCCCAATTACATATTAGTGGAATGCATGCCTATGTGTGTGTTTGTATTTATAATCCAGCCCAAGATTATTTGTTTGAAACTGGTGAACAGAAGGAAAAAGTAAGCTCAGAGGAATAGATTTTGTGCCAAACATCAATCAGTTCCAGCATCAGGACCGATTTATTATCCTGTAGGGTTTCTGGATAGTTGGCACACTGAGAAGACCACTCTCCGTGGCATTATCTATGAAACAAATGAAGCTTTCTTTCTTTCATCTCTTTTCTTTCTTTCTTTCTTTCTTTCTTTCTTTCTTTCTCAATCTCTCTTTGTTTCTCTTTCAACACTATTGAAAATAGGATTCTTTTTTCTTCCCTTTCCCCCATTATTTACATCCTCTGATCACATCCTCAGCATTGGAGGTTGTAAATAATCACTACTTAGCACAAAGAGCCTCCTGGCAACTTTCTATCAAACTTAACACTATGTTTATCTGTTCCTACTACCTGCTTGGCTGCCCATCTGGACACCTAGGTGTTTTATTTTCATCCTGACTGCACATTGTCAGTAGCAAGTGGGTGAAACTTACCCAAATTTCAGTTCAGAGCTGAGAGAACAAAAGGACGCCTTTCTCCAGGTGAAATGCTTTAAATCTTCTTTGGCTCCTGCTTTTCAGGTAATAGAAAGGTTTTGTTTTAATGATTCACATATGTGCACCATGCTTAGACGGGCATTTTAGATAGTTGGCTTATAGCTGTGAAAGTTCTGCCAAAGCCACTCATTGGACATCTTGGTGCGAAAAAACAATAATCTATCTATCATCTATCTTCTATCATCTATCATCTATCTATCTGTCCTCTATCTCTCTGTCTATCTTCTTTTTTTCTTCTTCTACCATCCATCCATCCATCCATTCATCTATCTCTATCTATTTATCTATCATCTATCTATTGTCTATATCTATCGTGTATCATCTATCCATCTATCTTTCTATCTATCATCTATCTACTTTCTATCATCTAGCTATCTGTCTCTCTGTCTTTCTATCTATCTTCTTTTTTCTTCTTCTATCATCCATCCATCCATCTATCTATCTATTTCTATCTATATCTATCTATATCTATCTATCATCTAGCTAGCTACCATGTTTCCCCAAAAATAAGACCTACCCCGAAAGTAAGACCTAGCACTATTTTCTAAACATGCCCTAATATAAGACCTACCCCGAAAATAAGACCTAGTGCAAATCTCCAGTTCCAGGAAGACTTTTCAGGGAGCAACCGTGCACCCACAAAACACCCCCCCTACACACTCACACCCACTATTTGGCACCATAAATATATAAGACCTACCCCAAAAATAAGACCTAGTGTGTTTTTGGGAGCCAAAAAAAATATAAGACAGTGTCTTATTTTCGGGGAAACACGGTAGCTATCTAGCTAGCTAGCTAGCTAGCTAGCAATCTAGCAATCTAGCTATCTAGCTGTCTAGCTGTCTAGCTGTCTAGCTGTCTAGCTGTCTAGCTGTCTAGCTATCATCTATCTATTGTCTATCATCTATCACCTATCTTGCTATCTATCTATCATCCATCTATCATCTAGCTATCTCTAAGTATCTATCTAGCTATCTAGCTATCATCTATCTATTTATTTATCTATCTCAACCTATCATCTCTATCTATCTATCTATCTATCTATCTATCTATCTATCATCTATCATCTATCACATTGTTCTATCAACAATATTTGGACAGTGTCTTCTTCCAAATTTCTTTTTTCACTTTCTCATACAGACCTGGTTTTTCCTATTGCCCTATCGACTTATGTCACATTAAAGGTATTCCATAATTTAGATCTACTATAGTATAAACATTCATTTATCTATTTTTCTCATAGTTTTTTACACTTTTCAATGAAATGCACCTGGCCATTCACAGATTTCCCTAAACAAATACGTTGTTGTTGTTGTTGTTGTTGTTGTTGTTGTTATTGTTTGCACAATCAGCCAGAAGTTTAGACTGGATCTGGTATTTTTATCAACCTATTGATTATTTTCCAAAGACCTGGTATAGGCAGATGTTGTTTCATGGTGTTAAAAGTGTTGTTGCAGGATGTAAGCTGTTCTAAGTAAAGCTGCCTTTTGCAGTTGATCAATAATATTGTCAATGCTGATGGTGTTCAAGAGGTGATCCAGTTGTTGAGGGTTGTACCCAAGGTGCAAACATGAGTGGTAGCCTTGACCAACTAACTCCCAGCAGTAGGAACATCATATTTGTTTGTTTGCTCACTTGCTTGTTTTTATTAAATTTATATGCCTAGTATAAGTAGATAGGCCTCTGCAATCTCACCTTAGAATGTGATTATCCAAGATATTGTCAGTATCTCAGTATGGCTCTGGACAGACATGATGTTCAGAGGAAATAGTCACATAAGGAACCTCTGCATTCCTCGTCTGTTTGTCAGGCTCATGAGAGAGAGATTTTCTGTATTGCCCATAAATTATGAAAAACAATCCTTGCATTATTTCTGCTTCTTCTTCAGTGAGGCTTTTGCAATTTAGATTAGTTTTAATGGAAATCTTAACCACTTTTATAAAATTCAGTTTGTTTATTTTCAGTTATTAGCTGCTGCGATTGCTCTATGAAAGAAAGAATGTTGGGGGCAATAAGCTGACTTTGTAAAAGTGCCGCTTGCGGGGGGGCCAAAAAAGCCCTAGTAATAAGCAGGCATATACAATGGAATGAAGGCTATTGCTGAGCGCATTGGGTTGTGCTCCAAAAAAAATTGTAAGCCTCCCTGAGTCTCCGGAGAAGGGCGGGATATAAATATGAATTTTAAAAAAAATGTAGAACACAAAGCTAATGTGTAAACATCATCTATGAATAATAGCAACGAGGCAGATTCTGTATGATCGAAGTCTGTAGCTAGTTCATAACTGCAAGGAGAGTCTGGAAATACCGCAAATCCTGCACTCCACAGACCCTGTTTAGTTGTGCAACTAAATTGAAAGGGAATGCGGGCTAATAAGCAAGGTTGCCAACTGAGATGAACAAGAGGTTCTCTATCAATGAGTTGCAATATTCTTTATTAGTCAGGCATGCCTTAAGGCATCCTCTTTTTTTTTGTCAGATAGAAACAGTAAAATTCATAAGACTTCTTATCTGCCCAATAACTCTAGTTCTGATACATTCGTTGAGCATTTTTAGATGTATTAATTGCTTTCTTTTCTATTCCAGTGGTTGCAAAATGATTTGTTCCAGCCAGCCTATTTCTTATAAAAATTACAAAAGAATATCAGCCATTGCGACTTAATATATGGTTTATACTTGTGTCGTATCTTTATTGACACTATGTGATGACCCAGGGTGGTATACAAAACGAACACAGACACAGAAAACAGGTGAAGCCCCTTTTATTCCTTCACTTTGCTTCCAAGCTCGGAATATCTTTGACGGAAGACAAAAAAACTCCCACACAGTTACATGAAGAAGGAAAAAAGCAACACAAACCAGGCAAGATAAGGGCTGGAGGACGTCCACAGATAACACACACTGGGAAGGATGCCAAACTCAGAGAGGAATCATAAACTAGAGATATTTCCACGCTTTGTTTCCAGTGTTCGCCAGTACGCAGGTCCGTCCTCTTATTCAGTTGTCACAGCTGCAGCCCATGAAGAGGATCAAGGCCCTCTCCTCCCCCGTAGACCACATCTCTCCCTTATCCTCTCCTCTCTGCATGCCCTAGGATGGAGAGGGGATGGGCCTGGGTCCTCCTCTGACTGCTCAGCAGGCCTCTGCCCTTCCCCAGCCTCCTCCACAACCTCCAGAGCCACACTTCCACTCTCTGTCGGCTGTTCCTCCTCTTCCTCAGAGTCAGTCTCCACCAGGGGCATTACACACTAGTAAAAGGAAGAAAAAGGAAGCAGGGTACAAAAGTAGAAAAAAAATTTACGTTGGAGAAAATAGATAGTAAGGGTTGGGGAAACAGGGACAGGGAAAAAACTCTAAATCTTGTGTTACATTTATATTTTACCTCTTAATCTTGTACTTGGTTCACTTTTCAGGCACTGTTGCTAGAGCAACCAAGCAGAACAGTTGTGACAAACAAAAGTGGCAAGCTGAGTTTATTTTTTATTTATTAAATTTTATGCTGACCGTCTGCCATATAAGGTGACTCTGGGTGGCTTACAGATTATAAAAAAACAAGCAGGAAAATAATTAAAATATTAAGTAAAGGTACAGGTACCTCGTTAGTCATTCTGAATCTAGGGCACAGTGCTCATCTCAGGCAGCATTGTCTAAAGACAATTTCCATTGTCATGTGGCCAGCCTGACTATAAGTTGAGGTGCATGGAATGCTGTTATCTTCCCATTGAACCACTAGTATCTATCTACTTGCATTTGCATGCTTTTGAATGCTAGGTGGGCAGGAGCTGAGGCAAGGAACAGGAGTTCACCCTATTGTGCAGAGTTTTGGTCTCGAACCCAGGTTGTCAGGTCTCCAGCCGACAAGCTCAGGGTCTTTAACTACTAAGCCATTGCACCCCCTAATTAAAATATTACAACAATGCAAATTATAATTTTAAAACTATACAAATACCAAGTCTAAGAGATAGCGGGCACGGGATGAGATCTTCTTACCACCACCTCCAGTAATGAGTACCCCCTCGCAGCCCCTAGCCAACCAGCAAAGCTATGTGTTAATCCTCTTCTGGAAGGCCAAAAGGTGGAAGCAATTCTCACCTCCAGTGATAAAGCACTCCACAGAAGAGAAGGCTCTACTCCTTGATCCTGCCTGCAAGAATTCCTTAGCAGATAGGATCCATAGCAGGCCTCTTCTGCTGGTGCAAATGGGATAGGCACAAATGACAAGGCTCCAAGTATCCTACTTTAGACATATTATGAGAACATCTAGCTCTCTGTAGAAGGCTCTAACACTGAACAAAAGTGGAAGGAATGTAAGGATGAGCTGCAAGATTTGGCTAGGAAGTCTGTAGAGATTCTCAGTCATCCAGGTCATGGTTGTCCCAAAGGTGCTTTTTCAGGAGGCAACTGGACTTTTCTTGTTTTTTCTTTTGAAGACGTTTCACTTCTCATCCAAAAAGCATCTTCAGCTCTGACAGCTCTCCATTCCCCACTATCCTGTCAGAACTGAAGAAGCTTCTTGGATGAGAAGTGAAACGTCTTCAAAAGGAAAAACAAGAAAAGTCCAGTTGCTTCCTGAAAAAAGCACCTTTGGGACATCTGGCTAGGAACAGACTGTCATGGAGAAAATCTAGAATTTTTGCTAAGAGTTGACAATGACTTGATAGTACAGAATTAATCAGTTGAAGGCTGCTAGCATCAGTTAATGTAATCAAAGCATAAGCCTTGGGTATACTGGGAACCATGGTGTACATTTAAAGAGAAAATAGAATTAAGCAAACAAGAAATCTCAAACAGATCAGATTCACGTGATCACTGCAGGTGGCAAAAAGGCAGCCAGTTTAATAGAATTGTCATTGTTTTCAACATATATTTACAATTATAAGAAAATGGTATCTGTCTCTTTGGGGATTTCTGCATGTTTTTGCCGTTGAATGTGGCCAGAGATTTATGTGGGTTTAGTGTTATATAGGGAGAGCCTAAGGAAGTAAATAACAATCTGGCTTTTACTGTTATATTCTTCAGAAAGCAGGAATTAATATGACCAAGTCAACTGTGGTAAAGAAACACCTCTGGAAAAATGAAAAATGAAACATCAATCTCAATAGAAGAAGCATATATGTAGCTCAGGATTGAACTGTGGTGTCCTTGATGCTCTCTTAGGTTGATTTTTGCTTGCAGATGTTTCATTAACTGACTAGGTAATATCATCAGCGTGTCTTCTTGATTGATGATGATAAGTCTTGAACTTGATGATGTTACCTAGTCAGATAACAAAACATCTGCAAAAAAGAACAATAAAGCTCAAGGACTCCACAGCCAACCTTCTTTTTCTAGAGTGAACAGCTGCAGTCCAGGAAGAGCTGCATGAGTTTTAAGAAACAATCTATATTCATTT
>CM019149.1:293873879-294110568 GCA_009733165.1 Naja naja
AAATCAAAACCTACACCTCCTGTCTGGGCTCCTTCATTGGCCTCAGCATCAGACTCAGATCCCAACTGAGGACAACACATGACTGCCATTTTGGTCTACTGGATTTGGTAATTGTGGTCTAGTGAGAGCCAGTTTGATCTAATGGTTAAGGCCAGTGGTGGGATTCAAATTTTTTACTACCAGTTCTGTGGGCGTGGCTTGGTGGGGATGGCAGGGGAAGGATACTGTAAAATCTTCATTCCCTCTCCACCCCACTAACCTGCTTTCCAGCTCAACCACTGATCAGCTGGGACTGGGAGCAGAGACCAGTCAGAGGTGGGATTTGCCAGTTACTACTCAAAAATTCCCACTACCATTTCTCCAGAACTGGTCAGAACCTTCTGAATGCCACCACTGGTTAAGGATCTAGGCTAGAAACTAGGAGATTGTGAGCCGCAGTTCAACCTTAGTCATGAAAACCAGCTGGGCAACTTTGGGCCAGTCATTCTCTCTCAGCCCAGTCCACCTGGCAGGGTTGCTGAAGTGGGATAAATATGACGAGAAAAAAATACTGTATTAATGCGTTTGCTGCCTTGAGGTACTTATAAAGTAATAAAAAATCTAATAATCTTTTTTGCAATCTTCTCAGGTAACTTTCAACAAGTCAACGGGGGAAGCCAAGTCAGCTTAATGATTGTGTGATTCATTTAGCAACTGCAGCAATTCACTTAACAACTTTGGCAAAAATAGATCAGGAAACTGGGCACAAATCATATAACAATTGTCCTACAATGGAAATTCTGGTCCTAGTTGTGATCATATGTCGAAGTACTACCTGTAGCAAAGTCACTTGATGTCCATTCTTCTTTGCTCAATCTGTTTGTAAAAATAATAGTATACATTTGGAAGGTGGTATGTAAAATTAAATGTGTGTGTTTGGAAAGTTGTTTTAGGAATTGGTTAGAGCAAGTTACAGATTAAATAAACCTTATGTCAGGGAATTTTAGGTAGGAAAAATCATATATAGATAACAGATAACAGATAATCAGAGTCAGAAGGGACCTTGTAGGTCATCTAGTCCAACCCCCTGCCCAAGCAGGAGACCCTACACCATTTCTGACAGATGGGAGTCCAATCTCTTCTTGAAAGTCTCAAGTGATGGCATTCCCACAACTTCCAAGGGCAAGCTTTCCATTGGTTGATTGGTTGATTAGAGGCACATAAAATGACTAGTTATGTGCAAACTTTGTACAGTTTTTGCATATGCCAATGTACTTACGTTTGGACTTAAAAATAACGAACTTCTGAAGATGTGGATCCAATGTCATCACACAGACATACCTGAGAAATATTGCAGACCAAATTTGGTTTGCATCTGGAAGTGATTTTCATAGGGTACCAGGCAAAAGATTTATCATTCTGCCTATTTAAATGAAAACGTTTAAAATTGCTTTGCATAGAAGACGGGTGTTCTATGCAAAGCAGTTGATCATGTCACGTGATGTATTGCGATGTATCACAACTTTTTTGCCTTTGTGGAGCCAGGGTGGGCCTGGCCTGCATGTGATGCCTGTGGGCTGCCAGTTTGACCCCTGACCCCGATGCAGAGAAATTCTCTACAGCAGGGATGGGGAACTGTGGCTCTTTTATGACTTGTGAACTTCAACTCCCAAAATTCCTGAGCCAGCCATGCTGGCAGGAATTCTGGGAGTTGAAGTCCACAAGTCATAACAGGGCCATATTTCCCCAACTCTGCTCTAGAGGTAAAACCCTGGGGGTGGGATTCAAAAATCCAAGCCACCGGTTTGCTGCCTGGTTGCTGGATGGGTATGGCCATGGTGGGCATGGCCTACCGGAACTTCTGGGAGGACCATCTTTTGCCTTCCCAAGAATCCGGAGGCCTCTCTCAGGCCTCTGGGAGGGCAAAATGGCCTCTTCCAGGCTCTGGAGGCCCTCCAGGAAGCGGAAACAGGCCCTTTTCTGGACTTCTGGAAGGCCCATTTTTCCCCTTCCCAGAACCTCTGCGTGGACCCTGCACTTACCTGCATTGTGTGGAGACTCCTGGGAGGGGCAGGGTGGGGTGGGTGGTACCAGCCGGTTGTTGAAATACCAATTTGGCGAACCAGTTGAAAACTTAACATCCGGTTCACCCGAACCGATCGAACTGGTAGAATCCCACCCCTGGGTAAAACATACAGTCCAGTTCAGTGGTGGGATTCTACCAGTTCACACCCATTCGCTAGAATCGGTTGTTAACATTCTAAGCAGTTCGGAGAACCGGTTGTTAGAAGAAATTACTAGCCTAATCGTGTAAGGAAGGCAACATTCTGGTGTTGCTTACAGAAACTGCCTCTCCGTTAACCCTTATTACATTCTTGGCAGGACTAGACTTCCTGTTTCTGGAACTTCTCTGGAATTTTTTTCCCCTCTTTTGCTGGTACTTTGCTTGTGTGGAGTGACCATTCAAAGTTACAATGGCACTGAAAAAAGTGACTTATGACCATTTTTCACACTTACAACTGTTGCAGCATCCCCACAGCCTTGAGAGGCCAGGCGAGGAGATGTGTGCCTCAGTGTGAGTGATATTGAGTTGGCCACGCCCAGCCAATAACATGACCACCAAGCCACATCCACCCAGTCACATGACCACCAAGCCACATCCACCCAGTCACATGACCAGCAAGCCACACCCACCAACTAAGCCATGCCCACAGAACCGGTTGTTAAAAAATTTGAATCCCACCCCTGGTCCATTTGATATGCTGGTTTTCAATGTAAGGCAGACAAGAGGAGAAATATCCTCTATCAGCTTGCCTAGCTCACCTCAGCTGGTTGAAATGCATCCAGAAGGTTTTTACAATGAGGAAAAGTAGACTGTATACCTTGCTTATGGGAACTTTAATCTCTTTTAAAGGGTCAGGTGATCAGTTTCAATGCTGCCAATCTTAAAGCTTTAAGAAAACAGAGTCAACCTTGAGACCAGTCCGAGACAGAGCAGAGTTCTGGCATTCAGTCAAAGCCCTGCTTTGGTCTCTGTATTAATTTCATTAATTTCATATTAATTTAGATTCTATCTCAGATCCTAGTAGTTGGTCTGCAAAGCAATTGCCCTTTTGCTGAATGTTTCTTATTCAGATTTTTATCTCATCTTTATTATTGTTATACTGTAAACAACCGAAGCTGGAAAACAAACCTAATACTCTTTTCTTCTCTTATTTTCCACATAACAACACTGTGAGGTATGTTTGGCTGAGAGAGAGTGACTGGCCCAAAGTCACCCAGCTGGCTTTTATGTCTAAACTGGGACTAGAACTCAGTCTCCTGGCTTCCAGGCCAGCATCTTAACCACTAGACCAAATTGGTGCTTTTATTATTCTTAAGAGTTGCTTGTTCTTTTTCAGCTAACTTCTGAAGCTGTAAGAAAACCGTCATATGTCTCAGGATATTGGGAGGCAGAGCTTTTCAGACGGCAAGAATAAATCAGCTTTGCTGCTGTTATAAAAGTAGTTTTATTTCTCTGATTAATTGAGATCTTTCCTGTACTTTAAGAAAATCAGCATTAGGTGGCAGTGCATGGTCACATTATGGGCTAAGCAGAAGCATTTCCTCAGCAATCACTTTACCAAAAAAATAAAGAAAGGGAGGAGGTTTTATTGAACTCTAATCCTTATTGTGATGCTGGACATGCAGTGATCTCCCGAGCATTACAAAAATCCAATGTTCCAGCCAGTCCCACAAAAGCATTAAATATCCAGACTTAAAGAGAATGCAATGCTGTGGTTTAATTTGATTCAGACCTGTATTTCTATAGGGCTGTTTCATCCAAATGATTAAGAGAGACTTATCTTCAATTATTTCTTCCCCTTTTTCTCTTTTGTATTTGCTCACCAATAAAGTATGCTATGCTGGACATGGTAGCATCTCTTTTCACCCATCAGCAGTTTAATTACTAGGGCAAATCATGAGAGATAAATTTTGGGAAAGATCTTCATAAGATCTCTTTGTCCCTGTTTCTCAGTTGGCTTCCTGCTGCTGCTTTCGGTTGGACTAAATATCTGACTTTTTCTAAATTCCTCCTAAGTAAAAGAGGAAAAAGTACATGATATAATACTACTAGCAATATTTTTGTCATCCAACATAGCTTGTGCAAAGGGCCAGATTTTTCACCAGGACTACCAATTGGGCATATGTCCACCAGAAACCTTTCTTGCTGGCATCTTAGCAGCTAATAGAATCTGATGCCTTATGGAATCAACTACCCCTGGGGCTCCGTTTGGTGCCTGACCTTCGCACCTTCCGTCACGACTTGAAAACTTGGTTATTTGAACAGGCCGGACTGTGCTGACCTCCTGGTTTTTTTTTTTTTTGAAATTTTAAATTTTACAATGTATATTGGGGTTTTAGCTTAATTGGGCTTGTGAGTATTTAATATTTTTTAAAGTAATTTATTGTTTATTGTTGGTTTTTAGCTGTGAGCCGCCCCGAGTCCTCAGAGAGGGCATACAAGTCCATAATAATAATAAATAAATAAATAAATAAATAAATAAATAAATAAATAAATAAAATAATAGCAGTCATTAAAAGAAGTTGTTACACATGTCCTAGAAATGCCATGGGCATATTATTCCTCTGCACACTCTCGGTTGAGCTCTGGAACTCCAAATGTGGCTCAGATCAATCTTTCCTGTTGGTGGTCTAAGGACAATAGTGTGTGTGTAGGGAACATGGCATTGAGCAGCCCATCTTGTGAGACTAAGGCAACAATAAAGGAGAATATTTGTAGCTCAGGGTTTAAATGAGGGGTCCGTGGTGCTCTCTGAGCTTGGTTGTTTTCCTGCAGATGTTTCATTACCCAACTCGTGCTATTAAGGCATGAGGTTTGTTCTCAGTTTATATTCTCCTTGCAGGGGTGTCAAACTCACCTTGTCATGGCGGCGTCACGTGACGTATTGGGACTTTTTTCCCTTTTGCTAAACTGGGTGGGGTGGGCCAGCACTTGACACATCCGGCCTGCGGGCCACAAGTTTAACAGAGGGTTAACAGATAATCACGGTTGGAAGGGGCTTATAGGTCATCTAGTCCAACCCCCTGCCCAAGCGGGAGAGCCTACACCATTTCTGACAAATGGCAGTCCAATCTCTTTTTGAAAGTCTCAAGTGATGAAGCTCCCACAACTTCCGAGGGCAACTTCTGTTCCATTGATTGATTGTTCTCAATGTCAGAAAGTTTCTCCTTATTTCCAGTTAAATCTCTCCTTGTTCAGTTTCCATCCATTATTCCTTGTCTGGCCTTCAGGTGCTTTAGAAAATAGCTTGACCCTCTCTTCTCTGTGGCAGCCCCTCAAATATTGGAAGACTGCTATCATGTCTGGTCCTTCTCTTCACTAGACTAGCCATGCCCAGTTCCTGTAACCATTCTTCATATGTTTTAGTCTCCAGTCCCCTAATCATCCTGGACGCTCTTCTTTGTATTTTGTTCTAGAGTCTCAACATCTTTTTTATAGTATGGTGACCAAAACTGGATGCAGTACTCTAGGTGTGGTCTTACTAAAGCTTTATAGAGTGGTATTAGTACCTCACTTGATCTCGATTGTATCCCTCTGTTAATGCAACTTAGGGTTGCATTAGCTTTTTTAGCTGCTGCTGCTGCACATTGCTGGCTCATATTTAGCTGGTTGTCCACTAAGACTCCAAGTTCCCTCTCACAGTTACTGCTATTGAACCTGGTTTCACCCAGTCTATATGTGTACTTTTGGTTTTTCTTGCCTAAGTGTAGGACTTTACTTTTCTCTACATTGAATTTCATTTGGTTAGATAAGGCTCAGTGTTCTAGTCTATCTGGATCTTGAGCCTATCTTCTCTGACAGCCCTGTTTAGGTTCTTTGGTTGAGCTGTTTGTATAACAGCTTATTTGGCAGTTCCTTTAATGGCAACATTAAAGGAACTTTAGGCAACAGTTGGGGACAGCTGCTTTCATTGGAAAAGTTGGAAAATGGAAATTGCTTTCATAGTGAGCAGAGAGAAACCAGGAAAACCAAGAAAACTGGAAGGCAAGCTAGTCTAGAAGGAACCGAAGGTTACCTAAGTGTCAACTCATAAAACATTTCTATGTCTGTTTTAGAGTTGCCAGAAACAGAAAAAGGGGGGAGGAAAGGAATTTGAAAGAGCAGTGCAGCAGTTTGGAACTGAAAGTCATTCCATTAGTATCTTGCAAAGATAATAACTAAGCAAAGTTTCTGCCGCGCAAATCTCTAATTGGAGAACAGCATTGATGACTCTTGGCTATGAACGTGTTTCATTGGAGCATATGAATTATGATACACCCAGAAGGGTGGGGGAAAACTAGGGTCAAGGGTGACAGTGAATTACGTGTCTCAGAATCGTCTACATCCAGGTCATGCCGACACGTTAATTCCTAATAAATCCTTTGAAGTTTTGGAAGCTTGGCTCGAGACTCATGATTTAATTGGGGTAACTGCCAGAATCCGGACACTAGGATGCTCACATATAATGCATACATGTATATATAAAGTACATAAACACAAAAATGTGGGTGGAGTTTTGATTGCTACCATCTTGTCTGTTTTGGCCACACCTTCTGGCCTCTCCCACCTGCCCTGATTGGCTGGCTAGGGATGGGTAGGTAAATACAATCTGAAATTCTAAGCAGCCATTGGCTTTCCTTCCCTTAAAGCAATCAGTGCAGGTGCATGGAAAGTAAAAGGCATGTTGTTCTACTGTTTTGGCACTGAATCGTTGTTGCCATCATATTTGCTTTGGAAAAACCACTGTTTCAATGACAGCTGCTTCCTAATTGTGCCAAGCTGCCATTCTTCCCATGTACAGAATTTTGTGGAGCAGCGGGAGTAGTTTTTCTCAGACACGAACAGACACAACTTTGTACATCATCCATTCAGACCCGATTACAAGAATAACCTGATTGTTTTAACATCATTCTACCAGAGCACAGGTAGCATGTTGAATGATAATTAAACTTAATTAAGATCAAAGGCATGCTGTTTGAATGCACTGATTAGGACTGCGTCCTTGCCCTTTTAAATTTGATCTTAAAGAATTTAGCACATGCAAGGCAGAAGGTGTTGCTGAAGTATAGAAATATACTTCAGCTCCAATCTCCTGCAAAGTTGCAACTGAACTGTTATGCTTAATGTGAAACAAAGGGAAATATTAAACATGTGAAAACTGATTGTATTGATCGTACTTATTTTAAATCAGATCAAATTTATGATGTTATTTCTCTGCCCCAATTCTGTTGTTATTGTTGTTCTGGTTCTTGGACTCTGCCCCTAGTGTGTTTTTTCAAAAGTGGGACTACCAGATTGGAGTTGCAAAATTCTAGAAGCTGTATAAATTTCTGCATCTCAGATCTACTTAAATGCCAAGAGTATTCTTTGGTCTGAAGAAAATTGTGCATTTCCTATTCAGGCAAAGATTAAAGGCCCAGACCTAGTCAAATTTAAAAACTCTTTTAAAAAGCCTTGTCATTTAAAAACAATTAAACCTGCTCACCAGTTCAGGGATGTTTACTTTCAGTCATTATTTTCTTTTGAATTCTTTATAGACAGGCACATCCAGAATGCCTGCAGAAAGCACAGCTCCATAATTCAATCCTTTCAGCAGTTCCAAGAAGGCTTCATACCCATTTGCATGACTCAGATGAACCTGAGGATACAAACGAAGCTCCAAATGGCCTCAATGATTCTTTAAAAGGAATGCAAATTACCAGCTGTGACTGTCCACAAGGAACAGAAATCCTTCCATTCCCCACCATCCAGTCAGAGTTGAAGAAGCTTCTTGGATGAGAAGTGAAATGTCTTCAAAGAAAAACAAGGAAGTCCAGTTGCCTCTTGAAAAAGCACCTTTGGGTTCTCCTTAAATGCTTTCCCCAATTAGTTGCCCTGAAAAGATGTTGGGATTTTAATTTCCAGAAATCCTGGTTAACAAAAGGATTTTTTCCCCTTAGTATTGGCTCTGAGTGACACACCCACTATCCAGTGGTGGCATTCAATTTTTTTTACTAGCGGTTCTGTGGGTGTGGCTTGGTGGATGTGGTGTGGCTTGAAGGGTGTCGCATGGCTTGGTGGGTGTGTCAGGGAAAGGATACTGTAAAACCCAGTTTCCACCCCACTCCAGGGGAAGGATACTGTAAAATCTCCATTCCCTCCCCACCCCACTAACTTGCTTTCCAGCTCCGTTCTCCTTTGCAGGGCAACCAAAGAAGACCCAGCCGATCAGCTGGAACTTGGGAGGCAGTGAATAGATGGGGGAGGGGCCAACGAGAGGTGGTATTTACCAGTTCTCCAAACTACTCAAAATTTCCGCTACTAGTTCTCCAGGACCTGTCAGAACTGGCTGAATACCACCTCTGTGTATCTCTCTTAAAACATTGTGTGCAAAGTTCTTTCTCAGAGATGAGATCTAATTCAAAGGTTGAAGGCCATTTCATCATGAGATTGTGGCAATATTCAAGCAGGCGAATGATGATGGCATTTCTCCATGTTAGAGCCCATGTGTGACATTCTGGCAGTTTGCCTGCTAGAGGTCTAGAGGGAAGTAATTCATGTTCAATCTGAGTTCATCCGTCAAAGAAAACTGCTATTACATTGCTCCAGTAAATGGAATCGATAGAAACCTTGTTGAAATAATTGGATGGGTAGCATTGCAACAATTGAACAACCTTTATGGATCTTGATGGAGGCTTATGATGAAAGTTAAATACTTACACGGTCTCCATGATGATGGTGTTATGACAGATATTTCACACACTTGGATCTGATGCTTATGTAATTCTAAACCATGATTTACTTGGTTTAATAAGGCACAAGTGTTTGCCTTCACACATTATGCTAATCAATGTGCCACATTTTATAAGCCACAATGGCTGAGTTCATATATTATGTTGACCCAACAAACAAACAACATTATAACTTAGTGCAAAGTGTGAAATCAATGGTGACTTTTCCACACACGTACAAATAATTTGAGTTTACTATATCTACAGCACATTTTAATTTTAATTAATGTTTTAAATTCAATATATAAGTCATCTAACAAATGCAGGCTTGGAGGGAGCCACATAAGCAGAGAAATTTGAAGCTTGGACTGCAGAAGTTCAACAAATTCTATCACAGAAAGCATCATGAATGGGGACTTTATGATATTAATAAAGGATTTATGATACTAATTTGTAGCTCAGGGTTGACATGAGGGGTCTTTGGTACTCTCTGAGCATGCTTGTTTTCTTGCAGACATTTCATTACCTAACTAGGTACCATCATCAGTGCTAGTAAGGCATGCTGTTTGCTGTCAGTTTATATTCTGATGATTGGCTGTTTGTGTGAGGATGGGGGCAGTCTTAGAGATTCTTTGGGTGGGCTGTTTACTGATGGCTCTTTGGCAATTTCTTGATAGGGATATTGTTTACTTGATTGTTGCTCTGAAGTTAACCTTGGAGTTAATCTATGCTGATCTGAGTGCTGATTACTGATGGAGAAGCGCTGGAGTCTTCTTGTTCTCTTTTGGTCAGGCCAACAATCAAGTAAACAGTACCCACAATTGTTATAATTGTTATTCCTATTTATAGTGCAAATAAAAACAATTGCATGTTTACACCTTTTAGTGCATGTAGTCAGGGGTGGGATTCAGCCCGCCCCGCCCCTCTAAGGAGTCTCCACACGGCCCATTTTGGATGCAGGTAAGTGCAGGGTCTGCATGAAGGGCGAAAAAGAGCCCGGAAGTTCTGGAAGTCTGGACATGGGCCTGTTTCTGGCTTCCGGGGGGCCTCTGGAGTCCAGGGGAAGCCATTTTCGCCCACCCAGAGGTTTGAGGGAAGCGAAAAATGGCCCTCTCGGAAGTTCCAGTAGGCCACGCCTACCATGGCCATGCCCACCCAGCAGCCAGGCAGCGAACCGGTTGTTGGGATTTTTTCATCCCACCCCTGCATGTAGTTCTTGACGTACAATCACAATTGAGACCAACATTTCTGTTGCTAAGTAAGAGAACTGTTACTTGAATCTTGTGCTGTTTTACGATCTTTCTGGCCACAGTGAATCACTTGCAGGTGTTAAGTTAGTAAAACAGTTATTAAGTGAGTCTGGCTGCCCCATTGACTTTGATTGTCAGAAGGTCGCAAAAGGTGATCACATGAGCCCAGGTAGGACATTGCAACCGTTGTAAATCCACACAGTTTGCCAAGTGGCCGAATTTTGATTAGAAATGGGCGTGACTCTGGGACAGTGCAAATGTCATAAATGCATGCCAGTTGCCAAGTGCCTGAGTTTTGATCACATGACCATTGTAGAAAGTCAGCACCCATCCACCTTCCTAGAAAATTAAATATTTTGAGGAATATTTAAAAAGGGCAGGATAGACTATTTCCCCTAAAGGAGAAATGGGGGAAAAAACTTAAGGGAGACAGAAACCAAGCAGAAACAGAGGAGGCCAGCTTTTAGAAATGCAGATTTGGTAATCCGTTCAGAAAGACTGGGTCAGATAGAAACTTCAGATAAGCAACAAGCCAAAGGTTGACAAGATTAGCTCAGACAAGTGCCTAGGATTTGCATTTCCCTTTTTGCCTATAGAGTCAGCCATGACCCCTACATGACCTCATTGGAATCCAGAAGGTATAAAACCCACCCACTCTCAACTCCATTTTGTCAGATGTCCCAGAACTGCACACTATGTGTGTATTGGCTCTGTTCACCAATAAACAGAATCTTTCAGCCTCCATTTTATTCCCGGCTTGGAACTGGACCTGTATTTTTTTCCCCACAACCCCATAGGGTTGTTGCAACAGTAGTACTGTCAGTCTTTAGGATCCTTTGAAACACCAGCGGGGGGAAGGGGGTATTTGAATCTCAAAGAGCACCCCATTCCACAGAGCTGTAACAGACAATAGGTAGATCTTGGATCCCAATGTTTGTTGAATCAATGTTTGTTTAATCAAAGGAACCCAGAGCATACCAACCCGGCCAGAATGAAGCAGTCATTCTATAGCAGTCACCTGTTCTATAGAGAACACATGGTCCAAGAAACCAGCCCCTATGCCTAGTAGAGCTTTATAACAAAATACTAGCATAAGCCATGGTGATGCAGTGGTTAGAGTGCAGTACTTCTGCTGACTGCCAGCTGACTGCAATTTGGCAGTTCAAATCTCACCAGGCTCAAGGCTAACTCAGCCTTCAATCCTTCTGAGGTGGGTAAAATAAGGACCCAAATTGTTGGTGGAAGTAGGCTGACTCTGTAAAGCACTTAGAGATAGAGGTGGTATTCAGCAGGTTCTGACCAGTTCTGGAGAACAGGTAGCAGAAATTTTGAGTAGTTCAGAGAACCGGCAGATACCACCTCTGACTGGCCCCGCCCCCAACTATTCTCTGCCTCCCGAGTCCCAGCTGATCAGCTGGGTCTTCTTTGGTTGCCCTGCACAGGAGAACAGAGCTGGAAAGCAGGTTAGTGGGGTGGGGAGGGAATGGGATTTTGCAGTAACCTTCCCCCGGAATGGGGTGGGAATGGAGATTTTACAGTATCCTTCCCTGGCCACACCCACCAAGCCATGCCCACCAAGCCACACCATGCCCACAGAATCGGTAGTAAAAAATATGAATCTCAGCACTGCTTAGAGAGGGCTGTAAAGCACTGTAAAGCAGTATATAAGTCTAAGCGCTATTGCTATTTTGGTTTATACCCAGAAGCAAACTGTCAGCCCTTACAGCTCACAAAGCAGCTGCTACATGGGCTTACAAAGACAGGCCCATCACTGCCAGCACCACCCCAATTCAGGGCCCAGCTGAAGCTTCGGGTGGCCTTCAAGGGCAGCCCCATGGAGTATCTTTTGTCATAGCAGAGACATCAGAGAAATCTGGCTTAACCGCCTCCATATGAGCAGACACATTCTACCAGTTGCTTCTCCATCTTCGGCATCTCACTTGTCATTCCATAGTTCCTACGTATGTCTCCAGTCCTGTCACATCAAACTCAGAGGGATATCCTTATCGTAGCAATAATAAGCTGAACTAGTCAGAGATGCGTTCATCAATCACATGCCCTTGTCACGTTCCTCCACAGCCTCTGACAAGTTGTTTACAAGGCTGGGGCTTCCTTAAACAAGGCAGATCTACCAAACAGATGGAATTGTCCTCATCTGAGGAAGAACAGGTGTTATCGAAAAGTCTGAGTGCTGCTATTTACTATCCCTGTGTTTCTTTATTCATCATGATATGTCATCAACTAATTATAAACACTGATCTCCAAGTTTGGAAAGTGGCCTTTCTTCCATTAGACTCTGCCTTTGTTTAATTAGAATTAGTTGAAAAGGGACTGATTCTCTAGTTTGGGAGACAATGGAAGAAGGTGAAATTAATATTCTATATTTAACAGCTCAGCAAGTTTATGGTTCATTGATCCCTTTGCAACAGTGGTGGGATTCAAACATTTTTACTACTGGTTCTGTGGGCATGGTTTGGTGGGTGTGGCGTGGCTTGGTGGGCGTGGCTTGGTGGGTGTGGCTTGGTGGGCGTGGCAGAGAAGGATACTGTAAAATCCCCATTCCCTCCCCACCCCACTAACCTGCTTTCCAGCTCCATTCTCCTGTGCAGGACAACAAAAGAAGACCCAGTCGATCAGCTGGGACTCAGAAGGCAGAGAATAGATGAGGGCAGGGCCAGTCAGAGGTGGTATTTGTCAGTTCTCTGAACTACTCAAAATTTCCGCTACCACCTCTAAACACCACCTCTGAATAAAGTATACACAATTTGAAGTTAGTTTGTGTTCTGCTACTCTCCTGTGGATATTTTTAAAAAGGTATTTGTTCTTACTAACTGGTAAGACAAAATAGAGAGATTGGTATCTCAGGGGGCTACAGTTTATTGATTTGGAATGAACTGAAATTTGTGCACTAATAAAATTTATTATTATAATATATTTCCTTCTGAAAAATGCTCAACACATGCTGACGGGTTAGGATCAACTCAAGCTTTATCCAATATCACGATGATCATAATTTATTATTACTGACATGTGGCTCCTTTCTATAATATAGCACTCTAGGCAGTTTCCAAAAGAGACAAAGCATTTCAAACAATTAACTAACATAATGATAATCAAAACAAGTAATTAATACATCAGATGTGGATAAAGAACAATACATTTTTGAAAATCAGTTTAAAAGTAGAATTAATGATAGGAAAAACAAGAAAACCCCTTGAGGAGATCTTGGTTTGACAAAGGGACTTCTTGGATAATCAGATCATAGAATCAAAAAATATTTAAGAAACATAAATATTTAAGAAAAGACATTAGAACACTAGACATTAGTCCAATACCCAGTGTCCAGTACAGTAACACATGTATGATAAGTGATCCTCTACAGAGGTGGTATTCTGACCAGTTCTGGAGAACCGGTAGCAGAAATTTTGAGTAGTTTGGAGAACCGGCAAATCCCACCTCTGACTGGCCCCATCCCCATCTATTCTCTGCCTCCTGAGTCCCAGCTGATTGGCTGGGTCTTTTTTTTTTTGTTGCCCTGCACAGGAGAACGGACCTGGAAAGCAGGTTAGTGGGGTGGGGAGGGAATGGGATTTTGCAATAACCTTCCCCCAGGAGTGGGGAGGGAACGGGGATTTTATAGTATCCTTCCCCTGCCATGCCCACCAAGCCACACCCACCAAGCCACGCCCACAGAACCGGAAGTAAATTTTTTTGAATCCCACCACTGATCCTCCAGTCACTGTTTGAAGTCTTAAGGGAAGGACAACTATCACATTTGGCTGCTTCTTCTATTAGCTGATGGCTTCTACAGGTAAGAACTTCCTTGTAATGTCTATCCTGAATTCTTTCCTTGGTCCTACCTGTTCTTTTCTCTGGGGAAGTATAATATTAGTCCTTTCATTCTCCCATTTCAACAGCTTCTACATTCCATCTAAACTCAAAGCACATTTTTCCTCACCCGGTGGTCTTTTAGCCCAGTGGTGGGATTCAATTTTGTTTACCACCAGTTCTGTGGGTGTGGCTTGGTTGGTGCGCTTTGCACGCTCACACAAAGGGTTTGATACTGACCTTCTCCTGCAATCCTGCAGTCTCCCTGTGTCTTCAACAGCTGATGCACGGCAATCCGCTGTGCCGCGCGAAGCAGCTGAGCTTCAAAACCAGGAACTGGGGCGGGTGGCAGGGCCCGGCAGCTGATCGTCAGAGTGAACTGATTCACTCACAGATGATCCTCAGAGCTACCAGTTTGGCTGAACTGGGCCGAACCAGTAGAATGCCACCACTGTCTTTAGCCCTCAAAATAGAAGGGTTCAGCATTCTATGGGCTTGGGTTTTGAATGATTTTGCTAGGGACTACCTTCTTTAAAGCAGTCAGCAAAAAATTTGAAGCTTGGACAAATTAAAATCCCAACATTCAAAAGCATAAGCCATCCTTTCTAGATTATAACAGAGGGACCTAGGATTGCAATCACCTGCGAGGTTAAACAGTGGCTATAGGAAAAAGCTCCCTTGTCAGGGTCTCCTTCTGTTTATTATTGATTGACTGATTAACTCAATTTGTATAGATGCCCATGTCAAATTTATGACTCTGTATGGCTCATAGCAGTTAAAACACAACCAAAACAGTAAACAAAATACAATATGAAAAGATGTAAAAGACAAACATAAGATCATCTTTAAAAACATATTAAAAACCATAAAATATAATCAGAAGCTGAATTATAAAACATTCAACAACATTCAATACTGCTATGTGATCAGAGTATACTATTCAGGCAGTTTCTCAGATCTGGTCTCATAGTCAAAGCTATGTCTTCAGAGTCTTATGAAAGGTCATGAAGTAAGAACCAATCTAATCTCTGGAGGATTGTTCCAGGTCAAGGTGTGTCCTATCTTTCAGATCTGCCCTCAAAAAGAAAAAGAAAATTCACTGAGAGACAATGAATTACGCAAAGCCAATAAGTAAGATCTAACTTGAGACATCCTTCCTGTTGATATAATTGAGAACTTAGGAATCAATCATATGTCTCACGCCACAAACATTTTACTACTGTATCTGGCTGGGGACCTTCTTGGACAAATTAGAGGCTAAAACATATGAAGAACAGTTGCTGGAATTGGGGATGTCTAGTTTGATGAAAAGAAGGACTAGGGGTGACATGATAACAGTGTTCCAATGTCCACAAAGAAGAGGGAGTCAAGTTATTCTCCAAAGCACCTGAGGGCAGGACAAGAAGCAATGGGTGGAAACTAGTCAAGGAAAGAAGCAACTTAGAACTGAGGAGAAATGTCCTGACAGAATAATTAACCAGTGGAACAACTTGCCTCCAGAAGTTGTAAATGCTCAAACACTGGAAGTTTTAAAGAAGAGATTGGATAACCATTTGTCTGAGATGGTGTAGGGTTTCCTGCCTAAGCAGGGGGTTGGACTAGAAGACCTCCAAGGTCCCTTCCAACTCTGTTATTCTATTCTATTCTCATCATTTTCACAGTGTCTTTTTAAAAAACTTAATAGAGGTCTGATTCACTTGACTAATTTGCATTTGATAACTTGGTCAGGTACAAAGCTTGTCACAGAGTGTTCCTTCTTATCATGTGAACGTAATATGAATAATTAATGGCTGTCAAAAAAACATCATACGTTCAGGGCTAAATAATTGCAGTGAGCAGTGATGACATTCTTGTCTGGCTTTGAAGTTTTTTATTTAAAACTCTATTTCTTTTCTGTGAGCTTAAGGAAGGAGTATAGTAGTGAGGAAAAAGGGGGCTCTATTGATGAATGCCAGTGCAACAAAAATACACAGAAAAGTCCCAAGGAAGGATCCATGTTCTTTTTCTCCATTTCTCCACAGGCCTTATGACTACTTTTTATTATTCAATTTTTATTTCCATTGAAACCAATGGAAGATAATGAATTTCCAGAGTTGCCACAGAAAGATATCCATCCAAAATAACAGAAGTACAGAGGAGGACCTATATATATGGTGTCAGTGGGTGAGGGATCCCGTTCATTGTTGCCTTCTTAAGAAGGCAAGTGTCAGGGTTCCGAGGGATGCCCTGATTGATTCATGAGCCTTGAGCCAAGTTTCAAAAGAAATCCAATTATTTGTTGGGAGCAACATGTCAGCACTTTTCCCAGGTGCAGTTGGCTCTGCCCTACATGGTTTACTATTCACCTATGCCCCTATTTTCCCTGCCTTCCCGAAGTATGTCATAATCCACACTCTCCAATGGGACACATCCATAGCCAAGAATCATCAATCATGCTCTCCAGTTAGAATTTTGCATGGCAGAAACTTCAGTCACCTAGTTACTATCTTTGAAAACATTTATGGAATGCACTTTCTGTTTTGCAAGCTGCAGCACTGCTCCCCCCTCCATTTCTATTGGCAACTCTAAAAAGACCATAGAAATATTTTGTGAGTTGACAGCAAGATTTTAAACTCAGACCTGTCTGACTGAGGACATCCAGGTTGATGTGAGGCCCAGCCCAAGAATTATATAGAACAGGGGTGTCAAACTCATGTCATCATGGTGGCATCACGTGATGTATCAGGACTTTCCCCCTTCACTAAACTGGGAGTGGGCATGGCCAGCATGTGACATACCCAGCCCACGGGGCAGGAGTTTGACATCCCCAATATAGAACAATCCAGCCAAAGTTTAGTTATTTCCTCACACTATATAGACAGAATCTTTCCAGACTATTCTAACGCTCAACTCTAATTCTCAAGAAGGGCCTATTCTAGAACCAGATTTGAGTTATTGGATTCCATGGCCAAATATGGGTGCTTCCATCACCTGCCACATCATGAGAGGATGTGGGTATGTGGTGCCCACTCCACCAATGATATCATTCATATTTCACTGACAACTACATGACTCTCTTAGGTTTTTAGATATTTAAGATCCCTACTTGAAGGAACACCGTCCTGATAAAATAGAGATTTTTGTTGTGCAACAACCAACAATAAAAAATAAATAAAAATAAAATAAAAAGCAGCCATGATGGCACAGAGGTTGGAATGCAATATTGCAGGCTAATTCAGCTCACTGCCAGGAGTTCGATCTTCACAGGCTCAAGATTAACTCAACCTTCCATCCTTCTGAGGTCGGTAAAATGAGGACCCAAATTATCAGTGGCAACATGCTGAGCCTGGAAACTGTTTAGAGAGTGCTGGAAAGCACTATGGAGTGGTATATAAGTCTAAGTGCTATTGCTAATATTTTCATTCCCTGAACATACCCTTTAATGCTGAGCATTTTTCAAAATCACTGTCTTAGTCTAACCTCTCAAGAATGAGCAATTACCTCTAGTTTGCAGTTTATGTGTATTGCCAGATGTCAAAATTCATCTGTGGGATTTACCAGAGGAATACTAAAACAACAGGATGATAGATCAGTTCCACAATGGTTTGGGAGCTGGTGGATCAACATGTGTATTTAACTAGTAGTAAGTATCAGGGTAGCCTAAATCCTTGGCAGTCAAGATACTGCAGAACTTTAATTCTCCACAACCCCAGGCAGCACATGAGTGGAGGAGGAAGCTGAGAGTTAACTCAGAGGCATATGGAGAGTCATATGCTGCTCACCACTGAACTAGCTTATCATGAGAAAAACATCAGGGCTGGCAAATTAGGATGCATCAGCTGATCAGTAGTCATGCTGAGAATATTTTATTCCAGGGATCTACCAATCAGTCCAAATCTTTTTTCTTCTTCTCAGATGTTCAAATAGATTTTTCTGGCTGTATTGCTAACTGGCTAAGTGTCTCAGCTGCTATGTATATTTAATTTGGATGTTTATTTTTTATTGTTTTAAAATGTTTTTAGTTGTATTTAATTGTAATGTTTTTGAAATGTAAGCTACCCAGAGTCACTGATTGAGATGGGTGCCTATGCAAATTAATTAATTACATTCTAAAAATCCACAGAGTTGTTGCTTGCCATTTATAAATTTGTAATTTGTGCTCAGCTTTCCAAATATACATGTTAAAGTTACAAACTTTTCTACATATATATTTTTTGGCTGATCATATTTTTTGCTTCAAAGTATTTTTTCCATATCAGCTGTTGCATGATAAATGATAAGCCCCGGTACATTCCATACAATGTTGGCAAACCATGCTATGATAGCATTTTTTATTTTTATTTTTGGCAAATGATATCATTTCTTTTCCTCTGTTATCCACCGCCTTTTTTTTCCATCTCTAATTTGGCCACATTTGGAAGGTATTCTGAATTCAACAAAGAACAAAATCAAGAAAGTGGACATTGTCTTGAAATCTACCAGCTGCCCGCCTCCAATATCTTACCTCGATATAATTCCAAAATTATATCCAATATCCTTCTTGATATAATTCCAAAAGAGGAATACTGATGAAAAACGTTGATGATATTACCTAGCTAGGCAATGAAACAACCCCAAGAAGACAGCTCAGACAGCACCAAGGATTCACATCTAAGATATAATTACTTGATCCAAACAGATGTGGAAGCCGCCTCATGGATGTGTAAGAACAGGAGGAAATATGAGTCAAACAAAGCAGGTATTCCAGATAATATCTGATTAATGAGGCAGTAGCCTACTTAGGAAATTATGGTCTTTCCATCAATTACGTGATCCCAAGACACAGTATCTCATGGCGTAAATATGCATGTTTTAGATATACATAGGAACATTATAATCCAAATTTCCTAGGAATAGAATGCTCAGTTGCTCTGCAAAGAAATTTGTTTCAAGAGTCTGTGATGGTCCTAATGTGATTCAAACAACACAGTCCATACCAAAAAAGCCTCATGGGCACATCAGAGAATCAGAGTTGAAAATATTTGAGCCAAATACTCAAAGGAGAGGAAAGCCCATCCCAATTTCAAATCATTCAGGAAAAACCTGAGAAAAAGAGAATGGAATCAAAAACTGAAATCCTGAGGAAACGTAACTATTTGCAGGGTATGGTCAAAAGAGGGTATTCATGGCAGTGTGACTGAAGCTGTGCCAATTTTTTTAGGTGTATCACAAATCCCACTTCTTCTCTAATTGTTGTTAAAATAGGATTAGTCACGGTCTTTTCTTTATCTTCTGAAAAATAATTTCCTTTTATTTATTTACATAAAAGCCAATAATTAGTTAAGAACCTTTTAGTTTGTTTTCTTAGCTTTCTGATTCCTGAAATCCTTGAAATTGTCTTTTTTTATTTCATAAGAAAATAATTATACAAAATTATATAGCAATTATGCTGCATACACACACACACACACAATGTTTACATATACATTATAGTTCTTATATATTTTTTATAATTTTTATAATAATTTTCTAAGAAGAAATGGTCTAAGGGGATGCGGTGGCTTGGTGGCTAAGATGCTAAACTTGTTGATCAGAAGGTTGGCAGTTCAGCGGTTCGAATCCCTAGTGCATAAGGGAGTGAGCTCCCATTACTTGTCCCAGCTTCTGCCAACCTAGCAGTTTGAAAGCATGTAAAAAATGCAAGTAGAAAAATAGGGACCACTTTGGTGGGAAGGTAACAGTGTTGCGTGCACCTTCAGCATTTAGTTATGCCGGCCACATGACCACAGAGATGTCTTCAGACATTGTAATGGAGATGAGCCCCCTACAGTCAGAAACAACTAGCAAGCATGTGGGGAACTTTACCTTTAATAATTTTCTTATAAAATGAACATGATACATATACATACACACATATATACACACATACACACACACACACATATGCACATACATACACATGTAACCCTTAAATGTGTTGGCATACATGTGTATAATATATATATTTAAGAGAGTGCGTAGTATATATTTGGATGTGCACAACTGTGAACACAAAATGTCTAACAAAATAATTATCAGAACCCTGTGTGGTAATGTTATCATCCACACTGTCTCTTCTCCACAGTTATATCTTGAATACCACCCTACTTAGCTACTTGAAAAAAGAAAATTAGGTACCATGAGGAAAATTGTGTAATTAGAGGCAGGCTCATGAGATTAGAAGCATCACATGGAAAGATTTGAAGAAATTGCAACATGACTTCTGATTATAAATATAACTACTCACTGTATTTAGAGTAGGAAGAGAATTTGAAACATTAAAAAAAAGCCCTGGAGTTTTTGCTTTCATTTGACACACAATTAGACTCAAGTCAATTAGACTCAAGTCAGAGATCGTGGGACTCACCTCCCGGTGGGTAGTGAGACTGCCACCTGGGTCGAGAGGCTCCCACTGTTTCCTGGCCCTAGAACTGACTGACCATCAGCGACCTGAATTATTACCATCTATCCTGGACTTGATCTCTCCCTAGCAATGACCACTATGGGATACATCTATTCTTCTCTTGAGCTGCGGGCACTCAGGGGTGTTCCCCTGTCCCTGAGATGGCCTGCCGTACTGTCAAAGCCCCTCCTTGATGACGGGTTTTTTATTCCCAAGAGGGGGCATAGCATGACCAAGGGTTTTAAATTACGCTTAATTCGGAAAGGGAGGTTTTTAAAATTTTTAATTGGTCGTCTTAAGGGGCTAGGGAGGGGGGTGGAGGGGTCCTTTTGCAGCCCGGTGCATGGTCAGGGGGGCGGGGGCTGGGGGCTGGCGGGCCCCTGAGGTGTGAGGTGGGGACCGCGATTCCCAGGGTGGTTGGAGTTGGCAGGAGACGTCGAGGCATAGGGCCATATCATGTGTCGGGAGCGCGTACCCGCCATCTTGTGCGGTGGCATGCTCCGACCCTATGGCCTCCTCCCTAGGGGGCTCGGGAATTGGGACCCCTGGGCTTAGGTTGGTGTATTTTAATGCCAGGTCCATGGCTAATAAGTCTTCCCTCCTCTGTGAGACTATTGAGGAGGAGGCTGCGGACCTGGCCTGCATCACCGAAACCTGGTTGGGCCCGGAGGGCGGTGTCCCTCTGGTTGATTTGTGCCCTCCAGGTTTTCGGGTCTTGCACCGACCACGGGCCCAGGGGAGGGATGGTGGGGTGGCTGTAGTTATTCGGGAGACCCTGTTTCCAAGGGAGGTCGCAGTTCCAGAGATAAGTGGGAGTGAGACCCTCCTCTTGAGGTGGGGGCCTAATGGTCAGGTGGGCTTGCTGCTTGCATACCTTTCCCCCAGCTGTGTGGCAGCAGCCCTGCCTGGGTTTCTTGATCTCCTCTCAGGGGTGGCAGTGGGGTTCCCGGGCCTTATAGTCCTGGGGGACTTCAATCTGCCCTCCCTGGGGGGGGGCGTCGGGTTTGTCCCAGGAATTCATGGCTTCTATGGAAGCCATGGGCCTGACCCAATTGATTCAAGGCCCGACTCACGAGGGGGGGAACACTCTCGACCTAGTTTTTGTCTCTGAACAGTGGCGTAGTGACAGAGGGCAAGCCATTTTTATGGCATTGCCCGTTCCATGGTCTGATCACTATCTCCTGCGGCTGGTCTTCCAACAGGCCACCCCCCACTGCTGGGATGAGGAGCCACTTAGATGGTTCCGCCCCAGACGCCTGATGGACCCTGAGAGGTTCCAGGCGGAACTGTGGTCTTTTCCCTCTTCCCTTGCCCACAGCTCTGCCAAGGATCTGGTGGCTGCTTGGCAACAGGCTGCGTCGGATGCCCTTGACAGAGTTGTCCCCATGCGTCCTCTCACACGCCATGGATCCCGGATGGCTCCTTGGTATATCAAGGAGCTCCGGGAGATGAAGCGTCGTCGGAGGGGTTTAGAGAGCAGGTGGAGGTCCACCAGCTCCCAATCCGATCGAGACCAGTTAAGAGCCCATATTAGGACTTACCTGGTAGCTATGAGAGCGGCGAGGAGATCTTATCTCTCCACCCTCATAGCTTCCGCAGATAACCACCCAGCCACCCTGTTTCGGGCCACCCGCTCTCTCCTTTGCATAGAGGGAGGGGTGGACCCATTGCGGAGAAGGGCTGAGGAGTTTGGTCAATATCTGTTGGATAAGATCGCTCGGATTCGGGATGGGTTGTCCTCTGATTTGCAGTGGTCTGGGCAGTGGGATGCAAGCAGTCTGGCCAGTGTGATCTGGGATGAGTTCGATCCTGTTTCCGAGGATGAAGTGGACAGGATTATGCGGCGGCTGAGTTCCACCACATGTTTGTTGGACCCGTGTCCTTCCTGGTTGGCTTATGCCACCAGGGAGGCCACCTGTGGTTGGCTCCGGGCAGTTGTCAACGCCGTTGAAGAGAGTGTGTTTTTCCCTCCCGCCTTTAGAAGGTCTCCAGGCGAAGTGTTGTGAGCAGTTTCCACTCTTCCTGGATGAAGCGGACTACCTGGATCCCAATGGGCCCATGGGACAGGGCTTTTCCTCTGTCCTGGTCCTATTAGACCTCTCAGCGGCTTTCGATACCATCGACCATGGTATCCTTTGCACCCCTCAAGGGGTTGGGAATGGGGGCACTGTTCTTCAGTGGTTCACCTCCTACCTCTCGGGCGATCGCATCGGTGTTGGTGGGGGTTGAGATCGACCCCAGGGTGCTCTCCTGTGGGGTCCCTCAGGGTCAGTCCTCTCCCTCTTCTATTTAACATCTACATGAAGCCGCTGGGTGAGATCATCCGGGGTTTTGGGGTGAGATTCCATCAGTACGCAGATGACACCCAGCTGTACATTTCCACCCCAAACCAGATCAGTGATGCCCTCTCCCTGATGACCCGGTGTTTGGATACGGTACAGATTTGGATGAGCGGGAACATGCTTCGACTCAACCCAGCCAAGACTGAGTGGCTGTGCATACCAGCACCTCGGCCCAGTCAGGAATATCCATCTTTGGCCATAGGGGGAGAGGTGTTGCCCACTGTGGATAGGGCGCAGAATCTGGGGGTCCTCCTGGATGTACAGCTCCGGTTGGAGGAGCAGGTGGGGGCTGTTGCCAGGGGGGCCTTTGCCCAGCTCCACCTTGTTCGTCAACTTCGCACATTTCTGGACCGAGATGCCCTGCGCACAGCCCTTGTTACCTCTAGACTCGACTACTGCAACGCTCTCTATTTGGGACTGCCCTTGCATACCATCCGGAGATTGCAGCTGGTGCAAAATGCGGCGGCGTGGGTGGTGATGGGAGTTTCCTGATTCTCCCATGTTACCCCCCTCCTGCACTGCCTGCATTGGTTGCCGGTTGCACTCCGGGTGAGATTCAAGGTTTTTTTTTTTTTAATTACATTTATATGCCGCCCTTCTCCGAAGACTCAGGGCGGCTTACAATTTTTGGGATACAACCCAGTGTGCTCAGCAATAGCCTTCATTCCATTGTATATGCCTGCTTATTACTAAGCGGCATTTTTACAAGGTCAGCTAATTGCCCCCAACAATCTTGGGTCCTCAATTTACCTACCCCAAGAGGATGGAAGGCTGAGTCAACCTTGAGCCTGGTGGGATTCGAGCCTACAGCAGTTGTAGGCAGCTGGAACTTAAGTGCAGGCAATTAACAGCCTGAGCCACCAAGGCTCTTTTTGGTTCTAACATACAAAGTCCTTCATGACATGGGTCCTCAATACTTGAGGGAGCATCTTCTGCCAATATCGAATGCCAGCCGCCCTGTGTGAGCACATAGACAAGGACTCCTCGGGGTCCCGTTGGCAAGCCAATGTCAGCTGGCGGTCCCCCGGTGACGAGCCTATTCTGTCGCGGCTCCTGACCTCTAAAACCAACTGCCCTTGGGGCTCCGCCTGGCCCCTGACCTCCGCACCTTCCGCCATGACTTGAAGACCTGGTTGTTTGACCAACCCAGGGTGTGACCCCTCCTTGGGGGGGGGATGGGGTTTTTAATTATTTTAATTATTGTAAATTTTAGTTTTTGTATTTGGGCTTGTAAATCTGGTTTAATCTCTTTTTAAGTATTTATTGTTACTGTTTTTTTTGTTACTGTTTTTTAGTTGTGAGCCACCCCAAGTCTTCGGAGATGCGGCAGCATACAAGTTCAAATAATAAATAATAAATAAATAAATGTTAGCTTTGAAATTCAGCTGCCAACATAATGGGAAGTGGGGTGGAGGAGTTGACAAGTTCAAGGTTATTCTGTGTGTTGTACTAAGAAATTCCAGTTGCAGTTAATTGTTCTCGTGATTTATGAAGTGTAGAAGTGGGAGGAGAAAAAGGTGGATTCTGTGTAGCAAGCAAAAATTCTTTCACTTTGGAAAATGCCTTAGACGTACCAGATCTGTTTCTAATAAATCAATTGGAGAGAATATGTCTAGGAGTGATTGATATCCTGGATACTTTCTGGATGCCTTACAGTCAACTTCTCAGCTTTGCCAATCATAACAGAAGAAGCTATGCTTCATGTGTGTTCCTGACCTTCTATTCTTCCGGATCTAGTTGTGTGTTTTAATCATGGCAACTTTAAGATGTGTGGATTTCAATTCTCAGAATTCCTCAGGCAGCCATTCTGGGAGTTGAAGTTTACACATCTTAATGTTGCAAAGGTTGAGATACATTATTCTAGATGTTACACCCAATGATAGGGTGTAACCATTAGACATAGCAGCTTCTACTACTGTATTAGACTGCACTTTACTCTTGGGATGTGCTTGAGCTAGAATGAACTGATTTCAGTAGAGATAGTCCTTGGCTTGCAACTATTTCTTTAGTGACAGTTCAAAGTTCAATGGTTTTGGAAGAAAGTGACCTATGTACTTACTTAAAAACATTCCAGCATTCTCACAATTACATAATTAAAATTTGGCATGCATTTACAATGGATGCTGAAGTCAAATGATCTCCAATAGCAATCTTCCCAGCTAACTTGTGCCAAGCAAAGTCAACAGGGGGGGGGGAGCAGGATTTACTTAATGACTATGTGATTCACTTAACAACTGCAGTGATTCAGTTAATATCCATGGCAAAACAGGTGTAGAATCGGGTGCCACTCCCTAACTACTGTCTTGCTTAGCAACATAAATTCAGGTCCCAATTACAGGTGGTCCTCAATGTACAGCCATTCATTTAGTGAATGGTGAATGAGCCACGATGGTGCAGTGGGTAGAGTGCAGTACTGCAGGCTACTTCTGCTGACTGCCGGCTGCCTGCAATTTGGCAGTGCAAATCTCACCAGGCTCAAAGTTGACTCAGCCTTCCATCCTTCTGAGGTGGATAAAATGAGGACCCAGATTGTTGGGGGCATGAGGCTGACTCCGTAAACTGCTTAGAGAGGGCTGTGAAGCACTATAAATCTAAGTGCTATTGCTAGTGAGAGTTTGACCATACAATGGCCCATAACCAATCAGTGAAGCATCCCCCTGGTCATGTGATCAAAAGTCCTACGCTTAGCAACTGACTCATATTTATGACTGATGCAGTATCCCGGGGGATGGGTGGGTCATGTGATCACTTTTGGTGACCTTAGAACATGCAAAGTCAATGGGGAAGCCAGATGCACTTAAAAATTGTGTTACTAACTTAACAGCTGCAGTGATTCACGTAACAAGGACAAGAAAGATTGTAAAATAGGGCAAACTCATTTAACAACTGCCTTGCTTAGAAACAGAAATGTTGGTCTCCACCATTGCCCTAAGTCAAAAACTACCTGTATGGTTGCAAGTTGAGAACTACCTGTATGTATTTTCTGGGAACTAAGACGAGTTTTTTGCACATATATACTTATTATTGGAACAAAATTGACAGATAGTGGATTGCAGGATCTCCTTCCAGACTCATATATACCAGTGGCAATAGACTTTGAAACCAAGCCCTGCCTTTCCTGTGTTGACAGATCAAACAAGGAGATTTAAATCTGATTTTATTTTCACGTAAGGAGTGGCCCAAACAGAAATTACGTTTAAAAGAGCATTGATTTTTTTTATTAAGTTGCATGTGTCAATTATTTGCATTTTTGGAACCAAGGCTTTTTATGCTTAAAATAGATAAAGGTGTTTTAGAACATAACAAAACAGTTTGTTCTGATGAGTGCCTGGAAGGAACATTCCACAAACTTATTAAGTACAGTTTTCAACCAAGGAATTTACATAGTTTATTTTAAAGATTTTTTTTTAAAAAAAGATATAACAAGTATGAAAACACCTGTAAATACACTTGGAAATGGACTGGACTGTGAATATGACAGCTGCTGAACCAGTCAGCTGCTTTTCTTTTTGAACATATTTGCATGCACAAATTCCATTGGTTGGAAGGCTTCAGGACAACCACCTACCTGGTGAAACTATTAGTAGTAGCAATGGTTGAAATCCTGCTCCTCCGGTAAGTGCTATTACTCAAAACAATCTAATGATTACTGACAATTCTTAGATGGTTCAGATATAGGATGCCAGAGACAAAAATAATTCCCTTATAGAAGCATGCCTTTTGCAAAGCAATAATTTTAGTACCTTCATATTATGCATTCATTCATTCTGTTTATAGCGCTATCCATTTCACATACATGACTCTAGGCAGCTAACACACTTAAAAACAACACAATAGTTTTAGATAACAACCAAAATGAAAACCATTAAAAACACCAATTAAAACTTAATTTGCAGGAATGTAATTTGTTTTTACCAGTTTTCACTGTGCTGTAGCTGCAGTTTCCTTCAATTAAGTCATGCCATCGCTCGCAATTCTGGAAGTGTGCCTTCTCTGTTGTGTGGTCCCTGCCCTGTGAATTGTGGATTATTCACAAATTCTGGGCTGCTCTCATTCTGAAAAGCTTAAAATTCAACTCTTCTCCAAGGCTTTGGACGAGGTTGGTTGGAGCCCTGGGTGCAGGATATATTTGTTGTTAACCAGATTTGCCATCTTGGTTTATTTGTTGCTTAATTTTTATGCTGTGAACTGCCCAAAGTGGATTGAACTCTACATAAATAAATAACAATGTATTGCATTTTTATTTAGTAAGACACGTAGAATAAAGTGACTTTTTAAATTTTATTTAATTATAAGAATGCAACATGGTGCAGCCGTTCTGGTGTTACAATTGTTATACATATATAAATGTTACTTCACCATTTACAATCGTCTTGTTTGATACATTGTTTACTAATTATTCTAATCATCATAACTACTCAAGTTCCGACCTTGCCTTCTTCTATGTAACCACTGATAGAATTTATTCCACGTTTCATAACACTCAGATTCCCCCTTGTTTTTTTAATTCTAGGGTTAACCTGTCCAATTCTGCACAGGCCATAATTTTCCTTATTATCTCTGTTTCTGGCAGTATGCTTGTCTTCTTCCAGTATTGCGCATATATTATTCTAGCCACCATCAACACATGCACTATTAGATAAATTAAGTCCTTCCTATATCCTTCTGGTATTATTCCTAGGCGAAAAAAATTCTGGCTTAAATGGAATACACTCTCCCAACATTTATTCTACCCATGCCTGGATCAGCCTCCAATACTTTTTTTTGCAGCATTGCAGGTCCACCACATGTGAAGAAATGTGCCTGATACATCTTTGCACTTCCAACAATTTGGAGGTAGACTTTTGTGCTGTTTCCCTTCTGACAGCATCCTTCCGACTTTTTCTGCATCAATAGGGCAGTGTGGCTTCTTCTCCAGGACTAATCAGTAAATAAACCTGGGTTGTTCCTCGACTTTATGACAAGTCACTTAGTGACTGTTTGAAGTTATGACAGACTGCCCCACGGATATTTATGACCTGGTTCCAAAGTTTTGATGGCTGCCACCCAGTCATGTGACTGCATTTGGGGCACTTGGCTGGTGACCCACATTTATGGCCACATGCAGCAACCTGCAGTCCCACAGTTATGTTTGATGACTTTTCCCAGAAATCAGCATTTACTTCTGATTTTTGGACCCTACTGAACAATCGGTTTGCTTAACGACCACTGCAAAAAAAAAAGTTTGTAAAAAGAGGTGGATCAGGTGGTTCAAATGTCACAACTTATGACTATAAGGTCATAAGTCATTATGTACATTATAGTCATAAGTCAAGAACTACCTGTAGTTCTTTCTTCTTCTCCATCCCTTCCCCTGGAAATCAGAGCAATGCTGAAAAGGAAGAGCGGGGTTCTGACCTCCCGGGGTGTGGAGATCCTAATGTGCACTTTTGAGAATAATACATATACACCCTATAACAGGAAGTTTTAACACAGGCAGGGAGGGAGGGGAGAAAGGAATAGATGATGGAGGGGAGAGGGAGAGGGAGGGAGAGAGAGGAGGAGGAAGGAATAGATGATGGAAGGGGAGGGGAGAGGGAGAGGGAGAGAAGGAATAGATGGAGGGGAGGAGAGAGGAGGGAGGAAGGAAGAATAGATGATGGAGGGGAGGAAGGAGAGAGAGGGGAGGAGAAAGGGAGAGAGGGAAGGACGGAGGGAGAGAGGAAGGAATAGATGGGGGGAAGGGACAGAGAGGGAGGGGGAAGGAGGGGGAGAGAGGGAGGGAGGGGAGGGAAGTAAGGAATAGATGATGGAAGAGGAGAGGAGGGAGAAGGAGAGGGAGAGGGAGAGAGAGCGAACTGTAGTATAACACACACACACACACACACACACACACACCTCCCTCAACCCCAGTTCCAGAGCCCGAATCTCCGAACGCGCGTATCTCGTTGCAATGTGTGAATCCAGCGCTCGGCCCATTCCTTCCCGCTCGAGAAGCCTCCCGCCGCGGCGGCGGAGGGCGAGGGAAGGAGTCCCGCCGAGCGCTTGAGGGCGGGCGCCGGGGAGGAGCCGCCCTGCTCTCCAGCGAAGGGCAAAATCCGTCCGGAACTCCGCGGCCGGGAGAAGAAGTTGGAGAAGGAGCAGCCGAGGTGGCGGGGAGTCCCGTCGGCAAACAGACCGCCCAGGTAAAGAGCCAGGAGCCGGGGCTAATCCTGCCAGGCCGAACTCAGGTGGGGGAGAAAGCCGGTGGGTCGGGATCAGGCTTCCCCCATTTTTACGAGGCGGCGTCTCCCCGGCTAAGTCTCGATGGTGCGTTTCCCCGCGGGTTGCTTTCCGTTCTGACGCGCTTATTTTCCTCCTCTTCCCCAGCCACAACAACCCCGTAAGGTAGGCCGGGGCTCAGAGAGCTTTCGGCGCTGAATGGAAATTGGGGGGAAACTCCCCTGTTAAAGTCCGGCAGCCGCTTTGCTTCAGAAGCCTCGTCGTCTCCTTGCAGGGGAATCGCCGGGAAAGGCGGCGCGCGGGTCTTGGTTGTGGGGACGGAGACGAGAAGCCAGTTTGGGAGTCAAGGGGAGGAAAGTTAGGTGGGGGCATCGGCGCTATGGGCCTCTTTTGAGGAAGGGGAGAGTGCCAGGAAGGCGGTTAAAATGTCTAGGAATGTCTAGGTATTTTTCTTCCTGGGTTTCATCTGGAAAGAAAGCACTTCGGTGTTCCATTACAGCTATAGGCGTTGTGGGTGTATGAGTGTGTATCTATATCTATCTATCTATCTATCTATCTATCTATCTATCTATCTATCTATCTATCTAACATCTATCTATCTATCTATCTATCTATCTATCTATCCATCCATCATCATCCATCCATGCATCTGTCAATCATCATCAACATCCATCCATCCATCCATCCATCCATCCATCCATCCATCCATTTATCTGTCTATCTATCTATCGGTGTTAAGGTTTCCTGCTTTCTTCTGGACAGTGAACTTTTTTCCATCTACTGCATTCCAGCAGGTCCTTTTGACTTCAGACCCTCTATCTTTAAGCCTGGCGGTCTTCAACTCCCAGAATGGCTGGGGAGTTCTGGGAGTTGAAATCTGCCAGGCTTAAAGTTGCCAAGGTTGGAGACCCCTGGGCTAGCCTACAGCTCTGAAATTTACTGGTGGTCTCCTATCCAAGAGCTAACTAAGTTTGCCCTGCCCAACTTTCAAATCTAGGTTACTTTTTCATTCAGATGGATATGACAGAGAAAAGGGTGACTTGAGGACCTCTGTCTCAGTTTTGCAGGAAGAAGGCAAAGACAAACCACTGCAAATCTTGTCAAGAAAATTTAAAGGTCTTGAAGATGGCAGCCTTGTAAGCTCACTAACCTGGTTACCAGACCCACTGAACAGTTTGCAAATGATTTCATAAAATGTAGCCATCCGATCTCGGATGAGGTAGATCTTTGGCTAAGTCAAGAAAGACAATGTGTTGTTTTCCTACCCTAAAAACTGGGAACTTGGTGGCTCAGGCTGTTAATTGCCTGCACTTAAGTTCCAGCTGCCTACAACTGCTGTAGGCTTGAATCCCACCAGGCTCAAGGTTGACTCAGCCTTCCATCCTCTCGGGGTAGGTAAATTGAGGACCCAAGATTGTTGGGGGCAATTAGCTGACTTTGTAAAAATGCCGCTTAGTAATAAGCAGGCATATACAATGGAATGAAGGCTATTGCTGAGCACACTGGGTTGTATCCCAAAAATTGTAAGCCGCCCTGAGTCTTCGGAGAAGGGCGGCATATAAATGTAATTTAAAAAAAAAACTTACAACTTGGTGCCCTCCAGCTGCACTGAGACTGAAACTCCAAATTTCCAGGGTTAGGCCAAGCCTATTTTAATTTCTGGAAGATGTTCTGTAAACAGATCTGAAGAACACCAGGCCAAGAAAGACTAGATTAGATGATTAGTTTAGGACTAAGGGAACCCAGCCTTCGCTCAGGATAATTTCCTAAACAGTGTTAATTATTGCATATAAACTGCCTCAACCACTTTGGAGATATCGTAGGATTAAATAAATATATTCTGTTGATGTCCTGAGATTGCCTCCCAACACTGAAACTTCCTGGAGTTAAACCTAGACCCAGATTTCAATCACAGTAATATGACCTGATAGCTGTTTTTTCAAAGAACCATGCTATATTAAGAAACCAGCTCGATACCCGTGCTTCGCTATGAAACTATGTTGTCAGGCTTAGTTTTTGTGGAGGAAAATAAGGAAAAAACAATTGTGCCTCTGCCTACCAGCATCCATTGGTATTCATCTGGCTAGCGTCCTGTCAGTGTGTGAGAGAGTTGAGGGCTGTTTGGAAACTGAAACAGTATTTGCTGTGTGAGCAAGAAGGAGACAGCAAGGAGCCTGGGAGTGACTTAGCTCAACTGTTCTGTACTAAAGCTGCTTGGTGCTGTGAAAAACTGAAATGCCTCTCCTCTGCTTGTGTTTTGCATTTGGAACAGATTTCTTTTCAGGTGGGGAATGGGAGTAGAACTCCTTAGCATCAGAGCATGTTAATAATAATATACAAAATCAGTGGTGGGATTCAATTTTTTTTACTACCGGTTCTGTGGGTGTAGCTTAGTGAGCGTGGCAGGAGAAGGATACTGTAAAATCTCCAGTCAGAGGTGGTATTTGCCAGTTCTTCAAACTACTCAAAATTTCTGCTACCAGTTCTCCAGAACTGGACAGAACCTGCTACCACCTCTGTACGATATACTAATGATCTGATGGTCATTTCGAAAAATCTTTTCTTAGTGAGCACCTAGAAGCCAAGAGGAACATACGTGCCAAATTTCAAGTTTGTAGGCTTTACGGTTCTGGAGATTTTGTAATGATGCGTGTGTGGTATTTTGTTTTTATAGATAGATTTACAAGCCCCTAAACATCTCAGTAGCCCTACAGATACAGGTGTATTGAAGATGTGGTGCCATATCTAGATTCAATCCCCTCCATCTTGGCTCAGCAATATGTCACCAACGTGATACAAATCTATACTTTTCATCCACACTGCAGAGAAGAAGGCTAACCTGATCTTGCTTTTGTGGTGTAGAAATAGAATGTTGTGCAATTTTTCCATCTGGTAACCTCTATGAAGCTTGAGCCCCAATTTTCTCTTTTTTTCTCTATTACTCTCTTATCTGTGCTGCCTCTCTCTGACCTCAAATTTTCTGCTGCTATCTGAAATATTGCGAGTTTTTGCTGCTGCTGTTCTTTATATTCTTTTGCACAATCGGCAGGAAAGTTTGTTAGCAAGTGGCTCTGTGCTTTTCTCATCTAATCAGCGCAGTGGTGGGATTAACATTTTTTTACTACTGGTTCTGTGGGCGTGGCTTGGTGGGCGTGGCAGGAGAAGGATACTGTAAAATCTCCAGTCAGAGGTGGTATATGCCGGTTCTCCGAACTACTCAAAATTTCTGCTACCGGTTCTCCAGAACTGGTCGGAACCTGCTGAATACCACCTCTGATTCAGCAGGTTCTGACCAGTTCTGTAGAACCAGTAATGGAAATTTTGAGTAGTTTGGAGTACCAGTAAATGACACTTCTGACTGGAGATTTTACAGTATCCTTCCCCTGCCACGCCCACCAAGCCACACCCACAGAACTGGTAGTAAAAAAAATTGAATCCCACCACTGTTTTGGATGAAATCTCACATTGTGGAGACATCTCAAGGGTAGGGAGCACATAGGAACGCTGGTGGCTCAGAAAGAACCCAAGGACTTTGGCTGCAAAAAGTCTTAGGTTCAGCTTTGATATCTCCCAACAGAGAAGAAAAAAGCTGATTTTAGGGATTCCTTGCCAATTAGTATGAGTGAGAGATGAATAGAAGCTTTCTGTTGTTCAGTGACTAAGTCATGTCCAATTCTTCAAAACCTACGGATCACAGCATGTCAGCCACCCCCGCACCTCCACCACTCTTCCCCAGAGTTTGTCCAAATTCATGTTCATTGCGTCAGTGACCCTACAACCACCTCATCCTCTGCCATCCCCTTCTCCTTTTGCCTTCCTTCTTTCCCAACTTTGGTGCCTTTTCCAAGGAGTCCTTTCTTCTCATTTGGTGACCAAAGTAATTGAGCTTGGGCTTCAGCATCTGTCCTTCCAAAGAACCATCAGGGTTGACTTCCTTTAGGATTGACTCACCTCTTCGTCTTGCAGTTCAAGTGACTCTTAAGAAACTTTTCCTACACCACAGTTCAAAAGCATCGATTCTTTGCCGCTCAGCCTTCCTTATGGTCCAACTGTCACAGCCATTCATTATACTGGGGAAAACCAATAGCTTTAACTCTAGAATAAAAAGCTTATCAGTCTTTTTTTAAATTGATTTTGTGCCAGCAAATCATGTTTCCCCGAGGCACTGCTTTAAATATATATCTGGGTTCTGGGAACCTCCCCCTGTGATCAAAGTCCACTGTCTATCACTACCGGTAGTAGGGCAAGGAGAATGTATTTCCTGGGACATTGCTTTTAACTAGCTCATTATAGGTTTTGTGATAATCTTGGATTAGAAATTAGGGGTGTGTAGTTCTCCTCCTGCTAGGGCTTTACCTCCTAGTTCAGGGATGTTAAACTCTATTTCATGGAGGGCTGCATCAAGGTTATGTTCAACCTCAGGGGTCCAGGGTAGGCATTACCAGAGTGGGTGTAGCCAGCTCAACTTGTGTCAGGGGTCTGTGGTGGCCCCAAAGCGCTCTACCAGTGAAAACGGGCTCCCGAGTTCCATTTTCAACTGCAATAGTTTCCTGCAACCCTCTGCTGCTGAAAATGGAACTTGGGAGGGCTACCTGCAGCCCTCCCAAACTCCATTTTAGGCTGCAACAGTTTCCTGAAACCCTCTGCCAGTGAAAATGGACTCCCGAGCTCCATTTTCGGTTGCAATAGCTTCCTGCAACCCTCTGCCGCTGAAAACGGAGCTCCAGAGGGCTACCTGCAGCCCTCCCAACCTCCGTTTTAGGCTGCGACGATTTCCTGAAACCCTTTAACAGCGAAAACAGACCTTGGGTGGGCCACTGCCCTCCCGAGCTGCATTTTCGCTGGCAGAATCACCGTAAGTCAGTCCTTCGCTGTTTCCAGGGTGGTCCCACGGGCCAGATCTAAGCCCCGTGGGCTGGATCGGGCCTGCTGGCCTTGAGTTTGACACCCCTGCCCTAGTTGCTGCTTAGCTGTACACTGAATTCTCACAAAATTCTCATAGGGTGCCTTCTTTCTAGCCGCATGCTTTCCTTTGATCTGATTTAATGTACCTTTTCTTTAGTTTGTACAACTGCTCCTGAAATTTCTTGTGCTTGCGAAATTAGTGTGTGGCAATACCCTAATGCAGTGTTTCTTTTTTTAAAAAAAAATTCTTACTTTTCCTGTTTTTAAAAATTACGAAGGACCTCAAAGGAACTTTGCATGGTTTATACTGATCAAGATTTGTCATATGAAAAATCAAAAGTGATACATTTCTGCACTATTTTTTGAATTATATAAAAATAATAACAATCCCATTCAATATTAACTTAAAATATTTTTTCAAGAAAAACCCAAATAATGAGAAGAGTGGCATTGTTTTAAATTTTTGCAAATATCTTTAATATTTTGCAGGACTCTGAGAGGGATTTAAATGACTCCCCGGGAGTCCTTGGACAAACAATTTAAATAACATTCCTCTAATAATAAATGTGTGGATGCAAACGATCAAAACACCGGGTTTCTCTTCAAAAAGGGGATAGATTTCATCATCACGTTCTTTGAATTATTTCTCTCTTTCCTCGTTCTTTCGGTCTCAAGATTTCCAAGGTATTTAAAGAATTAAGGCTGTGCAAATCCTTCAAAAGAGATGCTTTCAAACACAGAGGGCCATGTATGAAGCACCTCTTTTTGAATCCTTTAAGAAAGCGAATCTTTTCAAGATTTGTAGAGCTGCTTTGAACACTTCCCTTGCTCCTTTTTGTAAGCACCTCTCAAATTTCATTCTTTTGAAATAGCTGCAGACATTGAAATAGTTGCTAGCCAGTGTTTGCGTTTGTTGCACAAACGGGACCTGTAACAAAACGTTGCACTATGTTTGGGTGGTTTACAATAACTTAAAAATGCAACATAGAAAACATGACTATGTTTGACATGAAAACATCCATACAATCCCAAGGCATGGCAACCGTCAAAAATATGAGCCAGTTTCCAAGCGTCTGAATTTCCAAATGGGTAACCGTGTCGTTGTGACTGATTTTATTATCTTTTTTCCAGCAGATGTTAAGTAAATGCTGTAGTGCAGGGGTGTCAAACTCGATTTCTTCTTCTTCTTCTTCTTCTTCTTCTTCTTCTTCTTCTTCTTCTTCTTCTTATTTTATTTCAAAAATACATATTCATTTACATTTTAACAGTACTGTGTCAAGCGTTACAATTCTTTTCCATATCAATATGCTTCTCTTCTCTAACCATATATACAACATTTCCCATACCTCATAGAACTCAGACTCCTCTTTACCTTTCAGTTTCCTCGTAAGCCTATCCATCTCGGCACAATCAAGTATTTTGTTTATTACCGTGTTCTCAGAGGGTACCTCATCTACTTTCCAGCTCTGGGCATAAGCAATTTTTGCCGCTGTTATTATGTGTTGTATGACGTATGGGATATGTTTCTTTAAATTTCCTTTAATCATCCCCAATAAAAATGTTTCTGGTTCAAATCCAATATCATACCCTGTAATTTCTTGTATCCATTTCCTCAATTTTTCCCAATATTTTTTAGCTTTGGGGCATTGCCACCACATATGATAGTATGTTCAAACTGGATTTCTTCAAGGGCCAGATCAGCATTGTAGTTCTCTGGCCAGGGGGGTGAGGGGGGTAGACTTCAGCACTTTGCTGGCCAAAATGGGGTGTGGGTGGCCTCCCTTAGCCCCCTCTCCATGCCTCATTTTGGCTGACAAAGTACTACAAATGGCTGTCCAGGGCGAAAATGGGGCACAGGGGGGCCATGCGCAGTCCCCCCGTGCCCCGTTTTGGCTGCCAGAAGCACCGCAGGCCGGTCCTTTGCTATTTCCAGGCTGGCCCTGTGGGCCAAATCTAGGCAACCTGCAGGCTGCATCCAGACCACGGGCCTTGAGTTTGACACCCCTGCCATAGTGGTTAAGCCAACGTCAGAGATACTAAGTGAATGTAGCAGTTGTTAAGCAAACTTATATACCCAATGGCTGTCTTTTGCAGAAACCTGGAAGCAAATACTGATTTACAGCCAAAAAAAATGTCATAAATGGTAGTCACATGACAGCGGGACACACTGCAAATAGCTATAAAACTGGGCTGGTTGCTAAACACTCAAAATGCAATCATGTGACTGTGGAAAGGAAGCAGTCAGAACTTTGAAACCAGGTCATAAATGTCTATGGCGATTGTCAGTCCTCCAGGTCATGGTTGTCTCAAAGGTACTTTTTCAAGAGGCAATTGGACATTCTTGTTTTTTCTTGGAAGATGTTTTGCTTCTCATCCAAGAAGCTTCTTCAGCTCTGACTGGATGGTGGGGAATGGAAGGATTTATGTTCCTTGCAGACAGCTGGTCATTTGCATCCTTTTAGAGGGTCATTGAGGCTGCTTGGAGGTTTACCTGTGTCCTCAGTTGTCCCAGAGGTGCTTTTTCAAGAGGCAACTGGACTTCCTTGTTTTTTCTTTGAAGATGTTTCACTTCTCATCTAAGAAGCTTCTTCAACTCTGACTGGATGGTGGGGAATGGAAGGATTTATGTTCCTTGCAGACAGCTGGTCATTTGCATCCTTTTAGAGGGTTGTTGAGGCCACTTGGAGGTTTGTCTGTTTTCCTCAGGGTCATCTGAGTGGTGCAAATGGGTGTGGAGCCTTCTTGGAACTGCTGCAAGGACTGTGTTGTGGAGCCGTGCTTTCTACAGGATATTTTCTGCCCTTCACTGTTGAACCGAGGCCCAAGCTGTTGGGGATGAGTTTGTGTTGTTTCCATCTCAAACTGAAACACAAATGCTTCCTGTAGCCTGCAATTTTTTTTTCGGAAATCCGCTCATACTCCTGCACCCTTCAAAGGGTGTTCATCCCAAAATGCATAGCTAAATGTCTATAGCAGGGCTCCCCAAACTTGAAGACTTGTGGACTTCAATCCCAGACTGGACTTTCTGTTTTATTTCTTTGAAGATGTGTCGCTTCTCATCCAAGAAGCTTCTTCAGCTCTGGGGAATGGAGTGGATGAGAAGCGAAACATCTTCGAAGGAAAAAAAAAAAGCCAAGAAAGTTGCCTCTTGAAAAAGCACCTTTGGGACAACGGGATCATAAGTAGCTGTGGGAGGTCTGTTGTAACTAAGAATCCAACCGGAAATCAAGGACTAACTGTAATTAAAACCCAGATCAACAGTTAAACTCACGTTATCCTTAAACTATGGCTAGGATTATTCCAGGATGCTAAGGCCTGCTCATAATCTTCAGGATATGAGCGATGCATAAACAGCTGGAATACAAGGCGTGGCAAGGCATGGCAAGAAAAGCCCAGGCGGGGACTGTGGGCATCTTCTGGGTGAGGCTAAGCCAGAGGATAAATGTCAGTAAACGTGTAAAAGACAGGCTGAATTCAGCCCTTAATAGCCTCTTGTAAAAGATGACACATGGCTTACTTAAGGCTTAATGGCACAGCTGCACAAGCTGCACATGCACCCCCATTCAAATCATGTCTCTAGCCGCATCTCTCAGAGAAAAAAAAGGCTGATTTATTAGGAGTTGACATGTCGGCATTTCCTGGCATGTCAACTCCTAATAAAGCAGAAAATATGAGAATTGTTTTTAAGGCTAAACAATAGGCCTGGCAGCACCAATTCTATATTTTCTGCAAACATGCATTTCCTTTGTAAGCCTGAGCTCACGGATAGAGCCAGTTTGGTTTAGTGCAGGACTGTCAAACTCACAGCACACGGGCCGGATGCGTCATGTGCTTGGCCATGCCCACACCCGGTTTAGGGAAGGGAGGGAAAGTCAGGATATGTCACGTGATGCCACCATGATGACGTGAGTTTGACACCCCTGGTTTAGTGGTTAGGGCACTAGGCTGGAAGGCAGGAGACCATGAGTTCAAGTCCCTCCTTAGCCATGAAAGGCAACTAGGAATCTTTGAGCCAGTCACTCTCTCTCTCAGCTCAGCCCCACCTCACAGGGTTGTTGTGGGGAAAATTGGAGAAGGAAGGCATTCTGGATATGTGTGCTGCCTTGAGCTAATTCTAAAATTAATAAACACAAATATAAATATATAAATTAGGAAATATATTTTGTTTGAAACAGATATATTAAGTTGAGCATTTGCCTCCTCTGGTGGCCCTGAAAAACTACTCTCTCTTCTGAAGCAATTTCTCATTTTAAAATACAAGCAGGGCTGGGCTGCTGGGGGTTTGCAGGGTGCAGTTCAGAGAATCCCCAAATCCCACTCTTGGCTGGCCTTGCCCCACCCATCCCGCCCCTCCCAGGAGTTCCCACGCAGCCCGTTTTGGATGCAGGTAAGTGCAGGGTGTGCACAGAGAGTCGGGGAGGGCGAAAAACGGGCCTCCCAGAAGTTTGGGAAGGCCAGAAATGGGCCCGTTTCCAGCTTCTAGAAATCCTCTGGAGCCCAGGGAGGCTGTTTTCGCCCTCCCGGAGGCTCAGAGAAAGCCTCTGGTCTGGGGAGCGTAAAAATGCGCCCCCATCCACCGTGCAGGAGGCACTAGGTACAAGCCCACATGGCACACACCCAGCAACCAGGCAGAGAACCCCTTGCTGAAATTTTTGAAGCCCACCCCTGAATACAACCCCCTCTCAGAGTTATTTAGATAACAGAAACCATTTCAGAGTAGTGATCTACATCATCACGAGGCTGTCAGGACTCCAACAAATCCACCCCTATTCAGATCATAAGTCTCTAGCCTCATCTCAGAGAAAAGAAAATTGATTTATTAGAAGTGGCCATGTTGGTGTTAGCTGGGTGCAGCCGATACTAAAATACATCATTCATTTCCCCCTTGACCCTGGTCTTCCCCCCCATCCCCTGGATCTGTATTCTCCAGTGGGGCACATCTATCCCCAAGAGTCATCAATCATGATCTCCAGTAATTTTCTTGCCTTCCAACCACTTTGGGCTGCCAGGGTGATTATCTAGGCACTTAAGGCACTTAAGAAATGCACTGTTTTCCCCCACTCCCTTTTTCTGACAGCTAAAAAGACCAAAGGAGTATCTTTATAGTTGACAGAGGCATCACTTTGGCACTCTAAGGCTGAATCCACGCAGGATAAATTACCGTATAATTTTTAAGGGTGGAAATCTTCCTAGCTTTTTCCAGGTCATTTGTGATCCAACCACATGCTGTCCTTTCTCTCATCAAAGAAGTATAGCAAACAGAATCACCCTATGCCTGAGCCATTTTATAGCAGCTGAGGACTTCACAATGGCTTTAAATGTTGAAGGAGAAGAAGGTTCCTGAAGAATTTGCCATCTGAGGCAGCGTCTTTTCCCCTAATAGCAGAGCTGGCCCTTTCATCTGGCAGGAATAATATGACCTACCACATTCCAAACATGGTTTCCTTTGACATACTTTCTTCTGGCAGCCTAATGCTTCTTGAGCTATTTTATTTCAGGTAGGGTTCACCTAATAGTGTTTTGAACAGGAAGCCTACTGAACAGGTAGTTCAATATATATATTGAACATGTGTGTGTATGTGTGTGAGTGTATGTGTGTGTGTGTGTGTGTATATATATAAATATGTAGGTCTTGGTGTATTCGGGTCTTGTCCCGTGTAAGATTGAGAATACCTTGCAGCGTTTTGTGAAATCTCATCCGTCATCTTCAGGCTGGTGTCTTCAGCTTCGTTCTCCTGGGAAAAGCGAAGCTGAAGACACCAACTTGAAGACAAACGATGGCAACGCCAATCGTCTCAATCTTACCAGACAAACTTCAACCTAAGACCAACTCTCTACCCGTGAAAATCTACAAAAACAAATATAAATATATATGTATATATATATATGTATATATATATATGTATATTATACATAGACACACGATATATACACAAATATATAAATATATATTTTATATACACACACAAAATATATAAATACATATTTTAAACATATAGGCTACCTGTTCAATACACGCACACACACACACATGTATGTATGTGTGTATATATATATATATACGTGTGTGTGTGTGTGTGTGTGTGTGTGTACCAGTGGTGGGATTCAAAAAATTTTTACTACCGGTTTGTGGGCATGGCTTGGTGGGCATGGTGTGACTTGGTGGGCGTGGCTTGGTGGGCATGGCAGGAGAAGGATACTGTAAAATCTCCATTCCCACCCCATTCCACGAACCTGCTTTCCAGCTCCTTTCTCCTGTGCAGGGCAACCAAAGAAGACCCAGCCGATCAGCTGGGATTCGGGAGGCAGAGAATAGATGGGGGCAGGGCCAGTCAGGGGTGGTATCTGCCGGTTCTCTGAACTACTCAAAATTTCTGCTACCTGTTCAATATACCGTGTTTCCCCGAAAATAAGACCTACCCCGAAAGTAAGACCTAGCACCATTTTCTAAACCTGCCCTAATATAAGACCTACCCCCAAAATAAGACCTAGTGTAAATCTCCAGTTCCAGGAAGACTTTTCAGGGAGCAACCGTGCACCCGCGAAACACCCCCCCCTACACACTCACACCCACTATTTGGCACCATAAATATATAAGACCTACCCCGAAAATAAGATCTAGTGTGTTTTTGGGAGCCAAAAAATACACACCAGAGGTGGTATTCAGCAGGTTCTGATCAGTTCTGGAGAACCAGTAGCAATATATATAGGCTACCTGTTCAAAACACTATTAGGTGAAGCCTACCTGAAATAAAATAGCTCAAGAAGCATTAGGCTGCCAGAAGAAACTGTGTCAAAGGAAACCATGTATATATGAGCAAACAAATATAAAAATTTCCATCCTGCCCTCAGACATTCAAAAGACATAGTCAAATATTTTCCATCACAGTTCATGCAAAGCTAATAAAATTGCCAAACAGTTGTTTCATTCGGGAGTGGAGTGGATATTTGCTAACTCTTGACAATAGGCCTGATAATATTACTCCAACAGACTTGTATAATGACCCGGTTTTGTTGGAGAGAATATAATTTTATTTCAGCCACATGGATATCTTGCCACTCACTACAAGTAGTCCTTGACTTATGACCACAATTGACCCCAGAATTTTTGTGGCTAAGCAGGACAGTTGTTTGAATGAGTTTTGCCTATTTCACGACCTTTCTTGCCATAGCTGTTAAGCCAGTGGCTGCAGTTGTTATGTTAGTAACGCAGTTGTTCTGTGAAACTGGCTTCCCTATTGACTTCGTTTGTCGGATGGTCACAAAAGAGGATCCTGTGACCCTGGGACACTGCAGAAATACCTGCCAATTGTCAAGCACCTGAATTTTGATCATGTGACCATTACATGATCAATTACAGCACCACCAAAGGAAAAAAAAAGGGAAAGATGGTGTTGGAAGAATTATCCTTCTGGGTTCAGTTCCAAGTGGGGAAAAAGACACTGGAAACATGGAGGCTGTTTGGAAAGATGGTTTAATGGTGGACAGGACCACATGGCTTGGAGTTCCAAACTGGAAAGGACGATCACATGCTTCAAGATGTTGGGTGAAGGGAAAGAAGGAAAAAGGGGCAAGATGCTGAGAGTGCAATTGTTTTATACCCTCTGTTGGGCCCCACCTTAGTGTTTCCTGCTCCTGTGTAAGAAATGTATCCCATTGGCTGTCGGACTCCCAGGGGCAGGGATCTTAGCTAACTTTGTAGGCTTTGTCTGGACCACATGGCTTCACCTGAGTGCTGGCTGATGCAATCTTCCCAGGCCAGGTGGTGAGATGGGCAGAGACCTTTGTTACTGTGGCCCAGGCCTTAATGGCCTGCCCATTAACAAAGGTGGGGGTGAGCTTCTGCTTCTGAGGTAAGTTTCTGCTTCTGAGTTTCTACATCTCTTTTTAGGGGAAATATTCTACCTTTTTAATACATCCTAGGATATTTCATTTTTCTAGGAGAGGGGTGGATGCTAACTTCCTACAATAGTATGTTAAGAAGCAAAACAATATGTTCAAAGAAACTTGTATTTGTCTTTGGGCTTCACATACAATCCAGGCCATTGTTAGCAAATAAATTAATGGTTCTATAGCACTTTTGTTTCAAAGTAATCCTGGCCTGGCCAGAGGGGAAGAAGTAAGCATTTACTTTTAAATTAAAAGTAAATGTCTTCTTAGAAGGTAAGAAAGGATGGATGTGGCACAACTTGCCTGCTTGTTTTCTAGTAAAATAATAATAATTAGCCGTGTTTGCCATAGCTGCAGTCACTACGACAAGCAGTTTAACATGCTCTTTTCATTCCAGATGTATACATTCACCAACAAGGTTGAAGGCATCGGGGGTTTACTGAGCCTTCACTAGCATATAGAGCAGTGATGACTAGCCGTTTCGGCACTGAGTGTGCAAAGTGAATGCACGCATGCGCGCACAAACCCCCAAAATGCAATGGGTGTGCATTTCCCATGCATGCCCCCCCGTGCATGCCCCACCCCTCACGCATGCACGCACGCACATCCCCTGCACGTGGGGTGTCCCACAAGCACATCAGAGACCAAAGACCAGCTGGCTGGTGGGAGGCGCGCATGCATGTGTATCAGAGCTGAGATGGGGGGACGGCTTGCGTGCCTGCAAAGAGGGCTCTGAGTACCATCTGTGGCATGCGGGCCATAGGTTCACACCATCACGGATATAGAGTATTTCTTTATTTGTATCCCATTTTATACCATCTGGCAGACGGTACAGAATAATAAAAAGAAGGACAAATAGGCTGAAAAACAGCTTCTATCCCAGGGCAGTAGCTCTTTTGAATTGTGCTGTATAGTGCAGTGTTGGTGTGGTGTCGGGGGTTTTCGGTTCAATGTGTGGAGGGTGTTTGTGTTTATTTTCACGGTCATGATGAGCACTGAAGATGGTGTTTGATTTCATTGTATGAGGTGCAGTGACAATAAAGTAAAGTAAACTAAAGCAGGACTAGAATTCACAGTCTCCTGCTTTCAAGTCTGGGCTCTTAACCACTAGACCGAGCTGGTTCTACTATGCACCTTCATCACTTCCTAGGGTGCTATTTTACACATGACTGTTGTTATTTAGATTTAGGTCATAGGGAAAGAAAAATACCAAGTAGGTGTTGCTCCTTAACTTCTTATCAGAAGTCATTTGCAAGAATGTTGTTGGGCGTGACTTATCTTTTGGCAACTGCCACCATCAATGTAGATGATAAATTATTGTCCCTGTTAAAGTGTGTGTGTGTGTGTGTGTGTGTGTGTGTGTGTAAAAGATACCAAAATCCCCAGAACATTTTATTAAGTCAAGCAGCTGAGTTATTTTTCCAATTAACAACAGATCTTTTTCATTCTGAGAGCAACAACAGAACGTGACAATAGTCTTCTTTCGTTGCTCCAAATGAAGCACTTAGGTTAAGACTAATAAGTGTAGGGTGTATCCTGATTCCTGGATTAATTAAACACAGACCCGATAATCAGGGACAAAATAAGTGATGGCTGTTGCAAGCTTCAAGTTGTTTTTCGTTTCCCAGGTCTTAGGGAAAACAGAAATGCATTGTTTTGGTCAAGGGTTCATTAGGTTAACAATATTTTATTTTTTATTTTAAGTACAGTGGTTTTATTGTTTCAGTATGTTTTAATTTTTTTTTAAAAAAATGTTGTGTATTTGTACAAACACAAAACCAAAATGTAAACTTGATAGTAAATATTTTTTTTATAAACCATCATAATTCAATTTGCTGGAAAATGGAAGTGAAGACACTAGTATTTGCCTGTGGATGAAATGATTCTAAGGAGTTGAATTACCAAAATCCTTCCTGGGGATCAATCAACAAACTTCAACCATTTGACTCTAAAATAGCCGTGGGCAAACTACGGCCCGGGGGCCGGATTCGGCCCGTTCGGCTGTTCTATCCGGCCCGTGGAGCCGAAAGAGCGAAGGGTTCTCTTGCTCTCCCAGAAGGCTACGTGAAGTAATCTAACTTTGAATTTATATTAGTTCACACAAACACTCCATCCATGCTTTTGTTCCAGCCCTCCGGTCCAGTTTAAGAACCCATTGTGGCCCTCGAGTCAAAAAGTTTGCCTACCCCTGCTCTAAAAGAACACAAGCCAAAAAATAATAAAAATAATAATACAGTAACAATACTACTCCATCTATCACTTCAATAACAAGTTCTATTAACTCTTCAATAATTCTTCAATAACTCTTCTTACATTTATTTGCCACCCCTCTCACCACATGGTAACTCTTAATCTGCAAATGCTTTTTTTTTAAAAGATGAGTATTCAATAAATTCATGAATATCAGAATCATAGAATAACAGAGTTGGAAGGAACCTTGAAGGGTCTTCTAATCCAACCTCCTCATACCATTCCAGACAAATGGTTATCCAATCTCTTCTTAAAAACTTCCAGTGTTGGAGCATTCACAACTTCTGGAGGCAAGTTGTTCCACTGGTTAATTGTTTTTACTGTTAGGAAATTTCTTATTAGTTTTAGATTGCTCCTCTCCTTGATTAGTTTCCATCTACTGTTTGTTGTTGTTGTTGTTGTCTTGCCTTCTAGTGCTTTGGAAAATAGGGTGACCCTCTCTTCTTTGTGGCAGCCCCTCAAATATTGGAATACTATCATGTCAACCCTAGTCCTTCATTTTACTAGACTAGACAAACCCAGTTCCTGCAACCATTCTTCATACGTTTTAGCCTCTAGCCCAGTGGTGGGATTAAAAATTTTTTACTATCGGTTCTGTGGGCATGGCTTGGTGGGCATGGCAGGGGAAGGATACTGTAAAATCTCCATTCCCACCCCACCTCACTAACCTGCTTTCCAGCTCCATTCTCTCTGTACCACTCTGCTCCAGCCCCCTAACCATCTTTGTTGCTCTTCTCTGCACTCTTTCCAAAATCTCTGCATCTTTTTTACAAAATGGTGACCAAAACTGGATGCAGTATTCTACGTGTGGTTTTACTAAAACTTTATAAAGCCGTACTAATACTTCGCATCTTGATTCTATCCCTCTGTTAATGCAACCTACTATAGAGCAAGGTACCACATATACTGTACCTGTGCATTTGATTTTTTGTTTGATTTCATTTTCCCTGCCACAATGAGATATTCACAATCCAGCCTGCGCCAGCCAGCAACCTCATATACCCACCCCAATAGCATTACAAGCCAGGTGAGGAAGGGATCTAGCCCACACGTGGCAGAGTTTATATCCCCAATGCCTCTGAATACTTGCTCAGGATTGTAGCCAAGCAAACTGCATGTTTCATCCAACATTAGTTGCATTACTGGTATCCCAAAAAACTCAAGTATCCCCAAATTAAATGATCACAGATAACTGGGCTACTACATTAAATAATAGCAATTTGCATTGAATGATAATAAAAACAAGGACAAATAGGCTGAAAAACAGCTTCTATCCTAGGGCAGTAACTCTATTGAATTCTACTGTATAGTGCAATATTAATGCAGTATGAGGTTTTCAATGCAATGTATAGAATGTGAAGGATGTGTGTTTGTGGTTATTTTCAGTCATAATATTCACTGAAGATGGTATTTAATTTCACTGTATGAGGTGCAATGACAATAAAGTAAACTAAACTATTTTAAAAACATATTTAAACATATTATAAGGCAACATTTACTAGGACTATGCAGTCTGGGTATCAGAAAACATTGGTGATGTTAGTTCCATTTATAAATGACATCTTTCTATTTTAAAGATAAATGTTTAATAATATTGTCTTTAGAACAGAATAGAAATGCTATTGATTTAGCTATCTGACCATATCTAACATTGTTTTTAAAATGTGCATTTAAATGCTGGAAGCCGAAGGCTCTGTAAATTTTCGTGACACAATCAGATTTCACATCTGTGTTGTTTTCTGATGCGTTGGCCAAATAAATTGCTCTCTGTTCTCCTAGATTGTATAATAGCTAGCGAGGCCCCTGCTGAATTCACTTCAAAAGGGTTTTACAGTAAAGATGGTTCTATAATCATGAACCAAATCTTAGGATAGCTTATATTTCAGTCCAGTTGCCAATGTGTGTTTGCTGTTCTAATTCAGAATATGGTGCCAGATGACTGGTGCAAAGTTCTGCTTGGACCTTTCTCTGGTCAGCATCTGTAGCTGACTAGTTTGGCAGCTTAATCTGATATGATGCTTCAGACAGGGCCAGGCCATGTAATTTAGTCAACTCTGTTTATTTTTATTTATTTATTTATTTATTTGATTAGTTAATTGCTTACAAGATAATAGGTATAAGTATAAACATAGTTATAAATACATGGATACATATAAGAAAATAAAAGAAACAATAGGACAGGGATGGTAGGCACTTTGGTGCGCTTTTATACCTACAAACCTCTTAGGAAAGGGGTGAGGTCAATAGTAGACAGTCTAAGGTTAAGGTTTTGGGGGTTTGGAGAAGAAACCACAGAGTCAGGTAGAGTATTCCAGACATTGACCACTCTGTTGCTGAAGTCGTATTTCCTGCAATCAAGTTTGCTGCGGTTAACCATGAGTTTGTATCTCTTGTGTGCTCTTGTATTGTTATGGTTGAAGCTGAAGTATTCATTGACAGGTAGGACATTGCAATGTATGATTTTATATACTAAGATCGGACCGAAGACGGCGTAGTTCTAGGTTTTCTAGGTCTAGAACATCAAGTCTGGTGGCATAAAGTGATGAGATGAGAGTGGAGAACTCTTCTTGTGAAATATTTCTGGACTTTCTCTACTGTGTTAATATCAGATACGTAATGTGGGTTCCAGACTGGTGAGCTGTATTCAAGTATTGGTCTAGCAAATGTTTTCTATGCTCTAGTTAGTAGTGTGATATTACCGGAGAAAAAGCTACGTAGGATTAGGTTAACAACTGTTAATGCCTTTTTGGCTATGTAGTTACAGTGGGCTCTAGCACTTAGAGCATTTGAGATGAGTACTCCAAGGTGCTCTTCAGCAACAGCAAATACTTCCCTTCTTCCCAGGTTTGACCTATTCAGTTAGTCATCTCGCTCAGCTTAATAGCAGGACTGGCCATCAGAGTTAATAAACTGAAGAAGATACTTTTTATTTAACTCTGAAAAACAACCAGAAGACAAAAGAACCTGTTATTATTTTAAGTCTATCCTAAGCCAGAGTTGGATGGATGATACATGCCCTTGAATGCCAGCTCCTAATTGGATGGTCAGCAAAGTAGCAGGTAGGTTAGAATAGCTCAGAGACATCTGGAAGGTCATATATTTGTCAGTCCTGGATCCATCTTGAATCAGATTTGGAACACTGACAATATTGTTCACTCCTTTCCTAAATATTTTACAGGATAAATCAGCTCAAGGACTTGGGAGTTCAACTAGGAAAGTACTTTTCTTTACTAATTCAGAATGTACAAGTAGTCCTTGACTTAACAACAGTTTGTTAAATGATATTCTAAGTTACGACAGCTCTGAAAAAGTAACTTATGACTTTTTCATAAAACGGTGACTTAGCACCTGTTTTTCACACTTGCGATATTATAGCATCTCCCTGGTCACGTGATCAAAATTTGGATGCTTGGCAACTGGAATGCGTTTATGATGGTTGCAGTGTCCCAAAAATAATCTTTTGTGACCTTCTGACAAGCAAAGTCAATGAGGAAGCCAGGTTTATTTAACAATCATGTTACTAAGCTAACATCTGCTGTGATTCAGTTAACAACTTGTGGCCAGAAAGGTGGCAAAACTCATTCAACAAATGTTTCAACAGAAATGTTTGGCTCAGTTGTGGCTGTAAGCAGAGGTGATATTCAGCAGGTTCTGACCAGTTCTGGAGAACTGGTAGCAAAAATTTTGAGTAGTTCGGAGAACCGGCAAATACCGCCTGACTGGCCCCGCCTCCATCTATATGCTGCCTCCTGAGTCCCAGCTGATATGCAGTGTGAAAGCACTGCTGTTGTAAGTCAAGGGCTATCTTTACTCTATTTTTACCATACTTTGAAGCAGTCTGTTCTTCTCCTGTTGTGTCATGCGTTTCATCAGAGTTTCTTTATTTGGTCTCCTGATTGGCATCTGAGCCTTTGTCATGTGTAGAGTTTTTTAATTATTACATTCATCTGTGGTCTTTCATTACAGATTATCTCCAAACTTGGATAATGTCTACCGCTTTAGTGTTGACACATCATCTGAGAGAGAACACAAAGACAGCAGAACCTTTCCTCTTGTGTGGATCTTCCTTGTCTGACATTATTGAAGAAACAGAATATATTAAAACGGTACAGATTTCTTTTATGAACATTTAACAAAACCAGATCCACTGCTCTATGCTAAATGTCTGGGATGGACAATCCAAAATCTCAAGGAAAGTTGGCTTAGTTATTTAAGATCCTTTTAATTGTCAGTGATAAAGCACTATTCTGGATAAAATATGTGAAGTGAGTTATGTGTGTGTGTCTGTGTGTGTGTCTGTACACACACACATACACACACAAGACTCAGTTCATGTGTTTTATCCATAACAGTGCTCTAGCAATGATAATTAATGATAGCCACATACATACATATTGACTTGCATATTATGTCTAGATCAAAAATATTAGAAGCTTGGAAATCAAGTTCTACCAGGAAGAAGGATATGTTTAGCCTTGAGAATTAATAACTGAGTGGGGGAAATATAATCATCTTCTTTATTGTCCAAAATGCAGGATACAAAATAATTATTCGAAGTTACAGGAAGACTGGTTGAATATTAAAAAACAAACAATGGGCAATGGAGAGTGGCACAGTTTTCTAGAAGAGATAATTCATGCATGTCTTCAGACAGAGCCTAAATAGTGATTTGTCATGGAGTTTAATTTTGGGTTCCTGCTGTGAGCAAAAGAAACTTTTCAGTTCTATTTGTTTAATTTTAATTAAAAAAACATTTAAAGAATAAAATGAATGACCACAGAAAAGGAAAAAGAAGAGGGAAGAGGCCGTAGTATATGGAAAATAAAGTATCAGTAAATAAACAGAGAATTTACAATTGCTATAATATTTAAAATACATTACAGGTAGTCCTTGATTTACAAACACAATTGAGCCCCTAATTTCTATTTCTATGAGACATTTGTTAAATGAATTTTGACCCATTTTATGACCTTTCTTGCCACAGTTGTTAAGTGAATCACTGCAGTCAATAAGTTAGTTTTAAGTGTGAAAAATGGTCATACGTCACATTTTTCAGTGCCGTTGTAACTTTGAATAATTATAATAATAATAATTTATTAGACTTGTATGCTGCCCTCTCTCCCTAAGGACACAGGGCAGCTCACAATATAAAATACAATACAATAATTTACCTAAAAATGATTAAATGATACAAGCTCAATATTAAAACAATTAAAATTACTTTAAAAAGAAGAGACCCCACCCCTGGTTCAGTCCAGGCTGGCCTACTGAAATAACCAGGTCTTCAGGTCACGGTGGAAGGAGCGGAGATCAGGGGCCAAACGAAGGTCCAAGGGGAGCTGATTCCATGGGGTGGGTGTTCCCACAGAGAAGGCCCTACCCCTGGGCACCGCCAGCCGACAATGTCTGGTCAATGGTACCCCAAGGAGGCCCTGCCTGTGGGAGCGTACAGGGCGATTGGAGTGTGATGCCAGCAGGAGACGTTCCCACAAGTACCCCGGACCCAAGCCATGTAGGACTTTATATGTTGTCACTAATACCTTGAATCTCATTTAGTGAATGGTCACTAAATGAACTGTTGTAAGTCAAGGACTACCTGTATTCCTGGCTTGTTTTACGTTATTTATCAACATTAAAACAGCTTCTTGGTGCTTTCTTTACAGCAGACATTTTCCCCTTAAAAACCATAAGCATCTCAGTTTGTTTGTTATTTTCCTGCAGATTCGTTCCACGCTAGCAAAAGTTCAGCCTGTGTTATATAAAAAGGAACTCAACCATAGCATTGCAAATGGCACACTGGATTCAAAGGTATGAAAGATTTTCTGTGTCGTACAGACCAATAAGATAGATCTCTTCTGCACAATAGCATGGATGACCTTCAGACTTGTGAAAGCCCCTCAGTAGCCAAAATTATGTTCATCAGACCAATCCACTCTCACCCAGCATTCAGCACGCTACCAGACTTACCAAATCTATACCATCCTTTAGGTTTATCCTATTTTTCTTTCCTTTGAAATGACCAAAGATAGATAGATATGGGCTGGGCTACCGTGTTCCAAAATAAGACCTACCCGAAAGTAAGACCTAGCACTATTTTCTAAACCTGCCCTAATATAAGACCTACCCCGAAAATAAGACCTAGTGTAAATCTCCAGTTCCAGGAAGACTTTTCAGGGAGCAACCGTGCACCAAACACCCCCTACACACTCACACCCACTATTGGCACCATAAATATATAAGACCTACCCGAAAATAAGACCTAGTGTGTTTTGGGAGCCAAAAAATATAAGACAGTGTCTTATTTTTGGGGAAACATGGTACTAATTTTATATCTAGTTCGCAAATTGGTAAATCCCACCCCTGGCTGGCCCTGCCCACGCTGACCCTCCCAGGAGTACCCACATGGCCCATTTTGGATGCCAGCTACAGGGCCCTCAATTTGGCAGTTCAATTCTCACCAGCACAAGGTTGACTCAGCCTTCCATCCTTCTGAAGTCAGTAAAACAATGAACCAGATTGTTGGGAGCAATATGCTGACTCTGTATCTTTTAAATTTTTAGTCAATAATTTTGTTTTGTTTTTATTTATCTTAAGGCCTGTGACCTTGCTGAATCCCTCTATTTTCTTTATTAATTTTACTCCCGTATCCTCTGGATCTTCCAGAAAAAATACTATATCATCGGCAAATGTCTGTACCTTATAATGCTCCTTTTTAATTAGAGCCCCTTTGATTTCTTCATTTTTCCTAATGTTTTCCAATGAGTTTTCTAAGGTAAGGCTGAAGAGGAGGGGTGACAGTGGGTATCCCTGTCTTACTCCCTTGCTGATCTTAAATGTTTCCATTCTGTTACCATTCAATAAACTGTTTAAAGAGTATTGTAAAGCACTGTGAAGTTGTATATAAGTCTAAGTGCTATTGCTAAAACTTATGGGAGCCAGCCTGTTGGAAGGTAGGCCCAAAGATCCCACAGGGGCTGGATGTGGGGAAGATAGACAGGTGAGGCAACTGTAGCACCCCTACAGTCAGTTGTAAAGCTGAGTAGTTTGCCAAACACCCAAATTTTGCTCACATCACTGCAGGGGTGCTGCAGCGGCCGTAATTATGGGGCCAACTCATAAGTCACTTTGTTCAGTACCATCATAATTTTGAATAGTTGCTGAATGAATGGTCAGAAAAATCTATCAGTAAAGGTTTGTGTGCTTGATGCCATACCCCAAAGGCTCTTGAAAACTACTTGGCATATGGTAGAATGAACAGAATCTCCACATATCAGTTTCAAAATTCACATTACTTGGAATGGCAGAATATTTCAATAGTGATTTTAGCTGCTTTAGATCCTTAGGAAGGATCGTCCCAAATAATGCTTTTTCCAAAGTTCTGAAGAAGATTCTTGGATGAGAAGCAAAACGTTTTCAAAGCAAAAATCTCCCCAAGAAAGTCCAATTGCCTTTTGGAAAAGAGCAACCATGACTGAGAATCTCCATAGACACTTGGGAAGGATCCAGTGATCAAAAGTATCAAATCTAGTCAGAACCATCTGGTAGACTAGATGTAAATAAGAACAACAACAATATTTTCAGCATTAACTCCTGGGCCTTGTCTGGATTAGTTCCTGTAGTTTTCTTTGCAAGATTTGCAAAAAACGGCCTGCTGTTTCCTTCTTCTAGAGCTGAAACATTAGGACTGGTCCAGGCAGGTCCATCTACCTGGTTTCATGCCTTCTGCAGAAGGCAGAATCTCTGGTTTCCTAGCCCAGTGTGCTACCAGCTGCACCAAACTGACTCTTAATAATGCAGTACCATGGCTACTTTAGTTTAACTTTATTGTCATAAACGCCATCTTTAGTGTACATTAAAACTATAAAAATAAAACACAAGCACACATCCTTCGCATTCTATACAATTGAATTGAAAACCCCTGATATTGCATTAATATTGCACTATACAGTAAAATTCAATATAATTACTGCTCTGGGATAGAAGCTTTTTTCATCCTATTTGTCCCCTTCTTTTTGTCCTGTACCGTCTGCCAGATGGTAATAGTTCAAAAAAAGGGTTCCCAGGATGAGATAGATCTTTGAGGATGTTTTGAACTTCCTTAAGGCAACAGGAGCTATAAAGTTCTTCCAAAGAGGGGAGAGGGCAACCAATGATCTTCTGGGCAATGACGTTCACCCTCTGGAGTGCTGTCCTATCTGCCACTGTGCAATTGGCAAACCATACAGAGGTGCAGTAAGTTAAGATACTCTCTTTGGTCCAGTGGTAGAAGGTCACCAGTAGTTTTTCATTCAGTTGTTGTTTCCTGAGAAGTCTCAGGTAGTATAATCTCTGCTGGGCCCTTTTGACCAGTGCTGCAATATGAGAACCCCAGGTCAGGTCCTCTTTTATTTATTTATTTATTTTATTTATTAATTTGACTTGTATGCCACCCCCTCTCCCGAAAAGGACTCGGGGCGGCTCACAATTAAAACCAGTACAATAAATTAGTTATCTAAAATATAATTAAACTAACCAAGCCAAATTAAACTAAAACCCATTATGATTAAATAAAAACAACCCCCGAGTCAGCACAGCGCAGCCTGCTCAAACAACCAAGGTTTTCAAGTCGTGGCAGAAAGTCTGGGAGGTCAGGGCCAGGCGAGCCCAGAGGTAGTTGGTTCCACAGAGCGGGAGCCGCCACAGAATAGGCCCTCCCTCACATCACCACCAAACAACACTGGGTCGCAGATGGCACACTGAGGAGCCGCTGCCTGTGAGCTCGTACAGGGTGGTTGGTATTCAATGCTATATGATAGTGTTTTGACCTGACAGATTCAGACAATGAGGGGGTTGGGGAGGAACATGGGCCAGTTCTGGAGTCTGGGGAAGGCTCTGACGAGTGCTCTGTGTCAGAGGCAGAGATGGGCCCAGGGCTCTCTGACAGTTATCAGCTGCCTTCAGAGTCGGACATCAGTGAGGCAGAAGAACAGCTGGAGCCTGTTCCCAGTGTGCACATGCACAGAGTTGCCAGAAGGAGGGCACAGCTGGGGAACAAGGGCCGACTTGGAAGTAAAGCCACAGGTGGATGGTGAATGGCCACTCCCCTAGAATATAAAAGAGGAGAGAAAGGGGAGTGGGGCTTTGCAGGAAACAATTAGTTCATTCCGGCATGCTTGCCTAGTATTGCAGTGTCTGAAAGATATCGGCCTGGCCCCTCTCCAAGCCTGATAACGATCTGTAATTGGGAACTATCTTGAAAGACTGTTGGCCGGGACTTTGTTGGAGAGGAAATTCATTGTAAATCAAATAAAAGGGGTTTATCGGGACAAGGACTCAGCTTCCTGCTGGTGGGGAAAGCCTAGGTCAGAACAGATAACACCCAGGAACTTGCCCTTCTGCATGGAGAATTGCTGATTAATTCCCACTTCTTGGTTCTCTCCAATTTTTACCAAACTCAACCTGCTCCTGTACATTTAAAAAAAAAAAGCTGCTCAGGGGACTACGGAACTCCATAATCCTTGTGCTGTGCATTTTGTCACACTAGCAAAATAGCAATGTTGACAATTTGTCCTATAACCCTGGTGCTCCTTAAGCAAAGGTTACAAGGCTCTTACGAGTTCAGTGTTCATAAAGCATGTTGAGGCATTTTTGGCTTTGTACTTGCCTCTAATTCCCTGTTCTGCAAACCTTGTCAGAATGAGTTTGCAGCCTGATGCATTCTTCCGAGTACTAATTAATCTTGTAGGCAGAAAAGATTGCCCGAAGGGAATTGGGGCTGTTATTTATCAGGTCCGTTGTGCGAATGCTTTCAAAAAATAAAACCCCGGGGAGCTGAGCAAATAGAAGATGATATTTTACTGCATGGGTTGAGAGGTGGTGGGGAGGGAAACATTTTTGCTAGAAGTTTAAATCCTCCTGGGTTCAGTGCATGGATGAAAGTACAGATGGGACATTTGGCCTCATGCTATCTATTCTCCAATGATGTCTGTCTACCACTCACTCAGGTCTAGTCTAAAGATGTTACAGAACATGCAGCTGCATTGGGCCCAAGAAAAATTGAGGCCCTAAAACAGAGCTGTTATTCAGCAGGTTCTGACCAGTTCTGTAGCAGAAATTTTGAGTACTTCGGAGAACTGGCAAATACTAGCTCTGACTGGCCCCACCCCCATCTATACTCTGCCTCTCAAGTCCCAGCTGATTAGCTGGGTCTTCTTTTGTTGCCCTGCACAGGAGAACGGAAAAGCAGGTTGGTGGGGTGGGGAGGGAATGGGGATTTGCAGTAACCTTCCCCCAGGAGTGGGGAGGGAATAGAGATTTTGCAGGATCCTTTCCCTGTCATGCCTACCAAACCATGCCCAACGATCCATGCCAAACCCACCAAGCCACACCCATAGAACCGGTAGTAAAAATTTTTTGAATCCAACCACTGCCCTAAAAACAGAGCAACTGGCAGAAGTGAGTTCTGGGTGAAACCTAAGGAGTGGTAGAGGCAGCCTACCTCCACCACTTCACCTTTGAGAAGACATATTGGCCAATGGGTTGACTGTGGTGCCAGGATTATGAGCAGAATAGTCTACTCATTGGTTAAGTCAGCTTCCTGTTAGCCAGTGGCAAAAACAGGCTACTATAGTGAAAGCGCCTGGAGCAAATGGATCAACAGCTTTTGATTATAAACATTTTGAAGATGAACTACCACAACCATTGCAACATATGATGAACATATGATACCAGACATTGGGTAGAGGCCAACACATGATACATGAATTCAAGATTTGACCTCGCCAACAAATGATTGCCCGATATCATTACTGAATAATGGTTATTCAAATTTTTTAACAACAGGTTCTGTAGGTGTGGCTTAGGTGGTGGGTGTGCTTGGTGGTCATGTGACTGGGTGGACATGGCTTGGTGGTCATGTTATTGGCTGGGCATGGCCAACTCAATATCACTCACATCGAGGCATGCATCTCCTCACCTGGCCTCTATGACTGTGGGGATGCTGCAACAGTCATAAGTGTGAAAAGTGGTCATAAGTCACTTTTTTCAGTGCCATTGTAACTTTGAATGGTCACTCCACACAAGCAAAGTACCAGCAAATCAGGGGGAAAAAACCTCCAGAGAAGTTCCTGAGACAGGAAGTCTAGTCCTGCCAAGAATGTAATAAGGGTTAATGGAGAGGCAGTTTCTGTAAGCAACACCAGAATGTTTCCTTCCTTCCTTACAGGATTAGGCCAGTAATTTCTTCTAACAACCGGTTCTCCGAACTGCTTAGAATGCTAACAACCGGTTCTAGAGAATAGGTGCGAAATGGTAGAATCCCACCCCTGGTTATAAGCTATTTACAGTGATTTTAGCTGAGAAAATGAAGATGTTTTTACATGACTTTATTTATGAAGATCACTGTGTATTTTTAACCTAGTGGTGTGGTGGCCTAGAGGGGGAACTCTTGCCTCACAATCAGGACGCCGTGAGTTTGATCCTAGGTAGAGGCAGATATTTCTCTCTGGGCACAATGAGAATAGATCTGCTGAAACAATCTCCACATTGGCAACAGGAAGGGCATCCGGCCAGTAAACACTCAGCTCCATTCAGTTGCCCGAGACTCCACCCTGTAAGGAATTATGGGGTCATTAAAAGAAGATGATGACTGTGTTTTTTAACCTAAAGGGCAGCTGCAGGATAATATTAGAAGTATATTGAAAATACTTGTAATAAGAGTGAAAAAGAAGCAGCATTGATTTTTTACGATGCAGAAAAAGGATTTCGTGATTTGAATGGGACTTTCTTGTTTAAAATTTTGAAGGATATGAACTTTATTTTTATCCTATATCCTATATTCCTATAAATAACTCAAAGCAGCAAACATATGATTCTTGATGAATGTATCTTTTCCTTTATGTATACTTAGAGTATTTGCACCAAAACAAATTCCTTGTGTGTCCAATCACACGTGGCCAATAAGGTATTCTATTCTATTCTATTCTATTCTATTCTATTCTATTCATTCCATTTCATTCCATTCCATTCCATATTTTCTATTCTATTCTATTCTATTCATTCCATTCTGTTCCATTCCATATTTTCTATTCTATTCTATTCTATTCTATTCTATTCTATTCTATTCTATTCTTTTATTCCATTCCATATTCTATTCTATTCTATTCTATTCTTTTCATTCCATTCTTTCCTCCTATTTTACCTATAACAATAATCTTGTGAGTTGTGACTTCGGTGAGAATTTTATCAAATGGGTAATGATTCACTTACAATTCACTTATCATAAGTGTGCAGCAGTGATTTATGCTTGAGAAAAGGCAAAGATAATTGTGAATGGGAAATCAACAAAATCTTAAGCGATACAGAAGCGGATGCTCCTTGTTGCCATTGCTATTCATTTTAGCTTTGGAAGTATTGAACAGAGATATAAGGCAAGAAAGCAATGGAAATATGTATGGAAAAACTAAAGGATTTGGGGATTAAAGACTCGGACAGTGAGGAGGCTGGGGAGGAACATGGGCCGGTCGTGGAGTCTGGGGAGGGCTCTGTGTCGGAAGCAGAGATGGGGCCAGGGCCGTCCAACAGGTATCAGCTGCCTTTGGAGTTGGAGATCAGTGAGGCAGAGGAACAGCTGGAGCCTGTTCCCATTGTGCGCATGTCCAGAGCTGCCAGGAGAAGAGAATAGTTAAGGAACAAGGGTTGATTCAGGAGTAAAGGCACAGGTAGACAGTGAATGGCCCCTCCCATAGGGAATAAAGAGGAGTGAAAGGAGAGTGGTGTTTGCAGGAGACAATGAGTTCATTTAATTAGGGTGAAGATTTGTTTCCTGGTCAAGTATTTTCTGCTACAGCATTGGAAGCTATTGGCCTGGCAACTCTCCAAGCCTGGTAAGGTCTGTGGTTGTAAATCACCCTTGAAAGACTGTTTGCTGGGACTTTGCTGGATGTGAGTGATAGGAATTCACATTAGCCTAAGAAAAGGGGCTTTTGTCGGGACGAGAAATCTGCTTCGTGATTTTGTGAAGCCTAGATCAGAACATGTTTGAAGTTACAATGGTACTAAAAAAAAAGTGACTCATGACTGTTTTTCACACGGCCATTGCAGTAGCCGAATAGTCACATGATCAAAATTCAGACCCTTGGCAACTGACTCACATTTATGACGGTTGCAGTGTCCCGTGGGTCACGTGATCCCCTTTTGCAACCTTCAGGGAAGCAAAGTCAATGGGGAAGCAAGGTTCACTTAACAATTGTGTTACTACAGTTGTTAAGTGGTTCACTTAACACTTAATACTTAACAAGTTACAGTTGTTACAGTTGTTAAGGGGTCCACTTAGCAACTGTGGCAAGAAAGGTTGTAAAATTGGGCAAAACCCACTTAACAGTCTCACTTAGCAGCAGAAATTTTGGGCTCAGCTGTGGTTGTAAGTTGAGGATTACCTGTATAGGATACCCTTCCCATCTCCAACAGACACCTGTGCATTCATCATTTACTGTAGGGGCTCTTCCTCAATCTGTCAATGAGTAATCAGCATGAATATCCCCTTTAGAGGAAAGCACAATAAATCTGACATTATAGTTTGTTTATTAGATTTATACCACAGTTTTATAGTACAGTTTGTTCCAGGTTGCATGCATAATGCTTGTGCCTCCTGTTTTGCTATCGAATTGTATTCAGGACAGCTTAGGTAGGGAAAAAGAATGTTTTATATTAGAAAGATCTTAATCATGGATGATAGGGTTATCAATATATAATCAAAGGGAAACTTTGGAACTGTTGGGTATTCTAGTGATAAATTATATTTCAAATTAAGGTCATTTAGAAAAATGATCCTGTTTGCTTTTCCACCCTGGGAAAACAAATGAGGGAAATAAAGGCTCTACAAGACCTCATGTTGTTTCCAGTTTGGCATCGGTATATTATTGGATTAACCATTCTTCCATTAATAAAAAATATTATAGTATGCATGCAATTTGGCTACATTTTTACAGCATGTTTGGTTAACCATGTACACACAAAAAATATTCCTTATTAAATTTCAGCATTGTGCAATTCTATTAAGATTTCAAAGAATTTGAATGAATAATAAACTACATCTGTCACTTGCAGCAAATTGTACAAATCAGTTTAGTTAAAGGCAGACAGAGTCAAAAAAGGAACAAAGAGAGAAATAACAGAAGTAGGAAGAGCTGATTTATCCTTATTTCTTTTCTTCATTTTAGCTACATGTTACAGAATCTGGACTGGTCCCTGAGGAAGAGGTGCTGGCTTCCAACAACGAGGAGACCTTAAAAAGGATTAACAAAGTAGAAGAAGAATTAGTATGGGTGAACAAAGAAAACGAAAGGCTAAAGATGAAGGTGTGCTTTTATTTTTGGAATTTCAAAAAAAAATACTGTTGCATCTTTAATACAGGAGATCCATTTGTATTTAAGATGAGTTTTCAAAGTTATTAGATTCTTTATTGGGTTTGAAACTAATCCAATGCCTGCAAATGGTTGAACTGATAAAACTATTTTTATTATTTTATTTATTAAATAGCGACCCATCTTGTGTATGTATGTGTGTGTGTGTGTGTGTGTGTGTGTATATATATATTTGTTTTCGTAGATTTTCACAGATAGGTATGAAGTTTGGTGTATTGGTCTGTCAGATTGAGAAGGCAGCGAAATCTCATCCGTCATTCAGGCTGGTGTCTTCAGCCGTCTTCTGGGAAGAAGACAGCAAGGCTGAAGATGACGGATGAGATTCTCAAAACGCTGCCAAGGTATTCTCTCTTACACGGACAAGACCCGAATACACCAAATATATATATATATATATATATATATATATATATATATATATATATATATGAATGACTGACTGACTCCGGGTGGCTTACCAAAAATAAAAACAATATAAAACAACCAAACAGATCAAAACATTTTTTTTTAAAGGCAGTTAGAAAGGCACTATAAAAACGTTACAAAATTCACAGTCAAATTCTGAAACTGAAGGAGCAGGGGAAAATATTACAAGGCTGAAAGTTCTGCCCTCTAAGACAGGGGTGTCAAACTCAATTTCATTGAGGGCTACATCGAGGCTGGGGTGGGCATGGCCAGCATGACATCACTTGTGTCAGGGGTGCCTGTGGTGGGCCGAGCACTCTGCCAGTGAAAACAGGCTCCTGAGCTCTGTTTTCGACTGGGACGGCCTCCTGCAACCCTCTGCCAACGAAAATAGAGCTCAGGGGGCCGTGCACAGCCCTCTTGAGCTCCATTTTTGCTGCAGAGGCACTGCGGGTTTGTCGTTTGCTGTTTCCAGGGCGGCCCCATGGGCCAAATCTAAGCACCTCACGGTCTGGATCTAGCCCCCAGGCCTTGAGTTTGACACCCTGCTCAAAGAGATATTCTTTATATTTTAAAGAAGAGGCCCTGACCCTGTTCGTTCAACATGCTTACCAAAAAATGGGTCAATTGATCTGATTAAATATGAAAAGATTAAATTTGATTCCAAACAGAGCATATCATGCCCAGAGTGAACTAATTCCACCCCCATGTCAATTAATGTTCTAAATAAACATAAATTTTCATACAATATTTCATAGTGAGAACGTATTTATATGGTATGTGATACTCTAATATGGCATGTGATCCTTTTTTGAAAAAGAGAAACGAATGGTTTAAATAATCTGTCTGTTTTCATTGTGTCCTTTTCAGCTTGAAGCTTTAAGGGCCACTGGTGCTGAGTGCGTGAAGCATGGCTACCAAAAGCTCCATGAGACTTACACAAAACGCTCTGAAGACCTGAAGAAAAGACAGGAAGGAGTCATAAATACAATGAAGGTATGAAATGTAAGAGAGCCAGCTTGGTATGGTGCTTAAGGCACCAAGTTAGAAACTAGGAGGCTGTGAGATCTAGTTCTGCTTTTAGGAATGAGGCCGTGTGGTGGTGAGGGCATCTCCCATAGGAACGAGGATATCTGAGTCATGGGAAGAAGATAAGGACAAAACACTTCTGAAATCATGCCAAGAAAACTGCAGGTACATTTGCCTGGAGTGTCATGCAAAGCATAGTTCTCCAGAAAGTTTTTGAGAAACTTCTGGATATTTTTGTCACTGCATTTTTTTGGTTTGTCTGTCAAGCTGTTCTAAGCTCATATTATAGCAAGCAGGTGTCTGCTAGCCAGCACTGTGTTATCTTGTCTCCATAGTAATGAGATAAGAAAGTCTTGTGATATTTTGATCCACTGCGCATGTGTACAAAGTTTATACTTCACTTCCTTTGTAACTTCCATTGTAATTTTTGTTTTCTTTTTCTATATGCCTTGGTGGAGATTAGGTTGCAAGTATGTAGCTCCGTGTAGGTTTTCTTATTTTATAAATAAAAATGTTTTTAGATTACTTTCCGGGTCTCATTTTTATCAACGTTGACAGCAAAGAAAAACACGGTCTATCACCTCTAATTAGCAGGGATGTTTGAAGAATTTTTACTCCCTGGCAAAAGGTTTTTTCCAAGCCTTAACAATGGTCGCAGAGAAAGGCTTGACAATTTTGAAAAGGTGATTGGGGATGAGAGGACAAGTCCAGGGGTATTCAACATTGTTTCATCCACACTTCAAAGCAAGCAGACTTACAAGCTAGTCTACATACTGAGGTGAGCTTCACTGATCTACATTAAAGAAAGTACTGATTGTTTTAAAGACACAGCGATTCATACATTGTTACAAAGAAACTCTCTCCCTATATATAAATATGAATTGAACATGTTTTGATTTAAAAATGCAGACTATCCCAGAGACAAAGCAGAATGGATTCTCGAATGGAACATGTGAGAAACCAATCTGAATAAGAAATAAACTGGTCCATTCACCCCAGCAAAGTTGGTATTCACCGTCTCTTCCTGTACATTGGGCTACAGCATACAAATCTCTTCCTCTTCCAGTAATTCTCTTTATCATATAACAAGGCATCTATTATTTGGTCTCATGGAACAGGGTCATTGCTGTAGGAAAAACAGAAACTAATGTTGTGAATGTTGTCTTGAGCTCCTGACTGAGAGGTGAAAGTCACAAAGAAATCTCATGGAAGTGGAATAGACCATTTAAAACAAGCCTTAAACATTTGTTCTTTTCGACAATTGTAGATTTTTCATATAGTAATATTTGAAGTACCAATAAAGGAGAATATTTCAGGGTTGAAATGAGGGATCCTTGGTGTTCTCTGAGCTTTGTTGTTTTCTTTACCCAAACTAAGTAACAACAACATCAAATTAGGTAACAACATCAACACTAATGATGTTACCTAGTTTAAGTAATGAACTGTCTGCAAGAAAACAACAAAGGACTTTTAATATTCAAAATATCTACTGTATGTTTAGAGAAGTTGTTTGCCACTAAAATTCACAGCTAGACCTTTTTTCAAAGTTACAAACTTCAGGCACAGTTTTATTCAACCCAGCCATCTCTCACTGGAAGATCATGTAAATTACTCAAAAACTGTAACTTGCTTTGAGGTGTGAGCCTCTTCATTTAATTTTCAGACCAGTGAGTCAATTTAATACAAATACAAGTGATCTGAGTCTTTGAAACACAGTGCCTCTTTATGAAATTAGCATGGACTACTTGTCAAAAGATGGATTATTTGGGGAACTAGTAAAATTAGATTCCATGTTGCACTCTGGACCATCACGCACAATATTTGTCTGTATTTTTTTTTTTAATGTTGTACATTGAGGCAAAAATCTCAAGTCTCCCCTTCTATTTTTTTTAAAATTACATTTATATGCCGCCCTTCTCCGGAGACTCAGGGCGGCTTACAATTTTTGGGATACAACCCAGTGTGCTCAGCAATAGCCTTCATTCCATTGCATATGCCTGCTTCTATGACATAATAACAATGAGAATACTTAAGAATTGTTGGTAGTAGACATGGTAGTATCTAGAGGCAGCAGAATAGAGGATAAAGAATGGGAGAAAATCACAAATTACACAAAGACCTGCAAATAGAAGTAGAATGACTGTGACAAAAGAAAGCAAAGATAGTACCAATAGTACAATTTGCTGCTGGTGGGTAAGTGACATTATCATTACCATCCCCATCAAGCTCAACTTTATAATTTTGCTGTCTTCCAGTTGTGAACTTTGTGTATTCCATGTTAAAGCACTTTTTAAAAAGATGATAGGACATCATGGAGGACAGACATTTTTCTAAAACAAGTTTAGTGTTAACATTGCAGTTTTGTGTATTTCTTACCTCAGAATATTAGTCAGTTCCACCCTCAGTTTTTGGCAGTTGTGGTTGGAAGGGACTCCAAGTAGGAATCACCAAAGAGAAACTGAGAACTCCAGACAAATCTGCAATGTCAGGTTGTCCACTTTGGGAAACAGCTCCTTGTAGGGGTTTCCAAAAATAGGACTGGCCTATGGCTGTATTCAGGGATGTGGTGGCTCAGTGGCTAAGATGCTGATCTTGTCGATCAGAAAAGTCGACAGTTCGGCGGTTCAAATCCCTAGCACCACGTAACGGAGTGAGCTCCCGTTACTGGTCCCAGCTTCTGCCAACCTAGCAGTTCGAAAGCATGTAAAAACGCAAGTTTTTAGGGACCACTTTGGTGGGAAGGTGACAGCATTCTGTGTGCCTTTGGCATTTAGTCATGCTGGCCATATGACCACAGAGACGTCTTCGGACAGCGCTGGCTCTTCGGCTTTGTAATGGAGATTAGCAGCGCCCCCTAGAGCCGTAAATTCTTCAGAGCCCTGATTTTGCTTTCTAATTGCAGGCCCGCAAACTTGAGCAAGAACAGATCTTAAAGCAAAGCACAGACAGCCTCAGCCAGCTAAGCGCGCAGCTGAATGAGAAATATGGCCAGATTGAAGAACTGGAAAAACGAGTACAAAGGATGGAAGAGGTGAAATTGAAGTCGTGTCGGTCACGTACGTTCATGGCACCCGTTTCGCCACGTACCAATGACTGCCAAAGCTTCCTAACCATTTTAGTGACCTTTTTTTAAAATGAAGAAATACAGGTATTCCTTGACTTACGGCAGTCACTGAAAAAGGTGACTTATGACCAGGGGTGGGATGCTACCGGTTCTACCCGGTTCTAAAGAACCGGTAGCTCTGAAGAGCAGCAGACACCAAACCGGTTCTGTGTTTGCTGCTTTTGGCTCACCCGCCTGCCTGGGCTCTTACCTGTCCTTTATTTCCTGCTTTTTCAACCTCAGCTGCATTGCGCAGCCCAGCTGAGGTTGAAAAAGCAGGAAAGAAGAGGCTTTTCAAACGCTGTGCATCTGCACGCAGCGCTTTTCAGCTGTCCAGATGGCACAGCCTAAGGTTAATTTACACGCACGAAAAATGTAATCACTGAACTGGTAGTAACGCCCATTGAATCCCACCCCTGCTTATGACCGTTTTTCACACTTATGACCATTGCAACATCCCCATGGTCATGTGGTCAAAATTCTAACACTCGGCAACTGGCTCATACTTATGACTGTTGCAGTGTCCTGGGTCATCACATGATCCTCTTTTGTGACCTTCTGACAAGCAAAATCAAAGGGGAAGCCAGATTCACTTTAACAACCATGTTACTACTGTAACAGCTGCAGTGATTCATTTAACAACTGTGGCAAGAAAAGTTGTAATATAGGGCAAAACTTGCTTTAAAACTGCAATGGAAATTTTGGGCTTCACTGTGGTTGTAAGTCAAGGACTACCTGTATGTACATATTATTGTTGGTTGTACTGCGCATGTCAGGTCAAATATTGTGATGGCTTTTTGTATGAAACTGATGATTAATTTCACACTTTTCAACTGGTGAAGTTTTTATTTCCTTTTCTTTTCAAGCCAGAACTAGAAATGACAAATATTTACATATTCCTTACTAATAAGTAGATTTTTGCATGACACTCTGCATTTGACATTAAAGTGTGTGACAGTGTGTGGGATCTGGAGGCAAGGAACCATTTTTTAATGTAGGTGTTAACCGAAAGCTGTTGAGGTGAGCTATCATTTCCCCAGGAAACAGAAGAAACTCAATTTGTGACAGCCATCTGAACTCCTACAATATTCATTCTTTGTTGTTATTGAAACATCCCGGCAAGGCCTTTTGCGAAACTTTCTCAGTGGATTCACTAATAAGCAGTGACACTTGTGAAGCAAACAGAGTTACTGCAATAAGTGTGTTATCTAAAAATCCAAGTCACCATATGCTTCTGTAATTAAGTTGGAAGCCAAAGGAATCACATTCCATTAATAGAATCTCAGCAAAGGATTCAGACTGAGGAGCTTTGGAAATGGGAAACGATCAAATACATGATGTTCACCTCTGGTCCTAAAAAAGCTAAACTCATCAAAATTATAGTTGTAGCATACTCAGTCGTGACAAGTTTCTGGTTAGGTGGGCTTCCTTTACTAGATGGAACTGCCCTCTCTGGCAAAATACTAAAACATTAATTTGTTTCTAAAGATTGCTTTTTTGTTTAAGGTGGCCTGGAGTTTGAAATAACATTTCACCCAACACTTTGGATTAAGCCTAGATTAACAAAGCATAGTTGCTCTGTTTGCAGGATGAGCTAAGCTGGATTCTTCTTTGTGCTTCTGCCTTCTCCAAATGCTAAAGGAAATGGAGTCTGGCTTCCCAGCATGCACTTGTTTTGAGAGTGCAGGCTGATGGGTAAAGGGGTTGGGTCAGCTTCAAAAAATATAATTGGTACTTGTCTCTCCGGCCATTAGATGTGGCTAGAGAGCAACAACGGTATATAAAGATCGTATGTTTGAGGCATATTTGTCCCTCCAGCCACTAGATGGGGCTAGAGAGCAACAACAGTATATAAAGATTATATGTTGGGGCATGACAACTACCTTGAGATGTCCAATCCTAGTTGGACATGTTACATGAATCATGCCCCTCATAGAATCTGAGAGAAATGAAGGCATCATATTTTAAGAACGATTCAGACAAACTGAAAAAGGTTCAGAGAAGAACAAGAAAGGAGGATCAGAAAATTGGCAAAACTGACACGGGGAGACTGAGGAAACGGGTATGTTTACTTTGAAAACAGAAAATTAAAAAAAAATTTCAGCTGGTTATTGAATGAACCCACTTTTAAAATGATTTAAAAGGAAACATGAATGTTAAGAAAAGTGTTCCTAAGAATAACAGTAATTCATTTTGGAAAAAGTGCAGAGAAGAGCAACTAAGATAATTAAAGGCTTGGAGACTAAAACATATGAAGAACGGTTGCAGGAATTGGGTATGGCCAGTCTAGTGAAAAGAAGGACCAGGGGTGACATGATAACAGTGCTCCAGTATTGGAAGGGCTGCCACAAAGAAGAGAGGATCACCCTATTCTCCAAAACACTAGAAGGAAAGACCAGAAACAGTGTATGGAAACTAATTAAGGAGAGAAGTAATCTGGAATTAAGGAGAAACTTCCTGACACTGAGAACAATGAACCAGTGGAACAGCTTGTCTTCGTAAATTGTGGGTGCTTCGTCACTGGAGGTTTTTAAGAAGAGGCAGGACAGCCGCTTGTCTGAAATGGTGTAGGGTTTCCTCTTTGAGCAGGGGGTTGGAGTAGCAGACCTCCAAGATCCCTTCAGCTCTGTTCTGACTGAAAAACACTGAAATTGTAATTGTACTATAATCAAAATTGGAGTTATAAACTCACTGTGGAACATTTTAATTCTTAGGGCAATACGGAACATGTAATTATTTAAAAACATATTGTAAAAAATGTACAAATGGGATGTGTTTCGCAGACATCTGAAACAAAAGTTTTGGAAAACCTCAAAACCACAGAAGGCAAAGCAGCCATTCAGATTTAGCTGGTAACATTAAAGATGTTTGCAAGCATCAAGTATTTTTTGAAGCAGAAGATGCTGTCAGCTTGCCATGCAGTGTGGAAAAAAAGAGGGGTGCTGTCTTAATGCTGATCTTGTCCTAACTTTGTTAGGAACCCTTGAATCTGGGAAAAGTCTGAAGGAACAGCTGATTCTTCTCAGTTTGATTCCTTCATCCTCATCCTCTTTTAGAGGCCCCATAATCCCTTGCAGGATGGAGTCTGGGCAACTGAATGGAGCTGAGTGTTTACTGGCTGGATGCCCTTCCTGTCTCCAAGGCGGAGTATTTTTCAGCAGATATATTTTCAGTGTGCCCAAAACTGCCTCTACCTAGGATTGAACTCACAGCTTCTTGATTGTGAGGTGAGAGCTCCACCTCTCAGCCACCGCACCACTCGGTTTGATCCCTTCATATAGCTAGGAGATTTAGAGATGACAGGGACTAGAGAGGGTTACAAAGGGCACCCCAGCTCTTCTTCCATACATACAGGGTCTCCTGAGAAGGAGGTTGAACTACAGTAGAAGATCTTCTGGTATTAACCAGAAGATCTTTTGGTATTAACATTTAAAGTCCAACATGGCATGGGTCCAGGCTATTTACGAGAATGGCTCCTCCCAACATCAAATGCTAACCGCCCTGTACGGGCCCACAGGTGGGGTCTCCTCGGGGTGCCGTCTGCAACACAATGTCGCCTGGCGGCGACCCGGGAGAAGGCCTACTCTGTGGCAGCTCCCACTTTGTGGAATCTTCTTCCGCTGGAGCCCCGCCTGGCCCCCGATCTGCACACTTTCCGCCACGATTTGAAGACCTGGCTCTTTTTACAATCTGGGCTGTGCTGATTCTCTAGGGTTGGGGTTATTTTAACTAAGGGTTTTTAAATTTTAATTCGGCTTAATATGTTTAATATTCTTTTAATTAACTTATTTATTGTTGTATTTTAGTTGTAAGTTGCCCCGAGTCCTTTTGGAGAGGGGGCGGCATATAAGTCGAATCAATCAATCAATCAATCAATCAATCAATCAATCTTCAAGATCTCTTCCAGCTCTATTCTAATTGTAACCTTAGACTAAAGGAAGGGTGAACTGCCCTATATTAAAAACATTCAAGTAGATTCTGGTCAAACCCATTTTAATATGGATTCCTGTCCCCAGCAGATGTTTAGGATACTGTAGGGTGACTTTTATCTCTCCTCTTCCAGCAATGAGGTTTTGCATATCTGCAGTTTGCCAGGTGTTGTGGTCATCCCTGAAAGTGAATGATGAGGAATGCTTGAACTTTGGATGATGATGATGATGATGATGGTGATGATGATGATCGCTAAAGAAAAGTGTACAGCAGGCACAATCCTTGTTCCTTTGCTCTCTTTAGGAAAAGAAAACACTGGATGAAAAGAAACAGCTTTTAAAAAAGAAGTTGCATCGGATGATGTCAAAAGCTGAGAATGCTCGAAGGTTAGTGAACTTCACAAAAAAAATTTTTTGTTAAAGCTCAAAACTGAAATCAATAGTGGTCTATAAATACTTGCCAGGTTTTTAAAAGCAGAGGAGAATCTTTGTGTTAATAAAAGATAGACCACTCTGTAAATTATGCAAGAGCTGAAAGAAAAATGTAAATCTATAAAATGACGTGTTCTCACCTGATCTCATTAGGAAATACTGTTTGATGGCATCATTCAATACAGGTGGGATAGGCTGCATCAAATATACCCCACACCTAGGGCAGAAATTCTGGAAAATCTCTACATGATAGATGATGGGAGCAGATCTGCAGCTCTTCTCTATCTTGACTTCAAATGCCTTCCATTACGTCTCAGGCTATATAGACTGTGTAGTCTGTATACAATTGCGTCTTTTACAAAACAGCATGTGAATCTCATTACAGTAGGCAAATTATCAATAAAAAAGAGTTGATTTGCAAAGTGAGGCTATCGAAGGTACACGGTACTAGAGGATAAAGTTCAGGATTTGGTAGAGCAAAAGAAGCACAAAAGAGACTTCATATAATACTCTGTTTCCCTGAAAACAAGATCTATCCTGAAAATAAGCCCTAGGTTGTTTTTAGGTGTGCGCCTAATAAAAGCTCTACCTCCCAAATAAGCCCTACTTTTTTTTTTAAATTACATTTATATGCCGCCCTTCTCCGAAGACTCAGGGCGGCTTAAAATTTTTGGGATACAACCCAGTGCGCTCAGCAATAGCCTTCCTTCCATTGTATATGCCTGCTTATTACTAAGCGGCATTTTTTACAAAGTCAGCTTATTGCCCCCAACAATCTTGGGTCCTCAATTTACCTACCCGAGAGGATGGAAGGCTGAGTCAACCCTGAGCCTGGTGGGATTCGAGCCTGCAGTAATTGCAGGCAGCTGGAACTTAAGTGCTAGGCATTTAACAGCCTGCACCACCAAGGCCCTTAAAAACACAGCTGTCCAGCAGCCCATTCCATCTGGTTGCTTGCGGTGCCACGGCCACGGGGTGAGGCGGAGGGACGATGGAACTGTCTCCGTGCCCTGCACTGGCTTAAACCTCAGGGCCCCCTCAGCCAGGCCATCCATGCTCTGACACCTGCCTCACGGCGGCAGCACTAACAGCCATGTGCAGCCGGAGCCCACATGGATGCTGGCCCACTTCTCCTTACTAGTGGCCGCTATGGAGCAGGAGACTAAGTGGTGTGTTGGTGCCTCAGCCGCTCAGCAGGACAGGTGTTGGGACATAGATAGCCTGGCTGCGGGAGCCGGGTTTGGGGCACATGGAGCAGCTCCACCTTCCCTGCCGTGCGGTGGTGGCACTGGCATGCCACACAGTCTCCTGCCCAGCTGCAAGGAAGCAGAAGAAGTGGGCCTCCTGTACATGGGAAAAAAATAAGACATCCCCAAAATAAGCCCTAGTGCTTACCATGGGGCCCAAAAGAAAATAAGACCTGGTCTTATTTTCAGGGAAACTTAGGTTGCACATAATGCAATCACATTAACCAATTGTAAATTTAGAACTTAAATGGAGCAGCAGGGGTGACGTTATGCTTATCTACAGAAGACTGGTGTGATTCAGGGGAGATGAAGGAAGAGGGAACAAATCTGACTGCTTGATAGTCATGAAGACATGCAGCGGTTTATTCTTTGACTCTCAACATGAACATTTTAGCGCCCATTTGATCAATAAGAAAGTGTCCATCTTCCATAAAGTTCATGCAAATTTTCTCAATGGCTTTATCCCAATTAGTCTTCATCTTTCTTCCTTTAATGTTTGTCCAGTGCATGCATTAGCTGATTTCTCTTTCTCATTTGTTCCAGTTGTGTAAAAGTTCAGTCAGAGATGTGCGTCGTTCAGGAGCAAATTACTCACCTGGATCGTGTAATCCATTCTCAGCACCAACATTTGCACAATCTGATTCACCAGGTTTGAATCATCTATTTCAATATCCTAGGAGCCAAGCCATTCTCTGAGTTCAGGTTACCATGTGGTGAAATCATCTTCATGTATGTGTGAGAAGGAAGGACTGAGAAATAAGGGGGATTGGCAGATTTACAGAAGAACCCCCCCCTCAACATATGGGAACTGAAAAGGGAGATGTAACCATTATACAATTCTTCCTTTTCACAGGATAATTTTCTGTTAATATTTCCAATTATTTGGCCATTAATCAATTAAAACACTTCCATCAGACTATTATTGCTTTTGATTTGAATATGAGCAAATCTATTCGTGTATTGCAGTCTTGTGCATTTATATTTAAAAATTATGTTGAAATACAATACTTATTATACATACATGAACACCCGTTACGTCACAATATAGGATTAATGTAGTCTAATTTTTAAATAGCTCCTGCTGTTGTGCTCTGTAATATTGTATAACTATCTCATTAATTAACACAATTAACTGCATATATGTCTCAAATATTTGAGATGCAGCTATTTGGGAGAAACAGTTATCCAATTAATCACTGGACAAAATACAGAAAAATATAAAAACAGAAAAAGGGGCACTTTTGAAGATAAAAATCATGAAAGCTCAAGAGGCAAAGAGAAAAGTTATATCTCTAATCATATATAGGCAGTTCATTATGAATATTAAAACTAAAGTCAAAAGTTTTAGTCTGTCCTTTTTTATATTTTTAATACACATCTGTGTATTTTTTTTCTCAAAAACACACCAACCCACTCACATGTACACACTCAGCATCCAAAGGAGTAACTAAGTGAAAATTGTTGGCAAAAATTATAATATGCCAAATTGTAGCTGTTTTTTAGCTGTTTTTTTAAAGAAGGATAATGTCTTGTAGTTGTCAAACTTTTCATCCTCATGTGACTATGGACCAATTATTCTCTCTCACAAAGTGGTTCTTTCTGTGAGGGAAAAAAATGAAGGGGTTTATATAAAACACCTTGAGCTGAGGAGAAAAGTGGAACATAAACCTAAGTTATTATTCATTCAGTTTTGAAAAAAATAAGATTTAAAATCAATTACATAACAAATGCTTATTTATTCCGTTTATTTGTTGCCTCAGTAAACTGCAGGCAGCATACAGATATTAATGATAAAAGCAATAATGTAGTAATGTTGAGCAAATATTGCAATGCGAGTAACTATCTAACACTTGTATGTTCAAAGTTCAAAGATGACTTAAGAGGAAGCCCACTTCCATATTATTTTAAGGCATTCGAGGCAACCTATTGTGTTTGATATAGAGGTAGTCCTCAGCTTATATGACTGGTTAGGGTTCGAAGTTATGATGGACCCAAAAATAGGACTTACGATCTGGATTTGACTAATGGTTCCTCAGTCATGTGACCAAATTTCAGATGCTCAGCAACTTTGGTCATATTTACTGCATTTGCAGCGTTCCTCGGTCACATGATAGCACTTCTGTTTTTTGGCAAAATGATGCCCCTAGTGCACCCATTGGTTTTTTTAATGACCACTACCAAAAAAGCATTGCAAAATCAGATTTGCCACAAGACTGACCTTGTTTTACTACTATCACAACTGTATTGGGCTGGCTCCATAAGGTTGTATGCTGAAGACTGCCTATAATTCTAGATAAATCTGAAAATACCGTTGATTGTAAATGATATGATTCCATAGTACATCATTCTTCAGACTTTGGTAAAAAAATTAAATTTTATTGGTAGAAGGGCACGAACTTTCCCCAGATTCAGAAATCTTCAGATATGTTAACTTGAGGAGAGACTCTTCTTAAATCACAATAAGAACAAAATGTAAAGAAATGTAACAGAATAAAAGGCATAGAAATATTTTATATATATATATAATTCTGGCAATGTGAAATATTACTCCAGAGTGGTTCCTGCTGTGAAATAATCTAATTTATTTTGAAGGCATGGACATTAAAGTTGCCTCTAGCAAATTTTGCTACTAAATAATTTCTCCACATTGTTTTAGATCGAGGGGCTGAATAATGAACTGAAATATCAGGATGAAAAAATAGAAAACTTAAAAGACCAGGTAGCAGTGCTTCAAGTAAAGGTAAAGTTATTATTATTATTACTATTATGGTTCGGCACACTGTCAGCCAGATCTTTAGACTGGATTTGCCATTTTCATCCGCCTATCAAGTCCTTCCCAAGGACCTGGGATAGTCAAATGTTGTGTGATGGTGTTAAAGGTATCGTTGTTGCAGGATGTAAGCTGCTTCCAAAGGTGCTTTTTCAAAAGGCAATTGGACTTTTTTTTGGGGGGGGGGGTTCTTGAAAACATTTCACTCCCCATCCAAGAAGCTTCTTCAGTTTTGTACTGAAGAAATTCTTCTTGGATGAGAAGCGAAACATTTTCAAGAAACAATAAAAACAATAAAACAAAAACAACAATAAAAAACAATAAAAACAATAAAATCCAGTTGCCTTTTTAAAAGCATCTTTGGGACAACCATGACCTGGATGATTGAGAATCTCCATAAACATTGTTCCATATAAAGCTGCCTTTCGCAATTGACTGATGGTGATTTTGTCAATGCTTATGTTCTTCAAGTAGTTCTCCAGATGTTTTGGAATTGCACCCAGGGCATCTGTTACCACTCTTGATACTATCCTGGCTTTCTTTTTCCACAGTCATTCAACTTCTGTTTGTATTGTTTTTATTGTTGCTATTTGAAAACTCAGACCTGTTCTATCCATTATGCTGAATCATTCCTCCCTGTCACCCCCCAAAATCTGGATGGATCAATTTCAGGACACATCATTTTTGATACACTTTCCTAAATATTAGAAGGGCCTTGGTGGCTCAGGCTGTTAAATGCCTGCATTTAAGTTCCAGCTGCCTACAATTACGGTAGGCTCGAATCCCACCAGGCTCAAGGTTGACTCAGCCTTCCATCCTCTCGGGGTAGGTAAATTGAGGACCCAAGATTGTTGGGGGCAATAAGCTGACTTTGTAAAAATGCCGCTTAGTAATAAGCAGGCATATACAATGGAATGAAGGCTATTGCTGAGCACACTGGGTTGTATCCCAAAAATTGTAAGCCGCCCTGAGTCTTCGGAGAAGGGCGGCATATAAATCTAATTAAAAAAAATTATGGCAAGCCTTCTGTACTGCTCCAACAGAATATAAGAATGTTACAAGATCTAAATCAGATTCAGTCATTTGGTTTTTCAGTGTTCTCAGTAATTAGGAATTTGCAAGATCAAGTTTAGGCATTGCTATCTCTACCACAAGGATGCCTGCCTTGTGATGGCATTTATGAGGCATTAATAATACAGGTAGTCCTCAAATTATGACCACAGTTGAACAGAACATTTCTGTTGCTAAGTGAAACATTTGTTAAGTGAGTTTTGCTCCACTTTAAGACTTTCCTTGCCACATAAATGCTGTTATTAATGAATCACTGCAGCTGGTAAATTTGTAACACGGTTGTGAAGTGAAACTGGTTTCCCCACTTTGCTTGTCAGAAGATCACAAAATAACCCCAGAACACTGCAACCATCATAAATATGAGCCAGTTGCCAAACATCTGAATTTTGATCCTGTGACCAAGGGGATGTTTCAATGGTTGTAAGTGTGAAACACTGTTATGACTCACTTTTTTCAGTGATTTTGAAACTTTGAACAATCACTAAATGAACTGTTGTAAGTTGAGGACTACCTGTGTTTATCCCATCTTTTTAGTTAGTTGCAGTTTGCTGGTATCCTATAGAACCATGATGGCGAACCTATGGCATGCGTGCCACAGGTGGCACGCAGAGCCATTTGTGCCGGCACACGAGCTGCAGGCAAACTTAACCTCACTGCACATGTGTGTGCCTCACCGCTGATTTTTGGCTGGTTTGAGGCCTTTTTGGCCTTCCAAAGTCTTGAGGAAGGCTTCTGCAGGCTTCTACAAGCTTTGTAGGCCGAAATCTAGCCCCACTTCGTCACTTCTGGTATTTTTGGAAGAACAGGAAGTGATGAAGCAGGGCTAGATTTTGGCCTACAAAGCTTGTAGAAGCCTGCAGAAGCCTTCCTCAAACCTTTGGGAGGCTGAAAAAGGCCTCAAACTGGCGGAAAATCAGCTGTGAGGCGCAGTGTAGGTAAGGGGGTGGCGTGGGTGGGTGGGTGGATTGTGTGCACATGCGTAGGGGACATGGTGGGGCACGCTTGCCTTCTGGGTGCTGGCATGTGAGTACAAGCATGTAAGCGCGCGCACAATTTTTGGCACAGGAGCCCCAAAAAGTTAGCCACTATAGAACATGCAGGCAAAAAAGCTGAGCACTGATCTGTGTTAATATTTGAGGTTCATATGATGTATATATTTATATAATGTCTAGAACGAGGAACTGAAGTGTCAAGTGGAATTGTACAAGAGTCAATCAAAACCAAAAATCTCCAAAGCTGTTTGCACAAGGTATGTTATTTCTATGGTGGTTTAACAATTACATCTTTAGAAATGCTAAAATTCTTTTGATTTGAAAGATTAAACACCAGCATACATGGGCTTCTTTCTTTTCTCCCAACCCTGCTGAAAAATGTCTGAAAATTTTCAAAGCTTCAACATGGATTTGTCAACAGCAGATCATGCGAGACAAATCTTACTGCATTCTTTGACAAAGTGACAAAATCAGTGGACCAGAGGAATGCTGTGAATATAATCTATTTGGACTTCAGTAAAGCATTTGATAAAGTAGACCACAATCTACTACTTGATAAAATAGAAAAATGTGGGTTAGACAGCATCACCAACAAATGGATTCATAACTGGCTAACCAACCGCACTCAACATGTAGTCCTCAATGCAACTGCATCTACATGGAAGGAAGTATGCAGTGGGGTACCCCAAAGCTCTGTTTTAGGCCCAGTACTCTTTAGCATCTTCATCAATAATTTGGATGAGGGGATAGACGGGAAACTCTGCTAAACAACTAATTCCCACAACACTGTCAACTAATTTACTAAGACTGTATTACTATTATTCTTCACATCCTTTCTAGTACCTATCTCTTCCCTCTTATGACTATAACCATGTTGCTTGTATCTTTACAATTTATGTTGTTTTATTTGTTTCCTAGTATGATTTGATTGCTGATTAGTAACCTATGACTATCGCTAAGTGTTGTATCTTATGATTCTTGATGAATGTATTTTTTTCCTTTATGTACACTGAGAGCATATGCACCAAAGACAAATTCTTTGTGTGTCCAATCATACTTGGCCAATAAAGAATTCTATTCTGTTCTGTTCTGTTCTGTTCTGTTCTGTCTATTCTATTCTATTCTATTTGCAGTCGACACCAAGCTGGCAGGAATAGCCTACACTCCAGAAGATAGGCTTTCAAAAGGGTTTAGATTGGGAAATGATAGTCTTAACAAGTAATATATTAATTACTAGCTAGATACCCATGCTTCACTACAAAACTATGTGGTCGGCTTTGTTTTTGGGGAGGAAAATAAGCAGGGTGGGGAATTCTGCCTCTGCCTACCAGCATCCATCAGTATTCATTTGGCTAGCCTCTTGTCAGTGTGTGAGAGAGTTGAGGGGTGTTTGGAAACTGAAATAGTATTTGCTGTGTGAGCAAGAAGGAGACAGCAAGGAGCCTGGGCGTGGCTTAGCTCAGCTGTTCTGTACTAAAGCTGCTTGGTGCTGTGAAACTAAAACTGAAACTGAAACTCCTCTCTGCTTGTGTTTTGCATTTGGAAGAGATTTGTTTTCAGGTGGGGAGGGGGAGTAGAATTCCTTAGCATCAGAGCGTGTTAAAAATAATATACCAAATACTAATGCTCTGATGGTCATTTCGAAAAATCCTTTCTTAGTGAGCACCTAGAAGCCAAGAGGAACCAAATTTCAAGTTTGTAAGCTTTATGGTTCAAAGATTCAAGTTTATAAGCTTTATGGTTCTGGAGATTTTGTGATGGTACATGAGTGGTATTTTGCTTTTATATAGAGAGAGAATAACTTTTGGAAGGCAATAACTATTTTTGTCTATGATCCTAAACTTGGTTACTGATTTAACTCATGATTAACACAGTACATTGGATTATAAGATAATCAACATGTTTGAGTTCCCACAAGGCTTGTAAATCCTAATTGAGATTAAAACAATCCTAGGTTAGCATGGTGTACAAATGAAGCCACCGGACCTGGTAAAAGCTTGTTGGATTTCAGCAGCCAATGTACAAGCTGAACTTCTTGTGCTACAGGTTTTATCTATGAAAAATTCCATGAGCTGGGCTAGACAATGGACAGTACAGTTGTTGACAGGATATATACAGCTCAGTATTTTTCCTATGAGATAGCTGGCAAAATTTTTGCTCTATGAATCAACCGAAAGACTAAACTTCTGCAATGTGCAGATTCTCCAGAAGGTGGAGCCAAAGATATAGTAATATGGTTTCAATTTTTCAAAATGTTGTTTGCTACTTTAATTTCCTGCTTCAAAATGATTTTTTAGAAAGATTTCTAAAGTTGAATTCCCTTTTCAACCTGTCATCTTTTGATTGAATATTATCAAAGGCTGTATGTATGTAGTACATTAACAGCTACCTTTAACTGAAAAGCGTGTACAATTCTTTCTATAAAATTAATGGACTTGTAGGAAAGTACTTAGAAGTCTAAAATTTCTATTTGAAAAACAAATTTTATACAAAATTTAATCTCATATAGGAACCATGTTTGGAGTATAATTTTGCTCATAGGTTTACAGCACATTGCTTCTTTTCTGGTTTTCTATTTTCCTTTTAAAACGTTCGGGAAAAATAATACTTTTTAAAAATTATGGTTTAGACTTAGATGTGCCATAATGCTGGTTTGGTTGGTATTTTGGAGTTGTTATGTTGTGTGAACCCAATCAATAGTTATTTGTTTATTCAGAAAACCATGGTTAAATGTAATGTAGTATGATCTAATGCATGCATTTAGTTATTGAGTGAAAATGATAGTCATGAAGTTGGATCTATACAAGACAAAAACTTCAGATCTACTTTATTGCTGAACTAAAAAAAACACTAACAAAATATGGAGTAACAGAGAATGTTAAAATTCTAAGTTCTTTGGAATTTACTTGCCATGTAAACTCACCTTTCACTTAAAGAAACATTTCACTTAAAGACTGCAGTGGTACCTTGGTATTCAACTGCTTTGAAACTCATCAAATTTGGTACTCAATGCATTTTGACCAGTGGTGGTATTCAAAAATTTTTACTACCGGTTCTGTGGGCGTGGCTTGGTGGGCATGGCCATGTGACTGGGTGGGTGTGGCTTTTTTTGTTTTTTGGTGGCATTTTTGCTCCCCTAAGGCTGCTCTGGGGCTCTGGGAGGCAAAAATGGAGGGGGGGGCTGAGCTCCTCCCTCCATTTTTTGCCTTCCTGGGCCTCAGCAAGGGGAATCCCGGCACAGCTGATCTCTGCACAGCTGATTGTCGGGAGGGGGAAAAAACGGAATACCTTAGGCAAATGTCAGGCGGGCGGGTAAGCAAGCATCAGGCGGGAGGGTGACCAGATCGGGGGCGGGGCCAGCCAGAACTTACTACCGGTTCAGCGACCCATGCCTAATTCTTGCTACCGGTTCGCCCGATCCGGTGTGAACCGGCTGAATACCACCACTGATTTTGACATGACAATTTTGTTCCAGTACTTGTTTGTTTGTAATGAACGGACAAGTTAGAATTTGTTGGTGAGAACTTGTAATTCACTATATTGTTCTTTATGGGGAAAAATTGTTTGGTATTCATTGTTTTTAGTACTCATTGCACCTCCCAGTACCATTTAACGATGAGAGCCAAATAATACCACTGCATTGCAATCTTTAATTATATCAAGAGACAAATATTGTCACTGAGCTTCCGGGTTAATCTTTATGATGCAACTAAGCTAAATGCTGTTGACCATTTGTCAACTGAACCTGACAATGGCTAATCTAACACAGTTCTTAGGATCTCTGAAATAACTCCTTCTTCCAGAGTTTTTGAATAATGTCAATACAGGATTAATTTCCACAATCTAAACCAGGGGTGTCAAACTCAAGACCCCACGGGATTTGGCCCACGGGGTGCCTAGATCTGCCGCCATGGAAACAGGAAAGGACCAGGCCCTGGAGCCTGTGCCAGAAAATAATGGAGGTCAGGAGGGATGTGTGCAGTCCTCCCAAGCTCCATTTTTACTGGCAGAGGGTTGCTGAAAACAGAGCTCGCAATGGCCACGTGTGACCCTCCCAAGCTCCGTTTTTGCTGACTGAGGGTTGCAGGAGGGTGTTGCAGCCGAAAATGGAGCTTGGGAGCCCATTTTTGCTGGCAGAGCACTCGAGCCACAGGTACGCCCAACATGAGTGATGTTGAGCTGGCCATGCCCACTTTAGCCACACCTACCCCAGCCCTCCCAGGTCAAACAACCGTGATGCGGCCCTCAATGAAATTGAGCTTGATACCCCTGATCTAAACTCTATTTCTTGAAATGATATCTTGCTCAATTAAGTTTCTCTGTCTTGTTCCAGGACTGATGAAAACTTGCCGTACATTGTAATATCCAGACTACGCAAGTGACCTATTCCTGAGGTCTGAACCTTCCTCAGATCCACTACAAGGATGGTTATCTCTTTCCAGAATAACTTTTCTATGCACTTCCATTTGATTTACCTGCACTTCAGCGTCACCTGACGAATTCCATCATTTGAATTAATGAATGGAATCTCAAGATGGTCTTCTTAAGGGAAGAAGTAAATTCAGATGTGACAGAAGACATCCAGGAGGCTGGGACATATTGGAAGGAGAGAGTCCATTTTTAGTCATCTATGGGCCCATTATTAGAAGCACTGTGGTTGTTCCTACCAGTGATGGAAATGCATTGGCTTCAGAACTCATTAATCCATAAGGACCAATTACTTCCTGCAAGTTCTGTAATGTGCATCTGAATCTACACTGAAGAATATTACGGCGGACTAAGGCAGCTGGATTAAATATATGATGTGGAGCTCAAATACGTCATTCAGTTGATCCACAACTGACTAATACTAGTTTTGTGAGAATTCTCTCTTCCTGATTTTGGATACCAGGTGAGAGAGAGAGAAAGAAGATGAATGAGCACTTGTGTGGAGATTGCATCAATCTAATAGAAAAAAAACATCTCACCACACCAAATTGCAGCTCTTAGTATTATATTTTACGGAGAATTATGAGTAAAGTGAGCCTTAGAAAACCTTGAATGGAGATACCTCACACTCCCCTTAGTGTTTTTGAATCTGGCAAACTAGTTATAACGTTGTTATGTAAAATGATAATTTTACAAATGATGTTTCTGAAGGAAGTAGAACACCTCTGGGAAGTGCCTCTAAGCACAGAGAAGCCACAGTCCTGAAGCCATCCCTGTGTCATGATTTAGAATAGCTAAAATATAAGTGTTCTGCACTGAGCTCTTCTAAGGCAGGTTCATCAAGCAGTATGCCTGAGGCAAGAAAGTATGGATGTATCTTTCATTTATACCTCTATAAAAACAGATTGTACATTTGGCTAGGCCCTGTTTTATGACAGCGCAACAGCAAGTTTCCCCATAATTAAATGAATAAATTATTTATTTATCTATAATGATGGTAGCATCCTCAGAATACATTTCAGGAGCAGTTTGCCAAGACTGTCAAAATGTAATGACGAAATGGATAATCTAAAAGCCATGAAACCAAGAAAGCTCTGTGGTGTAGTTATCAGGATAAGAACGGCATCTAAAAATCTCAAGGCCAGTGGCCAGTGTGATAATGAAAGGTAAGGTTGGTGGTTCTTTGCCCCACAGCGAGATTTATGCTTAAATCCAGCTGGGCCATCTTTTGCATTGTAGCAAAATAAATAACTGGTACAATGTTCAATCAATTATTTAAGCCATAAGACCATAAGGTAAGCTTGGGTACATTTGGATAAAAACTGAATTTAGCTGAAGGCAAGCTCATCAGCGTAATGAGTGTAACCATGATTTGATTATCTGGATTCCTGGGAATGAGTCAGGAATCCAATGAACTTCTTTCTTCTCTGTTTCATTCCAACCTTTTCTCTCACTTTCTCAAAAACACCATGTTTTCCAAGGCAGGGCTCACTACAGAGCACTCACCATTCCCTTCAGGGCGCAGCTGCTTTAGTCTTTCTGCCTTAAATGTGTGCCTATTTGGGCGTTATTTTCTGCTTTCTTGCTCCCTACATTTGAGCAACCAGAAAATCTGATAAGCACCACTACTTATGCAAATGGAACTGGGCATCCTTGCGCATGCGCCTACCACTCACACAGAACTATCTCCCTTCCCCTACTACCAGGCCGCCAAGCTGGAAAGTTGCAATGTTATATGGCCGTGATGGCGAACCTATGGCACGCATGCCACAGGTGGCACGCAGAGCCATTTGTGTAGGCACGCGAGCCCTAGCCAAATTTACCTCCATTGCACATGCGCACACCTCCCAGCTGATTTTCAGCCCGTTTGAGGCCATTTTTGATCTCCCAGAGGCCCAAGGGAAGTCTCTGCAGCCTCGGGGAGGCCAAAAAATGGGCCTTCCGGAAATACCAGAAGTGACGAAACCGGAAGTTACGAAACGGGCCTGTTTTTCGGCCTCCAAAGGCTGCAGAAGCTTCCCTCGAGCCTCTGGGAGGCCAAAAAAGGCCTCAAATGGGCTGAAAATCAACTGGGAGGTATGCGCATGCGCAGTGCAGTAAGGGGGCAGGGGGGTGTTGCATACAAATGCGCATGGGGGATGGGGCGCATTGCATTGTAAGTGCCAGCGCACACGCGCTTTTGGCACTCCACAACAAAAAGGTTATCACTGTTATATGGCAAAAAAGCAAGATAAAAACGTACAAATAAACAACTTAAGGGTTAAATAAAGCCCAGATCCTGCAGAGGTTGGGTATACAGGTAGTCCTTGACTTACAACAGTTCATTTAGTGACTGTTCAAAGTTACAACAGCAGTGAAAAAAGTGACTTATGACCGTTTTTCACTATTATGACCATTGCAATATCCCCACCATGGTCATATGATTGACAACTGGATGCTTGACAACTGGTTCATATTTATGATGGTTGCGGTGTCGCAGGGTCATGTGATCCCCTTTTGTGACATTCTGACAAGCAAAGTCAATGGGGAAGCCAGATTCACTTAATGACCGTGTTACTCATTTAACAACTTCAGTGATTCACTTAACGGACGTGGCAAGAAAAGTTGTGAAATGGAGCAAAACTCAACAAATTTCTCACTTAGCAATCTAAATTTTGAGCACAATTATGGTCATAAGTCAAGGACTCCCCATAATCTCTCTCAATGGCTCATAATTCAAAGAATACCTGGAAGGCATGAGGTTGGTATTTTTTTTAAAAAAATAAAATACTGGAACTATGGTGAACAGTGTATTCCAACCTCATCCTTTTTCTTTTCTAGCTGAGTTCCTACACTGAAACCATGGTTTCTTAAGCCATTTTTGAAAACATCTCAGCTGAGTTCCTACATGGTTGAAACTACAGCATGTGAATTCACACGTGCAAAGTCAGAATCAAGTATGACATATTGTGTGTGACGTCTGCACACTTTCACCATCCTCGGACATGTTAGATCAGTGGTTCCCAAAGTGGGCAGTGGGATGCCTTAGGGAGGCGCTAAGAGGCAAGGGGGCCAGCAGGAGGGGCACTAAGAGGCAGCAGGGGGGCGTTCGAGGCACCGGCACCACAGGCTCACCCCATTGACTGTTGCACCGCTCTGGTGCCGGCACCTCGAACGCGGCAGTGGCGGCGTGTTTGAAAAGTAAAGCAAAGCCAGACTGGCTTTGCTCTACTTTCCCGACGTGCCTGCGGGGCTGGCGCCTCGAACACGGTGGTGGCGGCACGTTGGGAAAGTAGAGCAAAGACACTCTGGCTTTGCTCTACTTTCCCAATGTGCAGCCGCTGCCGCATTCGAGACGCCGGCCCTGCAGGCTCATCCCATTGACTGTTGCACCGGAGCAGTGCAAGGGGCTCAATGGGGTGGACCTGCGGGGCCGGCACCTAGAAAAGTAGAGCAAAGCCAGAGGCCGGTAATTTTTGCTGCAAAGAACCACAAAAGCTTCTGGGCTGTGCACAAGAAGGGACACACATGTCAATGCAATTCAGCAACATAAAATAAAGCAATACAAATAAAACAAATCAAGAATCGGCAAAGCATCTCTGATTAGATTCTATTCACTACTAGAATCTAATCAGAGATGCTTTGCCGATACTAGTGCAATGACCTGCTCCAGAAAGGTTAGAAGGGAGTGTGTGTGTATGTGTGTGCATGGCTGTCAAAACTCCAGAAACAGGTCAAGTAGCCCTGGGGAAGCCAGTCATAAATTAGAACACTTGCTAAACAACAGGCCATTAAGTGAGAGGACCACTTGTATTTGGTTTGCCAGTCACCTGGCCATGCCCACCCACTCACATGACCACCAAACCATACCTACCCAGTCATGTGACCAAGCCACACCCAGCCAGCAAGCCACATCACCGTCACATGAGCAGCAAGCCACGCCCACCCAGTCACATGAGCAAGCCACACCCACCCAGTCATGTGACCAGCAAGCCACACCCTCAAATTAGCCCATGCCCACAGAAATTTGAATCCCAACTCTGGGTGGGGGGCACCAAGGATGAGTTTGTAGCACCAAGGGGGCGGTAGATTGAAAAGTTTGGGAACTGCTGCGTTAGATCACGTTTGCTCTTCAAGACAACAATCCACAGCTACTTTAAAAATGAATAGTTTTTAATTTCAAAAGAACAGTGCAGAAACGAAACTACAGAATTACATTCCTTAGCCATATTGTATAAACCCAGACACCAATGGATACAGTCTGATAGCATGTATGTATATGTGTGTACTCACGCACAGGCGCACACATATAAATACATATTTATATATCATTGAAAAGCCACAGCATAGTAGTAGTAATACAACACGGTTAATGAATGGCGCTGCTAGGCTGGCAGTGCAGTCCATCCAGAGAGAGATAATTCAAACACTTAGCCCAAAGAATGTAAATCTTTAATTTCTACAGAACCGTCTCAAAGGTTAACAGAAAACATGCTCAGAGTTATCTAAGTTAAGGGCGCACTAAAAGCAAAACAAAGCCAAAGGGGGAAAAAAGCAACTGATGGTTCAGGAGGCTCTTAGTGTTGAATCAAAATCTGAAAAGAACAATTTCAATAAATACATTTGTGAGAAATACATAAAAGTACCTTGAATTATACAGTTATATACACTGAAAATCCCACTGCAGGATACAGCAAAGGCAGTTAGAGAGGATTTAAGATTCAAGAAGCTTCTTGATTTAAAAGTTGGCGTGGAATCAAGTTTAGAAGAGCTTCAGGCAGGGTCTTTGTAAGTGTAAGAAGATGGGTCCATGTTTCTTAAGAAATATCTCATAAAAGATTTTGTGCTAAATCAGAGATCTCCAAGCTTGGCAACTTTATGACTTGTGGACTTGAAGTCCACAAGTCTTAAAATTGCCAAGATTGGAGAGCCAGCCCTGTGCTAAACGATGTGAGTTGAGGAGGGCTATAGTTAAGTATAACAGACAGCAGAAGACAGGCTGCACAAGTTCACCCCTTCTGAGCATATGATTGCAATGGTGCTTCTGTTTGTGATAACTTTTCTTTCCCCTATTAATCCTCTTTGTAACAGCCATAACCACGTGATTTAGGTTACGTTTAGTTTGACCTTTAGAAGAGCTGCTATCAAGCATTTATTTTAGAGAAAGGAAAACACGGGAGCATCCATTCCAACCTTTGAGGATGTTGTCAGAGATGTTAATCTATGGTAGCCAAACTCCTCCTGATTTCTAACCTTGAGCTTCAAGGGCAGATCTAGGAAATTGACCCTGAGGGACACTATCCAGTTCTGCCTCAGTTGGACTGGAGAAAGAAACCAACAAGGCTGAACAATTTCAGTGGTCGCTTCATGTAATACCAGACTACAGAACACTTAACTGTATTGGGGAAGGTGGATTTTCATAACAAAACAGGAGCTAAATGGCTTGTTTCGACACTGTAAATCTTGGTAGAGAAGACTTTTGTTAAGAGGCTGCTGGGCAAGTACAGAAATGTATTTTCAGTGACAGGACAACCTCTTAAATATACATTGATTTATCCCATGGACAGTAATTATTAGGGACATTGTGTGCATTTCATCGGACAAGTTTGCTCCTCAGAGACTTTAATGAAGCAAACATAGATCCTTTCATTGAAATCAAGCTGTGTGCAGTGTGAGCTGCTGTAATGTAATGCCAATGGTTGTCGATAAAGACAGGCAAAAATGATTACATGGAACTAACAGTTATCTCGGTTTCTTCCCCTCAACTATTATATATGGTTTATGAAAATAATTGTTGGCTTAGTGTGCTTTGTGGATGGTCAAAGGCACAACAGAAGCACTTGGCTCATTACATCTGAATACTTTTGGACCACAGGGTATAAGCAGTGAACAGCCATGGATATATTAATCATACATACACAATTACACATCCACTATTTTGATTCAAATATTCATGAAACCAAGTCAGAAGAGGGAATGTCATACCATGTCTCAAAAGGAGTCAAAAGGAAGACTGGAAAAACTAGCATAACGTGTTGTCATTACAATTATTCCTCAATCAAATAATTATATGTAGGATTACTTTGGTGAGGCGCCAATTATGAACTACAATATGCAACATAACCTACATATTTGGTATCAATATAATATATATATATCTCCTGATCTCCTTGATGAAATAGGGTCATAAAGGAAAGATAATGAAGGAAAGAAAGATAATGAAGGATGTGATAAGGAATTTATTTTGGGTTTATATTGAAAATGCAAGATGGATTCCAGTATTGCCATCTTGGCAAGTTTTTAGTTGCATCAAGCCAATTTCAAGGCTATTAAATGAGATGATATAATGCCGATCTGGGAAGTCAACATGTACTTGTGGATTCAACATTGTGTTCATAAATGTTCCCTATAAACATTTACATTTTATGATGCAGGAGTTCAGGTGTGCATAATGACAGCTACAAAACCAACAGCTATTTGGCCTTACTTAATGCCAGGGAATATTCTGTGTACACAATATCAAAAGTTTTAACATGCATGCATAAAACATTCACTCGTGAGTATTCACTCGAGACAGAAGCATGGGCAGATCTTGTAGGAATGCAACAAATGATGCCCAATGATAATTGTGCCTCAGGAGTAGCTTCGAGTTCTTAAGTTGCTACTCCAAGGTAGTAAATAACAAAATATGTAAGGTAGTGTGAGAGATTGGAATACAACTGGAATATATTAGTCCCTCCAGATCAGATTTACAAAGGCAGAAGATCTAAAACTGTCGAACTAAATGTAAGAAAAGTTCTGAATGGCAGCTTTCAGTAAGTCAGCTGAGATTCTTCACTAGGTCAGCCATATGTCCAAATTTTGCAGCAGACAATCCTGTTTACTGCTATGCAATGGAAAGCACTGAGTAGGTATTAACAGCTGGGAAATATTAAGGATGTATTGTTCTCTTCTTCCATTGGAAAGCTAAAAGATCTTTGTTATAAAATGGCAGAATTGCAGGAAAAAGAGATGAAATATTCCTCACAGTGTAGGGCCTTATAGAAAAAAAGATACATGCTAATGCATAAAGAATCTCTTATTTTTTTATACTTAGTTAAGTGCATTGTTTCTCAACTTTGGCAACTTTTAAGACTGGTGGACTTCCAACTCCCAGAATTCTTCAGCCAGTATGCTTGTTGGGGAATTTTGGGAGTTGAAGTTCACACATCATAAAAGTTGCCAAGGTTGTGAAACACTAGTTAAGTGTATTCCTCCAGCCCTTGATTTCAAGCAAAGCATTCTGAACCCAAGTAAATACACTCCAGATTTCATAGACAAAAACATTAGTATTTCCCAATATAAGTGCTGAGCAATTAACACTAGCAAAAAGTGAAGACACCTTTGGGATTTTGTAATTTCCCATTTCTGAAAATGAGTTCTACAGATTACAAAAAGCGGTAAACATTTAAAAGTGTACTGAAGGTATCACAATATTGGAATAAAAATGAAAATTAAGGTATCACCACGAATATATTCCTCTACATTATTTCTCCTCCTGGGAAATGTGCTCACATTTTGCAAACAAAAATAAGTATTTTAATTACTGAGAGACTAATGAAGAGCATTGTGATAAATATTAGAAACAACTCTTTTGCTTTCGGTTGATAACATGAAGAACCTGGTGAAACGAACCCTTTAACTTAAAAAATGGTGGAAGGGAGTTGCAGACAATTTTGGAATGGCTGAACTGCAACAGCAGACCTTTTAAACCAGAAATGGCAATCACAGAGAAATGGTGCATAGTAGAAAGACAATGTCTGTTTTTTCTTTTAAAGAGCTGCATTTGATTTATCATCATCATTATCATCATCCCACCATCATCCTATCACGCTTGGCTCTAAAGCGTACATATCCTTCACTTAACAGTATTTCTACTGTGACAAAATTATTACTGGGACTTCTTCTTTTTGTTCCTGTCCCTGCCTGCCTTTCTCATTTTAAGTGGTAGAAGTAACAGAAAGGCGTTACATACTTAATCAAGTCTTTGCTTTTGACAGCTAATATTCCAGATCAACATTGAACATAGCTTCATGTTTAGGAAGTGCTCTGCTGGTAAAGTAAAAGCAAAAATAATCTTCTGTGTATAAATAAAGTATGTGTTAATTAGAACATTAGAACTAATTAGAAATGTTAACTATATCTATATAGAACTTAATAAATACATACTACCTCTCAATGAAAGGGGATTTCATTAGAATATCACTCTCAGAGCCACCAATGAAATACTTGGTCAAGTATTTCAAGGCACATCGTACGTTCCAGCGTTGAGCAAACCTTGTGGTTTATATCTTTTCCAACACTGTACTATATTGTATGGACATTTTTCTACAGTCCACCTATGTACAATGCCACCTAATGACTATATTGCCATTTTAATCAGATCTTACCTTATGAGAATAGCCAACTGAATAAAACAACAATTAACTTTTTGGTATTCAAAACCATAAAGATGTTTACAATGAGCCACACAATATATTCTTTGGGGTGTTTTTTCATCACCTGTTTAGCAAACATACAATGTAGGTCACAATAGAAGGCAAAGAGATATGAGAAATGATGGCTCAGACCAACAAAGACAACCCCTTGTTTTATTGTAAAGGTGTGTCATTTCAATGATCCTGTCCCCAAAGCAGGTATTTTTCTGTATTTACTCGCCTATTGTATGAAGAAGAAAAGAGCCTCTGGATTTTTTATGAAGATGGTTTACACCTGTTGGGATGCAGAAGCATGATTTTTCAGCATTGAAAAAAAAAATCAGGTTTGCTTGAGACAACAACAGCAGTCTCATTTGGTCCATGGAGTTCCAGGTTGAATTTAGTATTTGGTCATTCTGTTGCTTTCCGATTTCTCCTTCCTTTTCTTCAACCTGAATGGCCAAGTCAACAAGCACATTTCTTCTCATCAGATTTAGATGACACCAGTTTACCTGAACTTCCACCATTGGCTGTGTCAGAGAGCTGAGACTTGTCAACACACTGTTCCATTCGTTTCATTATTAAGTCCAAGAGAGTCTCCACGGCTTTCTCCACATTTTGGCCAGACGCTGCACTTGTTTCAAAGTATGGGATGCTATGGCAGGAAAACATCAGAAGTATGGTAAGATATTTCAAGAGAGAACAGTTATAACAATAACCTACAGGTTTTCCTTCAAAGGGGAGCCTGCATTTAGTTCTCAAAAGCAACGTGACTTTATTCAACAGTTAAGAATATCGAGTCACTTTCTGAAAGGATCTCAAGTCTGCTGAACTCATCCCTGTTCCCTCTCTCACAAAAAGAAATTATATTAGCATCAGTACTTATCAATGTGGGGATTACTTTAAGAATCATTCATGTCAACAGGAAAAAATAAATAAACATTACACTTGATTTTCTTCCTCTGAAACCAAATTCTTGGCCATTTCATCCCACCTTTGGCATCACTCAGATGGGTACATCAATGCCTCCTGAGTTAGCTGAGAGGGCAACATGTTTGTTTGCCTTACCCGTATTTGTCTGCAAGTTCTTTGGCTTGTCTTTCATTGACCTCCCTCTGATCTGATAGGTCAGCTTTATTTCCAATTAATACAATGTCAGGGTTTTCGCAATAAGCATTTGCTTGCAACTGGCCTAAAAGAAAATGTAAAAACTTGGTAAGGAGTGCAGAAATGTTCCCTGGAAACAGAGGAGCAGAAATCATAGTCTCTCTCAGCCTTTCCTAACCTGGTATCTTCCAGTTGTGTTGCTCAACTTGGCTGGGAAAGGCTGATAGATGAAATGTGTGCAAATTCACTATTTTTACATTTAAAAATGTTGCGATACAAATAGGATGGTTAGTGCCTTATTACCCAGAATACATTGGGCCATCCAATCAATCAAATTAACATCAAGTTAATAAATCTGCAAATGCCAATAAGAATTGCTTTTCTTCTTTGCATCACAGCTGCAACAAGAATAAAGCAGATAGTCCTTGATTAACAACTAGTGTTGTTTAGCGACCGTTTGAAGCTATAATGGACCTCTCCTGAGCTACTTATGATCTAGTTCTGGAGTTCCTTTGGCTGTGCCTCCCCCCAGTCACATGATCACATTTAGGGCATAGGAGCCGTGGTGGTGCAGTGGTTAGAGTGCAGTACTGCAGGCTACTTCTGCTGACAGCTAGCTGCCTGCAATTTGGCAGTTTGAGTCTCACCAGGCTCTAGGTTGACTCAGCCTTCCATCCTTCTGAGGTGGGTAAAATGAGGACCCATATTGTTGGGGGCAATAGGCTGACCCTGTAAACCGTTTAAAGAGGGCTGTAAAACACTCTAAAGTAGTATATAAGTCTAAGTGCTATTTCTATTGCCATTTGGCAACCAGCTTCCATTTTCAGATGTTTGCAGCAGCCTACAGTCACATGACCACAATTTTTGATGGGTTTTGCTAACTAACTCCCACAACTCTGTCAGATTACTTAGTAAGACTGTATTACTATTATTCTTCTGATCCTTCCTATTACCTATCTCTTCCCACTTATGAGTATAACCATATTGTTTGTATCTTTACAATTTATATTGTTTTATTTGTTTTCCTAGTATGTTTTGATTGCGTATTAGTAACCCATGTATGATTTGATTCCTTATAGTAACCTGTGACTATCACTAAGTGTTGTATCTTATGATTCTTGATTAATGTATTTCATTTTTTCTTATGTACACTGAGAGCATATGCACCAAAGACAAATTCCTTGTGTGTCCAATCACACTTGGCCAATAAAGAATTCTATTCTGTTCTGTTCTGTTCTGTTCTGTTCTGTGCTGTGCTGTGCTGTGCTTTGCTATGCTATTCTGACATTTACTTCCAGTTTCCAGAGGAAAAACAATCACACATTGGGTAAAAAAAGGTTTGCTTTAGTGACCATGGCCTTCACCTAATGACTGCCATTTTTGCTTAACAACTGCCACAAAAAAAGGTTGTAAAATTGGGTGCAGTCACATAGTGACTCGGTAACAACCACAATCCTAACCCTAATTCTGGGCTCAATTATGGTTATTAAATCCAGGACTACCTGTTACTCACATAGGGCTAATATATTTCAAGCAATTCACATGCATTCTTTTGGTAATATTTAAACTAGTTTGGGCAGGGTTCAGCGTTTTACAGAAACATGACATGGTGGTGATGCTAGAGGCTTCAAGGAGGGAGCATTGCCGGAGTGGAAAAACAACTTTGTCAGGTCAAAGATACCTTGCAGCCAGTGGCCAAGGCAAAAAATTCCACTTCTGAGAGGAGCATGCATCGCTCCTAAGGTACCTGTGTGCCTTTTGTTGCAGAGTGTTCAATCATATCAGGGATAGCTTACATAATCCCACTCTCTATGGGGATGGCTGTCGCATTAAAGATGACAGGTTCAATGCCGCTGAAGCTAAAAGAGCTGAAGGCTACGAAAGGCAGCTGCTTTTTCCACTTACTCATCCAGTTTCTGACATTTAAGAAGCTCTGTTGACTGGTGAGATCAAACATTAGCAAGAAGCCCATGGCATCTCTGAAAAATGCTGTGGTGAGACTTCTGAATCTGTCAGGAGAAAATGAATGAAAAGGATCAATATACAACACGAGCTATCAGGGAGAAGAAAGCCAAGGGGTATTAGGTAAACAATTCATTGAACTTTTTTTTTTAAAGTGCTGCAAGCAAACAGGTAAATGACAAGGCAAAGCTTCAATATTCTCTTTACACGGGTAGTCAACCCTTATCCAGAATGACTGCTCAAGGACAAATCTTCATTCAGGTTACAAGGCAGCCCCAGGGACGATTTCCATTTTCTCTCTTATGATCTGTTCCACTCCAATGGGGATTTGTGTTATATAAACTTCCCTTTCACTGTCACAAAGATGGGACAGGAAGCCCCCACAGGGAGATGATAGTCAGGTGCCCATCCACAGGGATATAGAATTTCTGAGTGTATGGCTCACACACCTTCAAGCAGAGAACTTGTGTTTGTATACATACACACACACATACACACACATATATATGTATGACTGAGTGTGTGTGTGTGTGTGTGTGTGTGTGTGTGTGTCAGAGGTGGTATTTAGCAGGTTCTGACCAGTTCTGGAGAACCGGTAGCAAAAATTTTGAGTAGTTCGGAGAACCGGGAAATCCCACCTCTGACTGGCCCCACCCCCATCTATTCTCTGCCTCCCGAGTCCCAGCTGATTGGCTGGGTCTTTTTTTGTTGCCCTGCACAGGAGAACGGAGCTGGAAAGCAGGTTAGTGGGGTGGGGAGGGAATGGAGATTTTACAGTATCCTTCCCCTGCCACGCCCACCAAGCCACGCCCACAGAACCGGTAGTAAAAAAATTTGAATCCCACCACTGTTGTATGTGTGTGTGTGTGTAAACTGCAGGCACTACCCACTGTCCTGCAACTTTTAGCAATTGTACCCATGAAATCCGACATTCCAAAATGCTTCAAATCACTTTTTATTCAAAATTCCAAATAATTCAAGCTAAGAACTTGGTCTTAAGATTCCTTGTAAACAGTAATATGATGTCAAAAATGATAATTTAAAAAAAATCTGTCTTGAAAACCTGCCTGGGTGACAGAAATGACAGAATCTAACAGAAAAAAATATTGTTCATTTCCCCTTCCAATTATTTCTGGATTGGACTTTTAAGTTCCTACATATTACCTCTCTTGCCCAGCTGTGTCCCATAGCTGCAGATGGACCTTAAAGGCTTTTCCAGAAGAACCACTTGACCCCTGGCTGTTGTACACCTGAAACACACCAAAAAAAGCTTCACTGTTTATTTTAACAATTGTTTATTTAAAAGTTAATTAAAAGTGAAATGACTTGCAAACTGAAAATGCAGGATAGGCAAAGATGCTAAACATCATATGATCCTACATTTATTAAAGGAGTGCACACAGTTGGAAATACAATATTGATATAGGAAGTACACGTCTCAAGATCAGGGATGTCCAACCTTGGCAACTTAAAGATTTATGAACCTCCACTCCCAGAATTCCCCAGCCAGCATGAAAAATGCCTGAGGGGGGGAATTCTGGCAGTTGAAGTCCACAAATCTTAGCTACCAAGGTTGGACTTCCCTGATCTAAATCAGGGGTCGCCAACCTTTTGGACCTCAGGGACCGCCAAACTCATAATTTTAAATCCCTCGGACCAGAGACCCTACGAAAATCCCCAAAAAAGTCTGCAGGAAAATTCCCCACCCCATTTTCCTACCGATCAATCATTTTTTATTTGGGATCGCAAGATACTGCCTCCAGCTCCGTTCTCAGGGGAGAGAGAGAGAGAGAAAGAGAGAGACTTTTGGCTTCATGCAAGAAAAGCAGCAGAAGCAGCAGAAGTCTTTCTTTCTCTCCCCTAAATTCCACCAGAAATGAGTCTTTGTGAGACTTCTTGCGCCGGCGCAGCCTCTTGGAGCAGGATGTCTTGCAGGGTCCCAAAGACTCATTACTGATGGAGGTTGGGGAGAGAAAGAAAGACTTTTGCTGCTTTCCTTGCATGCAGCCAAAAGCAGAAGAAGAAAAGTGGAAAGAAGCAGCCCAGTGGCCAGGCGAGCCGCATGGGGCAAGTTTCCCCCCTCTGCCCTTTCTCCCCTTCCCTCACTACCTTGTGTTGTTGGCAATGCAAGCAACGCAAGCCTTGCGTTCCCACAGCCATGTAGGCAGCGTAGCCTTATGTTCCCACCAGCCTGAATTAATTGCTTTGGAGGGGTGCTTTGGGGGTGACATTTCTCTACAGACCACAAAAATTTTCTCGCGGACCACCAGTAGTCCCCGGCCCACTGGTTGGCGACCACTGATCTAGATGATTTCATACGGGCTCAGAAGCTAAGCATGGTCAGGCTGAAACAGTACATGACTAGGAAATTTCCATGAACACAAAGATTGTAGGCTAGACTTGAGAAATCACAAAAAAACTTCCCAAGAGAAGGCAACGTCAGGCCACTTCTGCAGGGTTGCCTAGAAGATTTCCAGGAAAAAAAACCCCACCTGTCTCTGAAGCCATCAGAAGATGAAAATCAATTTGGACATTTTAAACTTCATGTTTACAACATTAGACTGGAAACTGGTGTCTCATCACTTGTCTATATAACTTTTTGGAGGCATTTTGACATTCATTCTCTCTCAACTTGCCTTACAGAGTTATTGAGTGGGACAATTGGATGGAAATCCCTTGAAGGCTGAAAGATGAATGTATAAGCAGTAAATTGGAATTCAGCAGACTGGAATTCTTAATACTGTATTTTATTTATTTGTATCCCATCTTTATTATGAAACATCCTTGGTGGTGCAGGCTGTTAAACGCCTATCAATTAGTGCAGGCTCGAATCCCACCAGGCTCAAGGTTGACTCAACCTTCCATCCTCTCGGGGTAGGTAAATTGAGGACCCAAGATTGTTGGGGGCCATAAGCTGACTTTGTAAAAATGCCGCTTAGTAATAAGCAGGCATATACAATGGAATGAAGGCTATTGCTGAGCGCATTGGGTTGTGCTCCAAACATTGTAAGCCGCCCTGAGTCTCCGGAGAAGGGCGGCATATAAATGTAATTAATTAAATTGCAATTAAATTGCAAATAAGTCTGAAGACTGTTGCAGTCTCCAAAAAGTTAGTCACTGTCACACAGCCTAAGCTGCAAAGTGTCAGGACTTTGGACTACCCAATTAAGACTGTAACAATAAACTAATTCCTTTGTTTATATGCTTTTCTTCGGTATTATCTTTCTAAACAGCACAGCTGCTGCGTATTTACTCTCCTGTACACACATAGAAGATTTAGCATATTGCTTTGGTATAAAGAAGATGCTGAACTAACAAGGTGACTCAACCATTCCCTAACAACCCAGGATATGTCTTTGGTCCAAGGAAATGAGCATGTTCCACTTGAGATTCTCCACGATAACTGAAGGCTGGAGCAGCAGATGGCCCTGAGCAAGTGACAAATAGAGGTGTGTTCACAGCCAAAGAGCTTAGCTCGAGAGTGGGTAAAAGGAAACTTGGGGTGGGGGAGGGGGGAATGGCCTTCAATAATTCACCTAGAGGATCTGGCTTTCAAAAGTATACATCCACCCCTCTCCCTTCATTCCAATTAAATGTACAGAGATTTTAAAATGTGCAGGGACTAAATGACACCCCCAAAATAGCATCAAAAGTCAGAAATCACGGGCACTCCATCACTGGAGGTTTTAAGAAAAGAATGGACAGTCACTTGTCAGAGATTGTATAGGGTCCTCCTGTTTGAACAGGGGGCTGGACTAGAAGACCTCTAAGGTCCCTTCCAGCTGTATTCTATTCTATTCTATTCCAATCCATATTTTCTATTCTATTCTATTCCATTCCATTCCAATCCATATTTTCTATTCTATTCTATTCTATTCCAAATCCATTCCATTCCTTATTTTCTATTCTATTCTATTCTATTCCTATTGCTATTCCTATTCCAAATATACTTTAAAAGCAATATATTTTGCCTATAATCCTTACAGTCTGGCAAACTCTTAAAGTCATTAATACAGCAAATATTTTTATTGAGACATATAGCTGTTCTATTGATTTGGCACCACAAAAGATTAGTAAGAAAGTAGTGGTGTGGACGTGTGTGTGTGTGTGTGTGTGTGTGTATGAGAAATACTTCTGTAGAAAGGGAACTGTACTTAGCCAGCTGAGGCAAACTGTGCAATTTAGCAAGCTTTGCAGTGCACATCCCTTCACACTTGTGCTTAGGAGAAATTCCTTAGCAAGTCTTGCAGATTGCATCATTCTATTGCTGATCACTCTTCCTTGCCTCTTATCTGCAATCCTACCTCAATAATTAAGATAAAGAGGACAAACACAGACCTCCCTAATCTAAAGGAGAGGTACACACCTGCTAAGGATACAAGGCACAAAACCCGATAGACACACTTTTAGCAAAGGGTCACTTAACTAGATCCCCAGGTTATTAATCAGATAGGTCATCAACCATGCCCAGTTGCCACCTAATAGGGATCCAGTCTTCCCTAAACATATCCTTGACTGAGGTTCCACTAATGGTCTGATCAAGTCCTTGAGGAGATGTATTGCCAAATGTTATTGTTTATTCTCCTCCATGGGAAACTAGAACCTGAGTAACAATCTCAATCACTCTGAGCCAGTTGGAAAGACATGCAGTTCCCATCCTTTCAAAGCCAGCAACGAATACACAAGCCTTGGTGGTGCAGGCTGTTAATAGCCTAGCACTTAGTTCCAGCTGCCTATAATTACTGTAGGCTCGAATCCCACCAGGCTCAAGGTTGACTCAGCCTTCCATCCTCTCGGGGTAGGTAAACTGAGGACCCAAGATTGTTGGGGGCAATAAGCTGACTTGGTAAAAATGCCACTTAGTAATAAGCAGGCATATACAATGGAAGGAAGGCTATTGCTGAGCGCACTGGGTTGTATCCCAGGAACTGTGGGCCGCCCTGAGTCTCCGGAGAAGGGCGGGATATAAATATGAATTAAAAAAAAAAGTAGGATTCAAAAGGTTGTGTTTTGAGGTTAATACACATGGGCACACATCACATAAATCACAATTTATACTTATCTTTAACATATAACTTTAGCATGCAACAGATTGAGAACTTGGTGAAGTAGGTGAGAATTTCAGAAAAAGGGATCCTCGCAGATGTTTGCTTGTGGCAGAATATACAGTTGATATTTAGAAAAGAAACATCATATCCACAAAACTCAAGAAATGTGATGTTCCCACAAAGCTTACAAATTGTGCACTATTAACTTATTTCCTCAACCACAGATCATAAGTAAATGTGTGTATGTGTGTATGTGTGTGTATCCTGATTACACAGCATAATCATAATCATAATTATTATATAAATGTAAAAGAAAACAAATATAATAATATCTGTATGGGGAAAATGCGTTTTAGAAACTAAGCTTCATTCTCTCTACAGGCAGCTTCTTTTGGTAGCTCAAGCTCTCAGAATTACTTTTGTTTTTGCAAAGGTTCATTTGTAACCTACAGAATCTATGTACTGTTGACAGTGAAGTAGAATAAGCTTAACGGGTACGTGTGTGTGTGTATATGTGTACACACACAGAGAGAGATTTATCTGGCTCTGTGTCCTTTAATAACATTAACCAAGCAAGTAGGCAAAATTGCATTTTTTTAAAAATTACATTTATACGTCGCCCTTCTCCGAAGACTCAGGGCGGCTTACAATTTTTGGAGCGCAACCCAATGCGCTCAGCAATAGCCTTCATTCCATTGTATATGCCTGCTTATTACTAAGCGGCATTTTTACAAAGTCAGCTTATGGCCCCCAACAATCTTGGGTCCTCAATTTACCTACCCCGAGAGGATGGAAGGCTGAGTCAACCTTGAGCCTGGTGGGATTCGAGCCTGCAATAATTGCAGGCAGCTGGAGCTAAGTGCTAGGCGTTTAACAGCCTGCACCACCAAGGCTCGAGATCCCTTTTTTTAAAATTTTGCTTTGAAAATGATAACTCTTTTTTTTGGTGTCAGAACAATATTTCTACTACAGTCTCACAGCACCTTCAGTAGATCTTCTTTAAGAGGAAACCAGTGTAAGGTTGCCTGTGTTGTGCACTGCGAAAAGCACTTTGAGTTACATGAGTTAAAATGCAGCAGTCGAATAGTGGCAAACACAACACATGGAGGCTTCCAGGAATAGCAGTGTCTCATGTGTGTGCCTATGAAAAATCTAAATCCCACCAGCATGGGACACCATATGGCTGCGAGATGAGCTAGACTGAATAAATCAAGGTAGGGAAGATCATTTTGATACACACACACGGACGTGTGCATACACACACACACACACACTTGTGCATACACACACAAGTTTTTAACTATAACACCCATCAAAAAAAATATCCTCACTGTTCTCATCTAGTTTCTACAAATGTTTGTGTACCAATCTAGAGATTCTGGAAATCCTACAAATACTTTTCAGCTTTGATCCACAAAACTTAAGAACTAAGCAAACAGCAAGTAACACAAAGATGCCTGTGCCATATGACAATATGAGCTCCTGTGATTTTAAAATCCCTGCTGCCGAAAGGAGGGAAGCTCAGAGTAAGTTACTGAGCAAATCAGAAATATGAATAATAATAACATTGGAAAAATGGATATCTGTGGCAATATGGCAAATCTGGAAAAGAAAAAGAAACTTAAACTATCTCTGAGGTTTCTAAATTACCTTCACTGCCTTGAAAGCACAGAAATCAAAACTTAACGAGAAAGGTTGGTTTACAGGTAGTCTTCGACTTATGTTCAAAAGGATATTTTGAGTGAAATATACTGTTTTTATATTTCCCCAAGAAGGATGTTGTGATCCAGTTTCGAAGTTCTGACACTGCCCTTCTTCATGGTCACATTTAGGATTAGAAAACCTCCAAGGTGCTGTTCTGTTTGTTCTGTTCTACTCTACTCTACTCTACTCTATTCTATTCTTCCTCTTCTTGGATGCTCAGCAAACAATTTGCAATTATGGCCATGTGTAGGGCTCCGCAGTCACATGATCATGATTTACAATGCTTTTGCCAGAAACTGGTGTTTACTTCTGATTTCTGGGCAAAAACTGTTCCACAGTGAACAACAGGGTTTACTTAAGGACCACTGGATTTGCTTAATGGTCGCTGAAAAAAAAGTCATCAAAACAGCTCCAGTCAAATGGAAATCTGCTGAATATTACAATCTAATTGTCAGGCTCAATTACAGCTGTAAGTTGTGGGTGACCTATACCCTGGGAAGAGATGAAACAATATACAAATGCCATTTTGGACTAAGCGAAAAGACTGGTCAGGGGGTCATACAATTCAGGTGAAGGCTACAAAATGCAGGGCAAAACCCGCACAAGGAAACAGATATTGTCCCACTGAGAGGTTGAAAAGATTTATTTTGAAAGAGTGGAAGCTTCAGGAAGACCTTTCTGCCTCCCTACCTCTCTCTCTCACACACACACACACATACACACAAACACAACAAAGAAGAAACTCACCACACGCTTTTCTCGAAAGTCGATGCCTACTGTCGTGATGAACTTTGGGTTGAACTTGTTGTCTGTGTATCTGTACAACAAAGTGGTCTTTCCAACCCCAGAATCCCCGAGGGCCAGGAGTTTGATCAAATAGTCGTAGTCCCCATCAGTCATAGTGCTGACCTGGATGAACCTGCAAATCAGGAGAAAAGGAAGATTAGTAGGAAGGAACAAAACGAACAGAACTTAAGCATTAAGGACCGGTAGGAATGCAGTATTAGCTCCCTTGAATCCAACCGCTTACCAGTTCGCTGCTCCACTTTGACTGAATTTCTGTATTAGTCCTCAGCGTAGATGGGGCTCTACCTTCTGAATAAGCTTTTTCTGGCATCAGGGTTTTCTTTTTAAAAAAAAAATGGGCCGCTGAATTATTGTTTATACACAAAGGGACATCTGTTTGTATTGCCAGTGTGGATTTCCTACTTTTGCTCAGCTTGTGATTTAGTTTGTTTTTATTGTTGTGCTGGATATTCTGGTATTTTTGCAATAGAAAATTAGACTTCAGAGACAAGGAAAATCATAAAACATATTAGTGCTAAATTGTCATTAAAGTTTAGGCAAGATACACTGTTTTTTTTTTCCCCAGGAGCTGAAAATGGATTACCTGGAGTATTTCTTTCATTTCATCCATACTAGAATTGTGGGGGATAGTTTGAGATGAGAGTGCATGTGATTGATTGATTGATTCAGTTAGATTTGATTTATTAGATATATTTGTTCTTTTTAATGCAGGAGCTCCGAGCAAGGTATCCAGAAACTTCCTTTCATTTTATTCTCACAACAGCCGCCCTGTGTGATAAATTTGAGTAGATTAACTGAGCAGCCCAAGTCATCTACTGAGGTTCCATGGCTGACTCCATAACCACAATCTCCATAACCACTACACTACAATGGCTTTAGTGTCTGTTGCAGATGAATCCTAGTTTCACAAGGTATTTGGTGAAGAAAGCTATTTCTCCAGTTCCAAATCAGGTAAAGTAGAACTCACTTTTATGTATTTAGCAACCTTCTTCCAAAAAAGAAAAAGAAAAAAGAAATATTAAACTAATCCATACCCATTTCCAGTTCTTAAAGTCAATTAAGAACTAATACAAGTAGTCCTCAACCATCACTTAGTCACTGTTCAAAGTTATAATGGACTCTGAAAATGGGACTTGCAACCTGCTTTTGAAGTGCTGATATTTGACCCACCTGCATCCTACAGCAACCAGGATGATTAGGGGACTGGAGACTGAGGCATATGAAGAACCGTTACAGGAACTGGGCTTGGCTAGTCTAGTAAAGAGAAAGACCAAGGGAGACATGATAACAGTCTTCCAATATTTGAGGGGCTGCCACAGACAGGAAGGAATCAATCTATTTTCTAAAGCGCCTGTAGGCCAGACAAGGAATAATGGATGGAAACAGAACAAGGAGAGGCTTAACCTGGAAATAAGGAGAAACTTTTTGACAGTGAGAACAATCAACCTATGGAACAGAAGTTGCCCTCGGAAGCTGTGGGAGCGTCATCGCTTGAGACTTTCAAGAAGAGATTGGACTACCATCTGTCAGAAAAGGTGTAGGGTCTCCTGCTTGGGCAGAGGGTTGGACTAGATGACCTACAAGGTCCCTTCCAACTCTGTTATCTGTTAGGTACATAATTCTGAAATGTCAACTGGGCATGGGTGTGGCCAGCGCATGACGCATCCAGCCCACGGGCCGGAAGTTTGACAGCCCTGCCTTAGACTAACTGTGTCCATAATTCTGCAGTCTCCCTGAACAAAGATAGAAACATTTATAACTTGCTGTGAACCTCCAAGTCAATTACTGGAGATTTTATTATCTTACTTCTTCATGCAGCTGAGTCAGACTTCATCCTACTGCCTGATGAGTCTCAGCTAATAATTCACACCATTGGCCTTCAGGCCCTGTTAGCTTTAATCAACTAACTTCTTTCTGTCTGAAATTATGAAGTCATAAAGAAGTCGTAAAAACCTATTGACCACTCTCCAATTTCTGCTGGCGAGAAGCATCATTTCTTTGCTATTTCAGAGCTCAGTGTCTGTTTTGGAATTAAAGAGGTAGTTCTCACTTAATGACCGGTCGCTTAGCAATCGTTCAAAGTTATGAAAGACACTCTCCCCTCCCCCAAAAGGTACTTATGATCTGGTTCTGGAGTTCTGACAACAGTACGCACACATATGCACAAATACATGTTCACATGACTGCATTTTGGGTACTTGGCAATCAGTTTGTGCTGACGCTGATTGCAGCATCCTATGGGCCAATGAGTGTGATTTTCAGCAAGTTACTAGTTTCTGGTTGCCAGCAAAAAGCATCCATTGCATCAAATGGATTCATTTAATAACAATGCCATTCCAGTTAACAACCATTCACTTAGCACGTGACATGCTACAAAAAAGGTCATAAAATCAGGCATGGTCACATGGCAATCTGCTTAATGACCACCAAGACTTATGACCATAATTCCAGCCTCAATTATAGTTACAAGTTGAAGACTACCTACCGTGTTTCCCCGAAAATAAGACACTGTCTTATATTTTTTTTGGCTCCCAAAAACACACTAGGTCTTATTTTTGGGGTAGGTCTTATACATTTATGGTGCCAAATAGTGGGTGTGAGTGTGTGTGTGGGGGTGTTTCGCGGGTGCACGGTTGCTCTCTGAAAAGTCTTCCTGGAACTGGAGATTTACACTAGGTCTTATTTTCGGGGTAGGTCTTATATTAGGGCAGGTTTAGAAAATAGTGCTAGGTCTTACTTTCGGGGTAGGTCTTATTTTCGAGGAAACACAGTAGTAACTCATTAAATGCATTTTGAATATTTCTGTTATTGTTGCATCTGGAACCTCATTTGTTTTTCTGGTTCTCCTTAAGATCAAAAAAAGCTGGTAAAGAATTAAATTTAGCATGAAGGTTAGGTAACAAACAATGAAATATTCCTTTTTTTCTCCCACACATTCCATACAAGCACACACAGTTCATGAAATCATAATCACACTAGTGATTATGCAAAAAGTTCTGTTCACACTTGCTCTCTTTCAAAGCAGCATTCACCAGCTGCCTGATAAATAGAATTACAAGTTTAAACCACTGAATTTTAAATGTTATGTTACATATTTTGTGTTCAAAAATTAATTTGCATTAGGAGTGTAAAGATGTTTTGAAATTAGTCATTCTGAGCTTTGCCAATCTTATAGCATTCTGCAGTAAGTTCATCTTTCTTTCCTTCATGTTCGTTTAGTACGAAGAAGGGAGGTACAATTGGAAAACATGAGAAGATTACAAACTGGAAGATGCAACGGGACCCTTTGTACAACTCTTTGGTTGTAGAAAAGTTAAGGTACGCAATGAAGATCTTGGCTGATGCATTTCACATTGACTTCTCTATTGTCCCATCAGAATTTGGCAGATTCCTCCCAAATTTCAAACTTTGTAATCAGGCTAACGGGTTGGTTGTGTCTCTTTGGAAAAGAGATTAGTTTAATCATAAACTATTCATGTACACAGGTAGTCCTCAACCTATAACTATTCACTTAGCAACCGTTTAATGTTACGACTGACCTGAAAAGGGGGTGTTATGGCTCAGATTCAAAGTTCCGATGGCGGAGGCCCCTCTATGGTCACATGACCAAACTTCAGGCACTCAACAAAACAGCCATTTCCAACATCCCATGGTCACGAGACCGAATTTTACAATTGTCTTGACAGCACTTCTGCCTTTTTCTTTTTTTAGCAAAACCACGCCTATAGTGAACCCTTGGTTTGCTTAACCACTGACACAAGAAAGTCAGTCACATGACCAACTGTTTTATAACTGTCACAACACACCACCGAAATGAGAAGGCTCCAGTAGATTGAGGACTATCTGTACAACAGCTATAATTACATTGTGGCCCAACAGTGGCCAGCAGAGCTGGCAGCAGATTCAGACAGTGAGGAGGTTAGGGAGGGACATGGGCCTGTCCTGGAGTCTGGGGAAGGCTCTGATGAGTGCTCTATGTCGGAAGCAGAGATGGGGCCAGGGCCGCCTGACAGTTATCAGCTGCCTTTGGAGTTGGAGATCAGTGAGGCAGAAGAACAGCTGGAGCCTGTTCCCGATGTGTGCATGCGCAGAGCTGCCAGACAAAGGGAACTGCTGAGGAACAAGGGCCGACTTGGGAGTAAAGCCACAGGTGGACAATGAATAGCCCCTCCTCTAGGGAATAAAGAGGAGCGAAAGGGGAGTGGGGCTTTGCAGGAGACAATTAGTTCACTCCAGCATGCTTGCCAAGTATTGCGGTGTCTGAAAGATATCGGCCTGGCCCCTCTCCAAGCCTGATAACGGTCTGTAATTGGGAACTATCTTGAAAAACTGTTGGCCGGGACTTTGTTGGAGAGGAAATCCACTGTAAATTAAATAAAAGGGGTTTATCCAGATGAGGACTCAGTGTAGTGCTGTTGGGGGAAGCCTAGGTCAGAACAAATTATAAGTCCCAAAGGTGCTTTTTCAAGAGGCCACGGGATTCTCTGGTTTTTCTTTGAAGAGAAGCTGAAGAACCCTCTTGGATGAGAAGTGAAATGTCTTCAAAGAAAAACTAGAAAGTCCAGTTGCCTCTTGTAAAAAGCACCTTTGGGACAACCATGACCTGGATGACTGAGAATCTCCATACACACTGAACTATAATTATACTGGTCAAAATGCAGACCCCTCTGCATTTCATACATGGGTCTGGATTTAGTTATCTTTTCAGTGGAAAATGGGCATTGATAAATTTACCATGAACGCCCTTTCTATCTATGCTGCGAGAGAGCCCAGGATGGGTAGACTCCTTCTTATGACGTCATTAATCTGGGTCTGTTTTTGAGGATATAAAAGCCAGCCCCCCAGGAGTAGCCCCAGCTTTGGCAAAGATACTTCACAGACCCATAAATGTCTCTGAAAGCCAACAATCAAGGATAACACATATCTTACCCTGTCTGGATGAACCAAGGGAGGGGCTGGGCTCTCTCGCAGCATAGATAGAAAGGGTGTTCATGGTAAATTTACCAACACCCATTCTCCTCCATGCTGCAGTGAGAGCCCAGGATGGGACATACCAAAGCTTGCATGTCTGCGGGTGGGTCCTCGTCCAGCCAATCACTCCAACTGTGGAATCACTCTCTGAAGCACCCGTCTGCCGAAGGCCGCCGTCGCTGAGGCATAGGCATCAAGATGATAGTGTCTGACGAAAGGAGACGGGGATGTCCATGTGGCCGCTCTGCAAATCTCTTCCAAGGATGCCTGGGTAGCCCAGGCAGCTAAAGTGGCCGCACTTCTGGTGGAGTACGCCGTTAGCCCTCGGGGAACTGGAAGAGCTGCTGCTTGGTAGGCCTGTGCAATACACTTTCTGACCCACCTGCTAATAGTTGGGGAAGAGGCCTTGTTCCCCAAGTGAGGAGGGGGAAAGGAAACAAACATGGCTTCTGTTTTCCGAAAGGAGGAAGTGCACTTAATGTAAATTCTAAGTGCCCTTCTGACATCTAGCATGTGCCACTTACGTTCTAAATCATGGTGTGGAAGGGGACAGAAGTCCGGTAACACAATATCTTGGGACCGGTGGAACCAGGTGTTAACCTTTGGAATAAACAAGGGGTCCACGCGGAGGACAACCCTATCATCATGAAAGCAGCAGAGATCCTGCCTGATGGAAAGAGCCACAAGCTCTGACACCCATCTGGCCGAGGTGATAGAAACAAGGAACACTACCTTTAGGGTTAGAAACTGGAGAGATACTGTTCTAAGGGGTTCAAAAGGGGCCTTCGTAAGGGCATTAAGTACCAGATGAAGGTCCCAGGAAGGATACCTGTGCACCACAGGTGCGTGAAGGTTAGAAGCTCCTGTTAAAAATCTTTTCACCGAAAAGATGGGACAAGAAGGAAATGAACCCCATGGAAGAACTGAGGAGAGAGCAGCTACTTGGTGACGTAAGATATTGGGGGCCAAACCCTTCTCCAAGCCATCTTGAAGAAATCTAAGAACCTCTGCCAACTGAGCTGAGGTAGGGGAGAGGCCATCCTTGAGGCACCATTGGGAGAAAGCCTTCCAGGTGGCATCATAATGTGCCTTGTTGAAGGTTTGCAAGATGCCAGGATGATGAGTATAACCTTCTCTGGAAGATTAGCCTCCCTTAGCCACTGCCGCTCAAGCGCCATACGGTCAGCTTGAGCCACTGGGGCTCCGGATGTATCACGGCCCCTTGGTGCAGGGAGATTGGATGGTCCAGGATCCTCCAAGGGGAATCCACAGACAGGTTGATCAGGTCCGCAAACCAGGGTCTCCATGACCAATAAGGGACCAGGAGAATTAGCTCTGCTCATTCCTCCAACAGCTTCCGTATGACTGCTGGAATGATGGGAAGCGGGGGAAAGACGTAGAAGAGACCCGTGGGCCATCTGCACCGAACAGTGTTGGCCCCCTCTGCTCCCTGGCAAGGAAACCTGGTGAAAAATCTGTTCACTTGGGTGTTTTGAGGGGTGGAGAAGAGATCCACCTCCGGAGTGCCGAATCTGTGGGATAGGGTCCTGAAAAGGGATGGGGAAATGGACCATTCTGCCTGGTCTACTGGACTCCTGCTGAGTCAATCTGCTTGGGAGTTGTCGACTCCATAGATGTGATCCGCTGAGATCGACAGCAAATGTTTTTCTGCCCATAACCCCAAGCGTTCTGCCTCCCTCATGAGCGGTCTGGATCTTGTCCCCCCTGCCTGTTGACATGGGCCTTTGTGGCCATATTGCCCGTCAACACTAGAACATGGGAGCCGGTCACAGAGGCTCTGAAGTGCTTTAGAGCCAGGGAGATGGCTCTCAGCTCTAGCCAATTTATGGGATGGGTTCTGTCTATCCTGGACCAGACTCCTTGAGCTATCTGGCCCTCCATATGGGAGCCCCAACCCAGGAGACTGGCATCTGTGGTGGTTACTAGCCTGTCTGGTTCCTTGAACTGAAGTCCCTTCCAGAGGGCCAGGGAGAGCCACCACTTAAGGGATCACCGGGCTTGTGGAGAGAGCAGGACTTTGGTGGATGAGTGGCTGGTTCCTGCTCATTGGAAGGGGAGCAGGAACCATTGGAGCGATCGGGAGTGAAGCCGTGCCCATGGGACAATGCCAATACAGGAGACCATCTTCCCCAGGAGTTTGGACAGCAGAGACAAGGGAACAGTCCGTGTTGTTGAATCTGACTGATGATCTCTGCAAGGCTTTGTCCCCGAGCTGGAGACAGGAAAACTTGGCACAAAGTTGTATCGATGACTGCTCCCAGGTGCAGCAATTTGGTTGTGGGAGAAAGATGGCTCTTCTTGGTGTTTATGGAGAACCCATGGCCTTGGAGGCAGGACAAGGTAATCTGTAGGTCACGATGGGCCGATTGGGTGGAGGAAGACAGGATCAACATGTTGTCCAAGTAGCATTGGCCCTCACTGGAACTTAATGTAGAGAGGCCACCAATGCTGCTAGAATCTTCATGAAGACCTGGGAGCCGATGAAAGGCTGAAGGGAGGTGCTCGGTAGTGAGTATTCTGATAACAGAAATGAAGAAACTGGCAGAGATGGGGCCAGATGGGGATGTGGAGGTAAGCCTCCATGAGATTAATGGAGAAGAGGTCACCCTCCCGAACGCTCTCTAAAATAGAATGCAATGTCTGCATTTTGAATCACCTGTATTTAACAAATTGGTTGAGAAATTTTAGATCAAGGATGGCTTGCCACCCCACCCAGGCTTTGGGAACCACAAAAAGGTGAGAGTAGAACCCGCGTCCCTGTTGTGAGATTGGAACTGGCTGAATAGCCCAGATGTCTAGGAGATGTTGAATGGCCGAATTCATGAGGGCTTTCTTTGGAGTGTCCCTTGAAACTGGACAAATCAAAAAAATTCTGGGGGTGACGATAAAAATTCCAATTGCAATCCTGACCTAACAGTGTTGAGAAACCAGGAGTCCATCATTGACTCCTCCCATTTGGAGGCAAAGAAGGCTAAGCAACCTCCAATGGGTGGGGAGAATGAGGAGTTACTTAGAGTGACGGAAGGCATGACCCCCTTCCCCCCGAAAGGGCCGTTTAGCAGCAGAAGATTGCTGTCTGCCAGGTGGTTCCGCACGTTGATCCTGACGTTGGGAATACCACCTTTTTGGATGAGAAAAGCGAGTGAAGGTCTCCGGCCGAAAGGCAGGTGGGCGATAGGGAACTGGACGATAGTCAGCTTTTTTAGCTGAGGAGGAAAGAATTTTCCGTTTATCTCTGGTCTCAACGAGACAAGGCTCTAGAGACTCGCCAAACAGCTTGTCGCCTGCGCATGGGGCAGAGGCCAGCTTCCATTTGCGTCGTGACTCCACCTGCCAATTTCGGAGCCACAGAAGCCTTCTAGCAGCCACTGAAGATGCCATGGCCCTTGATGCAAATTTGGCAGAATTGAGGGTGGCATCCACAGTGAATTCCGCCGCTGCTATAATTTTGTTGAGGTCTTGATGAGACCGAAGGTCGGAAGCAGGCAATCGATCCTGCAGTTGATGCAGCCATCTTAAGGATGCCCTCGTGAAAAAGGATGCAGCTGTCGAAGCCCGAACAGCCCACGCAGCTGCTTGGTGGTTGCGTTTGAGGGTCTGTTCAGAACGCTTGTCCTCTGCCTTAAGTACATCTTCGGGCTCGGTTGGTGTGCCAGAAGAAGAGAATGATGCCACAACTGGAGCATCTACTGATGGTACAGCAAGGGCGTTGTCTAGGGCTGAGCTTACATTATAGAAACGCTTGTCTAACGTTGATGGGTGAGGGCCTGCTGAAGGGGAAGCGCACTGCTCCTTGACCATGTCGAGGAACAAGATGGGGGAAGGCAAAACCTCCGTGTGTACTACAGGCTTGGAGAAGAGAGAGTCTCCTTGCCCTGAGGGTTTGCCTTGTGGTTCCGGAGCTACTTCCTCAGGTGACAGGTTGGCAGTGACCAAGGCCTTGCTAAGTAAAGACTTGAAGAGGGGAGGTTTGAAGACCAATGTGGAGGAGGGTGGGTCTGGATTAGAGTCTTCCTCCTCTGAAAGATTGCGATCACAGATTTTGCCCTCTTCCCGCTCTGAATGAGAGGAGCAACTGTGTTCAAATGGGGAGGCACCCCCTTCCCTTTCATCATCCTCCCATTCTGCCTCAGAAGTATGGACCCTGAGATCTTGAGGTCTGTGGAAATCTCGCTGTAGAGATGAGGAACCTATGGATTGGGGCGAGAGAAGGGCCTGGGCCCTTTCCAGAGGCCGAAGAATTTGCTGAAAACCTTCAGCCAACCCTTTCCTGATGGCTAAGGAAACCACATCTTGGATGTCTGAGGGCCTGTTGTCAAAGGAAGTTGAAGGCCGAAGGCCAGCTGCAGTGGGAGTGAAAGTGGCTTCCGGCCTGTACATGGGTGCCTGAACCCTAGAGGGAAGAGAGGGTGCATAAGGCCCCTGGAAATAAGGCCCAGACCTGCTCAGGTCTTGAGGACCTAGTTGTTCCTCAAATGCCTCAGGAGACCAGGTTGAGGGAGGTCCAAAGGCTTCAAGAACAACTTCCCCTGCCCTGGGGAGACTTCTCTGGGGACCCTGGTGGGTACCTGGCTGGACCTGTTGTAGTTGGCCTCTCATTTGTTGAATGGTCTTGTTAAATTGCGTCTCTAGAGCAGCATGTCTCCATTTCTCTGCCCTCAACTCAGCCTGAGTTGTCTTCTTAGGGGATAGCGTCTTGGTTCTGATTTTAGCAACATCTCTCTGGGCATCCCTCTTCTTTTTTGGAGGTTGGAGAGTCTGCTCCACTGTGAAAGATTAACTCCCAATTGCTGATAAGGAACAACAGGGCCTGACCAGAAAATGGCCACCGGAACCCTCAAAATGGCCGCTCACCTCATGGTAGGAGCCTCAAAATGGCCACTCACCTCGTGGCAGAAGAAGCTGCTGTGAACGATGGCCGCTGCTCAGCAAGGGCTCCGAAGGAGAAAAGTTTGCTCTTTAGGCTATTTCAAGCCCCGAGCAATTGAAGCAGCCAGACGAAGAGAATCGCCACCCACGTGCTCAGCTGGCTGGCTCTGCTAACAGTTTGCTGATCAGATAAGGGATTGCTCAAATCGAGGCTATGGGGAAGGCTTGTAAGGCACTTCCCTGCTTGCCTAGCAGAGTGGAGAAACGTTGATCCCAACGTTGCAGGAGAAACGGAGCCCCGCTTCTCCTGAGGTTGCAGCTACCCAGATCCCTGGGTAGCTGATTGAAGCAAAGGTAGCTTCTGTAGATTCGTTTGAAATAATTCTCTAGCACTTTCAGAGACACAGCTTGTGACTAAAGAAGCTGAGTCAAAGCTGGGGCTACTCCCAGGAGGCTGGCTTTTATATCCTCAAAAACAGACCCAGCTTAATGACATCATAAGGACTCTACCCATCCTGGGCTCTTGCTGCAGCATGGAGGAGAATAGACCATTCCCTATATTTCTTTCACTCTCCCGCCTGTCTTGTGATTTGAAAGACAAAGGAAACATTGAAGAATATGTTGTGCTTTCTTGCTTCCTTTCGGCCCCACCCCAGAGGTAATGCGGACAAGCATGGGATTTGCCATATGAACAACAGAAACTCTGTGCATTGACAATCAAGCATTTCTTCCCCATTTATTTCTTGTTTGTGCCAAAGGGGGAAAGCTCAGTGTCTCTTCCATAAGCAGACTCAGTTGGGCATCCGCGTTGGCAACTTCCCAATAAAGCCAGTTATGGGATTCTATTTCTAGTTCTATTTTTTCCACACCCTGGAGCTGTCAAATTCTGTGAACCCATTATTCAAACCAAATGCCTATGAGAAATCTCTGCTGTCTCCAATTATTCTAAACCGGACCCTGAAAACGTGGATTTCAGTCCTCAAAATGCCAATGTAGTCATGGTAATGTTCATCTCAACAGGGATAATCATGTTAGTAGAAATGATAATTCCATCTGATTTAAGAATCACCTCTAACGGCATATTGTATTTATAAATTATGGAGCAGTGCAACAGTTTGGGCATAATGCAAAATAAAGGCTTTAGTATGTCCAGGGGCGCAAACGTAACACCTGCTGATAATCTTTTAAAATTGTGGGGAGTTGCTGGGGAAAACATGGCTGCTTTAAAGAGCTGCAGTCATGTAGTATGTTCAAAGCCCTAGCCATTCAAAAACACCTTCTGATTTGGATTTCTTCATATTTAATTTTGGTGCCATGTTTTTATTTTCTCTGCTTTTTGACCTTTAATACCAGGGATTGCAGATTCTTTGCATTTTTGGATATCAGGGTATTGTCATCATTACAGCACAGCACAGATTATTCACCTTTCTTCTGCCAGTTTTAAACTGATCTTCTTCAAATCCATCTTGCCTCAATATATATTCTGGTTACGGATTAAATAAATAAACGGAGAATATGCTTCTTGTCAAATTTTGGTCCCTCACATCCTAGGCAGAAACTGTTTCAACTTCTACCCTCAAGACGATGCTATAGGGCAGGGGTGTCAAACTCACATCATCACGGCAGCGTCACATGATGTATTGGGACTTTACCCCATCCCTTCACTAAACCGGACACAAGTGTGGCCAGCACATGACGCATCCGGCCCGCGGGCCAGGAGTTTGACAGCCCTGCTATAGGGCATTGCACGCCAGAACAACTAGACACAAGGACAGTCCTCCCCCACATACCATCACTCTGATAACAACTAATTCCCACAACACTGTCAAACTCTCTAGTAAGGTTGTATTACCGTGTTTCCCTGAAAATAAGACCTGCCCCGAAAGTAAGACCTAGCACTATTTTCTAAACCTGCCCTAATATAAGACCTACCCTGAAAATAAGACCTAGTGTAAATCTCCAGTTCCAGGAAGACTTTTCAGGGAGCAACCGTGTACCCGCGAAACACCCCCCCTACACACTCACACCCACTATTTGGCACCATAAATATATAAGACCTACCCCAAAAATAAGACCTAGTGTGTTTTTGGGAGCCAAAAAAAATATAAGACAGTGTCTTATTTTCGGGGAAACACGGTACTATTATTCTTCTCCTATTACCTATCTCCTTATCTTATGATTATAACTTTGTTGCTTGTATCTTATGATTTATATTGCTTTATTTAGTATCCTAGTATGATTTGTGTTGATTGCTTATTTAGTATCCTATGACTATCACTAAGTGTTGTATTTTATGATTTGGGATGAACGTATTTTTATGATGATTATGATCAAGATTTATCACTTGTTGTTTGTTATGTACACTGAGAGCTTGTGCACCGGAGCAGATTCCTTGTGTGTCCAATCACACTTCGCCAATAAGGAATTCTATTCTACTCTATTATGACATATTATTTTTGTGTTGTTGGTTAATGCCCTTACCATTAGCAGTTTACCATTGTTTATGCTACTGAAAACTTCCCTAAGTGATTCAACTGCATTTAAATCAAAACCATAGCTATTACATTCATTACAATATTCATTTACAGTCAGCATAAAATACAAGACTTCGTTTAGGTTCACTTGGTGAGAAAAGGGTCTAATAATATAATGTAGTATTTATTTATTCAAATTGTATGGTTGCCCATCTCATCTAAGCATCTCTGGAAGGCTCAGTATCGTACTATACAGTGTGTGTGTGTGTGTGTGTGTGTCTATGTCTGTGTGTGTCTGTGTGTATAGTAATGGATCTCTGGTCTTTTAACTCATTACAGTTAAGATAAACTCTTAAACATACTTAAAAAATACAAAGTGCAACACAACTTTTTTGCTCTTCCATTTTAAAAACACTTTAGCTTCTATATTTTTACAACTCCATTTTGCAAACAATATTTCAGAACTCAAGTGTAGGGAGCTCTGATCTCAGCTCTGTTTTTTACTGTGAGGACGACTCCTGTGATACATAGGAGCAAATATATCAAAATTTTCTTTATACAGTTTGGGGATGTTAACACTTAACTTTCCAGACAGATTTAAAGGAATCAAAGCTTTTGATGCCTTTTGTTAAAATTAAGAATTGAAACTGGAAACACAAAGTCATATCCTGTGACAGCTGTGATTAGTTTTAAGCATCTTACCCTGTAGGTGCTTATTACTAATCTTTATGATGTCAAAATGAAAACAAGATGTGTATTCTGGTGCAACAACACAAATACTGTTAGTCCTCGACCTACAACAGTTCATTTAGAGACCGTTCAAAATTATAACAGCACTGAAAAAAGTGACTTGTGACCATCTTTCACACTTGTGTCCATGGCAGCATCCCCATGGTCAGGTGATCAAAATTCAGATGCTTAGCAATTGGTTCACATTTATGACGGTTGTGTCCCAGGATCTCATGATCACCTTTTGTGACATTCTGACAAGCAAGGTCAATGGGGAAAGCTGATTCACTTAATAACTGTGTTACTAATTTAACAACCGCAGCAATTCACTTAACAAATGCGGCAAGAAAAGTCATAAAATGAACTATTATCAGATATGGGATAAATGGTACAACTGGGTGGAACACAAGGAAAAGTTTATGAAGAAGAAATGATTGATTGATCGATTGATTGGACTTATATGCTGCCCTCTCTCCCTAGGGACTCAGGGCGGCTTACAATAAAAATAGGATATAATTATAAAATACATTAAAACCCAATAAAACTAAGCCCAGTAAAACTAAAACCCAATTAATTTAAAAGCACTAAATGAATCCTGGAGACATATTATATTCAGCTGTATATATGGAATGTATAATCATAATAACGGATTTACAGTTCTTGTTCTCTTTTATCATATAAATAATATGAAGGTTAGACTAAGTAATAGTTATAATCCAACGATAACAGTTGAATACGGTGTTAATGAACATACATCATTTATTAGTAATTATTGATTGTGATTTGTTAAATTCGATATCCAATGTAAAAGTGTGTGTATATATATATATATATATATATATATATATATATATGTTGTTGTATGTTTGTATGTTTGTATGTTTTAATGTTTTGTAAATAAAACTGTTTAAAAAAAGAAAAAGAAAAGTCATAAAATGGAGTCAAAATTCCCTTAACAAATTTCTCACTTAGCAACATAAATTCTGGGCTCAACTGTGGCCGCAAGTTGAGGACTACCTGTACAAACAGCTCTGTCAAACAAACGTACAATGTATAGGTAGTCCTCAACTTACAACCACAACTGAGCCCAACATTTCTGTGGCTAAGCAAGACATTTGTTAAGTGGGTTTTGCTCCATTTTATGATCTTTCTTGCTACAGTTGTTAAGGTGAAGCACTGCAGTTGTTAAGTCAGTCACATAGTTGTTAAAAGTGAATCTGGCTTCCCTATTGACTTTGCTTGTGAAAAGGTCGCAAAAGGGGATCACATGACCCTGGGAAACTGCAACGTTCATAAATATGAGCCAGATGCCATTGAATTTTGATCATGTGACCATGGGGAGATTGTAACCATTGTAATCTATCATCTGAGTCTGTCATCTGCACCTCTATAACTGTCTGGTTTGGTTCTGCAACCCAACAGGACAGACACAGACTTCAAAGGATAATTAGGACTGCAGAAAAAACAATTACTACCAACCTGCCTTCCTTCGAGGACCTGTATACTGCACAAATCAAAAAGTGGGCTGTGAAAATATTTACAGACCCCTCACATCCCAGACAGAAACTGTTTCAACTCCTTCCCTCAAAACGACGCTATAGAGCACTGCACACCAGAACAACAAGACACAAGGACAGTTTTTCCCCTGAAAGCCATCACTCTGCTAAACAAATAATTCCCTCAACATTGTTCAACTATTACAAAGTCTGCACTACTATTACTGTTAATCTTCTCATCACTCCTTATCGCACATTCCCTCCCACTTGTGACTGTATGACCATAACTTTGTTGCTTGTATCCTTATGATTTATATTGACTGTTTCCTAGTATGGTTTGATTGCTTATTGTATCCTGTGACTATCATTAAGTGTCGTACCTTATGATTCTCAACTCTGACAAATGCATCTTTTCTTTTATGTATACTGAGAGTATTTACACCAAGACAAATTCCTTGTGTGTCCAATCACACTTGGCCAATAAAGTATTCTATTCCATTCTAAGAGTGAAGAATGGTCATCAGACTTTTTTTCAGTGCCTTCCAATGGTCACTAAATGAACCACAGTAATTCAAGGACTGCCTGTACAATGAAAGTTGGGCTTGCATTCCTCCTCACTGCCAGTGCAATTTGGCAATCACTTTTAACAAAGCTCTTGTTTGTTGCCAAGTTTCTAGCAGGTATTAATCAGACTCCTGTAGACCTTGTCTATTTCCTTGAGTTTCTCCATTTTCAATCTTGCTCAGTAGCAAGACGAATCACTCACTCCTGACCTAACCTCCTTTGAAGAACACTTGGTTTTAACCCTGGCTACAGACAATAAAATAATTGATAAAGGAGGATATTTGTAGCTCAGTATTGAAATAAGGGGTTCTAGATATTCTCTGACCCTGGTTGTTTTCTTGCAGGTGTTTCATTACCGACTATTAACACAACTGAGCAGGTTCAGAGGTATTTCTCGAGAAAAGTACTCCACTCCTCCACTCACAATAGAATTCCCTATGCCTCCAGGCTCTAAATTTTGGGCCTGGACAATCTAGAACTATGCTACCTGTGGTCCGATCTAAGCATAGTACACAAAATTGTCAGTTACAATGTCTTACCTGTCAACGACTTCTTCAGCCTCAATCACAACACACGGGCAAATAACCGATAGAAACTCAAGGTAAACTGCTCCAAACTCAATTGCAGGAAACACGACTTTAGCAACAGAGTGGTCAACGCTGGAAAGCCCTACCCGACTCTGTTGTTACAGCCTCAACCCCTCACAGCTTCAACCTCAAACTATCTACCGTGGACCTCACCTCATTCCTAAGAAGTCCTTAAAGGGGTGCATAGGCACACCAGCGAGCCTACCGTCCCTGTCTTATTGCCCCCATTTATCTGTATTTACTCCTTTTGTTCTTGTTCATGTTCATACTTACACTTGTTATCTTGTACATGCTTGACAAACAAACAAACAAATAAATAAAAGCTAGGTAACACCATCACAGCACACAGTTTAGGTAATGAAATGTCTGCAAGAAAACAAGCAAGGTCAGAAAGAACCCAGGACCCCTCTATAAAATGAAATGTGCTACCCCTGCAAGATACAAAATACTGAATAACTGCCAGAAGCAACCACAATCTGCTTTTGAAATCCTCCTTCATCCATGACAGGAGTGGCCATCACTTCATGCCATGCCATGCCATGATATTTATGAGTGTTTTAAATGGCTGTTAAAAATGAAAGGAAAAGAATAAACAGAGGAATTTAAGCCCCCTGCCCTGAAGACCACCCTGGATCATGGTGGCTCTATTACATGGGTGTCAAACTCAAGGGGCCAGATCCAGCCCATGGGGTGCTTAGATTTGGCCCGTGGGACTGCTAGAAACTGCACCTGTCCACGGTGCCTCTGCCAGTGAAAACAGAGCTCGGGAGGGCTGTGAACTCCATTTTTGCTGGCAGAGGATTGCAGGAGGCCATCACAGCCAAAAATGGAGCTCGGGAGCCCATTTTGTCTGGCAGAGCGCTTGGGCCCCACAAGCACCCTTGACATGAGTGATGTTGAGGTGGTCACCATGGCCACACCCACTCTGCCCCTCCCTCCAAGGTCAAACACAATCCTGATATGGCCCTCAATGAAATGGAGTTTGACACCCCTGGTCTATCAGGATGAAGGCAGAGCACGTGGAAAAATCAGTATTGTACTAAAAAAAAAATCACGTTTACTTTTACATTTGGGATAATTTCAAAAATGTCTGTTACGATAGAAAAATGGACAGTTTGTTCTTAAATCATTTTTCTCTTCTGTGCCAAGGGGCTATAAAATGGCAATGAAAAATGATCCTCAGACTTACAACCATCACAGTGTTCCCCACAGTCACATGATCTCAATTTGGGCACATGGCAGCTCGAATGTATTTGCACGATCCTGAGGTCAAATGATCACCATTTACAAATTGCCAGCCAGCTTCTGACAAGCGAAGTCAATGGGGAGAAGCTGGATTCACTTCATGACCGCATGGTTGCTTAACAACTGCAGTGATTCACATAGCAACCATGATAAAAGGCTCACTTCATCACCACCTTGCTTAACAGTCCCAATTGTGGTCATAAGTTGGGACTACTTGTACCCATGTTTCCTCCAAAAATGCAACCTACCCTGAAAGTAAGTCCTAACTTGATTTTTACGTGTGTGCCCAATGTAAGCCCTACTCCCAAAACAAGCCCTAATTAAGACTCACCCAGTCCGGGATACAGGGGTTGGGGCAAGGTGCACAGGTAAAAATTAAGCTAAGGTAGGGATGGGAATGGTGGAGCTGCTCTAGTTACCAGGCCTCGCACACCCCAACACCTACTTTGCCTTGCCAGCCCACTTCTTCTGCGGCCACTTGCCGCTTGTGCGTATCGCCCCCGGCCTCCGTTTCACCATCAGAAGCCTTCAGGAAAGGCCTCTGCAGCTGAGAAACAGGCTCCAGAATGATGTGCACAGTGACCCCAGCCACTCCTGCTGGGCAGGGCTGTCAGTGCTACCGCTGCAAGTTGAGTCAGTGGAAGACCCCCACCCCCCAAAATTAGACTTGGTGGTTTTTTTGGTGGCAAAAGAAATATAAGACTGGGTCTTATTTTCAGGGAAACATTAGACCAGCCTTCCCTAGCCTGGTACTTGAGAGCTCAAAGTTAGGATCACTGTATTATCTCAACTCATTTGTAACACTGAAGGGAAAATAAATACCAAATTGTCAACAGGAAGCTCTTAGAAATAGCTTATTCCTATTATTAAATTATGTACATTTGACATATTTCCTTTCCAGTAGAATGATCAGCAAAGGTTTCTGTGGGAGAGGGGGATCAAAATCCAAGATGCAGCTGTGACAGCACAATTGAAGTCCTGCCCAATTTTCACATGCATTTTGCTAGTAAATTCTTATATACATAACAGGTATTTGTGATAAGCTACATTTGATGAAATATCTCTATTCCCTCGGATTGCTCTTCCTCTAAGCCAGAGACCTCCAAACTTGGCAACTTTAAGACTTGTGGACTTTGACTCCCAGAATTCCCCAGCCAACTTCAAATTCCCACGTTTGGAGACCTCGGCTCTATGCTACCATGAAATGTCTCGTTCCCTGTATGTTTTCAACTGTAATATTTCATGTGACATATTTTTTCACAAGCAAGAAACGACGTTCTTTAAAAAAAAAAGGTCTGTTATTTTATTTTGCTTTCTGCATTGAGATGTCAGTTTACATTTTTTTAAACAGAGTCTGTGAAAAGTACTTGGAGAACTTCTAGGCTTATGTTCCATCCCAAATGGAAGACTGTGGCTTACACAGCGACATTAAACAAGGCTTTCTAGAGGAATAAAATATTTGTTTCCTTACACCCTTTTTCTGGCAACTGCTGAAGCTTTTATCTCTTCCTCCCTTAACTTCCTCGATTAGCCCATTTCCTCCAAAGCTATTTCTCACTTGCTCTTTGTTTCAGGTCTGCCTGTTATTGGACTTATGCAAATGTAAACACTAACATAGATGCCGGCATCCATATTCTCAGCTTACCATGGATGCTGAAGAGACAAGACTTAGATCCCTCAGATGTTTACTGATTCCCTCACAGCTAATTCACCATTTCCTTTTAAGAAATAGGTGTCCCAACCTTATACGCCATCCAGAATCACTTGGTAGTGAGATGAATGGTGTATAAATTTAATAAACAAATAAAACATTTCCACTCTGCCAATAGAAAGAACTGCAGTTCCAAGGATCAGTGGGCCTCATCTCTGCCACAGCAACCCCATCTTTAAAAATTAATCTTTCTGACAACCTCTTTCCCCTCAGAACTCACAGCTGGACAGTTCATCTTGAGGCAAAGTCAGAGAAAAATAGCGCCCTTTTTCTAATCCATCCGAAGTGAATTTAGATTGATCAAATTAATTGGGTGAGTGGTTACAGATTAAACCAATTATGGCACTTAGAAATACAACAAGCAGATACAAATTATCTGCTTATGACTGAGAAACTCGCTGATTGTAATAGTTACAAAGAACAAGTAGAATATGGTCAATTCAAAACCTTAATCAGCTTTCTGTTATCAAAATGCTATTATAATTTATTCATTTCTTTGTATACAAATTTTAACCCCCTTCCTTTTAATTTTTCAAGAATTGAAATTATTGTTTCATTGCTATACAGGTAACACACATCTTATAACCTTCTATTTCTTCAGGCAATCATAAAGATTGAAGTAGATAAATGTGCCAGAACATACAGCCTTCTTTTCCCCTATTAAAAGATCCTAGAATAGCAGATAGAATTTACAGGACATTATCAATGTCCTTCCAAACAATAATAAAGATTATATGATATATAAATCATGGCAGAATTCAACATTTCTCATTTATTTATAATTATTATTATTGTTCACCTTGGTCAAAGTGCTGTACAAGGTGTTTCTTCCTATTTATATTATTTTTGAGATAGGTTGGTCTGAGAAGGCCCAAAGTTGCCCAGTCAGTTTCTGAAAGTAGACACCTCAGTTTCTCTGTTACTGGTCCAAAGCCTTACACACTAACAATGGAAAAATTGAGACTTCTATCTTGAATTCAATATTATTGATAATGCTAAGCCCCCTTTCTTCTTACCATAAAAGCCAACCATAGCAATGTAAATGCTAAAATGCTGTCCAAGATGAAGGCCACATGAGATCCAATTAATGGAGGCCGTATCCTAATTCACTGGAGAACTGGTAGACTGGTATGCATTTGATGAAACAAATCCAAAATGAGACTGAAGAAACCTGTAAATAGGCTGAGAATTCCCCATTCAACCTTGTCACTAGATTCACATTCAGTCTTAGTGGCTTGAAGCAATTTCAGATAGCTTTGACTGATTCCACCAGCTACAATGATTCTAGGTCAAGGACCATTTGGTTGCTATAGTTGACAATTCTGGAACTTCCCATCTAGATTATTGGCTAATAGTTCCTTAGTATCAGGAACTTAGATAATGCCCACTACAAGAACTATACCTAATACACTTAATGTCAGAATCCAAGATCCTCGTGATGTCATTTAATGCCCTGAGAAGCTGGGCTTCAGCATCTAAGGGATGACATCTGTAGTTCTTTGGGATAATCTCTCATTGTTGCAGTTCAGATGAAGCAGAGACCCTTTATTATTGAGATGCCTTAATCTTTTCTCAAAGATTCAGCAGGTACAGATATTGACTTCATTTCAGAATCAGATGAAGATTAGAGTATTTACAGCATACACACCTTTAAACTTACTTAAATGCAATTTGGACGTGTTTCCATGTCTAACACTGCTTAACATCAACAAATCTTACATAAAACTCTCTTGGGCCCATCTGCTTCCCTAATAACTAGCTTATTTTTTTTTGTTATAACAAGGAGCAAATGCTCTTAAGTACTTCAAATATGAATTATAACTCAGCAGTCAGGCATATTTCTGCCCATCTTCCCTTCCTGTCTGGTTTTACCTTTTAACTGGATAAGGGCAAAAACTGGAGAAAGATGAAGAAAGGACAATGTTTCCCATCACATCCTTTCGTTTCATGTTATCTTACATCTGTACATCTAGGAATGTAAAAAGGCCAGTGGGGTGCTGCCGTATTGTTCTCTACAAGAGTTATATTTCCAGACTATTGCTTCCTGACGCCATTTTTGCATGCTCTCACCAGAATGGGACAACTCATCACAGTCAACTTGCCATGGCCAACTCAGCGTGGCCAACTCACCGCGAGATAATTCAACAATTCAAGTACTTAAAATAATTTAACAATTATTTAAAATTTTGTCATTCACGTTCATTTTGATCCTCCCTTTTGCATCCTTTCTTTAATGATTCTATTCCATCATTTCTTTGATATTTGTGTAATTCTTGTCCTGCAGCAAGTTGTCCCACAGTGAGTTGGCCATGGCAAGTTGTCCTATCTAGACCCTCCTCTCACATATTTGTGTAGAGAATGTGAGGATGCACTAAAGAATAGGTTCTTCGGCCTTGGCATGTCTTGAATTTCTATTGCTTGAAAAGATTTTCCAGGAGGCAGAACTTGTCCAATGTCACCATATACCAGTGTGGCATCATGGTAAAGTGCTGGCACTGGGGCAACCAGGTGACAGAGATAAAGTCTATACCAGTGGTGGGATTCATTTTTTTTTTAACTACCGGTTCTGTGAGGGTGGCTTTGTGGGCATGGTAGGGGAAGGTTACTGCAAAATCCCCATTCCCTCCCCACTCCACTAATCTGATTTCCAGCTCCGTTCTCCTGTGCAGGGCAACCAAAGAAGATCCAGCCAATCAGCTGGGACTCAGGAGGCAGAGAATAGATGGGGGTGGGGCCAGTCAGAGGTGGTATTTGCCGCTTCTCCAAACTCCTCAAAATTTCCACTACCAGTTCTCCAGAACTGGTCAGAACCTGCTGAATCCACCTCTGGTCTATACTCTTAGCTGGGGAACTCCCTGGGTGATTTTGGTCCAGAGGCTGTCTCTCAGCCCAGCTATTTCATTGGATTATTGTTATAGACAAACAGGATAGTGCAGCATGAACAAAATGCAGGACACAAGCTGAGCAACTAAGTAAAATGCTGCTCCTTTGTAGGCACAGTATAATCATTGCAGATCGCAGCTGAGCTGGGTGTGCTTCTAGAGCCACATTAAACCCTAGGAGATTTTTTTTTCTTTTGTAGGGAAACCTGATTCAATTGAAGCAGTAAGTTGGAGCCAAAGAATCCAACAAGCAGAAGATAAGGCATCTTCTACCAGACTAGATCCACCTCATCCTGGGAACCTTTTTTTTTGGAACTATTACCATCTGGCAGATGCTACAGAATAATAAAAACAAGGACAAATAGGCTGAAAAACAGCTTCTATCCCAGGGCAGTAGCTGTTTTGAATTCTACTGTATAGTGCAGTGTTGGTGCAGTGTCGGGGGTTTTCGGTTCAATGTGTGGAGGGTGAAGGATGTATGTTCGTGTTTATTTTCATGGTCATGATGTGCACTGAGGACGGTGTTTGATTTCGTTGTACGAGGTGCAATGACAATAAACTAAACTAAACTAAACTTGCAACCAATCTACTCCACTGTCATGCAGGGGCCAAACACACAGGTAACCCTCACTGTACAACTACAATTGAGGCAAAAATCTCTGTTGCTAAGCAGGACAGTTGTCAAGTGAATTTTGCAAGCTTTCCTGCCACCGTTGTTAAGTGAATCACTGCGGCTGTTAAGTTAGTAACATGATTGTTAAATGAGCCTGTCTTCCCCATTGACTTTGTTGTCAGAAGGTTACAAAAGCTGTTTACAGGACCCCAGGATGCTGCAGCCGTCATAAATATGAGTCAATTGCCAAGGGTCTGAATCTTGATCACGTGACCATACCGCAACAGTCTTTTTTTTCACTGCCATTGTAACTTCAAACTCTCACTAAATGAACTGTTGTAATTCGAGGATTACCTGTACATTCAAGAAGTTCTTAAAGAGAGAGGAACAGCCCCTTTCCTCTTGCCTCTGTGTTTCTGCATCAGTCTGTAGCTTTAAAGCAGTTTTCCTCCGCCTGACTGTCAAATGATAAGTGAGCCCTGCAGGGAGACAATCTCTAAAAAACAGATTGCTCAGCAAGATACGGCAAGAGAGTCGCCAATATTACTTTCCTCTCCTAGGTATCTTGTTTTGCAACAAGTGCCTCCTAATTGCACCAAAAAAAAAAAAACACCCTTCCCCGAGACTTTCCCAGGTAGTCAGAAAAACAAAAGGAAAGTTATAAAATCTATCCACTTCAAAAACACACCTCCACCCTCTGCAGATTTCAGGTCTTGTGTCGCTTCTAACCATGGAAAAGTTGGGTTCCTTTTTCTTATATAAAATGCAGACTCTCCCCCATTTGTTGGTACCTTTAACTTGCACGACAAGCAAACGTGTTTATTTATCATGTATCCCTAACCACAGTAATAATATTTTTAAAAAATCAATACTCAACAACATTTACCAAATAGCAAGAGCCAATTTGGTGTGGTGGTTAAGGTGCCAAGGTAGAAACCAGGAGAGTCTGAGTCCTGCCTTAGGCACAAAGCCAGTCAGTGATTTGGGGCCAGTCACTCTCTCTCAGCCCTTGGACGCAAGCAATGGCAAACCACTTCTGGAATATTGCTTAAAAAAACCTGCAGGGACTTGTTCAGGCACTCACTAGGAGTCAATGCTGATTCAAAGGCACACGCACACACACACAAACCACTTAACGTTATACAAAATGAGCAAAATCAATATACACCAGAATATATTTGCAATCATAAAGAATATGCAAGTTAAAGCAAAACATACTCCTCCGTTTAATTTTATTAATATGGTTTATATTAAAACAACCCCCCTGCCATGAACATGACACTTTCAAATGACTCTAAGAACTCTGACAACCAAAGCAGACTTGATAGTAACTGTATGGATCAAATTATTGTATACATTCATGCAAAGCAACAGCAGTTCTTGAAACATAAAAGTGTAAAAAGAAATTAAGTGTTTTTAAGTGTCTTGATTATGATTAAGTCTCTCTTTCCTGGAACTACTTCTTGCTTCTCAAAATAAGCTCTCATCAGTCCACATGTAAATGTTATCTTGAGATGCACTAGCAGATTCAAAGGACAGGTATTTGCTGGAGCTGGGATAGTTCCTCAAACTTGCATATTAATTACATTCATACAATTAATGTCACAACAGGAGACAGTGTGCAGGTGCCACATAGATGCCCGAAGGCAATGATGTATTGGGTGAAAACAATAAACTGGAATAGATTCATAGAAACCAGACATTTTATGAAGAGAGGGTCCAGATTTAGGGATTACAAATGGCCTTGTCCGACCTTCCTCTGAACAGTTTAAGAGCCCACCTTGGATTCAAACCTTGCATCAGATGTACAGGTGGCTGCCCTGGCAAAGAGGAAAATTATACTCAGTCTTGGTGGGATGGAGATACACACACTTCTATTACACTTGCCATTATATCCTTGTGAGTTCACAACCTCCTAAATAATGTAGGCAAATAATGTAGGAGGAGATAGGGAGAGGAGAGGACAGGGAGAGAGGAGAAGAGATGACAGGGAGGACAGGACAGGACAAAGATGAGGAGAGAGATGACCTTTATTTGGTCATAGATGTACTCTTTGACAAAATTTGTCAAAATTGAAGAGCCCTCTCTCAACAGAGAGGTTGCATACGACATCATCTATCTCCAGTCTACAACACAGACGTTTCAACAGTTCCAAGAAGGCTCCACACCCATTTGCACTACCCAGGTGACCCTGATGACACAGATAAACCTCCAGGTGACCTTAATGACTGGCTAAAAGAATGCAAATGACCAGCTGTCTGCAAGGAGTATAAATCCTTCCATTCCCCACCATCCAGTCAGAGCTGAAGAAGCTTCTTGGATGAAAAGCGAAGTGTCTTCAAAGAAAAACCAGAAAGCCCAGTTGCCTCTTGAAAAAAGCACCTTTGGGACAACCATGACCTGGATGATTGAGAATCTCCATAGATCTTTAACCAGCTGTTTTACTGTGATCTGAATAGCTCTGAAATCCACCCACTGTTACCTTTGAAAGTTTATGTTTTAACATCTAGTGTTAATTTTAAAAATATTTTATAAATATTTATATTAACCTTTGTTTTAAAATAGTGTGTGGTTTTTGTTTATCTCTTGTGAGATTGATTTGTCTCCTAAGGACAGAAGAAAAGACTGAATCATCTAATCATCTGTATACCACAGAGATAGGAGGTTGTACTATTTTTATTTATAACACACACACACACACACACAAATTTACCAGAAAGGCAGAACAGGTTGTGAAGAGGCCTATTTTACAAATAAAAGTAGAGTGCCAGTCATGCAACATTCCATAATAAATATATTGGGAGGGGAAACATGGAGAATTATATTTTTCTCTCATAAAAGCTACTTTACAGCCGTGAATTTCTTGCATACACAACATGGAAATAATAATGAAACATGATAAACTTTTAATAAGCAGTGATGCCTTATTTTTACTATTTAAATAGAATTGTGTTCAATTATCAAATAGCACCCATAGCAACTTAACGGTTGCTAAGAAAAAATCATATTCACTGAACTCTGCACAAACAGATAAAAGATTTTACATAGTTAGCTACACTGTTCTCAAGCTGTCGCGTTTTCAGCTTCGGTTCAAATCAAGTTTTTCGAGGTCACAATCACAGGGTTGTGTTCCCATCCCTAATTCTTATCAGCTGCTTTTCATCCTTCGCTATGGTAACTAGCCCAGGAAGAGAAACAGACCTGGCTTGGATGACCATTAGTTTGTACAATGTGTTCCTTCCTTCTTTGTCCTTCTCTGCTATCTCTTGACATGTCTCAGTTTCATGCTGCTACATGGGTCACTCTTCTCTGACCATAGCAGAGGTGGTATTCAGCAGGTTCTGACTAGTTCTGGAGAACAGCTAGCAGAAATTTTGAGTAGTTCAGAGAACCGGCAAATACCACCTCTGACTGGCCCCACCCCCATCTATTCTCTGCCTTCCATTGAGTCCCAGCTGATCAGCTGGGTCTCCTTTTGTTGCCCTGCACAGGAGAACGGAGCTGGAAAGCAGGTTAGTGGGGTGGGGAGGGAATGGGGATTTTGCAGTATCCTTCCTCTGCCACGCCCACCAAGCCACACCCACCAAGCCGTGCACACAGAACCGGTAGTAAAAAAAATGTTGAATCCCACCACTGGACCATAGCCTTGACTCTGAAAAGAAATACAGATGCAAGACCCATAAATGACCAGGTGAGATGAGGTACAGACCAGGTAGAAGTGAGATGAAGCAATGGAAGTCATAGGTCTAACCATACACGATGGTTTACATGAGGAGATCTTTGTTTTTTTCTGGAATCATTTCTGAATTCTCAATATCTGTAACTGCACAATCAGTTATATCAGGAGGTGGTGAGGTGAAAAGAGCATGGCTACCGCCTATAAACTGCATGGTACAGATTGGACTCAAATTTTGCCCTTCATAATCCAGAGCAGGCTACTCCAGATTATGAAGGGCACCATTTGGCACAATTTTTTTTAGCTGAGTCTAATCCAGGGGTGTCAAACTCACCTCGTCCGGTGGCATCATGTGACGTATCAGGACTTTTCCCCCCTTCGCTAAACCAGGCGGGCGTGGCCAGCATGTGATGCATACAGCCCGCCAGCCACAAGTTTGACAGCCCTGGTCTAATCCATTCACTGTGTTACACCATTGAACACATTTATTTGGGAGTAAGAAACTGAACCAGTTTGATCCAGTCGTGAAGACACCAGGCTAGAAATCAGGAGACCATGAATTTTAGCTCTACCTTAGGCATGGAAAGCCAGCTGGGTGACTTCGGGCCAAGGAGATTGTGAGTTCTAGTCCTGCCATAGGCATGAAAGCCAGCTGGGTAACCTGGGACCAGTCACTCTTTCTTAGTTCAACCCACCTCATAGGGTTGCTGTTATGGGGAATACAAGAGGAAGGTGTGTTGGATATGTTCACTGCCTTGAGTAATTTGTACAAAGGCAGGATTTTAATAAAATAATAAAATAAATATCTAATAAATTAAAAAACCAATAGAAATCCTAAATATATTGCACTGAATTTTATTCAGTGCAATATATTTGGGATTATACTTGTAGAAACTACTCATTAAGCAGAGTAACACAAGTTGTGAGTTGCAACTGAATCAATGTGAACAAGCAAAATGCAACTTTGAAAAATCCATCCTATATTTATTTACTTAAGCAAATTTATAAGGCCACCCAACTCATTCTCAGCGACTCCAGGAGGCTTACAAAGATAAAAAGCCTATATAAAAACTATATATATATATTTAAAAAAAACCTGAAAAAGAAATAGTTGAGCGGAAGGCCACATTCCATTAAATGAAGTTTGCCTTAGTAAATTAAAATTCTCTCGTATGTCTCAAAGTAGGAGAAGTTAATTGTTGAACTCCTTCTCTCTGTCACATGGTGTCACCCAAAAGCTGCTCAAGGGAGAATTCTCCAGGAGAAACAGAAATTTGGAAGCAAGGAAGCACTGAGACATAGCATGAAATAAAAGATTATTATCACACTGAGTCCAGCGTGAAATATTTTCTAGGATTGTGCACTGTTTCAGCTGAAGGGCAAGACGGAATTTGGAGCTTGCATGGAAGCATGTGGTCTTATTAAGGACACTTCAGACCAAGTATGGCTTTTCCCAGGATCACATGGCAGCTGTATGTGCCCAGGGGAATAAAATTTGGCTGCTTGAAGGGGCTGAGCACACACCCATGCAAACTCTGGATTAACTTTTTTTTTAATCCAAAGCACTCATCTTGTCATATGAATGCATGCGAGACTGTAACTTCAATACATCATAGACTCATATTTACCCCAAAAGAACACGATTCCAAATTGAAAATGATTCTCCTTAAAGAATAATATAAAAACAATAACAGAAAAACATGTAAAAGAGATATGAATTATGAGTAGCCAGGCATAGGACGAGACTGTACAGGAATTTATTTAAAATTTTACTTGAAATCTTTCTTCAAGAGCATCAATTGATCCCAAAACTTTTGCATAACAGCAAAAAAAAAGGGGAGAGGGGTTGTAATTCTTTGATATTTCAAGGTTCAGTGGAGAACAGTTTTGATAACCTCACCTGTGGTCAATGGCTCATGTAGTGGAACTTTTTAAAGATAGGTCAATATCCTGAAATTCAGAACAATCTTCCTTGAGAGTATTAATAGCAAGGCTTGAATCGCAGCAAAACCAATAGAAGAGTTTCATCAAAATGAAATGTGGTTAGTCCTTTACTGCCCCAAATTCATCTGCAAGAAAATTGGGATGTGGTGGTGTGTTCAAAGGAGTTCATCCCAACTTAATGCACACAAAGAAGGGGAAAGATGAAAAAAAATGCAGTGGTTGAAATTGTTGAAACAATGCCAGCTTGTCTTTCTCATATAGCGCTTGTACTTTAAAAAGGGTGTCTGTGCTGTTTCATTCACCCAACTGTCCCTGCAGAAATGACTTCCGAGCTTCTCATAAAGAAAGGCAAGTCACCGAAACGTACATGCATAATGGCCAAGATTCAGCAACCTCAGTAATGATGTGCAACCTAGAACATTTTGACATGTAAAATCATAACATTAACTTCCTTTAAGTTGCATATCGGCTTGCAATGTGTGATCAATTCTGAAAAAAGTATGGTGAAATCAGGACAATTTGTCCTAGTTTAATTGTTTTAGGATTAATCTTGGCAAGTCTTTAAGAGACCTTCTACAGTACTAAGAACTAACTCGTGGTAATACCTTTGAGGAGTTACAAGGCGACTGGAACCTTGAATTTCCCCCTCTGCACTAAGCGGTTGACTAAGGGCTGCATCATGTGACATAATATTTGTAAATCATACTTGGTGGCTGAGCCCAGCCACTACAGTTTGTTAAACAGTCTTTATGAAAGCAAATGGCAACTTAGTGTGGGAACTTCTCTATAACTGTAAATGCCTTAATATGTATTTTACTGAAATCCACCAGTTTGTAGTAATAAAGAAACAATTTCATTTTGAAGCATTGAAACATAAACTGAAGTACCGTTAAGTATGTCATGCGTATAATACTATGCTGATTTACTCAGGGGAAAGCCTTATTCTTTTCTAAGGTGGACACACTTTCTGTGACAACAGCTGAAAAATGTCCAAAGAATTAAATCAACAGATTGAAAGTGCTCATTGGTGACTTAACTGTTATGCCAATATATTGCATTTTCTATTCAATTGTGGTAACTAGTTTTACATTTCCATCTAGGCAGGTCAATCAGCATATGCACTTTTAAGGCAAAAACCTGTGCCTTCTTATAGTTTTCCTGAGGGCAATGCCTTCACTCATTCAGGCACTGTGCTAGAACAGTGTTTAAAAGTGCATCTACAAACGCTACGCACATCATTAACAATTATGATCCTGGCTCATAAAAGATACAACATTATTAACACACAAAATTATCTGCTACAATGTCCCACCAGTCAATGACTACTTCAGCTTCAACCACAACAACACAAGAGCACACAACAAATACAAACTCAATGTAAACCACGTGAAACTTGATTGCAGAAAGTATGACTTCAGCAACAAAGTGGTCAATGCCTGGAATGCACTACCTGACTCAGTTGTTACATCCTCTAACCCTCACTCCTTTAACCTCAAACTAACCACTATTGACCTCATCCCATTCTTAAGAGGTCTGTAAGGGGCCTGCATAAGTACACCATCCCTGTCCTATTGTCCCCATTTATTCGTACCTATTTCCTGTATTCCAACTCATGTTTATACTTATATCTATTACCTTGTAAGCTACTGACAAATCAAACAAACAAACGAACAAACCAGGATAGCTCTTGGTAATATCAATCACCCACCGTGGGAGGAAACCCAACAGGTGCAAGTATATTGTACGCCTTATTCAGAGCTAAACCAGGATTTGCACTGCTTCCAAAACAGCATAAACAGGGATTACAACCTACCTCACCTCTGTCTAAAACAGGATTCCGTATTGGGGCTCATTTCTTTAAAGTAACCACAACACTTCCTGTACACATCAGCAGAGATCACTATCTTCAAAACCAACAGCCCTAACGCTAAAAGAGTAGAATACGACAGAGCTTTACTTCCTAACGGGAATGGTGGGAGAATTCGGAGTGACTTTAGAAACGGCTAAAAATCATTTCTCACAGGAGTTGAAAGCAGCAGGCGCGCTTTTCACGCCCGCGACGGTTTCTGATGTTTTAAAGTCCCTCCTTAAAATGTAGCAACAGGCTACAAGGAGGGGGGCAAAAACCCCACTCTAAACCCTTGAGGGTTTGTGTGACAGGCAAACCCCCACGGAGCCACAAAAAGAGGGTTGTGTTTTTCTGTAAAAAGTAAAATAAATTTTTAAAAAATGCCTTCGAAAAAACTTTTCGATGCACAGCCTGCTATAACACGGCGCACAAATCCCACGCAACGCCAAACCTCGCTGCATTTCAATTCCTCGTCCTTGCAACCCTGGAAGAGACCCCGATTTCGCCCCTGCAGCGAAGGTACCGACCAACTGACTCTGGCCTCGTCTCGTTTCGGAACCCAATAAAGCCCGACTCTGGATCTTGAGGAAAACTTACCGGCGTGGGGAAGCCTTGTCCTTCTTTGGCTCGGATGCCCGCTTGTCAAGTTCTTTCCTTCCGCCTTTCCCGGCACCTCCCCCGGCCACCTTTTTGGAAACGGGGATGGGGCGGTTGTGAAGGAAGGGAGGGGGAACACACACACCCCACACACACACACACCCCACACACAGACCGGGGAGATTTGGGCGGCTTGGAGTGCCGAAAAAGTCAGTCGGCTTCTAACTTGGCACCGCCCTCGTTTCGGGGAAGCTGCTGCCTCTACAGGCCGACGGGAGAAAAAAAGGCGTTCCTTCCCTCCCTCCCGATCGCCGAGCAGGACAGATGGGGCGGAAGGTAGCTCCAGAAAAGAGAGCGCAGAGCCGATGACTCCACGGCGCGGTCGCCGCTCCTCCACGCACGCTGTGAAAACTTAGCAGTAGTACTTAAGACTTACATATCGCTTCAACAATGTTTTTACAGCCCTCTCTAAGAGTTTTTGCAGAGTCAAGCCTATTGCCCCTCAACCATCTGGGTCCTGATTTTACCCACCTCGGAAGGATGAGTCAGCCTTCAGCCTGGTGAGATTCGAACTGCCAAATTGCAGGCAGTTAGCAGAAGTAGCCTGCAGTACTGCACTCTAACCACTGGGCCACCCTGGCTTGCACCATCTTCCTTGTTCCTTGGGTGGCCAACTGATGAGTTTCCATGGTAAAGGTAGTCCTTGACTTATATCAGTGTTCGTTTAGTGATGGTTTGAAGTTACAACGGCACTGAAAAAAAGGGCCACTTGGTTGTGACCCTTTTTCAGACTTGCGACCCGTTGGTCACCACGATTTACCTTCAGATGCTTGACCATGGGTTCATATTTATGACAGGCGGCAGCATCCCAGGGGTCGTGTGATCCTCTTTTGGGATGTTGGGATGAGCCAAGTCAAGCGGGCAAAGCCGGATTCGTTTAACAACCGTCTTACTAAGTTAACGACTGCAGCTATTTCCCTTAACAAAGCAAGGGAAGTCATAAAATGGGGCAAAACTCACTGAACAAATTTCTCCCTTAGCAACACAAATTCTGGGCTCAGTTGAGGTCATAAGTCAAGGACTACCTGTAAAATAAAAGTGACCAGGTCTTGAGAGACAAGCTGTGTGGTTCCTTTGGAAGGTTGGCTGGAGATTCTTTTTAAGGCTCCCACATGGAAGGAACAGCTATCATGAAGGTCACGGATCTCTTCAGATCCCTTGTCTTAGCAGACCGGTTTGTATTGTATTTGATAAAGGTGTCACTTTAATTAATATATTTCATCACACATGCATACACACACACACACACACACTTAATGTTGGCTGCATCTCCTACCAAAACAGCTAAGATAAAACCCAAACCAGCTTTTCAGGCAATCAGGCCACACAAAGTATTTACTGATGTAGAAGACGGATAAGGAAATACATGCAGGCTCTGTGCCAAATTTTCTTTTCATGACTCAGTTTGAGTCCCTGACCTTCCCATGTTGCGTGGCAGGATCTGAAGCAGGGAAAAATTATGTGTTTTTTTTTTGCAGTTATATGCCTTGATAAAGCTGGGTCTCTGGACATGTAGTCAGTTCAATTCATTGTTGAGTGACTGAGGCAAATTTTAAGAGTTGAATGAATGCAGCCAATCTGACCTTTAAATATGGATAAATATTTTCTGACTCGATGAATGTGGAACAGTCCAAATTTGGCTTCCATATAACTGTAGGGTGAAGTTCATTTATGCGGAGGTCCCAAATCTATTTTCATGTAGAAGGGTCAGTAATGGGATATGTAGAGTATTATAAAAGCATGAAGTTATGGCCCATATAGAAAAAGCTGCACACACAAAAAATTATTATAAAATAAAGGGAACCAATTTAGTGTAGTGATCAAGGTACCAGGCTAGAAAGCCAGAGAATGAGTTCTAGTTCTGCTTTAGCCATGAAAGCTAAGCGGGGTGACTGTGGGACTTTGAACACAGGAGCCTGTGAATTCTACTTCCATCTTAGGCACTAAAGCTGGCTAGGTAACTTTGGGCCAGTCACCAGGAAACAGTGAGTTCTAATCCACCTTAGCCATGACAGTGAATTCAAGTCCCTCCTTAACATGGTTGACTTTGGGCCAGCCATTCACTCTCAGTCCAGCCTACTTCACGGGGTTGTTGTTGTGTGAGGAGGGGGGAGGTGTATAGGATATGTTTGTCACCTTGAGTTGTTTGTAAAAATCATAAAAGTGAGATATAAATATTTATTTATTTATTTATTTGACTTATAATTTATTTTATAAATAATTATATAATTATAAATAATTTTATAAATAATTTATTAATTCGACTCATAAATAAAAGAAAGAAATATTTCCCATCTAATTGGTATTATTCAGCCATTGACTGGATTTTCTTTGTTATATCCTCCCTGGCAATGAGAACAATATCACTCCTTTTTCTTTTTTCTTTTTTTTTGTCTCCTGAGTAGCAAACAATTTAATCTTTTGTCTGGCTGTCCAGTCTCTCCTTGAAAACCTCCAGCTACAGAGCACTTACAATTCTGGGAGGCAACCTGTTCCATTGTTTAATTGTTCTCACTGTTAGGAAATTTCTGCTTAGTTCCAGGTTGAATCTCCCTCTGACAAACTTCTAGTCCTGCCCTCAGGTGCTCTGGAAAAAAAATACTCCTTGGATTAAGTTTGTTAAGTTTTAAAGTTTCTTGTTTGTGCCACATAACATAATATTTTAACTGATTGTTGTGGGAAGTATACCCCAAAAGGACAATGCCAGAAACCTCACAGCACCAGAAACCTCAGAAAAGAGTGCCAAGAAACTCAAGCCAGCCCTTCCCCCTTTAAGAAAAACAAGAATCACAGCTGAAAGAAAAAACTCAGAGCAGCCTGCTAACAGCTGTTAAAAACAAAAGCTGACCACAGAAATACTTAAGTAGAGCCATCAAGGTAAGGGGAATCAGGCTAAAAATAAACTCTCCAAGGTAAACCAAAACTCCTTTTTTCCTCCCCCCTGACAAGATTAATTCCCAGGATAGAAAAGACAAAAGTCCTGGGACAGGATTAACCCATTAAGGCAGGAAGACAGGATCCAGGACAATCACTTTAACTAGAGGCACACAAATAAACTCATCAAGCCGCAGGAGCTTCAAAGGGGAATTAAGCATAAAAGGCTCAGATTCACACTTCCAATCTGCTTGCAACCCAGGACCTCTTGAGCTATGTCACACCTGCTTTTTGCCTTCCTTCATTAAAGAATCCCACTTTCTGGCAGCTGCTTCGGAATTCATTTCTTTTCAGCGTCTGTGGTTTTTCCCGGCTGGGAACGAACTCAGGAAAATTTCTTCCAACACTATATTATCTGATTCCAAAGAGACCTGCATTTGAGGTGGCTGAAGCTGCCAGTGCTGGGTAGGATATTCTGTGCAGTAGCACAACACCTAATTTTCAAAAGGTCTATGGAAATTTTCAGTCCTCCAGGTCATGGTTGTCTCAAAGGTGCTTTTTTTCAAGAGGCAACTGGACTTTCTGGGGTTTTTTTTTCAGCTCAGAACTGAAGAAGGTTCTTGGATGAGAAGCAAAAACATCTTCAAAGAAAAAAAACCCCAGAAAGTCCAGTTGTCTCTTGAAAAAAAAAAACACCTTTGCAACTTGTACCACTGAACCATTTTGATGACAATATATCAAAAATTCTGCTCTGAGTGGGCTTTAAGTAGAAAAAATTAAATAAACAAATTGAAATAATTTTTTTTTAAATACCCTTGGAAAATTTCTCTTTATGCTGCTAAAAGCCTCTTTCTGTTGTTGTTTGTGGACTGAAAATACAAGTGATCACTTGCTGCAAAGCTTCATTCAATTTCTTAGATTTCAGTGTGCTTTTCCTTGCCTGATATTTTTGTCTTTTGTTTCTAACTATTAAAAAAGTAGTGTTCATAGGCACAAATTGTTGGAAATTTCTCTTGTACACATAGTCTAGTAATACTATTGCTAAATTTGCAGATGATACAACAGTGGTGGGACTTATCTCCAGAGGGGGGATGAGTCTGCCTATCGAGATGAGGTGGATCGGTTGCTTTCGTGGTATGGAGACAATAACTTGGTCCTCAACACCAATAAGTCCAAGGAGCTTATAGTGGACTATAGAAGGAACAGATGAGACATCCAGCCCTTGCTTATCAATGGAGACCGAGTGGAGCAAGTGGCCAGTTTTAAGTTTCTGGGTGTTACCCTAAAAGAGGACCTGACCTGGGATGCTCACATTGCAGCATTGGTCAAAAGGGCCCAGCAGAGATTATACTACCTGAGACTTCTCAGGAAACAACAACTGAATGAAAAACTGCTGGTGACCTACTGCTGCACCACAGACAGTATTTTAATTTACTGCACCTCTGTATGGTTTGCCAATTGCATAGTGGCAGATAGGACAGCACTCCAGAGGGTTAATGTCATTGCCCAGAAGATCATTGCTTGCCCTCTCCCCTCTTTGAAAGAGCTTTATAGCTCCCGCTGCCTTAAGGAAGTCCAAAACATTCTCAAAGATCCATCTCATCCTGGGCACCCTTTTTTTTGAACTGCTACCATCTGGCAGTTGGTACAGGATAATAAAAACAAGAACAGATAGGCTGAAAAACAGCTTCTATCCCAGGACAGTAGCTCTTTTGAATTCTGCTGTATACTGCAGTATTGGTGTGGTGTCGGGGGTTTTCAGTTCAGTGTCTGGAGTGTGAAGATGTGTGTTTGTGCTTATTTTCATGGTCATGATGTGCACTGAAGATGGTGTTTGATTTCGCTGTACGAGGTGCAATGACAATAAAGTAAAGTGAAGTCCCTGAGTTATGATTGTAATTGTGTCCCACAATTTCAATCATAAGTCACATAAAACAGATCATGATGTGATCAGACCCAATTTCATGATTTTTGTAGCAGGTTGTTAAACAAACACAGCAGTCACAAAGCAAATGCGGCATTTGTAAAGAAGTTGTAAAATTGTAAAGAGTTGTGAAAGAGTTGCCTTGTGGGGAGATGGGTGGCAAATAAATTTAATAACAATAACAAGAAGAACCCATTATATTTTCACAAGCTTCTATCTTGCAGCTCAAAACTGTAACTTCTGTTTTGAGTCCTGAGTTACTTTATAGCAAAAATGTAGGGTTAAAAATGTTTTCAATAACTCTAGGTATTTGGAGGCAACATTTGGCTCAGAAACATTTTGAAACAGGCAGATTCTGGAATTACATATGACTGTTTGTGCTTCAGCAAATTTGATCGTTTTAGCCAGCCATCCTACCTGAAAATAATTAGATTATGGGCTCTTCCTGTGGGAGTATAGCAATCTTTGTCCTTTCTCATATATTGGAAATAGCTGCCTTGATTAGTTGCCATTGATAAGTTTATTATCCCTCATCAATTTCTTTTGCTTTCTTTTAAGGACATTTGAGTTAATGATAACTATTTCAAGGCATATAATTCTACATTTTATGAAGATAGAACTTTTTTTTTTCAGTTTCCTGAATCTCTCTTTAATTACTTTCATGGGATGACTTGAAGTTGCATTATTAAAAAAGAGAGAACAGCTATCTATCTTCAAAAAATCTCTCTATGACATGCCAAGCCCCAAATAATATTACTGTCTCAATGAAGAAAAGGAGCTTCTGAAAAATACAAAATCCATACACGGATATTAGTTGCAATGGCTATATAGCGAACATCAGGGTTTAAAAGTAACTGCTATGGGGAGCTGTGAGGTAAAATATTTTGCTGGGCAGGGTTTTCTGAAATTATCTTGATGATATATTGTAGAAACTGGAATGTTGACTAGACCCTTCCTATCCTAACCATAGTAACAGAAGAACAAGCATAAAACAAGTATTGAAGTTCAAGTGTCATGCCCCTGTTGGAATCTGACTTGGAGGAGGAAGCCGAATAGCTGACAGGGAGTGGGAGTGTTGGCTGTGGAATAAACTGGGGAAGGGCAAAGTCTGGCTGGGCAGAGCAGGGGAGAGGTAGAACAAGGGAGAGTGAATTCAGAGGAAGACCCAGGCCCACCTCCTCTTCATCCTAGGGCATACAGGGAGGAACAAAGAAAGCAACGTGGTTTGCATGGCTTACGGGAGAGGAAAGGGCCCTGATTCCCTTCATTAGCTACAGCTGGGATATTAGCTACAGTATATAAAAAAGGAAGCTGCGTGCAGCAAGCTGTTGGGAGCAAACATGACTTTATCTTGTATCTGCAAAGCTTATCTGTGTTCCTGGTGTCTTCCCAACTGTGTGAGTTTTGCCATGCTTTCAAGTCTGAAATTCCTTCTTCTGCCCTGTCAAGCTAATTACTTCAGTTTGGTTTGTTTGGATTTTAAGTTACAGTTTGTGTGTACCTTGTTTTGGACTGAATTTTCTCCACTTAAAGGCTGTTCTTGGGAGAGTTTTTCTCCAGCCAAAGGTAACCTGGACATTGGGGGCAAAGTTGGAGATAATAAAGGGACTCTTATTGCTTATTTGACTGTGTTGCCTTTGTGTCACATCCAGTTAATCACATCAAGTATCTAGGAACAACATTCACCAAAGATGGTAAAATGGACGAAGAGATCAACATACGATTTAGTAAGGCAAAGCAAGTACAGGTAGACCTTGACTTACAGCAGTTGACTCAGTGAACAGTTGACTGTTACAACGGCACTGAAAAAAGTGACTTATCACCATTTTTCACACTTACACCCTTTGTATCATCCCCATGATCATGTGATCAAAATTCAGATGCTTGGCAACTGGTTCATGCTTATGACTGTTGCAATATCCCAGGGTCATGTGATCCTCTTTTGCAACCTTATGACAAGCAAAATCAATGGAGAAGCCAGATTCACTTAACAACCATCTGCAGTGATTCATTTAACAACTGTGGCAAGAACTATCATAAAATGGGTCAAAGCTCACTTTTTTTTATTCATATTTAAATGCCACCCTTCTCTGGAGACTCAGGGTGGCTTACAATTTTTTGGAGCACAAACCAATGCATTCAGCAATAGCCTTCATTCCATTGTATATGCCTGCTTATTACTAAGCGGCATTTTTACAAAGTCAGCTTATTGCCCCCAACAATCTTGGGTCCTCAATTTACCTACCCCAAGAGGATGGAAGGCTGAGTCAACCTTGAGCCTGGTGGGATTTGAGCCTGCACTAATTGCAGGCAGCTGGAGCTAAGTGCTAGGCATTTAACAGCCTGCACCACCAAGGCTCTTGTAACAAATGTCTTATTTAACAAATGTCTCACTTGACAACAGCAATTTTGGGGTCAATTGTGGTAAGTCAAGGACTACCTATATTGAGAAAACTAGCTTCACTCCTACAACATAAGACAGTACTTATCAGCCCCAAGAAGAATATCATACAAAGCATATTCATCCCCACCCTGAGTTACCAGTGCCAAACATGGATACTAACTATAAAGTTAATTGGATGTTTGAGGAAAGCTGCTAGAATGACCAGAAGAAATAAAATCAGTTATGAGACCATAAGAGAAACAATTGGCATCGAACCAATCTTAAACTACATACAAAAATAGCAAATAAAGTAGTTTGTTCACCTGGAGAGGATGTCTTGGGGTTCCATATTGTACAAGGCATATGCAAAAACAGAAGGTTAAAGAACATGAGGCATACCCAGAAGAAAATGAAGAAACAACATCAAAGGCACACTACAGAATTGCCAGAAGAGCAAGAACCAGAAGTTGGATCTCCCTCAACACCCAAAGAAGTAAAAGAAGAAGTGAAGAAGAAGAAAACTAGACATTTTCCATCTTTTGGTGTCTACCAGATTTCTAGTTCCATAATTCCTGAGTGATATGAACAATGTCCATGTTGACCAATGAGTGGGGAAGGTAAAATGTGAATGCATCTGGAAAGCAGATAAATAACCAGGATTACATAATCAGGATTCATTGCAAGAATAAGGAACTGGGTGGTGATAATAGTCATGTCATTTCATTCCCAATTGTGTCTTTATTCGGTTGTTTACAGTGATCTAAACAAGGAGATATGTTTTTTGCCATTCATATTAATCCTCAGGATAGCATGATTGCAACTGCCTTATGAGCCGTTGTGGGAAAGTGTTTTGAAATAGATGAGACAATTAAACAAAAATATTTGCAGGATAGTACATGCTAACAAAGTCAAGCTGATTGACTGTGGTGTGCTTGTACTACAGGGTGATAAAATGGTTACATTTTGCAAAGTATAGCAAGCAAGCTTGTCCTACCTGTCAACACATTACCAAGGATACAATTCCATATCCTATTGAGATGCTAGAATTCTACGTTTTACATAATGAACAAGCTCGTTCAATCAAGAGGTTAGTCATAAACTGCTCACATTTTACGCAAACTAACTGCTGTCATCTCATCACATGTTCTATCAAGGCACAAGCACTAAGATTGGCAGCAGACTTTAAAATAAGCTTTTTCTTCTTTAATTCTCATCTGAGATGCTAGGTGTCCAGATAGCCATTTCTAATGGGGAGGCGAAAGGGGTAGCAGGAAAAAAAGAGAAGGAATTTATGAAAGAAGAACTGGTGACCACATAAGGTTTATTATTGTTGGCGGCAAAGCTGGAGAGCTAGAGAAGTGTAGGGGCTTTAAATTAATATACAGATTAGATTTGAACCTATAGAAATCATAATTGACCATTTGGAATTGAGAGAGGAATGGGGAAGAAGGATATTTTATTATTATTATTATTAGAAAATGTATATTGCTGCCTGTTCGCGCATGGTGACTGAAGGCGGCTTATAGTAATATAAAAGCATCATAGATTAAAAAAAACTAATAAAAGAAAATAATTAAATAATAAATTAATAAAATTGGTATTTTCTTTGGCTCAGTTACTGAAACAAATACAGCACTCTCTGGGAGAAGGAAGGGAGCACTTCAGCATAAATGATATTCAGAAATGTAGCCGTGTATCTCTGAGGGGAAAAAGGAAGTTTGAGTACTTTGGAGGGTACCACCTGCACTTCCAAGCAGTATTTTCAGAAACATCACGTGTTTATACACAGAGCTAAATAAGGCAGCTGAGAGGTCTAAATATGTAGCAAAAAAGTGAGAGAAGGGATCACCTGGATAGAACCAGACTGCTGGTCCTGATTTCTAGACGAGCTTTTGAAGTAACATGCAGAAAATCAACACAGGCTATCCAGGGCCCTCTGGGTCCACAGTCCTTCCAAAATCCTCACCAAACAGTAAAACAATAAACCAACAGAAAAAGAAAAGGGCATGAAAGGAGCGTGAAAAACAAAAAGTGGCTGAGCCGACGAAGTCGGACAGCTGTCAAACCTTTCCACAATTCTGAAACAATAGGAAAATCCAGGGAGTAGTATAGTTTTTCTAAAATCCCATTATTCAGAGCCCGTAAGAGACATCTGAATGAGCTGAGACTGAGTTGAAAAACTGGGGGCCGTTGCCAGGGAGGCGTGTCCTCAGAATTCAACTCAGTCTGTAGAGCAATGAGGCTAGAGACTTCCCAACCTGGATTCTCCCATCAACTCAATGGAGAATCTAACAAGAGCGGATGATCAGTAAAAAAATAATTCTAGCTAGTTCTCAAAGCCAAATTTGTCCTAGAACTGGACAGAAAAAGTCATCATAGTCTGAAAAAGGAGATTCTCTCTCTTTGAACTGATGTGAATCTTTTGTCATGCCCCTGGTGGAGACTGACTCTGAGGCAGAGGAGGAACAGCCACAGAGAGTGGAAGTGTGGCTCCGGAGTTGTGGAGGAGGCTGGGGAAGGACAGAGGCCGGCTGGGCAGTCAGAGGAGGAACCAGGTCCATCCCCTCTCCATCCTAGGGCACGCAGGGAGGAGTGGATAAGGGAGAGACATGGTCTACTCAGGAGGAGAAAGCCTTGATCCTCTTCATGGGCTGCAGCTGTGATAACTGAATAAGAGGATGGACATGCGTAAGGGTGAGTGCTGGAAACAAAGTGTGGAATTATCTCTACAGTTTCTTTCTGAGTTTGGCGTCCTTCCCAGTGTGTGTTCTGTTATCTGTGGACGTCCTCCAGCCCTTCTCTTGCCTGGTTTGTGTTGCTTTTTTCCTCCTTCTTGTAACTGTTTGTGTGGGAGTTTTTTGTCTTCTATCAAGGATATTTGGAGCTTGGAAGCAAAATGAAGGAATAAAAGGGGTTTCACCAGGTTTTGTGACTGTGTTTGTTTTGTATCCCACCCTGGGTCATCACACCTTTGGAAGTAGAAGATGATACATACAATCATTCCATTCGTGAGCTTTTGAAGTTACAATGGCACAAAAAAAGTGTCTTACAATTGGTCCTCACACGGAAGGCCATTGCAGCATCCCCATGGTCACATGATCAAAATTCAGGCACTTGCCAATCAGCTTATACTTATAACCATTGCAGTGTCCCAGAGTCACATGGTCACCATTTGTGACCTTCCCAGCTGGTTTTTGATAAGCAAAGTCAATGGGGGAAGAAGTCAGATTTGCTTAACGACCACCTGAGCCAGCGAAGGACTGCAGGGATTTGTTTAACAACTGCAGCAAGCAAGGTCATAAAATTGGGTGTGATTCACTTAACAACAACCTTGCTTAGCAACAGAAATACTAGTACCCATTATGGTCATAAGTTGAGGACTACCCGTCCTCAAATGTAATGTTAGGTGCCTAGGCCTGCTCTGCTTCACCTCTCTATTTCTGATGTTGCAGTGAAGAAATCAGAAGTGTATCTTTACACCTTTAAACTTTAAACCTTTAAACCTTTAACTCACTTTAAACCAGTTCAATTTCTAGTTAACTCCATGTAATTATTCACTGAGTCATTCAATGTATATTTTGACTAAACTGGAACTAGAAGCAAAAACATGTTGCACCATACGAAGCTAAATTCTGGCTTTTCCCTTTTTTAACAAAGAAAGAATCGGAACCTAGCTTTGGAACCTGGATTTGGATTTTGGCTGAGCAATTCAAAAGTACCAAGTAGGTTTAATCTGTCTGTTAATTTTACTACGTCCATTGATGCAATCACACCTCGTATCAGCACACTGCTTGTGCACAATAAACTGGAATCTTCAGCACTTCTGACTCATTAGTACCTCACAAGCAGCCAAATTATTACAAACAGAACCAAGTTTTTATGGGCATCTCCATTTTAAGTCCAGCCTGGCTCGGTTTTTTAAAGAGAGCAATACCTCATCCACACCCTGCTTCCCACACTGGGGCTGTTTGTAGGCCATGTTTATAATCCTTCTGTTCCTATTTGTGTATTTTCCCATCCCCCTTAAAGTAGTAGATGAAATCATTTCAAGGTTGAAATTGCAAATATCTGAATGCTTCAGTTTTGAGGCAGATGGTCGAAATGGAATAAACAATTTAGCAATTGGTAGGAAAGAATGCAAAAGAGGGAAAATGCCAATGAAATATCCATTCAGGTTTAAAGGTTTAAAGATATACTTCAGTTCTTTACTTGAATTTCTGATAAAGCAGCATTTCTATTGATATTTAAATTATTGGAGATTAATTTTCTAATTATTTATGAAAAAGCTCAACTGCAAATCAATTTTTCTTGTTAATGAAGTAGAAACAACAGACTTAAACAAAGCCTTTGAATTCTGTAGACAGAAAAATATAAATAAGTACTAATAACAACTTTTGCCACATATTTCTTCCAAAAATTTTGAAATGATAGATGGTTTTTTCCACATGCATCCCATTTCATCCCCCCAAGCAAGTTTGTAAAGTAGATTAAGCTAAGTTTTCCCAAATTCACAGATATTTTAGATAAGATACAGCCGTCCAAAATGCTGAAGAGAAAAAGGATGTCAAAGTTCCAACTAATGAGCCCAAGCAAATCAGAACTCTGAGACTAGAATCCTCCTCACATAACTTCTTTATTGAGTACATTATATTGGCACTGCTTAAAGGAAAACCAACTCTAAATCATTCCCATGGTTTCAGTATAATTGAAATAGGAAATAACCCATCCCCAAATGTCACAAATCACATTGGCCAATTCAGTTAATTGGTGGGCTCTCCAAGCACTCCTTCCCTGACCTTATTGGTTACCAGTAGAGATGACCTTGGTTCCCACGAGAAAGCTCTCTGTTGTGTCTAGTAAGGCATTCCCACCTCCTTCCCTCCTTCCCCCTCTGTGTTGCAACTGAGGAACAGAAAAATAGCTTCTGCCAGGTTCGGTTTGAAGTTAACAAAGGACACATATAGAAAATGGAAGATGACATATATAGGTAGTCCTCAACTTACAACCATTTGTTTAATGATTGTTTGAAGTTGCAACAGTGCTGAAAAAAGTGACTTATGACTGGTCCTTGCATTTACAACTGTCACACTGTTCCTGAAGGCCGTTCTAGCATCCCAACGATTGCATGATTGAAATTTGGGTGCTGGCAATTGCCATGCATTTGCAATGGCTGCAGGAACCTGAGGTCGTGTGATCACCATTTGCAGCCTTGCCCAAGGGCTTCCAACAAGAAAAGTCGATGGGGAAAAGCTGGATTTGCTTAACAGCTGTTTAATTCACTTAAGAACTGTGGCAAAAGGGTTGTAAATTGGGCATGACTTATATAATGACTGCATCACTTAGCGACAGATGTTTCCATCCCAATTGTGGTTGCTAAGTCAAGGACTACCTGTACTCAAAGAAGAATTCCAGGTAGTCTCCTGTTATTCCCAAGAGATAGAATTGGCCTTGGAAATAGAAGGGCAGGAGGCACTAGCCAGCTGACAGACGCGAAGTTGGTTCCTTCGCTTTGCAGCCTTTCCAAACGTTTTCCTCTTTTTCCTGTGCCAAGGAAGCACAAAGGCAAACTAGAGTCTCTCATGCCTCAAGTCCCTTTAGGACTGTTGGTGGAATATATATCCAAGGAAATTTAACCTGACGGCATCCCTCTATTTATTAAAAAACAGAGGAGCTATAAAAAAAGGCAGCCTAGTTCAGCCGAGACTGAATAGAAGAACTGGAGATGGTAGCCCACATGGGAGTGTCTGTAGTTTTTCTATTCAGTCTACAGCCAAGCAGAGCTGAATATATCCCATGCCTGGGTCCTGTCGACACTACTCTGGAGAAGGGGAGGAGGCTGAGGCAGGATATGACTATAGGAAAAAATCTTGAAAAGTTGGTATGGATGTCCCTCTTCCCACCTTTTTGTTTTGAGTGCAAGAATACTTTTTTTTCCTCCCTGGATCTTAGTCAATTTCAACCTCCTCTCACAATTTAAGACATATTTTCTTTTCATGAAAATATCTGATCCATTCTCTCCCAGCTCTTTCCCATCCTCTGGTTATCAGCAGCAAGTATAATCTGTGTCTGGGAGATAAGAAGATGACAGAAGCTATCTGCCTTCTTCATTTGGTCACAGTCCTTTCATGATTCTCTCTAGTCATCAACACATGTAGACCAGAGGTGGTATTCAGCAGGTTCTGACCAGTTCTGGAGAACTGGTAGCGGAAATTTTGAGCAGTTCGGAGAACCGGCAAATCCCACCTCTGACTGGAGATTTTACAGTATCCTTCCCCTGCCACGCCCACTAAGCCATGCCCACAGAACCGGTAGTAAAAAAAAATTGAATCCCACCACTGATGTAGACTATATTATGTACAGCACTTCAAGCAAATAAAGTTCAGACCAGGTTTTCAACACAGGGAGATAATTTTGATCCCTGACCATAATAACTCAGTGTAGAGAAGATATTTAATCAATAAAATGTATGATGGATGAGTCATGGTTCTTCTGCTTTCCATTTCTACAGTGAGGATGTAGGCGGACAAAGAGCAATGGTGAAGAAAGAAAGTTCACCCAGGCACATTGATGTCAACTTTAATATGTCAACATTCCTTCACAACTTTCCCTTTAAGCTAATTCTGGCTTTCAACTATTTATTCCTCTGCTCCGCTGACGTTAATAGGATTCCATTTCTAAAGAAATGTGTTTAGGATGGAGAAGGCCATTAAATGCATCCAGTTTTGATCACCACATTGCAAAAAAGATGTTGAGATTTTGGGGGGGAAGTGCAAAGAAGAGCAACTAAGATGATTAAAGGCCTGGAGACAAAAACGTATGAAGAACGGTCGCAGGAATTGGGTATGGCAAGTCTAGAGAAAAGAAGGACCAGGGGTGACATGATAGCAGTCTTCCAGCATTTAACCACAAAGACAAGGGGGGTCAACTTATTTTCCAAAGCACCAGAAGGCAAGGTAAGAAACAATGGATGGAAACTAATCAAGGAGAGAGGCAACTTGGGATTAAGAAGAAACTTCCTAACAGAGAGGACAAGTGGAACAGCTTGCCTTCGGAAGTTGTGGCTGCTGGAGGTTTTTAAGAAAAGACTGGACAGATACCTATCTGAAATGGTATAGAGTTTCCTGTTTGAGCATGGGGTTGAACTAGAAGACCTTTGAGGCCCCTTCCAGCTCTATTCTGATTGATTGTATGATGCCAGTGATACAAGATGCAGTAGAAAGGGCACAAGACTAAATCCCCCATTTTTTCAGTTCCTCTCCATTACTCATCCATTCGTTGTAGGCTAAAACATTCTTCCTATGTCTGGACAGAAAAGGGGAAAAACAAATTACCGTAAAATGTTGCATAACATTCTCCTAGCTATTCCTACACACTACTGATTGAATACAACAGAAAACTGCAGTATAGCCTGGTCACACCTTCCCTCTTTTCTTCTTGTAAATTCTGTATTTACTAAGCATATTCACTATTCCCTAGGCTGTATGGAGTGCAGGTAGTCCTCAGATTATGACCACAACTGAGCCCAAAATGTTTGTTAAGCAAGACAGTTAAATGAATTGTGCTCCATTTCTTGCCATGTGAATCACTAGAGTTGCTAATTTAGTAACCTCGTTGCTAAGTGAATCTGGCTTCCCCATTGACTTTGCTTATCAGAAGGTCATAAAAGATGATCACATAACCCCAGGACACTGCAACCATCACAAATATGATTTAGTTGCCTGAATCTTCAATTATTAGAAGTTGTGAATGAAGTTATGTTTAAGAAGAGAATACCCCAAACATGGACAGAAGCATATATCACACTTATACCGAAGGAGGACACAGACCCACAGCAAGTTAAAAACTATAGACCCATATCTTTACTAAACTCAGACTATAAGATTTTTGCTTCAATTTTGGCAGAAAGATTAAAAAGATACTTAAATAACTTTATTCATGTAGATCAAAATGGATTTCTGCCAAAGAGACAAATCAAAGACAACATGAGAATAATCCTGGATACTTTGGAGTATTATGAGGCGCATCCTGAAAAGCAAATGGCCCTGATGTTTTTAGATGCACAAAAAGCCTTTGACAATGTGAGTTGGAGATTTATGCTACTGCAATTGGTGCAAATGGGCTTTGGTAAAAAGTTTATTCAAGCCATTGAAACAATATATCATAGACAGACTGCAAAGGTTATGATAAATGGAGAACTAACTGAATCGATAGACATAACAAAAGGGACTAGACAAGGTTGTCCACTGTCGCCTCTGATGTTTGTTTTAACGTTAGAAGTGCTGAACAGGAATATCAGAGAACAGAAAGAAATAAAAGGAATGAAAATTAAAAAGGAAGAGTGTAAGTTACAAGCTTTTGCAGACAACCTAGTATTTATATTAGAAGATCCATTGGAAACAGCAGCCAAATTAATAGAAAAGATAGAAGAATATGGAAAAGTAGCAGGTTTGAAAATAAATAAAGATAAGACAAAGATACTAACAAAGAATATGTTAGCAAGACGAAAGAAAGAATTGGAAGAACTTTTAGAAATACAGGTCACAAACAAGGTTAAATATTTAGGGATACATATCACATCAAGATGTAGCACATTGAAGGAGGATAATTACGTTAAGCTCAAATGGCAGATTGTGACAGATCTCACAAAATGGGAAAACTTACAATTATCATTGATTGGGAGAATATCTACAATTAAGATGAATGTATTGCCTAGAATCTTAGTTCTATTCCAGATGATTCCAATTCGACTAAAGAAAGAGTTTTTTTGATGACTTAAATAAAATTGTGTTGAAATACATCTGGCAAGATGCAAGATTAAGAGGTGGGTTTGCTTTGCCCAACTGGGAATTATATTACCAGGCAGCAAATTTGATGTGGGTAAAGGAATGGATAACATTAAGGAATAGTAGATCATTTAGAAGGACATGACCTGCTGTTGGGCTGGCATGCCTTCCTCTGGTATAAGGGAACGAAAACACAGGGGTATTTTAGAAGACATTACATTCGAGAGGCATTGTTTTTAAACTGGGAGAAGATAAGAAGACAATATTATTTAAAAGTTCCACTGTGGATATCTACTATTGAAGCTTTTTCTTATCCAATAATATATAAAAAGGAACAAACAGTTAGATATGCTGAGATATTGAATGAAAAGGGTGAACTTAAATCTATGCAAGCATTGGAAGAACAAGGTGTAAAGATGAATTGGTTTTCATATTTGCAAATACAATCTAGATTTGATAAAGATTTTAAAACCGAAGGTATTTATGATAAGATGACTGTTTTAGATAAAATTTTGATGGGTACTGACAAAAAGGTAATTAAAAAACTTTACGGACATTTATTAGAATTTAAATTGGAGGAGGAGCAAGTTAAAGAAATGATGATTGCTTGGGGGGAAAATTTTGGATATGGAATTGATTTAGAGAAATGGCAAAAATTGTGGTCTCAAAACTATAAAATGACAATGTCAACTGCATATAAAGAAAATTTGTATAAGATGTTTTACAGGTGGCATCTACCCCCGACGAGAATCGCGAGAATGTTTAAGGATAAATCAGACAAATGTTGGAAATGTCATCAGATACCTGGTTCATATTACCATATGTGGTGGACATGTTCGGATGCAAAAGGATATTGGACTAAAATTCACACATGGCTGAAAAAAATGATAAAACAGCATATAGACTTTAAACCAGAGATATTTTTATTGGGAATCATACCAGAAATATACAATAAAGAACTGAAATACTTGATTGTAAATGTCTTAACAGTGGCTAGAATTGTATTTGCTAAGAATTGGAAAAATGAAAAAGTACCTATGCAGGAGGAAGTTATTAAGAAAATTATGGACTGTGCCAAAATGAGTAAATTGACATTTGAAATTAGAGAACAAGAAGATGAACTATTTTATCTGATATGGGATCTGTTTTATTAATGGTTGGATAAAAATACATGGTAATGTAATAGATTAGGAAATTTTGTAACAGATATTTAATAGATTGATATTAATTATAATATAAACATATATAACCATTGGGTGAAAGTGTAATACAAATCTTATAAATGAAAGCTAGAACACCTCGTATTAAATGATGAAATAAATAGATTAGTCATGAATGATTAATAACTGATAAATATATAAGCATATGTTAGATTGATAATATGAGAATTTATATAAATTGTGAGTGATGACTATGAAAGGATAGCACAAATGATGTGTAACCAACTGACACACTGTACAAAATAGAAGATTGTTTTATGTTTTTTATGTGTTTGTTTATGTTTGTCTTAAAAAATAAAAAAATTTGGAAAAAAAACCAAATATGAGTTAGTTGCCAAGTGCCTGAATTTTGATCACGTGATCATAGGGATGCTACAACAGTCATAAGTGTGAAAAACATTCGTAAGTCACTTTTTTCAGTGCTGTTGTAACTTTGAACAGTCGCTAAACAAATGGTTGTAAGTCAAGGACTATTTGTATTCCCTTTTTCTTTTTATTTTCCACTTCTATCCTTGGAAGGGAAGACTTAAAACTAGTTCCACAAACTGGATAGAGGTGTGGGAAGAAAAATTCAGTCTGGTTCCAAGCCGGGAGAAAGACGCTGGAAATAAAATGGAGGCTGGCTATAAGAAAAGAAGTCTCTGTTTATTTGATTTTCCAGACACTTCACCGACAGCAGCATGTTTCTAGGGTGGCTGACAAAATGGTTGAGTGAATGGATGGATTTTTATAGGGTTTTGGGGTTTGGTGATTGAGATGCTCCAGGGGTTTGTGCAATGTGGTGAGCCTTGTGTCTTTTACTATTTCAATGGTGGTTGGTTAATCTTTCACAATCACTGGGGCAGGAGGGGGAGACTCTATGTCTCTTGAAATCAAGACAAATACTGATGGCTTAGAACAAGGATCTGTTTAGCCCAGAATCTGCATCATCAAGTAGACAAGAAGGTGGCATCATATCATACTTTTATTGTTTCTTTAGACAATTTTCTAAGCTAGCAGGATTGTGAAAGAAGAATGTTATGCAACATTTCACAGTAATTTGTTTTTTCCCCTTTTCTGTCCAGACATAGGAAGAATGTTTTAGCCAACAACGAATGGATGAATAATGGAGAAGAACTGAAAAAATGGGGGATTTAGTCTTGTGCCCTTTCTACTGCATCTTGTATCACTGACATCATACAATCAATCAGAATAGAGCTGGAAGGGGCCTCAAAGGTCTTCTAGTTCAACCCCATGCTCAAACACGAGACTCTATACCATTTCAGATAGGTATCTGTCCAGTCTTTTCTTAAAAACCTCCAGCACCCAAAACTTCTGAAGTCAAGCTGTTCCAGTTGTCCTCTCTGTTAGTGTCATGCCCCTGGTGGAGACTGACTCTGAGGAAGAGGAGGAACAGCTGACAGGGAGTGGAAATGTGGCTCGAGAGGTGGTGGAGGAGGTTGGGGAAGGGCAGAGGCTGGCTGAGCAGTCAGAGGAAGACCAGGCCCATCCCTATCCATCTTAGGGTATGCAGGGAGGAGAGGATCAGGGTAAAACATGGTCTACTTGGGAGGAGAGGGCCATGATCCTCTTCATGGGTTGCAGGTAGGAGATTTGCATAACAGTTTGGGCCTGCATGCTAACAGATGCTGGAGACCAATTAGTGTTTTAGTTCTAAAGAAGGTTTATCTTGGTTGGCATTCTTCCAACAGATTGTCCATGGTTATCTTCCTGAAGCTGGCAATTATCTATCCTGGTCTGTCGAGGAACTTTATTCAATGCAGTTTGTTTTTGGCTTTTGCTTCGTTATCGGCTCTTTGAATGTGAACTGTGTTTCTTGCCTTTGAAATGTTATTTTGACTCCTCCACTGTGAACAATTAAACAGTGAAGCCAAGTTGAAGGCATTACAGGACTTTTAGTTACGTTTTGGATTTTGTTATATTTCTGAGATACTCTGGGTCATCACAGTTAGGAAGTTTCTCCTTAATCCCAAATTGCTTCTCTCTTTGATTAGTTTCCATCCATTATTTCTTGCCTTGCTTTCAGATGCTTTGGAAAATAAGTTGACCCCCTTGTCTTTGTGGTCAAATGCTTGAAAGAAGAAACAGAAAGCTATTGTGAAATAGTGATGACAGCACCGATAAAGCTTGCAAACAGGATGTGTATTTCTTTCCTTTCCTTCTTTCTCACTCTCAATGACTACAGCAAGATGAAAAAGCACTTCAGAGAAGTACTGTTTCATTGTGAACCAATGCCTTGTTGGTTTCTAGGCAAAAATCTCCCCAAAGCTGAACTTCATTTTTGATGACTGTATACACAAACCCATGAAGGCTTTTTTTTTTGAAAGCTGCTACAGAAGTGGTTCCACATTCCCTTCTTCTGTAATGTGTTTGGGCTTCTCAGTCTAGTTTACTGACAATGGATTATCTGGTCATCTCTTATTTTAAGTGCTAGCTGGCTCTGATCCTACTTAGCATCTCAACCCAGACAAGATTCAGTTGGCTGCAGTCATTTATGGAGATCAAGTTGAAAAGATATGTAGTGGTCTTCAAAACCCTAGAACTTTAGGACATTAGCTATTATTGTTAAATCATTGAATTTGATTTGATTTGATTTTTTTTTTGCTTTGCCTTCTGTTTAGAAGTTCTTGATCTGTCTAACTCAGACGTACTGTTATTAATTTCCAATCAACATGGGAGCCTCAGATGGAACTTTAATTTTATCTTTTAGGAGATCTGTGCCAAATGTCAAAATGTCACCATTTTTCTATGTGAAAAATCAGTTTTGGAATCTTTTTATTGAGATGAATTGAACAAAAGAAAGACTAGAGATTGCTTGGAACACAGGACAATTATGTCTTAAAATGGAGAAAGTCAGACAGACTGATTCTTAACAATTGTTTTATTGAAGTATGGATCATATCTCATAAATTGAGCTGGACACAATAACAGGTTCAGAATTGATTCATAGTAATGCAAAATTCTCAGAATAACTAAACTCTCAACATTAATTTGTGAGCTGTTCAAGGCAAGCTTGGTCTTGCAGACTGCCTTGAAAGTTAACCCCTAAGTGCCTTCCATTCCAGCTTCCCTCCCCCAATATAATTTCAACCACAACTTCCACAATGCTACCTGAGAATTCACAGTTGCGGTTGCATTGCACATCTAGAGTTAACCAAAATGGGGAAGAGGCTTAGGTAGCCTATTGTTATTTTTCCTTTGAAATGGGGAGATAAATGAATTTGCAGTTCCTTTTCCATGCAGGTTTAGAAATCTCATATTGTACTCACCACACTGGAGGAACTGCAATCTTGCACAAGGCCTTGTAGGTAACATTTTACTTAATTGAACTTGTAGGTCCTCAACATGACGAGCAATTTTCAGTTACTTTGATAGGACCAAGTTAGATTATAGTGATTGAAACTTAGATGCTTGCTGCCAGCTTTCAGTAAGCCAATCAGAATTAAATTGATTTAACTCTCCCAAGAAAGTGGGAGAGAAGGGAAATAAGGGAAATGTATCAGGAAAAAAATGGGAAAAGGATTTAAGAAAAATACGAAATAGTCTGTGCTGGTCATTCTTATTATTATATTTTAATTTTTACTCTGATCAGGTGGTACCTTATTATTATATATTATTTATTGCTTACTTGGGCATACTCATCTTTTTGTTGTACATTATTTATTATCTACTTGGGCATATTTATTTTATTATTATATATTATTTCATTTTACTAAATTTATAAGGCCAGCAAACTCTACCATAAGTAGAGTTTGCTGTACTGTCTAACTCATATCGTAAGACTTATTTTTGAATAAGTCATCTTTAATTATTTCTTTAAAAAAAAAGTAAGGAAAAGATTATAAATAAATATAGTTCTCTAAAAGCTAAAAAACACAGAACATGCAACTGAATTGATCACAAAGACCCAGTGACTTTTTCCATCACTTTATAGCAATACCACTTAGACTCTTCTTCACAGTGCTTTACAGCCCTCTCTAAGCAGTTTATAGAGTCAGCATATTGCCCCCAATAATCTGGGTCCTCATTTTACCAACCTCAGAAGATTGGAAGTCACGCATGCAAGTTTATCATTGTAACATCAAGTGATGATTTGCATATATGAATAAGCCATTCAGGGGTGGGATTCAAAATTCCCAGCAACCAGTTCACTGCCCAGTTGCTGGGTAGGCGTGGCCATGGTAGGCACGGCCTACTGGAACTTCTGGGAGGGCTGGGTTTTTTTGCCTTCCCCAGGCTCCGGAGGCTTCCCTTGGGCCTCTGGGAGTATGAAAACAGCCTCCCCTGGTGTCTGGAGGCCCTCTGGAAGCCAGAAACAGGCCCTTTTCCAGACTTCTGGAAGGCTCACTTTTCGCCCTCCCAGAGCCTCTGCACAGACCCTGCACTTACCTGCATCCAAAACGGGCCACCTGGAGACTCCTGGGAGGTGAGGGGAGAGGTGGGTGGGGCCAGCCAGTCAGTTCAACTATCAGTCCGGCGAACCAGAAGTAAATTTAACATCTGGTTTGCCCGAACAGTCCGAACCGGCTGAATCCCACCCCTGAAGCCATTAGAACCAAAGCAACACAGACATTCACTTCATGCCAAATCTGCAATAGAACCAGTTCACTTCAGCCAGAAAGAGAATGATAACTATCTTCAGCCACAACACACCAGTCCTTCATTGTTTCATCTCCACTTGACTACTTTTTCCTGCTTCTTTTTCAGCAAGCGAAACCAAATGTATAAAGAAGTCGCTAAACACATGGATCTTTATTTCCCCCTTTTTAAGACATAAGGCCACTTGAAGCACAGAAATAGATTTATCACTGATCCAGAATTCAGGCTAATTGGAATGCCTGGGCGGCATGTGCATCCATGGAAAAAGGAAAAAGGCTCGCATCCATGAACAAAGAAATGATGGTTTCTTTTGAACATTGTCTGATTTCAATATTATTGAGAAGCAAGTCCATAAGCACATAGGCTGGTTAATAGCGAGAAAGTTCCATTTATCATCTATTTTTCCTTAACATACATGGAAGTGCTAAGAATATATCATATATAAATTCCTAGCCACTTTGGTTCTACCTGTATTCCTCAGTCTAGATATTCTAAGGAGACCTGAAATTTTTTAAAATAATAATTACATAATTGACTGCAGTCTTTCACAAAAAGTAGGGGAAAAGAGTAACTACCATCTCTCCACACATTGAGCAGATGGTTACCTTACCATTCTCAGATTTAAAAATGCCAAGGAGTGAAGAAAAAAAATATATAGAAAAATATGATGGCTTAACAGAACAGAAAACTTCTAAGATGCTATTGGGTTGAGGGAGGGAGAATAAGGAATCAGTTATGAAACGTCTAAAGAATTTGTTTATATATAGCTTACAATGTGCAGTAAGTTTAGTGAACACTTCCCCCTTCCTTTCTTTTTTACACGTTTTTATTAATTTTTTACAAAGTACGTAAAAACTGTCAGAAATGAACAGCAAAAGTAAGTAAAGAATGAAAAAAGAAGAAAGGAAGCAAAGTGGACAAAGAAAAAGTAGAAAATAATTAGCTTTCAATTTCCTTTTCAGCCAATGTAAGTACAATTACAAAATTGTCTTCTTACTCTAGGATTACAAAAAAAGCTCACCTTTTTATATTATCTATTTTTTTTCTAGTAATCAAAACCACAAATATAAGTGCAATTTTTTCCTGTTTCATGCAAAAGTCTATAAGAGGATTCCAGTCAATCACAAATACAGATACTTTAATAGGAGGAGGCGTTTAGATAAGATACAGACTTTGGGAAACACTCAGATGAATAGTTAATAACAGAAATAGGATGTATATTTTATATTGTACCATGGTGGGTCTTTCTGTATTCTTGCTCTTTACCTGTTTCTTCTTTATGATGAGAAAGTCGGCTAGATTTGGATTTAAATATGCATTAGGACCTTTTCGCTTTTTTTTTTAATTACTTTTATATGCCGCCCTTCTCCGAAGACTCAGGGCAGCTTACAATTTCTGGGATACAACGCAGTGTGCTCAGCAATAGCCTTCATTCCATTGTATATGCCTGCTTATTACTAAGCGGCATTTTTACAAGGTCAGCTAATTGCCCCCAACAATCTTGGGTCCTCAATTTACCTACCCTGAGAGGATGGAAGGCTGAGTCAACCTTGAGCCTGGTGGGATTCGAGCCCACAGTAATTGTAGGCAGCTGGAACTTAAAAGCAGGCATTTAACAGCCTGAGCTACCAAGGCTTTGAATACAAAATATGATGATTGTTTTTTTTTCAATATGTTTTGTTGTTGTTGTTGTTGTTATGATGTTTGTTAATAAAGTTTATTAAAAAAAACAAAAAAGAACAAATACAGATGCTTTTTTTCTAACCAAAGAGGTTAGTTTAGCCATCTCCACAAGTTCTGTTTTCTTCACCAATCATTTTTCCATTGTAGTAAGTGTCAACCTTTTCTACTTTTGAGCATCTAATAATTTTTCTGCAGTTTTCATATTCAAAAACAAAGCTCCATGTCTTTTTATCTAGTTGCTTGTCAATTAGTCCCAAAGGAAAGAAACACCCTCTAGTTTCAGTTGTACTTTAATCATCAAAATCTTCTGAATTAATGTATTCAGCATGATAAAATGTTCCTTCATGTTGACCACATTTCCAGCAAACATTCAAACCATTCATTATACATTCTAGAAAATATTTCTGAAACTTTCCTTACTTTCTGACAGAGTTTTGTAGTCTCTTATAGTACTTTCTTATAGGAAAAGTATCTATTTAATGCCATAAGATGTTTAATCAGTGGACTCAAGGGATTAATCAGCTTTAAAAATTTACAACGGATGGCTTTAATGGATGGAAGCAAATGCTAATTGATAGTAAACAGAAAAATATTTGTACTGGTCATTGTGATGATGCAAAAAAGATCTATTAAAGGCAACATTTTCTTCCCTTATTAATAAGCAGCTTTGCTTAATTGCAACGAACTTTTCCAAAACACTTTTTTTGTCCTCTAATAATGAACACCTACAATGAGATTTTTGGCATGTTAATATGAATTCATTGAGCCAATTAACTGGCATCGACCTACAGAAAATGTACACAGTAGTAGACACTATATTGATTGAACATATTATGTCAATATATCACTACCTATAATTAAATATTAGTATTCATTATATCCTGTATGTATTGTCGTCATCAGCTATGCAGTCATTTCTGATCTTCAACCACTCCCTGGCCACATATTCGTTGTAATGGCCCATATTCATTGTTAACTGTCAGCCTTGCAGGGTAAATTAGATTGGAATCACAACCAGATGAACTGATTCTACCTTATTGTAAAGCTACATGGAAATCTGAAAGTATACTCTTCCCCCTGCCACCTGTATAATCTGAGAAACTAGGGAGTGACTCTTCTGATCCTCTTACCCTGCCGGCCATCCAGTTGTGGGCTACTCTGCTTCCTACCTTTGCATTCCTTTTGCGGCATCTCCTAATCTCCCAAGATCTTTTCCACTTATCATTACAATAACAAGAAATAATGAATGTTAAGTATTTTGGGTCCCAATTATGAGCATTACAATATTAAAGGTACCTGGTTCATCAAGGTATCGTAAAATATAATAAATATATAATTGCATCATAGAAGTTATGAATTCTAGACCTGAGAATGAGAGTCAGCAATGACTGCTATGTTTAATTTAGCCAAACAGTAGAGTTCTTAATCTCTGATTTTGAATTGTTTGTATCAAGATGGATTTCCTTCAAGGATTCCGATGGAATGGGTAGTAATTAATATTTAATTAGGGTGCTCCTTAGAATCTCCACTTTAAGCATCCATTAGACCGCCTTTTAAAAATAGTTCCATTAAACAACTGTGACCAACCATCATCATCATAATATAACACACTCAACATAATCTTTTTTATTTACCTCATCAACTTACTGATCAGTCTTAACAGTCATTTAAATGTATTGCTAGAAGCTGAAATGTCTCCCTGGTTTTATATTTTGCTTTGTAGCTTTGTAGTTTCATTGGCACATCTAGAAGTTCTTTCTGTATTTCCCCTTTCCCTTCTCCCTTACTCGCTTCTCTCCTCTTCTCTCAACATGCATAAGTCTATTTGCTACTGTGTGTTTTAAAACAATTTCAAGGAAATAATAAAAAGAAAACACATGAGAAGTACTTGAATAGATATCTAGGTGGTTGTTTGATTCGCATATAAAATACAAAATTACCCCAAGCCAGCCAAAATGTGTATATATGCTTCCTTCATTTGCACAGTATTGAACCAGGTCACCGAAGGGCATGAACTAAGTATCCATGGAAATTCTGATGTCCATTCTGATGACTGATACTATATCCCCACCGCATAATCTCTGATCCTATTAACTGGGAAAGTCATGAGTTGAACTTGAGATCTTCAGCATGCAAAGCATGTCTTCAGTCACTGGGTTACTGAAACGATCCTTCTGAAAAGTTATTTACAACTGTCAACGAATATTATCATGGATCTCTGCACAGCGCAGTCCAGTTTCTTAATAAATGTATTTACTTTTGCCTGCTCTAGGACTGCATGGAATTCTTCAGCGCAGGGAAGTGAAATGAAATCATTTCCCTAACACAATATATGATTATAAGACTCTGTAGGAACTGATTGAAAAAAGAGCATCATTAATGAGTTTTGTCTCCCAGAACAGCACATTTTGCAGCATATCAATATACATTGCAAACCTTTCTGCATGTAACATGAATAGCAACACTGTTTAGCAATTCACCGTAGGAGAAAAAAATGTGCCAAGCATTACCAACGTTCAGCCAAGCCTGCCATGAAATGCATTGTTCAAGTGGAGCAGAAAAAACTGGCTAATTCCTTACTTTCATTTACTTTGCTATGCAATGTGTAAGAGAAAGGATAGGAAACATTCTTTCCGAATCTTAGGCCATCTCTGCAAAGCACGCAAGCGATTCAAGTCTACACCTGTTCTCTGTCAATACGTATTTTAACACTTGTAACAGTTTCCTGAGTTTAGTCTAGCAATCTCTCTGTGGGTAGCATGGAAAAAAAACAAGTGTGGACACTTATGAGAAGAATTGGGAGAAGAGTTTCTGCCTAGGGAACAATGAAGACAAAAGGAGGAGAAGCCCACAATTGAGTAATGGGCGGAGAAAGAGAAATCAAGATATCAGAAAGTAAAAAGAGACAATGGGAGATTTCTACGCTGAGACATACAAAATTCTGTTAATGTAGCCCTTACAGCAAAGTAGAATTAGCTCATCTTGCTGTGTTTCCCATCTGGCTTATTTGTGAGGCTGACAACTGGGGACACAAGATCAAATCCCCATTTAAGAGCCACAAGTTGGATTCACACATCACCTAAACTCTCATTAGATATCCAAGTCCAATTCAAAGAGCTGAGTTTGACAGCACGGCAGACAGAAGCCCACTATTGATCATTGGATGTACCATCTTTGGTCATGGGGGGAGAGGTGTTGCCCCCCGTGGACGGGGCGTGGGACCTGGGCGTCCTCCTGGATTCACAGCTCAGTTTGGAGGAGCAGGTGGGAGCTGTGGCCAGGGGGACCTTTGGCCACGTTCGGCTGATTCATCAGCTCCGCCCTTACCTGAGCCGAGATGCCCTACGAACGGTCACTCGTGCGCTTGTCACCTCCCGAATCGACTACTGCAACGCTCTCTACATGGGACTGCCCTTGCGGACCACCCGGAGGTTGCAACTGGTGCAGAATGCAGCTGCACGGGCTGTGATGGTGGTGTCCTGATGTTCCCATGTTACACCCCTCCTGCGTGACCTGCATTGGTTGCAACCATAAAGTCCTAAATGGCTTGGGGCCAGGGTACTTGCAGGAATGCCTTCTGCCAGCATCACATTCCGATCGCCCAGTACGATTCCATAGGCGGGGCCTCCTTGGGGTACCGTTGGTTAGGCATTGTCAACTGGCGATGCCCAGGGGTAGGGCCTTCCCTGTGGGAGCACCCACCCTATGGAACCAACTCCCCGTGGACCTCCATTTGGCCCCTGATCTCCGCTCCTTCCGCCGGGACCTGAAGACTTGGTTGTTTCAACAGGCCGGTCTGGACTGACTTCAGGGGTGTGGGTTGATTTTTACTCTTTGTTTTAATTTTAAAATTTTTTTATAATGATTGATTAGGCTTGTATTGATTTAATGATTTTTTATTGTAATTTGTATTGGGTTTTTGTTGTTCGCCGCCCTGAGTCCTTAGGGAGAGAGGGCAGCATAGAAGTCTAATAAAATAATAATAATAATAATAATAATAATAATAATAATAATAATAGTCCCCCTGGCTCTGTCTGGACCATCCTGGCTCTGGAGCAAAGGCGGTATTCAGCAGGTTCTGACCAGTTCTGGAGAACTGGTAGCGGAAATTTTGAGTAGTTCAGAGAACCGGCAAATACCACCTCTCACTGGACATTTTATAGTATCCTTCCCCTGCCATGCCCACCAAGCCACGCCCACAGAACCGGGAGCAAAAACAACTGAATCCCACCACTGCTCTGGAGATATGACTTGCACCCTCCCTGCTGATATTTCTCAAGCAACAATCTCTTGATACAGAACCCTCAATTATAATGGCATTGAAAACTACATTCCCCTCAGAATCCAAAGATAATCCTGAGTAGAAACATTTTACCAAGGAGAATAAACCATAATCCAACTGCTGTATCAGTTTGATTATTATTTTACTTTAGGGAGAAAAAGTTATTTACTAAATTTGAAAGGGCATCCAACTCATATGATTCTGATACATTAAAGATAGCAAGAAAGTTTTTTTAAAGCAAAATATGATGTGCGGTACACCCAGAGAAAGGCATTTGTGCCAACAGTTTAAAATCCTATTAAGGCCAATCGAAGCCTGGGAAATCAGCAGATTTCAAAGGCTTCTTAAAATCATCAAGGTGGGAATTGTAGCCTGTGTGCACAATGTTGGGGAAATAGCTTCAGTGAACTTGGGTTAATATACTTAAATAACAGAATAACAGAGTTAGAAGCAACCTTGAAATCTTCTAGTCCAACTGCTGGTCAACCCTGTGCCATTTCCAACAAGTGGCTGTCTAGTCTCTTACAGTATATTTGTAGGATTGCAGCTAAAGTTTAGAAAGGTCTCCCTCCCCAAATTCTCATTCAAATCTCAGTTTACTTAATTCCCAGGCTAGAATCTGCATTTTAGGTCCTTGTTGCTGTGTCAATGCTTTTCCCCACCATATAACTGCTATTTTGAGTACAGGTATTAACAAATACAGTCAAATTTTTGCTTTGTTGTCTCCATCAGCTGCCACATATTAATTCAGAGTGTCAAACTTGCAGAAGAAGGAAGTCATACAAAACACCGTAGGATGCTTGGGTTGAGTAATACGTGACCATTTGCACATCTGTTCTAGTAAGGAGTGCAAGTTAGGGATACAAATTACACATGAAAACATGCATATGTGTATCACTCACAGCTTCACAATGATCACCACAAATTTCTGCTTGCAAATGAATTATTCCTTTGCCACATGTCAAACATGAAAAACGAGGGAAATGCTGCAAAACTGGTTCTACAACTCCAAAGATACTGTCAACAAGAAAAGTTATAACACATGGCTTAACACACCATAATCGTACAAGTATTTAAAAGCTGAGGCAATTATCATGGACAACATTATCTTTTGGCTCCGAATTTCAGATTCCATAAACAGATCCATGTATACAATGTTCAGTTTACAAGGGAAGAAATATACTTCCTTGATCCCGATTTGACTGTAATTTAACAGGAAGTGGGGTGATTTTGTAATAACTGAAAATTAGTGCAGCCTTTCCTTTCTCCCTTTTAATTGTGCGACATTTCATGTAGCTGTGTGCAGACAACAGTTTGCATAACTAGGAGTAACTACTAACCCTTGGTGATTCATTATTCTCCATTATGAAAGGTTTTTTTTTAGTGAAAAATCAAATTTATATTGTCCAAAATGAAACACCAGAACCAGCTCATGAACTGAGGATGACAAGATAAGTTCCTTCAAAATGACCACAGTGTTCTTCACATTTTCTGCAAGCCTTAACAATGGGGCATCTTTTGTTGTCATCCACAACATGTTCAATTAAAGCATGAATTATGATAAATTCTCTAAGGTGTCAGTTGAAGTGTCTCCTTTCCTTATTTTAAAAACTTTGGCTTGTAAAAAAAAATTGACAGATTTTACACTTTAGTGATTGTAATCGATCATTGCTTGCTAATAATGTATTTGTTGATTAATAAATGAATCAATTAAAGTTCTAACTGGGTACCTGATTAATTCAAAGGAAGAAAGGAAAGAAGGAAGCAAGGAAGGAAGGAAGGAAGGAAGGAAGGAAGGAAGGAAGGAAGGAAGGAAGGAGTGTCAAAGCAGTCTTGACTATACAAGTACTTGTGGCTTAACAACCATTCATTTAGTGGCCATTCAAAACTGCAATGGCACTGAACTAACAGTAGTTACAACTTGAAGTTATGGCCATTGGAGTGTTCCCACAATCATGTGATCATAATTCAGCTGCATTTATGACCACAGCATCTGCTTCAACTCTCCCCACCCATCTATCTCTCCCCCATCTCTGTTCTTTTGGCTACCCTGCACTTGGCTACCACCTACTGAGGGCCACACAAGACAGACTTTATAATACGGGAAACATGGTTTTTGTAGCACTGTCACTCCAGGGTGACCTTCTTTCTCCTGCTAATGAGGCATGCCTGGCCAAGGCAACTGAACTGCTGGCCCTTCCTGAGCTTGTGCAACAGAGGTGGTATTCAGCAGGTTCTGACCAGTTCTGGAGAACTGGTAGTGGAAATTTTGAGTAGTTCGGAGAACCGGCACCCCTGACTGGCCCCGCCCCCATCTATTCTCTTCCTCCCATTGAGTCCCAGCTGATCGGTTGGGTCTTCTTTTGCTGTCCTGCACAGGAGAACGGAGCTTTTCTGTTATTGATAGAAGAAGAATGACCAATAGTTACTGTCTGATGAGTTTCATTCTTCCCCTTTGCTTCTGTGCTGCGCCCCATTTTCTCACTGAGGTTCTTGGGCTTGAATTCTTTGTCAGGAAACTTCCTTCTCTTGGATGGAGTTCTGGATGATTTGCAGACTCTTGCTAGGTGTCCTCTTTTTTCACAACGGAGGCAGATGGTATCTAGGAACTTGCATTCAGTGTGGGGGTGGCTTCCCCCACAACCTCTGCAGTAGAAATCTTGCCTCTTTCTTCCAAGGTATTTCTTTTTCCGCTCCATTCTGAGTCTATAAATTCCTTCCTCCACCTCACTACAGTCTGACTCAGAATCTATTTGCTCACAATGAGTTGTTGTGGACTTTTCCACATCAGGATGGCTTGTGGCCTTGTTAATTTTCTTCATGGCTGCTGCTGAGGACTTGGTAGCTTCTGCTGAAGAGGCCTCTTCTATTGCTTCCTTCAGCGTGATCTTAGGTCTTAGTAATAACTTGCTCTGAAGCACCTTGTCTCGAGCACCTATTAACGAATCAATCGTCGCCCATGGCGCCTCTTCTAAATTGTTAAATTCACATGCACCCCCAATGTCTCTCAAACTTGCCATGAAGTTGTTTACGTTTTCACTTTCCCCTTGATCCCGACGGTAAAACTAGTGTCTCTTACTGAGGCACGATACTTGTGGAGCGTAATGGGCTCTTAACAACTTCTCTAAGTCAGGCCATTCTATTACCTTCACGTCTGCAGCTCCCGCCAATGCCTTCACCATCTTGAAAACTGCTGGACCGCAGTGCGTGAGAAAGACTGCCCTCTTCCGCTTCTCGGAAATGTCGGCCAGATCGTTTCTGTTATGTATGTAGGTTTGAATGTTATTGGTTTATTTGAACTGTTCTTGTAAAATGTCAAATGGTATTGGTTTAAATAGTGTGGGAAGAAACCCTGCACTCCCATTGGCTGGCAACCACGGCTGCAGGCTATAAGAGGCAGCCGTAGCCAAGCCAACTCGGGTCCATTCGAGCTGTAGTCACTGAATAAACTCTTTGCTGGAACTCCTCGCGTCTGACTCTTCATGCAGACTTAACACTGGCGACGAAGGTGGGATTTCCCTGAAGAGAAGACGACGAAGAACAAGCAAAGAGCGAGATGGCTGCGCTGAACAACCCCCGTTCGATCCGGCGGCGGAAGACTGGGAATCGTATGCGGATCGCTTCCAGATGTACCTGGAAGGAAACGACCTCGCCGACATTCCCGAGAGACGGAAGAGGGCGGTATTTCTCACGCACTGCGGTCCGGCAGTCTTCAAAATGGCGAAGGCGTTAGCGGGAGCTGCAGAGCTGAAGGTAATGGAATGGCCTGATTTAGAGAAACTTTTAAGAGCCCATTACGCCCCACAAGTATCGTGCCTCATTAAGAGACACGAATTTTACCGTCGGGATCAAGGGGGAAGCGAGAATGTTAATGACTTCGTGGCAAGTTTAAGGGACATTGGGGTGCTTGTGACTTTACCAACTTAGAAGAGGCCATGCGTGATCGGTTTGTTTTAGGCCTCAAAGATAAGGTCTTACAAAGCAAACTGTTAATGAAACCTAAGATCACGTTTAAAGAGGCCATTGAAGAAGCTGTTTCAGCGGAAGCCACCAAGTCCTCAGCAGCGGCCATGAAAAGATTAACAAGGCCTCAAGCCAGGCCTCAAGCCATTCTGATGGGGAAAAATCCACAACAGCCCATTGCGAACAAATAGACTCTGATTCAGATTGCAGTGAGGCAGAGGAGGGATTTTTAGACTCAGAATGGAGAAGAAGAGAAAAGACTCTGGGAGAAACAGGCAAGGATTCTATTGCAGAGGCTGTGGGGGGCCACCCCGCACTGAATGCAAGTTCTTTGACTCCATCTGCCTACGTTGTGAGAAAGGGGTCACCTAGCCAGAGTCTGCAAATCATCCAGAACTCCACCTAGTAGGAAAAAATTTCCTGAAAAGACTTTAAGCCCAACAATTTCCTTGAAAAGATGGGGCGAAATTCAGAAGCAAATGGCAAGAATGAAACTCACCAAACAATCACTATTGGTCATTCTTCACCCTTAAAAGCAGAAAAGTACACGTGAAGGTGTTTATTGAAGGAAGGCCTTGCCAAATGGAAGTGGACTCAGGCTCTTATTTATCTATGGTGTCATGGGACACTATCCACAGACTCTTCCCAACATTCAGAAGAAACATTTCCAGAAGCAAGCACTGACTCTTAAAGACTACCAAGGGAACAAGATTCCAGTAGTTGGAGCAAGAGATTTCAACGTGCAGTTTAAAGGCCACACCAAACGTTTGCCTCTGACCATCGTGGACAAGGATCGCCCAAGCTTGCTGGGACTTGAGTGGTTCAAGCCACTAGGCATCGAGGTGACTGGCATCAATCACGTGAGCAGCTCTGAATGGGAGGAGTCCTTGAAGTCTGAGTTTCCAGAGGTCTTCAGCGAAGGACTGGGCAAGTATATGGGGACCCCTATTGCTTTCAGCCTAGACCCCAAGGTGCCCCAATTCGTTTAAAGCCCAGGAGGGTTCCATTTGCTTTAAAGGAAAAAATTGATGCACAATTAGATAAACTTATTGCTCAAGGGGTTTTAGAGCCTACTGACCACTCCAGATGGGAAACACCCATAGTCACACCAGTCAAGGCTGATGGGTCAGTGAGAATCTGTGGTGACTATAAGGGGACACTTAACCATGCGCTGCAGCAGCGCATACCCAGTACCAGTTGTGCATCATCTGCTCCATTCCCTTGGCAGGGGTACAGTATTTGCCAAACTGGACTTGGCTCAGGCATATCAACAATTAACAGTTGATGATGCCACTGCAGAGGCCCAAACAATTGTGACTCATAGAGGTGCCTTCAAATGTAAAAGGTACAATTTGGAGTAAGCGTGGCACCTGGCATTTTTCAAAGCCTTATGGAAAGAATGTTGCAAGGACTGCCAGGGGTAGTGCCTTACTTTGATGATGTGTTAATCTCTGCTGAAAATGACACTCAGCTTCAAGAAAGACTCAGAGAAGTCCTTACCAGATTCAGAAAAGCGGGTTTAAAAGTCAAGGAAGACAAATGCACACTCAAAACAGACAGAGTTGAGTTCCTGGGGTACATGATTGACAAGCATGGCATCCACCCTACTGATGCCAAGGTTAAAGCAATCAAGGAAGCCCCTAAACCTAAATGCAAGACAGATTTGCAAGCCTTCCTTGGACTCATTAACTTTTATCACATGTTTCTACCTCACAAAGCATCCATTGCTGAACCTTTACATCGCCTGCTTGATAAGAAGGCTGTTTGGATCTGGGGAGGAAGGAACAATCAGCATTTAACAGTATTAAGAGACTAATCACATCTGATGCTGTATTGATACAATTCTCTGAGAATTTGCCTGTTGTTCTGACTTGTGATGCATCCCCTTTTGGAGTGGGGGGTTTGAGTCACAGGCTTCCCAGTGGAAGGGAAGCCCCTATTGCATTTTACTCTCGCACTTTGTCCAAAGCAGAGAGGAATTATAGCCAACTGGACAAGGAGGCATTAGCAGTTGTTGCAGCTGTTAAGAAATTTCATGAATATCTGTATGGCAGGTCATTCACCATTGTTACAGATCACAAACCTTTATTAGGCATTGTGGCAGGAGACAAACCTACACCTAATATCCTGTCACCAAGAATGCTGAGGTGGACTGAATTTCTTGCAGCCTATTCATACAAACTGATTCACAGGCCTGGCAAGGACATTGGACATGCTGATGCACTGAGTCGTTGCCCACTGCCTTGCCACAAGGAGGACTTTGAACTTGAAACACACACCTTTTTCCTAGAGACTGTTGCTAAGCTTCCAGTCCATGCTGCTGAGATTGCCAGAGAGACTGCCAAAGATGCTGTGTTGGCACCTGTTATAGGCTGGATTAAGAAAGGTTGGCCTCTTCAAGATCTACCTCACCTTGCCCAACCTTTTAAGTCCAGGCAAACTGAATTATCTGTATTAAGAGGATGTATTTTGTGGGGTAACAGGGTGGTTATTCCTGCAAAACTGCAAAGGGAGGTTTTGGAAATGTTACATGAGGGTCATCCTGGGATTGTAAGGATGAAGGGATTGGCCAGGAGTTATGTATGGTGGCCAGGTATTGACAAAATGGTTGAAAACTGGGTAGCATCTTGTCCCAATTGCCAGGTAGTCAGGCCTGCTCCACCTCACGCCCCCACACAGGAATGGGAATGTCCTAGGGGCCCATGGTCTAGGATCCACATTGATTTTGCAGGCCCTACTAGAGGGCACACTTTTCTAGTTATAGTAGATGCATATTCCAAATGGCTAGAGGTAATTCCCATGACATCCACTACAACTGAGGCTGTCATCAAGCAGCTCAGAAAATTGTTTGTAACCCATGGGTTACCAGATGTCCTTGTCTCTGACAATGGCCCTCAATTCACATCTAACATTTTTGAATCCTTTCTAGCACAACAGGGTATCAGACATGCCCTCACTGCCCCTGGGCACCCTTCGCTAATGGCGGGCTGAACGCATGGTACGCTTTACCAAAGAGAAGCTTCAGCAGCTGGGTCCTGGGGACATCACTGAGAAGCTTGAAAAACTTCTTAGTGTTCAGCACATCACTCCTAGCCCATCAAATAACTTGTCCCCAGCAGAGTTGTTGATGGGTAGGAAACTTAGGTCTTCCCTTGACCGCCTTCATCCCACTTACGCACCCAACGCACCACTGGATTCCACTTCCAAAGTTCGTTCTTTCAGTGTGGGAGATTCTGTATATGCTAGGAACCTTATAGGTGAACCTTTGTGGATTCCTGCTGAAATAACTCACATCACTGGCCCTCGTTCTTACAGGGTACAAACAGAGGATGGCCTCCTCTGGAGCAGGCACATTGACCAACTTAGATCCAGGTTCCCTCAGGAACATCGCCCCTGTCTCTCTCTGGGTCCCTCACCTGATGTCACTTCTAGGGGAAGGGGGAACAGGAGGAAAATCAGCAAGCAAGAATCAACCCCATGTGTAACGAGCCATTACGACAGGAACCATCCCGAACCCTGTCACAATGCCAAGATCCATCCTTAGAAGTGGAAGATTGCACATCACTACCTGACTTGGGTGCTGACATTGGAATGGAGATGGGTTGGGAGGAGAGACCAGATTCTAACAGTCTAACAGGGTCTCCTTTCACAGGAAGTCCCAACAGGGAAATGTCAGCAGACACATTTCCCTCTCACTGGGTGAGAACGTTAAAACTTCTGAACCACGAAGGTCTCAACGTACACGTAAGAGCCCCACCTATTTAAAGGAATACATTAGATAGGTTGGGGTTTGGTATGGACTGAACCTAGTGGGGAGGGGTGTTATGTATGTAGGTTTGAATGTTATTGGTTTATTTGAACTGTTCTTGTAAAATGTCAAATGGTATTGGTTTAAATAGTGCGGGAAGAAACCCTGCACTCCCATTGGCTGGCAACCACGGCTGCAGGCTATAAGAGGCAGCCGTAGCCAAGCCAACTCGGGTCCATTCGAGCTGTAGTCACTGAATAAACTCTTTGCTGGAACTCCTCGCGTCTGACTCTTCATGCAGACTTAACAGTTTCCTTGCAGATACATTTGGAAACGATCTGCATACGTCTCCCAGTCTTCTGCCGTCGGATCGAACAGGGCTGGGGGGGTGTTCAGCGCAGCCATCTCTCTCTTCTTCTGTTCCGCGTTGCCTTCTTCTTCAGGGAGATCCCACCTTTGTCGCCAGTGTTAAGTTTGCATGAAGAGACAGATGCGGAGTGCTTCAAGCTCTTTGTTTATTAGTGACTACAGCTCAGAACGAACCCACTTTGGCTGGGCTGCAGCTGCTACTTATAGCCAGCAGCCGCAGTTGCCAGCCAATCAGAGTGCAGGGTTTTCCCGCACTTTTTAAACCAATCATTTATTACATTTTACAAGAACAGTTCAAACTAAACCAATGACTTTAAACCTGCATACATAACAGATATTTTTGGGGTGGGAGGGGAAGAGGCGACTGAGATATTTTAAAAATGATATGAAACCTATTTTAGAAGGCAGACTACAGTTTTTGCCTATTTCCTAAGCAAAAACAAAAATATACCCAGAAATAACCAAAATACTTGTTGCATTACCATGTTGACAGGAAAGAAAAAAGGGTCTGCATGAAGCTGATTGAAAATAGGGCCTCACCGTGTCTTGAGGGAAAAAATCTTTTCCTTCATGAGCCCCGTTTTTCCTTCAGCATCTGCTTAGCTTGGTGCAAATCCCCTTCAAGTTAGTTAATAAATAAGAGCGCTATTATTTACAAAGGCAGAGTGTCTGGAGGGTATAATAAAAAGAAAAGTGAGAGCCCAAATCATTTTTCTTGTACTGCCAGTTGGCTGTTAACTGAGCTAACACACACACAGGGCAGGGCCCAGCAATAGAAAAGCCAGCTCGAGTGTTTGAATGATAAAAAAAACAACATCTTTCTGATAAGGCTTTCTGTGTAATCATTCTGCTCGAATGGCTAAATATACAGGGGGGAACAGTGAAATCAGAATAGGCTTATTTATAAATATCCTATAATATTTTTCTGTGCCCAGTTAAGAAGAAAGTTTCCTGCTGGAAGCCGCAGGGCTTGAATCTTGAGAGAATCAACACAAGGATCTTGTGTGCCAAACTATCACAAGATCATAGAGGATCACATGGGCCTTTTCCTTCCTTTCAGGGCAAATGATTAGAAAAGAACAAGTTCACAAGTAGATTGTCGCAGGCTTCTAAGTACAGTAAATTCAAATGTCTAGAACAAGCTGTGCTGTTTAGAATTGGGAATAACAAGGTCAGATAAACTTTGTGGCCTGCAAAAGGTTTATCGAAATCCAATAGTTATGCCCATGAGATGCTGCCTTGTGAGTTGTTAGTACAAATGGCCTGAGCTAATAATTTCCTTCCTCGTACATGCCCACGTGCTTTGCACATCTAACATGATATCTCTGGGTGAAAAGGAATTACGGCTGTCCACCCATTAAATAATGTGTAGCTGATGACTCATTTGCCTTTCAAATTGTTAATTCGAGTTACATTTTCTTATCATGAATAAAAACGCCTTGACACAGTTTTAGTGAAGTGAAATTAGTGCTTGTTTTATATTACAGATGGCCCTCTCTTGGCGACCCTAATTGGGAGAGGAGTTTACGTTGCTAGGTGAAGCGGTTGTGAGGCAAAACATAACATGGTGCCCTCACTTAGCGATGGCAGTTCCAGCAGTCCTAGGTGTGGTCATTAGGTGAGGATCTCATGCCTCTGCCCTGCCACACTTGTTTTTGTTTCAATTCCATTCACTCGCCTATCTACCCTCCATGTCTGCCTTTGAATTCTGCAACCGCCATTTGCTCCTGCTGCCTCCTGCCACCCTTTGCTGATCTTCATCATCTTTTTCTTTCTGCTGCTGACAAGGCATGCCTGGCTGAGGCAGTTGTGGACCCTTTGCAAGGTCTCCCTAACACCAGGAGATGCTGAGCAAGCCCTTGCACAAGCTCAGGAAGGGTGTTATCACTGGGTACTATCAGCGGTGGGATTCAACTTTTTACCGGTTCTGTGGGCATGGCTTGGTGGGCATGGCAGGGGGAAGGATACAGCAAAATCCCCATTCCCTCCCCACCCACTAACCTGCTTTCCAGCTCCTTTCTCCTGTGCAGGACAGCAAAAGAAGACCCAACCGATCAGCTGGGACTCAATGGGAGGCAGAGAATAGATGGGGGCGGGGCCAGTCAGGGGGGGCATTTGCCGGTTCTCCGAACTACTCAAAATTTCCACTACCAGTTCTCCAGAACTGGTCAGAACCTGCTGAATACCACCTCTGTTGCACAAGCTCAGGAAGGGCCAGCAGTTCAGTTGCCTTGGCCAGGCATGCCTCATTAGCAGGAGAAAGAAGGTCACCCTGGAGTGACAGTGCTACAAAACCATGTTTCCGTATTATAAAGTCTGTCTTGTGTGGCCCTCAGTAGGTGGTAGCCAAGTGCAGGGTAGCCAAAAGAACAGAGATGGGGGAGAGATCGATGGGTGGGGAGAGTTGAAGCAGATGCTGTGGTCATAAATGCAGCTGAATTATGATCACATGATCGTGGGAACACTCCAATGGCCATAACTTCAAGTTGTAACTACTGTTAGTTCAGTGCCATTGCAGTTTTGAATGGCCACTAAATGAATGGTTGTTAAGCCACAAGTACTTGTATACTCAAGACTGACTCTTAAAGACTACCAAGGAACAAGATTCCAGTAGTTGGAACAAGAGAATTCAATGTGAAGTTCAAAGGCCACACCAAACGCTTGCCCCTGACCATCGTGGACAAGGATCGCCCAAGCTTGCTGGGACTTGAGTGGTTCAATCCACTAGGCATCGAGGTGACTGGCATCAATCACGTGAGCAACACTGAATGGGAGGAGGCCTTGAAGTCTGAGTTTCCAGAGGTCTTCAGTGACGGATTGGGCAAGTATATGGGGACCCCTATCACTTTCAATCTAGATCCCAAGGTGCCACCAATTTGCTTAAAGCCCAGAAGGGTCCCATTTGCCTTAAAGGAAAAAATTGATGCACAATTAGATAAACTAATAGCTCAAGGAGTTTTAGAGCCCACTGACCACTCCAGGTGGGAGACACCCATAGTCACACCAGTCAAGACTGATGGGTCAGTGAGAATCTGTGGAGACTATAAGGGGACATTGAACAATGCACTTCAACAGAGCGCATATCCAGTTCTAGTGGTGCATCATTTACTACATTCACTTGGCAGGGTACAGTCTTTGCCAAATTGGATCTGGCCCAGGCATATCAACAATTAACAGTTGATGATGCCACTGCAGAGGCCCAAACCATTGTGACTCATAGAGGTGCTTTCAAATGTAAAAGGTTACAGTTTGGAGTAAGCGTGGCACCAGGCATTTTCCAAAGCCTTATGGAAAGGATGCTCCAAGGACTGCCAGGGTAGTGCCTTACTTTGATGATGTGTTAATCTCTGCTGAAAATGACACTCAGTTACAAGAGAGACTCAGAGAAGTCCTTACCAGATTCAAAAGCGGGGTTAAAAGTCAAGGAAGAAAAATGCACTCTTAAAACTGACAAGGTTGAGTTCTTGGGCTATATGATTGACAAGCATGGTATCCACCCCACAGATGCCAAGGTTCAGGCAATCAAAGAAGCCCCTAGACCAAAATGTAAAACAGATTTGCAAGCCTTCCTTGGACTCATTAACTTTTATCACATGTTTCTACCTCACAAAGCATCCATTGCTGAACCTTTACATCGCCTGCTTGATAAGAAGGCTGTTTGGATCTGGGGGAGGAAGGAACAATCAGCATTTAACAATATTAAAAGACTAATCACATCTGATGCTGTACTGATACAGTTCTCTGAGAATTTGCCTGTTGTACTGACTTGTGATGCATCCCCTTTTGGAGGGGGGTGGGTTGAGCCACAGGCTTCCCAGCGGGAGGAAAGCTCCTATTGCATTTTACTCTCGCACCTTGACCAAAGCAGAGAGGAACTACAGCCAACTGGACAAGGAAGCCTTGGCAATTGTTGCAGCTGTCAAGAAATTCCATGAGTATTTATATGGGAGAACATTTACCATTGTCACAGATCAGAAACCTCGGTTAGGCATTGTGCCAGGAGGCAAACCTACGCCCACGATCCTGTCACCAAGAATGCTGAGGTGGACTGAATTTCTTGCTGCTTATTCATACAAACTCATCCACAGGCCTGGCAAAGACATTGGGCATGCAGATGCTTTGAGTCGCTGCCCACTTCCTTCTCACACTGAGGACTTTGCTCCTGAGACTTACACCTTTTTCCTAGAAACTGTTGCCAAGCTTCCAGTACACTGCTGAAATTGCCAGAGAGACTGCCAAAGACACTTTATTGGCTCCTGTTATAGGCTGGATTAAGAAAGGTGGCCTCTTCAAGATCTATTTCAACTTGCCCAACCTTTAAATCCAGGCAAACTGAATTATCTGTATTAAGAGGATGTATTTTGTGGGGTAACAGGGTGGTTATTCCTGCAAAACTGCAAAGAGAGGTTTTGGAAATGTTACATGAGGGTCATCCAGGTATTGTCAGAATGAAGGGATTGGCCAGGAGTTATGTATGGTGGCCAGGTATTGACAAAATGGTTGAAAACTGGGTTGCATCTTGTCCCAACTGTCAGGTAGTCAGGCCTGCCCCACCTCTCCCCCCCCCCCACAGGAATGGGAATGTCCTAGGGGCCCATGGTCCAGGATTCACATTGATTTTGCTGGCCCTACCAGAGGGCGCACTTTCCTTATTATAGTTGATGCATATTCCAAATGGCTAGAGGTTATCCCTATGGCATCCACCACAACTGAAGCTGTGATCAAACAGCTTAAAAAGCTTTGTAACTCACGGGTTACCTGATGTGCTTGTTTCTGACAATGGCCCTCAATTTACATCCAACCTTTTGAATCATATTTAGCACAACAGGGTATCAGACATGCCCTGACAGCCCCTGGGCATCCTTCGCTAACGGCCGGCTGAACGATGGTACGATTTACCAAGGAAAAGCTTCAGCAATTGGGTCCAGGGGATATCACTGAGAGAGTTGAAAAACTTCTCAGTGTTCAGCATATCACTCCCAACCCCTCAACTAATTTGTCCCCAGCTGAATTGTTGATGGGTAGGAAACTCAGGTCTCCCCTTGACCGCCTTCATCCCACTTACGCACCCAACGCACCACTAGATTCCACTAGCAAAATTCACACATTCACTGTGGGTGATTCTGTTTATGCTAAGAACCTTATGGGTGAACCATTATGGATTCCTGCTGAGATAACCCAAATCACAGGCCCCAGGTCTTACAGGGTACAAACGGAGGATGGTGTCCTCTGGAGCAGGCACATTGATCAGTTAAGATCCAGATTGCCTCAGGAGCATCGCTTTTGCTCCTCTCTGGTTCCCATACCTACTGCCTCTTCTAGGGGAAGGGGAGGATCATGAGTGTAATGAACAAGCAAGAATCAACCCCATGTGTAACGAGCTAACACAACAGGAACCATCCCAAAACCTGTCACAATACCAACAACCATTTTCACAAATGGAAGATTGCACATCATTACCTGATTTAGGTGCTGACATTGGTTTGGAGATGGATTAGGAAGAGAGACCAGGTTGTAGTAACCAAACAGGTTCTACCATTACTACAAGTCCTAGTAAGGAAATGTCAGCAGACACATTTCCTCCCTCACAAGGTGAGAACCTTAAAACATCTGAACCACGTAGGTCTCAACGTACGTAAGAGCCCCACCTATTTAAAAGAATACATTAGATAGGCTGGGGTTTGAGTATGGACTGAACCTAGTGGGGAGGGGTGTTATGTATGCAGGTTTAAAGTCATTGGTTTAGTTTGAACTGTTCTTGTAAAATGTAAGAAATGATTGGTTTAAAAAGTGCAGGAAAACCCTGCACTCTGATTGGCTGGCAACTGCGGCTGCTGGCTATAAGTAGCAGCCACAGCCCAGCCAAAGTGGGTTCGTTCTGAGCTGTAGTCACTAATAAACAAAGAGCTTGAAGCACTCCGCGTCTGTCTTTTCATGCAAACTTAACAATATCTAAGGAAAGAAAACTCAGAACATCTAGTTACAGCTTATACATGTGAGTGTTCTCCTAAGTTCTTTTAATGATTCATCCTAACTCTAATTCTCCACACCTCCAAATATTTCTACGTGCAGAAGGATGAAAAAGGAACATCTCTCAGGAAAAACACAGCAATATCATGCATTAAGGAGGGTCATTTTCTTCCAGAGCAGTGGGTTTGTGGTAAATAGCCTTCAGCCATTGTTACCAGCTACAGTTCTTTCTTCCTATCTGTCCCTCCTCTGCTGGCTTTTATCCAGCCATGGTTGTCACATTTGGCCATTGTGGTAAGCAAATGGGAAAATTGCTCTAGAAATGGGTTTTCCAGTTGTACCAAAAATAGTGGTAGCCCCAGAAGTTGGATTATCCCTGATCTTGTCCTACAGTACTTAGCTCAGAGGAAAAAGGTATGCTTTGTTTTGTTTTTATTTAGAGCAACAAAATGTAGTCAGCTGGATCTGTGGTAACACCTCAGATAAGTTCACCCCAGGAATTAATCACTAAGCCATAACATCAATCTGGCTTCAAACAAAGTGCAAGCTCGGCAATTATAATGCTTTGGTAAGACCACATTTGTCCTGCATCCAGGCACAATGTAAAAAAAGACGTTGAGACTCTAGAAAAATGCAGAGAAGAGCAACAAAGATGATTAAGGGACTGGAGGCTATAAAACATATAAAGAGCAGTTGCTGGAATCGGGTATGTCTAGTCTGATGACCAGTGGAGACATGACAGCAGTGTTCCAATATCTGAGGGCTGCCACAAAGAAGAGGGAGTCAAGCTATTCTCCAAAGCACCTGAAGGCAGGACAAGAAACCATGGATGGAACCTAATCAAGGAGAGAAGCAACTTAGAACTAAAGAGAAATTTCCTGACAGAAAAATTAACCAGTGGAATGACTTGCCTCCAGAAGTTGTGAATGCTCCAACACTGGAAGTTTTAAAGAAGAGATTGGACAACTATTTGTCTGAAATGGTATAAGGTTTCCTGCCTAAGCAGGGGGTTGGACTAGAAGACCTCCAAGGTCCCATTCTATTCTATTCTATTCTATTCTATTCTATTCTATTCTATTCTATTCTGGTAGGTAACTCTGGTTTATGGCTTAGCATATTGGACAAAACCAACCAGTTGTACTATATTGAAGAAACAAGATTAGCACAATACATGGATCCAGGGACATATTTATTAGCAGCATAGCAAACGTATAAACCATGGTGGCCTCAAGACACACACAATGTTACTTCCTTCCCCCATAAGCAACCAAGATTTTCAGGGTGTAAAAAGAGAAAGTGTTTCAGAGTTGTTGTTCTAAAGAATCTAAATCTTGCATTTCAAGAGGCCTCATTCTTGGAAGATATTTTATTGCTTTTAACTAATAGACAAGTCCATTTATTTATTTATTTATCTATTTATTTATTTATTTTTGGGATTTATATGCCACCCTCTCCCCCGAAGGACTCAGGGCGGCTCACAATCATAAAAAACAATACAAATTCAGAATTTTAAAAAGCTATTAAATCAAATCCCAAAATTCTAATTAAAAGCGGCAAACAGCCAATATTATAATAAAACAATAAAAACCCCTCTTTCAAAATCAAGATTTATATTTTCTAACATGAATTAAAATAGTTATTATATTATTTCTTTTATTGTCAATTTTGATGGCTGTACTCTTCTGTCCAATTGGCCCCTGATAACACAGTAAGCTGCCTTATACTATACCAAATCCCTTACTGTAGAGTAGCAATTTAGCAAGGAAAGTAGGCACACCGTCCTACTAAATCAGTTGTTTGGTACCAAATTTGGTCTTCTGCGCTGGAAACTATACAAAAATTAGCCTATTCACAAATTAGCCTATTTTAAGGATAAAAAAGGAACACTAGAAAATTCATCTTTCTAAAATGATAAATGGTGGGATCAAACTTGAAACTTGTCCAGACTTTTTAATTTCATACTCCTCGTTTTGAACTCATCATGGTATCTAGGCAATTTATTGTGACTCAGACTATTTTCTGAAATTCAGAGCATGTTATCTAGGCACACATCCCATTGGAACCCACAGAATTGCTTAAACCTGTTTTTGAAGGTGTGAGCCAAAGTGTTTGAATTACCAGCGAAGAGGAAGAGGAAGGGGAGAGAATATTCTTCTCCACATACCCATTAAATTGTTTGTCCAGCTGCTACTGCAGTACTAAAGAACTAAAAGAGAGAAGTGTCATTTCTTTCCTAAGATATTTTGATATAACTAACAGAATAGTCCAGATAGAACTCTGAAATAAACAACTCTGAGATAAAATGAACAGATGTTCACATGGGATAGATAACAAAATATCAGCAAAGTGTAGAATCATTTTGTGGAAACCCATGGGGCAAGACCAAACAGGAAGTTACAGAAAAATTCATTTAAAGACATGGGAGGACAAGTTATGAATGGCATTTCACACATCTTAACTCTATGATTGTTATGAGCCCTTTGGAATGTATTGTAGGTTTGTTTAATGGCATGTCATAACATCTGATGTATGCTGAGTCTTAGGATTTTGTTTTGTTTCGTTGGAAGAAACTAGTTTTTAAAAATGGCTATTTTTTTTTCCAGACCTAGGTTTCACAAAGTTGTTAAACCAACTCTACCCTTTGCTCGTTTCAAAAAATCGATAGGTTGTATCCATTCAAGGTGATAGCCATTGCTTCCTAGTCTTCATTTCCTCTAAAGTCTCTGACTGGATGAAATTCAGATTGTTAACATCCCAGAGACATCCAGCCAATTTTATGCTTATGTTAATGGTAAACCCAAATACTTATGCTGTGATATACTTTGTTTATGGTTGCCAGCTCTGTAGGCAGCTAAATAGAGTGCTCAACGTAATGGTTTAATCACAGAATGGTGGACAAGCAGGACTGAGCAGTACATAATGCTATGTAGTTGGCTTGTTCTCAGAATAACGCTACAGCAAAAGCAAGCCAACTACATCATGCTGTCCCAATCTCTTTCCCAACAGAAGTACTTCTGTTTCTAGGACCAGACATTTTCACTCCAGTCTCAGAGATGCTAAATGGCAACTACAGCAGCCAGTAGACTTACTCGGAAATAAACAGTATTCATGAACACACCTTGAAGGAAAAGGAAGGAAGGTGTTATGTCCTTGTGGAAAAGCCTCCACTTAGAGTCCAGTTTTCCTCCATCCCTTCTAATTTTCCAGAAATGACTTAAAATAGAACTATTCCAAAGAACATTTAGAATAGAATAGCAGATTTGGAGGGGACCTTGGAGGTCTTCTAGTCCAACCCACTGCTTAGGCAGGAAACCCTATAGCATTTCAGACAAAAGTTTATCCAATCTCTTCTTTAAAACTTCCAGTGTTGGAGCACCCACAATTTCTGGAGGCAAGTTGCTCCACTGATTAATTGTTCTGTCAGGAAATTTCTCCTTAGTTCTAGGTTGCTTCTCTTCTTGATTTAGTTTCCACCCATTATAGCCATCATTACTTTAACTTGAATTTACTTACATTTGTTTTGGGGATTTGCTACAAATGCCATAAATGCAGAGCTGGTATTCAGCAGGTTCTGACCAGTTCTGGAGAACCGGTAGTGGAAATTTTGAGTAGTTTGAGAATCGGCAGATACCACCTCTGACTGGCCCTGCCCCCATCTGTTCTCTGCCTCTCAAGTTCCAGCTGATTGGCTGGGTCTTCATTTGTTGCCCTGCACAGGAGAACGGAGCTGGAAAGCAGGTTAGTGGGGTGGAGGGGGGATGGGGATCTTGCAGTATCCTTCCCCTGCCATGCCCACCAAGCCACGCCCATAGAACCTGTAGTAAAAAAAATTGAATCCCACCACTGCTTAAATGTTTTACGGCCATTACAGCTTATGACCATAATGGGCAGGCTCCATAATGGTCATAACTCAAGGATTGCTTGTACTTGGTATGGTTATGATTTCAGTATTCACATAGCATTATTATTCTCATATTTTTGTAATTTGATTAGTGGTTGTTTTAATTTAATATAAACTTAACATGGAATTTTAACAGTTTATAGATATTTTCTGTTGACTGTATTGTAACCTGATGGGAGGTTGTATTGATTTAGAAGTATAGAAGTCGAACAAATAAACAGATAAATGTATACCAACAGTGCTGCTCTTATACATTTTTACAGTAACATAATGGACTTCAACTCACTCCCCTCATCTCCTTCAAACACAAACGATGAAGCTGAAACAAACATCCAGAGCAAACTGGATGAAACAGGATAAAAGTTATTAATGGATTAAAATACATGCTTCCAAAGATGGTTGGCTATACAAGGGTTGTAAAATATGCCCTTCAGAAATTAATAGTATAAAATATTCTTATAATCATCTATTATTCAGACTATAATTCAAATCATGATGAGTTGCTATGATAGAGATGAATATGTCTTTGTGATGGTACAATTCCTATATTTTCATATAACAAACAAAATCAGTGGCTTTTTAAAGAATCCCATTATTCCTTCAGATTTTAAAACACAACTAAGAAAACATCATCCAAATATTTGTTTTTAGCTGAACATTACTGGGGGCTCTAGAAGACAAAGCATTTTGTAACATCCGTTAAAGCAACAACCTCATAACACATCAGTGGAATATTTATGCATGTTAAGTCATGCACTAAAGACATCATGGAGTCTTGAAAAGAGAAAAAAATAATGTACGTACACTCCAAAAGCATTTGGGAATGTCACTTCTCACAACCCAGCTAAGCAGGAAAAGGATCACCCATAAGTTGTAATACACATCACATCAAATGTTGATCTAGTGTGTTCGTTCATCTAAAAGGCCCATAAACAGATGTTTTCAGTAGTAGAGCTGCAGTGTAAAAAGCATAATCATGTTTTATTGAGAAACCATTCTATCTTCTGGACCTAGAACAGGGGTGGCCAATTCTCCCTATTGTAGGGAAAAGTTAAAGTACCATTATTTTATTAATATACTGTATCAATATATATTGGGGGAGGGAGAGAGAGAGAGATAAAGGGAGAGAGGGTGGGAAGGAGGGACAGGGAGAGAACAAATGTTTGGTAAAACAGAACTTGAATGAGCAAAGTTGGGTGTGGTAAATATGTCTTAGCTATTGCAAATAAGACAATAACTCTGCCAGTCTCCAGAGCTGCTCAGTAGCATTTTTAACATGATTGTGGGCTTTTTATTGGTATGATAAAAGATTGACATAGAAAAGTTGTGTTATTGTGCTGTCATTAGTCCTGCTCAATTCTCACCTACTTTTGAAATCTTAACACTCTAATCCAGGCTCAAGCTAACCATGTTATTTATATATTTACAAGCTATATCTGTTCTGCTTCCTCCAGGAAATTCAAAGTGGCGTAAATAACACAACTTTCTCCATTTTTCCCCAATAGAAGGTTGGGGTAAGTGTGAATAATTAATCTCATAGTCTCTATGGCTGAGAATGGACTTGACCATAAATTTTCCTGGACCCCACTCTTCCATACAAGGAAGTAGGTGAACAGTTCTTACAACACTTGTCAACACAAAACCCAAAGCAAGACAAAGTCAAGCAAATTAGCAATACTGGTTTTTCACATTATTGAGAGTTCTCTTGGGTGGGGATCACTGAATAATATATATGGCATCTTTGGTATTTTTATTTTATTGATGGGACATTTTTCAGGCTGACAAAGATTTAAATGTATGGCTTAGAACTGCAGGGCAAGTTTGTGCAATAGTCACTGGCCTCTGGAATGCAATGTTGCACCTTACACAATGTCAAACTTAGTGTGTCAAAAAATGCCATCATAAATGTAAAAAATATGAGATAAAAGCAATGTAGAAAATGGATGTTTTTATGCAAAGGAAGATCTGAGGTATTGGAAGGCTGTGGAAATGTAACTACGCTCGTGTTAACCATAAATGTATATGCATATATGTAATTTTTCTTTGGCACATGGGACTATCTGGCTTGTCCCTCTAATTGTGCCTGCAGGCAAAATTCTGCACTGGTTATGTGACAGTAAGAGTTGGATTGTGTTGTTGGTTGCAAAAAAGAGAGGACCACAGTTCTGGGATAGTTCACAGAAGCTGCATCTGTCCTTAATTTAGACATACTCCTTTCCAAGGTATTCTCCTTTATCACTTTAAATTTTAAACCCTCACTTTATGGCCAATGGATTGTCAGTCTCAGTCAGATTAGTCTAATTGCTCTTTCTATTGGATTTTTGCTTTTAAATATTTCTAAAAATCTTGAAGTTTTGCAATATCTTTGAAGTAGGTTGAACCATTTTGATATTTTTGCGCTTCCCTATGTACAGTCCTTTGTGCAATTCTTGGCAGCTCCAGTTGAAAAAAGAAAGGATCAGATAATAAAGTATGGTAAATTATTCTGAACTGAAATACTGAAACTCATAAGCTCACACACTCTTATAAGTTTCCTTCAAGCCCTGCTCACTTATTTGTCCTTTCTCCCTAACTTTTTGGGGTGGTCTGATTCCAATCTCAAGATTTTCATCATCACCAGAAACTGAATTAACTGTATGGAAAGGAAAACTCATATAGAGGAAATGAACAAACTTTAGATATCTAAAAGGCAGAATAGAATATTACCAACCAATGACTTAACAACAGAAACTATCCTACATTTCTCCCTCCCTCCTGCCACAAATTCAACAATCTTAGGAGCTGCAATTCTCTAGGTAGAAGAAATGCACTCTAATTAAGTACACTTGGTTAAAAGTAAGGATTGAAATCTGAAGTCTTCCATAATTAACTATTCAAACCACCCAGCATTTCCATCTAAAGCTAAGGCACTCTGTGATCCCTAAATCGTACAACCTTAAACTTATCCTACTTATATCTAGAGCCATTCAATCAATGTGTGTCAAATAACAATAATGAAAATAGGTTTTTTATTACTTTTACAGTGATGAAGTAGCACACTGAAGACCTTTTAAGGTTCTAGGAAGTAAGGGATTCACCCTCCACACTAAGCCATAATGTGATTTGCTTGATTTGGGTTTAGTACAATGTGTATGTAGCCAGCCATAGTCCTTTATAGACACGGTTTATGGCTACACATGCCTCTGCAATTCCAGCCATTGGTAGTTTATTCAGTGAAGTATGGTTAGACAATCAAGGGTGGTAGAATGTAAAACACACCTCTGTTTGCCTAACGCATTGAGTCAGAAATATTGAAAATCCAGTTGAAAACCTCTTCTCAATTACAGGTTTGTTTTGTGAACAATCTACTTAACATTGCATGAAATCGGCTTCTAGGCCTACAAATTCATTGAAGAGATAAAATGTTCTGAAAGCTTTAGAGGTAGTGCAGCTAAGAATAAAAGCGACTTATATTTCCTTTAAATATAAGGGGGAAATCCTGACAGTAAGAGCTGTACAATTCTAGAACAGTAGACATTGTGGGTTCTTGTATCTCTAGAGGCTTTTCAGAAGAGGCTGGGTTGCAAAGGGTTGGACTCAACCCTATAATTCTATCGCTTGTTGAAAGGGAAGCTGCATCTTAAAAATACAGTTTCTCTTGCTGATTCAGGAATGAAAAATGTAAGGTGTATCCTTCACCAAATAAACAATGCATAATGGTCTATATTAAATTGCTCTTACTGGGAGGCATTACTGGTGAAGTGACTCTATGTATTAGTACAGAAAAGTCAGTTATACTGCTGCTTGTCACAGCATAGAATGAATGATTAGATGGATCAGCTATCCTGTTGAGTATAAAACTGCCCCTTTACCAGGTTAATAGCTAATAGTGATGACCAGAGATTGCTTTAAAAGATTATTTATTTTTATTTTTTATTTTTATACTGGGATTTCTATTCCGCCCTATCTCCCGGAGGACTCAGAGTAGCTCACAGCAATAAAAAACAACAATACAAAAATTAAAAGCCAATTAAATCAATACATCCCAATATAATGAATTAAAACTACATTACAAATAAAACCCATCCCCTCCATCAGTCCAGGTCAGCAAGTTGGAAAAGCCACATTTTCAGGCCACGCCGGAAGGATTGAAGGAGGTAACAAGCACATGAGTGACCATGCTCAAGGCATCTCGGTCCAGGTAGGGGCGCAACTGATGCACCAGGCGAACCTGGGCAAATGCCCCTCTGGCCACGGCTCCCACCTGCTCCTCCAAACTGAGCCATGCATCCAGGAGGACACCCAAGTTGCATACCCTATCTACGGGAGGCAACACCTCTCCCCCCATAACTAAAGATGGAATATCCTGGGAAACCCGAGATGCCGGTACATACAGCCACTCGGTCTTAGCCCGGTTGAGCTGAAGCCTGTTCCTCCCCATCCAGATCCGTACCACTTCCAGGCACCTGGACATCATGTCGAGGGCATCACTGGGTTGGTTTGGGGTGGAGATAAAAAGCTGGGTATCATCAGCATACTGATGATACCTCACCCCAAAACCATGGATGATCTCGCCCAATGGTTTCATATAAATGTTGAACAGGAGGGGCAAAAGAACCGACCCCTGAGGCACCCCACAAAGGAGGGGCCTCGGGGCCAATCTCTGCCCCTCCATCAACACCACCTGAGAACAGCCCGAGAGGTAGGAGGAGAACCACCATAGAACAGTGGCCCCCACCCGCAGCCCCTCGGGGCATCGCAGTAGGATACCATGGTCGATGGTATCGAAAGCCGCTGAGAGGTCTAATAGGACTAAGATAGAGGAATAACCCCTATCCCGAGCCCTCCAGAGGTCTTCCACCAGTGCGACCAATGCTGTCTCTGTGCTGTACCCAGGCCTGAAACCTGATTGATAAGCATCCAGATAATTGGTTTCCTCCAGAAACACCAGGAGCTGCCAGGCCACCATGGTCTCAACAACCTTCACTACAAAGCGAAGGTTGGAGACAGGACGAAAGTTGTTCAAAATAGCCAGGTCCAAGGCAGGCTTCTTGAGGAGAGGCCTCACCACTGCCTCTTTCAAGGCGGCGGGAAAGGATCCCTCACTCAAAGAAACATTGACCACTGTCTGGAGCCAGCCTCATGTAACCTCCCAGGCGGCGTAAACCAGCCAGGAGGGACATGGCTCCAATAAACACGTGGCAGCACTCAGCTTCCCCATGATCCTGTCCATCTCATCTGGAGTCACAGGATCAAATTCTTCCCAGATAGAATTCATAAGACCTGTCTCCCCACTCCTGTCAGACTCTAGCCAGTCGGAGGCCAGACCAGCCCGGATCTGAGCGATCTTGTCTGACAGATGCTGACTATACTCCTTGGCCTGCCCCCACAAAGGGTCCTCCCTCATCCCCTGAGTCAAAAGGGACCAGGCGACCCTGAATAGGGCGGCCAGGCGATTATCTGCGGACGCAATGGGAGCAGAGAAGTAAGCATACTTCGCCACTCCCATCCAGCAAGATAAGACCTAGTATAGGTCCTTAACTGCGATCAGTCAGATTCAGACCTGCTGGACCTCCAACTGCTCTCTAGGCCCCTCCTCCAGTGCTTCATCTCCCAGAGCTCCGCGGAAAACCAGGGAGCCAACCGGGATCTGCACTGGGTCAGGGACTGCAAAGGAACAACTCAGTCAAGAACCCTGGAAGCAGCCGTATGCCAGGCATCCACCAGGGCCTCAACTGGGCTGTGGGTAAGGGGGGCAGGAATCAACCCAAGCACCACCTGGAACCTCTCCGGATCCATTAGGTGCCTGGAACAGAACAACCTAGTCAGTTCCGCCTCCCAGCGACGAGGGGTGGTGTATTGGAAGGCCAGCCGAAGGAGATAATGGTTGGTCCATGACAGGGGTTGAGTAGTTGGCAATCCCCCACCCAGAGCATTAAGCCACAAGGTCAAGTGTGTGCCCTCCTTGAGTTGGACCTTGTATTATTTGAGTCAGGTCCATGGCCATCATGGAAGCCATGAACTCCTGATCCATCCTCGACACCCCACCCAGAGAGGGCAGGTTAAAATCCCCCAGCACAATAAGCTTGGGGAACTCATCCACCACCTCCGATAGGACGTCGAGTAGACCAGGCAGGACCGTTGTCACACAGCTGGGAGAAAGGTATGTAAGCAACAAGCCCAACTGACCCCCTGGGCCCCACCTCAGGAGGAGAGACTCACACCTGCCTATCAGAGCGACAGTGGTCTCCCTCGGACAAAGGGCCTCCCTGATCACAACAGCCACCACCCCCGCCCCTACCCTGGGCCCGAGGTTGGTGCAGCACACGGAAACCCGGTGAGCACAAGTCTGACAGAGGGACCCCTCCCTCTGGGCCCAACCAGGTCTCTGTGATGCAAGCCAGATTACTGAACTTTATTCAGACTATAATAGTTCATGAGAAAGGAACACCTGTAAAATAAATACTACAGTTCAGTATCAGTCAATATTTATATAGCAGCTATGGTATGGTCAAACCTGAAACAATTGTAAGTAATGATTAAAGATTGCTTGGTTATCAAATACTTTTCTTTAAGGGTAAGATCTTATCTCTAAAGAGGCCCAAGACCTAAAGATGACACCCTGGTCCAAAACTCTTTCATTCAATTAAAAGTAGAAGCACTACAGGCTTTTAAAAAAAATGCTGACACTGTTTTTTCCTCTCTTGAATTCCTTTGAACTGCTTCATCAACCTTTCTATTTCTGCCAAACTTCAAAATGCCTCATTCATGGACTGTCAGGTGTTCAGTTTAAATAGACCCCCCCCTCAAAAAAAAATCACAGAGAGGGCTGTTATTTAAACTATACACACAATTGAAATGACAGGAATTATCCTCACTTGCTTCAACCAAAAAGCTTCCCTGACTTATGGTTGGTGATGGATGTGTGTGTAATATATCCATTGCCAGCAAGTATATATACAAAAATTAAATCTCACCCGTTCTTATATCTGTAAGTAATTTTATGTGTCCAGAGAAGCACTTAATCATGGAATCCTTCCTCTTTGCCTGTCAGATATGTGGAGGATAATACCCAAGAATGGAATAACTGAACACATCCTTCAAATGAAACATAATGTCTGACCATATCTCTGACAATGATCAAGTTTTCATTGAAGTATTACAGAAGAACTTTGGGAGGGTGGTTTTACTTGATGGTCTGGACTACACTCGTAAGATTTTGTAGGGATTTCCCATCCAGCAAGTACCTTGGTCTGATCTTGCTTAGCTTCCAAAGTCAGGACAATTTCATGGCAATAGGCTAACCTGGAAATTATATTCCAGTGAATAGAGTTAAGAGGGCTTTAGACCAGGGGATTCCAACTTTAGCAACTTTAAGACTTGTGGACTTGAACTCCAACAATTGCTGCCTGGGAAATTCTGAGAGATTTTTTTTATTTTTTTATTTTTATTCATATTTATATCCCGCCCTTCTCCGGAGACTCAGGGTGGCTTACAATTTTTGGGATACAACCCAATGCGCTCAGCAATAGCCTTCCTTCCATTGTATATGCCTGCTTATTACTAAGCGGCATTTTTACAAAGTCAGCTTATTGCCCCCAACAATCTTGGGTCCTCAGTTTACCTACCCCGAGAGGATGGAAGGCTGAGTCAACCTTGAGCCTGGTGGCATTCGAGCCTGCAGTAATTACAGGCAGCTGGATAAGTGCTAGGCTATTAACAGCCTGCACCACCAAGGCCCTTCATGAAGATGAGATGAAGTCGTAAGTCTTAAAACTGCCAAAGCTGGACATTGCTGCTTTAAACAAACCCTTAAAAGGATAATCTTTTTTGGGACAAACAATCCCTAATGACCCTTCACATCCACATAGTTTTGTGGTCAATTATAAAGGTATGACATTGTCTTTTTAGAGGGATTTTATTTTATTTCCCACTTTAAAGTGTAATATGGGGTTTCCTGGTTGTTTTCTCTTCAAGAACTCACCTGGTCTAACCCTGCTTAACTTCTCAATATTAGCCAAAGTCATCTAGCTGCTGTCAGTTAGCTGAGCCTCCTTAGATGTAAAACCTCCGAATTTGGGAACAGGCCAGCAAACCTCAAGAATGGTTCAAACAAACAGTAGCAGAATAGATCTACCTGTCACTCATCCAGTTAGAGCTTGTGCAGGATCACATTATGACAGACTGTGTTCCACCAAGCCCAGCCTACTCCAGAAATAAAAACATTCCTTAGTATTTGAAATAAAAAAATTCCTACAAAATAGAAACTAATGCATCCAGGGATGCCAAGGAAGCACTAATCAGTGCTGCCAAAGCTTGTGTTTGCTTGTGTTTCTTAATAACCAGAGGCAATGAATTGCAAAGCAATGAAACATTATCAATTAATCCAAAGTGCTGTTAGAGCCCCAAGCCATATTGGCTCCATCTATGGTCCATTTTTCAACCATGTGAAAATGCAAGCATCAAGAATACTAAGTAGAAAAGGGGGAAGGTGTCATTTTCTGAGTTGATAATTTTGTATATCAGTTTAATGGGATATCCTCATTTGGGTCTTTGACCAACATCAAATAAGGATGTAGGGATTAACAGCTACGATTTGATAAGAAATGAGGCCTAAATATTGTACGGACAATGACTGTAGAATTAAAAGATGAGAAATAAGAGTCATAATTGAAAACAAGATTCGGAGGAAGCTATCCAAAAAGCTACAAGAATAAACAGTGGTAGGAAAAACTGTGAAACAGGATAACTAGAGAGTAATCACAGAAGAACAGGCATGAGCTGTGTTAGGCAGGTAGACTGAGGTATGACTTGGTAGATTTCTACATTAAACTTGGTAACCTTAGATGCTATGAGAGGTTGAGTCAGAGAGTACTATAGAGCAGAGGTGGTATTCAGCAGGTTCTGACCAGTTCTGGAGAACCAGTAGGAGTAATTTTGAGTAGTTTGGAGAACGGACAAATACCACCTCTGACTGGCCCCGCCCCATCTCTTCTCTGCTTCCTGAGTCCCAGTTGATTGGCTGGGTCTTCTTCTGTTGCCCTGCACAGGAGAACGGAGCTGGAAAGCAGGTTGGTGGGGTGGGGAAAGAATGGGATTTTGTAGTAATTCCCCCTGGAGTGGGGAGGGAATGCGGATTTTGCAGTATCCTTCCCCTGCCATGCCCACCAAGCCGCGCCCACAGAACCGGTAGTAAAAAAAATTTGAATCCTACCACTGGTACAGGTCAGTGCAGCCAGATTAATTGGTGAATAGAGGAAAAATAAAGGTTGTATGGATGCATTTGTGAAACGAACAGAAGACACCTTTGTAGGTGTAGATTTGCCCATTGTCACAGATGTTCCTGGGAACCATGTTACACCCCTCCTGCGTGAGTTGCATTGGTTGCCAGTTGACCTCCACATGAGATTCAAGGTGCTGGTACTTACCTATAAAGCCCTACATGGCTTAGGGCTGGGGTACCTGCGGGAACGTCTCCTGCCAGCATCGAATACCCATCGCCTGGTGCGCGCTCACAGACAGGGCCTCCTTGGGGCATCGTTGGCCAAACAATGTTGGCTGGCGGTCCCTAGGGGGAGGGCCTTCTCTGTGGGGGCACCCACTTTGTGGAACCAGCTTCCCCTGGAGCTACGATTGGCCCCTGACTTCCGCTCCTTCTGCCGCAGCTTAAAGACTTGGTTATTCGAACAAGCTGGCCTGGACTGAAGGGGGAGAGGTTTAGTTTTAAATGTCGTGCTGATTGGGTTTTAAACACTGTATCTGGTCTTATTAGTTTAATTATCTTTTAATTCTTTTAACTTTTGTATCGGGTGTTTTTATGTGAGCCACCCTGAGTCCCTTGGGAGATAGGGCGGCATATAAGACCAATAAATAGGGCCTTGGTGGTTCAGGCTGTTAATAGCATAGCACTTAGCTCCAGCTGCCTGTAATTATTGCAGGCTTGAATCCCACCAGGCTCAAGGTTGACTCAGCCTTCCATCCTCTTGGATGGAAGGTAAAGTAGGACCCAAGATTGTTGGGGGCAATAAGCTGACTTTGTAAAAATGCCGCTTAGTAATAAGCAGGCATATACAATGGAATGAAAGCTATTGCTGAGCGCATTGGGTTGTATCCCAAAAACTGTAATCCGCCCTGAGTCTCCGGAGAAGGGTAGGATATAAATATGAATAATAAACAAACAAACAAACAAACAAATGAATGGAAGAGCTTAGAAGGAAGAATAAAAACAGCCAAGGGGTCAATGTTGCAACAGACAAGAATAGAAGTCTTTCTTTGGCTCTCCAAGATGCACAGCTGGTGCATCTTCAGTAATCATCCACAATCACCATGTTTTATTCAAAACACAAGTTTAAAAGGTTTCCCATTGAGGAAATGCAGAGAATGTTGCTTTTCCAGGATGAAGTTGGGCTTTTGTTAATAATGCACCATGCTGGAAAAACAGGTCTCACCATTTCATAAAACTGGCTCCTATTCCCCCACCATTTACCAAGTTAACTGAGGAGAGGAACTTGCCTTTTTCCTGTTCCACCGGGAGATGTGCCAGCAGGCGCAGAAAATATTCATCTGTTGAAAGGCATTTCCCTCAATTCCCGAAGTCAGGCTGACTGGTTCAGGTTGACCTACCTCAGCAGCAAATGTGAAAGCAAAAGCTCTATTTTTAGCCCAGTTCAGCAAAACCAGTTTCTGTTCACTTCCACGAAAACCAAACTAGATGACTTGTGGGTGAGAAGGTAGCTTTACAATCAAGCCTCACATTTATGATCTTCCCCAGGTATGTAAAGCAAAGGAAAGCTGAAGTCGGTTCATAAGCACAGTTGTGATAGAGTTAAAAGATACACTCCTTCACCTTAAATATTTTCTTACAGATTTATTCAATGATTGATGTTTAGATGGTTCTGTTTTCATCTCTGAAAAATGTGCTTTTCGAATACCACGCGGAAGCAAAATGGAACAGAAGATCTCCTTATTTTAATATGGCATGAGATTAAATGTCTTCCTAGTGTCTTTTTCATCCTTTCACATTACGTTAGCATATATTCAAGTTCAATGCTAGATATAAGCAACTAGAGACTTTGTCTCCAATACTTGCATATAATATAGTAAATTGCAATCTGGGGATTGTAGTTTAAACATTTGAGGAATACCAAGTTTTTCCTTCTTCTCAAGGAAAACAGCCCTTCCCTCAGGGATCTTGAACATATTTAAAAAAAGCAGAATTGCTGTATATATTTCACTTCTACCCCACTTAGACATAATTTTCTAAAATTATTTCCTACTCTACGCAAACATTTGTTTCCTCCAATGTCTTTTTCATGATCCAAGAAAGCTCCCAACTGGCTAACAAGTTCCTCCACCCTCCACCAGAATCAAATTCCAAACTCCATCAAATTCCAAACTTGCCTCAAAAATATTGGGATTCCACAATCTAGGCAAGATAAGCAGAATGTTTAGTTTGCTAATTTCCACAACAGAAAGAATTAAAACAATACCCAGATACTGCTCATCCCTGGCCACTATCAATTTGTCATAATTAAAGAAATTTCGTAATTACAGAAAATGAGTGCAAAATATTTTTCTGTTTGCATATTATCTCAATTATGATTGTTATAGCAGTTCTCAAATATTCCAGCATTTGATGGAAATGTAATAACCAAGTAAGAATTTTTATCATTTTATCACTATCCCTTCTGGCACTGATGATGTTACCCAGTGTGGTAATGAAACATCTGCAAAAAAACCACCAAGCTTACAGAGCACCAAGGCACAATTTTATCATTTGTGGTTGCCAATATTAAGAAAGCTCAATAATTTTAGAAATCATACTTGGAAAAATTTGGCATTCCTTTATCAATTATAAGACAGAAAAACATTCTCACATTCTCAGACAATGGCTTTATTTAGTTTTCTTGTTAGATATACATTTTACTGGGCTTTGCTATTTATTACTCATTTTTAATGATTTGATTACATTTGTTAATTCTTTTATGGAACTTTTGTTCACAAGGTAATGAAATCAGGGAAATGTTAAGATGACAAGATTTAAATAAAGGAGGAAATTTTCATCCCTGGAAATTATTTTCAGCCAGCTGACAACTGAGCATTTCTCAGGCATTTTCCACATACATTTAAGATACGAGGCAGCTGAGACTGCAGAAGGTATGGTAAACATCTCAGAAGGGACTCTCCCTACTTCCTTGGACTATCAAGATGAGAGGACTTTCAGACTTGGAACATAGATGCCAGCCTTGCGAGGTAGTCCAGACAAGAAGTACACCCAGACACATTAGAACCGTGATGGCGAACCTATGGCACACGTGCCGGAAGTGACACACAGAGCCATCTCTGCCGGCACATGAGCTGTTGCCCCAGCTCAGTTCCACTGCGCATGCATGCGCGCTTCACGCCAGCCAGCTGATTTTTTGGGTATCTGCCGTGCATGCATGGGGGGTGGGGCTCATGTGGGAGATGCATGCGCATGCACAGGGGGGCGGAGACAGTGTGAGGGTCATGTGCACATGCACAGAGGGCATAGGGAGCATGGGGGGTTTGTGCATGCATTGCATTATGGGTGCAGGCACGCGTGCGCGCACACTTTCAGCACGCGACAACGAAAAGGTTAGCCATCACTGCACTAGAACTATTTTTATTGTAGGTTTACATTAACAGAATCTTACAAATTAAAAAGCTGCCCCTCCTCCAGTTACTTATGACCACAACTGAGCCCAACTTTTATGTTGTTAAGTAAGAAATTTGTTAAGTGAGTTTTGCCCCATTTCCCGACTTTTCTTGCCACAATTGTTTTTATTTATTTTATTTTATTTATTTATGAGATTTATATGCCGCCCTATCTCCCTGAGGACTCAGGGCGGCTTACAATACTAAAAACAGAACTATACAAATATTAAAAAACTATTAAACCAAAAATCTCAAAAACCATTTAAATTTAAAACTACAACTAAAAAACCCTCCCCCCTCCATCAGTCCGGGTAGGCAAGTTGGAACAGCCATGTTTTTAGACCACGGCGGAAAGATCAGAGGTCAGGGGCCACCTGGAGCTCCAGGGGCAGCTAGTTCCAAAGGATGGGTGCTCCCACAGAGAAGGCCCTACCCCTGGGAGCCGCCAGCTGACATTGACTGACTGACGGCACCCTGAGGAGGCCCTGCCGGTGGAAGCGCATGGGGCATCGGGAAATCATTATTGGCAGCAGGGTCTCCTGAAAATACCCCGGTCCAATGCCATGAAGGGCTTTATAGGTCAACACCAGCACCTTGAATCTCACCCGGAGGGCAACCGGTAAAGTGAATCCCTGCAGTTGTTAAATTAGTAACATGGTTGGTTAAGTGAATCTGGTTTCCCCATGGACTTTGCTTGTCAGAAGGTTGCAAAAGGGGATCACATGATCCCGGGACACTGCAACCGACATAAATGTGAGTCAGTTTTTAAGCATCCAAATGTAAATCACGCCGCCATGGGGATGCTGCAGTGGTCATAAGTGTGAAAATGGTCATAAGTTGCTTTTTTCAGTGCTGTTGTCATTTGAACAGTCACTGAACTGTTGCAAGTCGAGGTCTACCTGTATGCCTTAAAAAGGGCACCCCCAAATATTATTTTCATCTCCCTTCAGGCATTCTTGGTCTCATTTGCCACTGAGGTGAATGCAATCTTACATTTAAAAAAAATATTGTCTGCCCATCCCAGGTTGGAAGCCATGTTTTCCCATTAAAGGTGATACAGATCTAGAAATGACCATGTTTATGTTGAATTCAATTGGTACATGACTTTCTCTCCAAACTACATACCCACTATGTATGCATATACCCAAACAGGAGCTGCTATCAGAAGTGGGACATCCTCATACTCAATGCGTGATCTCTGGTTGGCTACCTTTGTGTACCTTTGGATGCCAAGAATTCCCTTGGGAGACAGGAGGAAGAGTCATAGACTAAGCAATAGTTAGATAAGAGGTAGTTGAGCCTGCAGAAGGAATGGGGGCCATGGTCTCAGAAGGGACCCTCCCTAGTTTCTTGGGCAGTAAAGGAGGGGAAAGATGTACTTTTAGATTTGTGATATTCTATTAATGTAATCCTACCGTAAAAATAAACCTACCATGTTTTCCCCAAAATAAGATCTGTCTTATATTGTTTTGCCACCAAAAAAGGCACCAGGTCTTATTTTCAGAGGATGTCACCCACTGATTAACCTCACTTGCGTGCGTCACCCCCAGCCTCCTTTTGATGTCAGAGGCCTTCAGGAACTTCTTCTTCTGTGGCCAGTAAGGCTTTCCTGGAGGCCTCTGCAGCTGATAACAGAGCTCTGGATCGATCCAGAGCTTTGTTATCATCTACAGAAGCTGTCAGGAAAGCCTTGCCAGACTTGCTGGCTGCAGAAGAAATGGGCTGGCAAGGCAAGTGTCGGGGTGTGCAAGGCCTAGCTACAACTGTCCAAAGGTAAATAGTAGGGCAGTTCCACCACTCCCCGCATCCCGACCCTAGCTTAATTTTTATCCATGCATTCTGGAGCAGGCGGGATTTTAATTAGGGCTTATTTTGGGGGGTAGGGCTTATATTGGGCGCATGTGTAAAAATCAAGGTAGGACTTACTTTCAGGGTAGGTTGTATTTCTGAATATGTTCCTTGCCTGAACTACATTGCAATGTCGACAATTTGTTATTCTAAGAGTTAAGTTCTGCTCTGAATTAAAAAGCGATCGTTAGTCAAGTCAATGCTATTTCTAGTTGCACCACTACCAAGCATTAATCATTTGCTACATATTTTTAATTCACCCATGGTTTTGCTATATTGCCCTTATCGTTTCGAGATGTCAAATAAAATCATGATTTTAATTTTATACTTGCAATAGGATGGCGGAAAGCATCTAATTATAAATTTGTGTTCAGCACTAGAAGTAGAGTTCATATAAAAATACTTCCATGCCATACCTTTGTCTAATCTTAGTAAAACTGAAAAAGTTTTGTTTTAGCCATCTTTAAACCACCAGAGGTGGAAAGTTTTTGCTGATCCACAGCAAATCCAGATCTTTCTGCAAAATTGAATCTTTTTCCTACTGCTAATGTGAGTGACATAAATCCTATGGCAGTTTACAAGTACAGTCAAAGAAGGATTGTTTTTTTTTTAATTTGAGAATTAAAATACAGTTTGATTTTTATTATTATTTTTTGAATTGGGTAGAAAATTCAAATTTCGGGTTTTTTTCTTATGAGGAATTGACTTCTGAACTAATTCTTATTTCAAAATGGCTAGAATACATATGTGGCTAGTGTATTCCTGAAAAATATGCTCCCGTATTGGGGATATTACCACCAATCAACAATTGCAAATTGATTCTAAATGTTTTGAAAACATTTGAGATTTTACGGAAGGAATACCGCGTATACCTAAAAAGACTAAATAGCAATCCATAGAATTAAAACATTTGTTAGCAGTTTAGTGGGATTAAGAAGCTCTGGAGAGTAATTCCCAGAACTCAAGGGACAATTCTACACTGCTTGGGCTGGCAAGTATCATCTGCTCCCATCTGCATCCTCAGACTGGCAATAGGAAAGGATTTAGGGAGATGAGTTCTGCAGTGCCAGAATATACTGCTGTGACAAGGGAAAGTGGTCCCAAAGTCTTACAGTGATAAAAGCTGGTGAATATACCCACCCTCAAAACTTTAAAATGCCCTGCCAAGTAACCAGGCTGCCCACTTTTCTATCCTGAGGATTATCAGTTACTATAACTGATAAATCAACACAGCCATTTATGTTCAAGCAGAATAGTTCCTTCAAACAATAGGCTAGTGGGGAAAGGGCACATCCTGTGATGTTAGTGAGTAACTAAGCTCTTGGCATTTCTGGAATATTGCCATGTTTTTAATTATTCAAAGACTGCTGTTCCATTTTTGTTCTACCGCCATTTCAGTTAATTAAAAAAAAAGTGCAGGAATGTTGAACTGATTTTCTTTTTTTTGCCCACTGTGACTGCCTAAAGGGTTGGGCAAAGCCCTTTCTCGTCTTTCTCTAGCCCATTTCTGCATGTAATGGACAATATTTCACACTGGATGTAAGGTGGTTTATGTATACAACAAAATACTCCCAGTTAATTAGTGGTATTTCAGATGGCATCAAATATTGTTCATACACAATTACCATGGTATGTGGGAAAGACTTGGGGAGACAGGAAGGAGAGCTATAGATAGTGTCTGTAGCTACTGTTACTTTTAATCTCAAAGGGTTCACAATCAATAATGCATGTCTCTTATCTTACCACTGCCTAGTCTGTAGCGCTTCTTCCTGTCTCCCAAGGTCATTCTTATATACCATTACTAAGTGTTACAATTTACAATTATATCTGAACAGCTAAACACCTATTCTCATTTGTTAAATGATTGAAACTAGAATATTAGTTCTATATATTAAGATAAACATGAATGTTGAATGTGGTACAAGCCCTGATATATAGAATTATAATCTCCAAATGGTTTCGAGGTTAAGTTAAATTCTGTGTCAGATTTACTTTTGAAATATATAATTATTTTTGGACATCAAGGCATAGTCTGTACATACTTTCTAATAGGAACTGTAAAATATCTTTGCAGCAGTTACCAAACACAATGCTAATTTGTTCTATTTTGTAGGAGTGTAAGCTTTTGTCCTATTGGGAACTAAAAAAAATTGGAAAAGAAATTCAGCTTTTAGAATTTGTAAAATTATGTAAAAATCACCTCCCCAAACTGTTGAGCAATACAACATTACCACCAAACATGATGAAAGTCTCTGATCTAATTGTTACATTTCTAACAACTTTTAGAGTAGATTGTCCATTTTAGCAATCAATATGCCATTGATAAAATCTTTTATGCCAGTTTTTATAGGTAGATTTGATGAAATTAATGTTCTTCTTCCATTGCAGTTCCCATTGTTGAAAATCAATTATTGTATGTAGATTCTGCATCCATCTAAACATACAGCATTTGCCTTGTTCTGCTTCTGAATCACATTGTCAATAACAATAAATGAGACCTGCAAATGCTTCAAATTTTATAACATTTTCAAATTCAGTCAAGTCGGTGTTTCCCTTGTTTCTGCAGTTCTTTTAATATTATTCTGCTTATTGAAACCAGTCAGATGATTCTGGTAGTTATGAAGATTAAGTCTCAAAATATTTGACTTATTAACAAATGTTTCAGTATATATAATTTGTTGGCACACTCTTAAAAGGATTTATTTCTGCTTTCTTCATGAAATAAATATTCAATAAGATGAGAAGTGATAGGTCTAGATCAATTCTTTTTTTCTGTTTATATCAAATGTTTAATACACTGCTTATTATTTCATAATCTGTTATGAGATATTTATTTTTAATTTAATCAGGCCAAAGATACTTGTGCAGCAGTCCTGCTCGCTCAATACAGATATCTCAACCATAAAATAATAATCTAATCTGTGATCCAAGTTGATAGTATACAGTACTATAAAATTTGGGTCTGTTCAGCTTCTTTCAAATCTTGCAGTACCATGAACTTAACCTCATTCTTTAATTGGACCAAATCAAATAATGATATTTTTCTCTGACCAATCATTAATACCGTGCTTTCAATTTTGATTGAAACAGTTTTGAACAAAAACTCAAGCTTTATTAGAATACTCATTTCAATGCATGAAATTCTTCCTAACCAAAACAATTGTTTCCATTTTGAAATACCTGTTGCTATTTTCCAATCTGTGAATAATTATTTTTAAACAGATCTTTATTATTTTGGTCAATTAATTCCAAATTTTCATTATTTTAGCAGCGATATTAAATCCCATTATTATTTGGTACAAATATTGCTTCTCTTAAGTTACATATCAATTTTAAATTTTCTTCTTTTTGGTCTGACACTGAATAAAACTAATAGATTCCATTATTCTGCATATTCCATTATCCAGTGGCCTAATGGCTGTAGGTACGAAATCATCCTGCACATAATTTCAAGTTATGTTCTTGTTTATTCAATTCCTTTAATTTTGTCTTGTTGATGTATCTTCCTTGCCAATGGCTCCAATGCCAATTACAATAAGGAAGGGAGCGCACGGGGCGATGGGAAGTTGTTGCTGGCAGTAGGTGCTCCCGCAAACACCCCGGACCTAAGCCATGTATGAATGTTTGTAAGACGAGGACTACCTGTTCCTTTCCAAGTAGAAGTAATAGTTCTTTTTGTCTAGTTCTGTACACAATTGGTAAGTCCAAATTTAATTGACTTACTTTTTCAAAATATTTTGATTTGATAAACTTCGTATAGGCCTCATTTACTTCCTGTAAAACAAGTTGATCACACATTTATTTTAATACTTTGTTCAAAGTTCCAAACTGGGTTATCTGTGTGCCTTAATTCTGGTTGGTTCAATTTATTCTCCTTCTGTTTTTTGCACAGCTTTCTCTCTCTTTGATTCCAGAGAGAATAGCAATTTTCTCATAAATGTTTTACTAAGGTACCATATTGTAGATAAAGAAACAGCAGAAGTGAAATTGATTTGGCAGAAGTGTTTAATCCCTGTTGATAAATGATGTCTTCTTATAGTAGTAGTTCATATAAATCTCCACCTTTTTGGAGTAAGTATTCTTTTGTTACATTGGGTTATGATCTGCATATGTGAGAACTGGCCCTCTCATGCCTATGAGATTCATTAACATTGAATTAGAAGTCCCATTCGTGTTTGCTTTCAAGTCAGTTTTATGAATTGAAGAGTAGTAATTATTTTTTCTACAGGATATTTGTCTCTCCATGAACTGAAAAGAGAGAGCTATGACATGTAAGTTTAAGACTTTTGAGAGAGTTTATCAGAGCTCACTTTACACAAAGCAAATTTATCCAGGTTTGGAGGGGGAAAAAGGTTCATATCCGAGAATAAAATGCAGTTTCAAGAAGTAATTGAAGAAATGAATTATAGAACTTTATTTGTGGTCTTTTGGGCCATAAATTGAAGCAAATGTTATTTCCCCAAATGCAGCCTAAAAACATAATATTATAACTCTCTCTTATAAATTTGTGTCCCCCCCCCAAATTCCATGGTAATTTTTTCACCCATAATGCTACTTCATTTTTTCCCTTTGCCCATGGCTACACATTTTTACTGAGATATTTACATTCCCAGTTTTACATTTTATTTGTTAATCTGCATTTCTTGAAGGCATAATATCTGAATTTTCTTTTTCATCTTCCAATGAAAAAGCCCATTAATTAATTGAAAATATTTTAGTTTGATCCATGATGTCAGTTCTCAAGTTAATTTATGAAGAAATAGCACCTGCTTAATCTAACTTTTGATCTTCCACCTATAAAATCCCATTACATTCCTTCAGTCTATTTTTTTAACTTATCAAGATCAGGGTAAAAGCCATGCTAATTATAGGTAGCCTAAATCAATGTATTTTCATTTGAAGCTAGGTAGTTCAACCTCCTGTATTTCTCAGTTCAACCTCCTGTATCCTACAGGAACATGCAAGTTTCTAGATCCTTTTGTTTCCCAGAAAGCACAAGCAAGTCCATTGTACATATTCAAGCTGCTTTATAGAATGCTCAAGCTGCTTTTGGAAAGCTTCTTATTGCTACGTGCCAATATGTAGTTTTGTTTGTGAATTCAAGAACTGCACCTGATTCTGAACAAAAGTTCAATATCTCTTGACCAAAATTGCCTCACTGCAGTTATAGGATAAGATAAAGGTAAAGGTTCCCCTTGCACATATGTGATAGTCGTTTCCGGCTCTAGGGGGCAGTGCTCATCTCTGTTACAAAGCTGAAGAGCCAGCGCTGTCTGAAGACGTCTCCGTGGTCATGTGGCTGGCATGACTAAATGCTGAAGGCACACAGAACGCTGTTACCTTCCCACCAATGTGGTCCCTATTTTTCTACTTGCACTTTTACATGCTTTCAAACTGCTAGGTTGGTAGAAGCTGGGACAAGTAATGGGAGCTCACTCCGTCACGTGGTGCTAGGGATTCGAACCACTGAACTGCCGACTTTTTTGATTGAAACCTCAGTGTCTTAGCCACTGAGCCACTGCTTTCCAGTTATAGGGTAATGGAGGTTAAATGAGAAAAAGAAAAGTTGTTCTTTCAGACGAACAGTTAAGGCAATATTTATATTCCTTCCTTCCTTCCTTCCTTCCTTCCTTCCTTCCTTCCTTCCTTCCTTCCTTCCTTCCTTCCTTCCCTTCTGCACCTTCTTCACCTTTTCTCTAAGAGCTCAACGTAGTCAGGGAATTAGATGGACTGAGAAAAAAATGACTAATCTACTTTTTGTTTGATTTTCTTGATCCAATATCTTTACCACACCTAGCTTTTTATGCATGACAACTATGTATTAGCACTGTTAACAGATATATCAGGATTGTCAAAGACCTTTTACCTGGGCTGCAAAGCTGTTTGTATTTATTTAGGCTGAATGCAGGCTTTAATAGCAATCTGTATCTTTTCTCTATGGAGAAGGAAAGCAGTGGCTAAAGCAGAAAATGGAGCTTGAAAGAAGGCAATAGAGGGATAGGCAAAGAAATGGGTTGGATATATTCTGAAAATGGATGTAAGCATCTTATAAAGCCGAGTAAGTAATGCAAATGTATTCATACTCAAAAGGCAAGACAGCATATATCAATGATCAGATCAATTTACATCCCAGCTGTTCTTTCCTGATTTTCCAGATAACTTGCTCAGTTTCTAGCCATTATTCTAAGTGGAAAGCTATGAACATCATACCAAAGCAAAAATCCTACATTGTTCTTAGCAACCTTCCTATTTTCCCCTTTGTTAGCTTGGTTTCCTAATTTGTGAGGCCTATTAGTCATGCTTATAGTAACAGCATGCCTTTCATTTTAAGTCCCTTGTGACCTAAATACCTTTAATGAATATGTGGGTTATGTCTTCCAGGTTAATGGATCTTTCAAATCAAAATGCTCACTCATGCAGGAATCCAGAATGAAGAGTGATAGAGAGTATTATATAAAAACCACACTGAAAAGTGATGAAGGATATCAACATGTTTGCTTGTTGAATACTAACTTGCTCCCTTCTATGTCTGGGGGGCTTCAATCTGTTTAGCACATCATAACATTCACTGCTAAATGCTTGGGGACAAATTCTGGGTACAATAAAAATGGGGCTACTTTTATTGTTCATGTATTTACCTTTCTCTAAGCCAGGGTTTTTCAACCTTAGCAACTTTAAAATATGTGAACTTTGAATTCCCCAGCCAGCATGGATTCTCTCCTCCCTAGAAGGAGGAGGAGGAGGAGGAGGAGGAGGAGGAGGAGGAGGAGGAGGAGGAGGAGGAGAAGAAGAAGAAGAAGAAGAAGAAGAAGAAGAAGAAGAAGAAGAAGAAGAAGAAGAAGAAGAAACATATGTCATATTATATTGCCTTCTATTGATGAAGAAAAAAATTGCAGCTTAAATGAAGGTGAGAATTTTTACTCTAAGGCTCTTCCCAAATCTACAGATAAAAAATGAATAAAACATAAAACAATCTAAAGGAGAAGTGCTCCCATCACTTTTGGAATACATCCCTTGATTTGCTACATGAAACCAAGCACAGCACAAGAAAAAACGAAGATGGCAAACAAAAGCCTGGGTGAAAGCTTCTTTGGGACCATTTACCTGCTCTTTCAAATCAGAGATCCAAAATCAAATTTAAATACTTTCCAGACATACTGAGAGAGTCATATGAGACGATCACTGACTGGCACCTGATCTATAACATTTGGCAAATGAAAATTTAGAATGACATCAACACATTTAATTTTACTTTGCGATGGTTTCATGTCATATGCTCCACCCGCAGGGGTGGGGCTGTTGTGGGTTTTCAGGGGTTCGGGAGAGCCTCTGCCTAAGATTCTGTGCAGTTCGGAGAACCCCCCAAATCCCACTCCTGGCTGACCCTGCCCACCACACCACACCCCTCCCAGGAGTCCCTACGTGGCCCATTTTGGATGCAGGCAAGTGCACAGCACGCACTGAGGCTTGGGAAGGCCGGAAACGGCTTCCAGAGAGGCCTCCTGAGCCCAGGGAGGCCATTTTTGCTCTCCCAGAGGCTTGAGGAAAGCAAACCCCCCCCCCACTGTGGAAGACAAAAATGTACCCCAACCGTGGTGCAGGAGGCCGACTAGGCCATGCCCATGCCCACCCAGCAACCGGGCAGAGAACCCTTTGCTAAAATTTTTGAAGCCCGCCTCTGTCCACCCCTCCTAAATTTTGCCATGAAAATATGGAATGGGGAAAATAGAAGAATTGACCCATAACGAATGTTTTGCTGTGCCTTGGGGGGAGGGAGATGTCCTATCCCTACCAGGAAGCTTGCAAAGTTGTAAGGTGTTTCTCTGCATCAGTATTTCTCAACCTTGATAACTTTAAGATGTGTGAACTTCAATTCCCAGAATTCTCCAGCCAGCGTGTTTGAAATAGGTCTGTTTTGGATCCATCCCATATTTTGCAATTTGGTATGTATTTTAAATAGATGAAACAATGATAAGCGATTCCATAAAAATGGATAACATACAGAAATATCCCAGTAATATACCCACAACCCTGGAGAATGTCATATTTAAATCCCTGTTATAGAAATTAAGATAAGCTGTATTTAATATATTTCCAACATTGTAACAGTGCTATCAGTATAAGAGGGAAAAAAGAGGGAAATGCAGAATCCTGCTTTATAGAACTTGCTAGTTTAAATCTCCTTAAAGGAAATACACACCAATTTCTTTTAAATGTTTGAAAGAGAGAAAAAATCTTTCTGAAGATACTTTATACATTCAGTCCAGATAACACTGTTTGTAGTTCTGATTGACAAGACAATGCCACACATAGCTAGCATCCCAAAGTACTTTGATAGTTTTAAATTCCCTTTTATCTGAACATGACCTTATTACATTTAATAGGGAGGCATAAATAATCCCAGTTAAATGAACTCTCAGAGGGAATTCATCTCTATTACCTGGGCTATCCAGCTAGTGGATTACAGCTTTCAAACATTCATAAAGCTCCCAACTTCTACTGCTGCTAACCCCCAGCTGCTGAGAGAACATCAAAATCTTCTATGTACTCATTCAGAAATTTAAATAAAGTGATTGTTCAAAGGCATATTAACATTCAACATGAAAATCTTCATTGGAAGTATGTCTGCCACTGCTATTATATATTGTAATTACACTGTTCTCTCTTTGCAGGGTTTTTCTGCTATCAGGTATTAGGACTTCGTTAGGTAGAGAGTCCTCAAATAAGTGTAGGAAGGTGAGAAATGTAAACAGGCAACCACTATTTAAAAAGTGGAGAAATAATGATATCTGAGTGCTACAGAGAGTAAACATGAGAAAAAAGAATACAAGTTTTGAACCCATGGAGAGAGAGCATAGGTTTTGAACCCAAGTTTAGGAGTCAACCTTAATGGTCATGTGATGACCCGGCATGTACCACAAATATAACAAAAACCAAAATGTAAATAAAGGTCCTTTAATGCCTTCAACTTGGCTTCACTGTTCAATTGTTCACAGTTGGAGATTAAACTATTTTCAAAATAACATTCCAAACGAAAGAAATACAGTTCAAACTCAAATAGCAGATAACGAAGCAAAAACCAAAACCAAACCACACTGAAGAAAGTTCCATGACAGACCAGGATAATTAATTACAAACTTCAAGAAGATAACCAGGTACAGTCTGTTGGAAGAACCCAACCAAGATAAACCTCATCCAGGAAAAAACACGCTTGTCTCCAGCATTTGCTAGCACGCAGGTCCAAACTCTTATGCAGATCTCACTCCTGCAACCCATGAAGAGAATCATGGCCCTCTTCTCCCAAGTAGACCACATTTTCCCCTGATCCTCTCCTCCTTGCATGCCCTAGAATGGATAGGGCCTGGGCCTGGGTCCTCCTCTGACTGCTCAGCTGGCCTCTGCCCTTCCCCAGCCTCCTCCACAACCTCTGGAGCCACACTTCCACTCCCTGTTGGCTATTCCTCCTCTCCCTCAGAGTCAATCTCCACCAAGGGCATGACAGGTCAGAACTTAGAACCTTAATGGGTCTAAGTCTACATGGAGGGAAGTAAGCAGTGGGGTGCCATAAGGTTCTGTCTTAGGCCCAGTACTCTTCAATATCTTCATTAACAACTTAGATGAGGGAATAGAAGGGGAACTTACCAAATTTGCAGATGATGATACTAAACTGGCGGGAATAGCTAACACCCAAGAAGATAGGCTCAAGATCCAGATGTATCTTGACAGACTAGAACACTGGGCCATATCTAACCAAATGAAGTTCAATGTAGAGAAAAGGAAAGTCCTACACTTAGACAAGAAAAACCAAAAGTACATATATAGACTGGGTGAAACCAGGCTCAATAGCAGTAACTGTGAGAGGGATCTTGGAGTCTTAGTGGGCAACCAGCTAAATATGAGCCAGCAGTGTGCAGCAGCAGCCAAAAAAGCTAATGCAATCCTAAATTGAATTAACAGAGGGATACAATCGAGATCAAGGGAAGTACTAATACCACTCTATAAAGCCATAGTAAGACCACACCTAGAGTACTGCATCCAGTTTTGGTCACCACACTATAAAAAAGATGTTGAGACTCTAGAAAAAGTACAGAGAAGAGCAACTAGGATGATTAGGGGACTGGAGACTAAAACATATGAAGAACAGTTACAGAAAGTGGGCATAGCCAGTCTACTGAAGAGAAGGACCAGGGGAGACATGATAGCTGTCTTCCAATATTTGAAGGGCTGCCACCGAGAAGAAGGGGTCAAGCAATTTTCTAAAGCACCCAAAGGCCAGACAAGGAATAATGGATGGAAATTGAACAAGGAGAGATTTAACCTGGAAATAAGGGGAAACTTTCTGACAGTGAGAACAATCAACCAATGGAACAGCTTGCCTTCGGAAGTTGTGGGAGCGTCATCACTTGAGACTTTCAAGAAGAAGGTCAGATAGATAACAACTCCCAAAACCAGAAAAAAAACAGATTATCCATAACAATAAGGAAGCTTCAATCCAAAAAGAGATCACTTTGGCAGAAAAATAAATCTGGTCACGTTGCCAATTTCAAAAGCTGATACAAAAATTTATGCCAGCAGATAAAGACTGAATGCACCAATTATCACATTAAACAAGAGGAAAACCTTCTACGCGCCAATTCCATCTGCGCTTTCTACAATTTTGTAAACAACAAACTAAAAGACTAAAGGTCCATCCCACCCCTGAAAGGACCTAATGGTAAAGACTGCAACGATGACACCATTAAAGCCAACCTCTTTAACACATTCTTTGGCTCAGTATGTGTAAACAGCAATGGATCATGCCCAGTATTTCCTAGTCGAACCACAGACAACTACAATGATCTAATACATATCGATTTTACAGAAGACAATGTTTAAAAAGCACTATGCAATCTAAAACCATCTCTATCTATTGGACTGGATGGAATATGTGCCTACTTCTTAAAGAAGCTATCCACTGCCATAGCTGAACCTCTAAGCATAATCTTTGAAAAATCTTTCAGGACCAGCTCCTTGCCAAACCTATGGTCACTAGCCATAGTCATCCCCATCTTCAAAAAGGGAGACCCCAGCCTAGTTGAAAATTAAAGACCAATCTCTTTATGCTGCGTCACCTGTAAAGTCATGGAATCAATTATTAACCAATCCATTATCCTCCACTTAGAGACAAACAACCTACTCTCTAATAAACAATTTGGTTTCAGAAAAAAACTATCCTGTAATCTGCAACTCTTACACTGGAAAAACATATGGACTACACAACTCGATCAGGGCAAAGAAATAGACGCAATTTACATAGACTTCTGTAAAGCCTTTGATTCAGTTGTACATGACAAACTACTCCTAAAACTAAAATCTTATGGTATCTCTGGACACCTGTATAACTGGATAGAAGCATTCCTGCCAAACAGACAACAAATGGTCAAAATTGGGAGCGTCCTGTCAAATTCTGTACCTGTCAACAGTGGTGTCCCCCAAGGCAGTGTTCTAGGACCAGCTCTCTTCATACTCTACATAAATGACCTCTGTGATCATATTAAGAGCAACTGCGTTCTTTGCACTGATGATGTAAAGCTATTCAACACCACAGACAATACTGCTACCCTTCAAAAAGACCTTGACTATGCGTCAGAATGGTCAAACAAAAGGCAACTTCAAATCTCAACAAATAAATGCTCTGTCTTACATACTGGCAAAAAAAATCAGAAAATAAAATATAAGCTGAATAGTCAAGACCTTGTTGATGACCAAAACTTTGTCAAGGACCTTGGAGTACTCATCTCAAATGATCTAAGTCCTAGAGCCCACTGTAACTACATAGCCAAAAAGGCATTAAGAGCTGTAAACCTAATCCTGCATAGCTTTTTCTCCTGTAATACCACTCTACTAACTAGAGCATACAAAACAGTTGCTAGACCAATACTTGAATACAGCTCATCAGTTTGGAACCCGCATTACATATCTGATATCAATACAATTGAGAAAGTCCAGAAATATTTCACAAGAAGAGTTCTCCACTCCTCTACTCATTGCAGAATACCTTATGCCACCAGACTTAAAATTTTAGACCTAGAAAACCTAGAACTATGAAGCCTTCAGTCCGACCTAAGTATAGTACATAAAATTATATATTGCATTGTCCTACCTGTCAATGAATACTTCAGCTTCAACCATAACAATGCAAGAGCACACAATAGATACAAACTCAAGCCAAACTTGATTGCAGGAAATACGACTTCAGCAACAGAGTGGTCAATGTCTGGAATACTCTACCTGACTTTGTGGTTTCTTCCCCAAACCCCAAAAACTTTAACCTTAGACTGTCTACTATTGACCTCACCCCTTTCCTAAGAGATCTGTAGGGGGCGTGCATAAGCGCACCAACGTGCTTACTGTCCCTGTCCTATTGTTTCTTTTTATTTTTCATATATGTATCCATTTCATGTATTCATAACTATGTTTATACTTATACCTGTTATCTTATAATTGCTTGACAAAATAAAATAAATAAATAAAAAATAAATAAAATTCAGTGAAAACAAAATGTATGTTTTGCTAAGTGAAACATTTGTTAAGTGAATTTGTCCCATTTTACGACTTTTCTTGCCACAGTTGTTAAGTGAATCCTTGCATTTGTTAAGTTAGTAGTAACATGGTTGTTAAAGTGAATCTGGCTTCCCCATTGACTTTGCTTGTCAGAAGGTGGCAAAAGGTGATAACATTACCCTGGGACATTGCAACTGTCATAAATCTGAACCACATGCTAAGCATCTGAATTTTGATCACATGAATGACTATGGGGATGCTGCAATAGTCGTAAGTGTGAAAAATGGTCATAAGTTACTTTTTTCAGTGCTGTTGTAACTTTGAACAGTCACTAAATGAACTAAATGTTGTAAGCCGAGGGCTACCTATACAGCTTTCTAAAGCCAAAACATATTAGCCTATATTTTTTTTATGATTTCTACCAACTGAATGATAGTTCATAGAAATCCTATCTTCTATTGTAAATCCTATCCTCCTATCTATCTAAATCTGATCCATAAAAGAGCATATAAGTAAGGACCATCCTAGATAAATATTTCTCTACCTTGACAATTTGAAGATATGTGGATTTCAACCCCCACAATTCCCCAGCCAGCAATTCTGGGAATTAAAATCCACACATCTTATTTATTTATTATTTATTTATTTAATGGGATTTCTATGCCGCTCTATCTCCCGAAGGATTCAGGGTGGCTTACAATAATAAAAAAATATATTACAAATATTTAAAAAACCATTAGATTCAAAATCCCACTAGCCGATAAAATTAATAAAAACAATTTCTAAAATCCCATCCCCTCCGTCAGTCCAGGTTGGCAAGTTGGAAAAGCCATGTTTTTAGGCCATGATGGAAGGACCGGAGGCCAGGGGCCACTTGAAGCTCCAGGGACAGCTGATTCCATAGGGTAGGTGCTCCCACAGAGAAGGCCCTACCCCTAGGGGTTGCCAGCCGACATTGTCTGGCCGACTGCACCCCAAGGAGGCCCTGCCTATGGGAGCGCACAGGACGTTGGGAGGCCGTTACTGGCAGCAGGGTCTCCCGCAAATACCCCAGTCCTAAGCCATGAAGGGCTTTATAGGTCAATACCAGCACCTTGAATCTCACCCAGAGGGCAACCGATAACCAGTGCAGCTCACGCAGGAGGGGTGTAACATGGGAGTATCGGGACACTCCCATCACAACTCATGCCGCTGCATTCTGGACAAGTTGAAGCCTCCAAGTGGTCCTCAAGGGCAGCCCCATGTAAAGAGCATGGCAGTAGTCCAGATGGGAGGTAACGAGCACATGAGTGACCATATGTAGGGCATCTCAATCCAGATAGGGGCGCAACTGACACACCAGGCGAAACTGGGCAAATGCCCCCCTGGCCATGGCTCTCACCTGCTCCTCCAAACTGAGCTGTGCATCCAGGAGGACACCCAAGTTGCGTACCCTATCTATGGGGGGCAACACCTCTCCCCCCATAGCTAAAGATGGAACATCCTGGATAACTCGAGATGCCGGTGCATACAGCCACTTGGTCTTAGCCAGGTTGAGCTGGAGCCTGTTCCTCCCCATCCAGACCCTTAACACCTCCAGGCACCTGGACATCACGTTGAGGGTGTCACTGGGTTGGTATGGGGTGGAGATAAAATGCTGGGTATCATCAGCATACTGATGATACCTCACCCCAAAACAACGGATGATCTCACCCAGGGGCTTCATATAGATGTTGAACAGGAGGGGTGAAAGAACCGACCCCTGAGGCACCCCACAAAGGAGGGGCCTTGGGGCCGATCTCTGCCCCCCCACCAACACTACCTGCGAACGACCCGAGAGGTAGGAGGAGAACCACCGTAAAACTGTGCCCCCCACCGCCAACCCCTCGAGGCGCCGCAGTAGGATACCATGTTTGATGGTATCAAAAGCCTCTGTGAGATCTAACAGGACCAGGACAGAGGAATCCGTGCCCTCCAGAGATCATCCACCAGTGCTACCAACGCCATCTCTGTGCTGTACCCGAGCCTGAAACCCGATTGGTACGGATCCAGATAGTCGGTTTCCTCCAGGAACACCAGGAGCTGTCGGGCCACCATGCTCTCAACAACCTTCAAATTAGCTGGGTCCAAGGCAGGCTTCTTGAGGAGGGGCCTCACCACCGCCTCCTTCAAGGTGGGGAGAAAGGATCCCTCACTCAAAGAAGCATTAACTACTGCCTGGAGCCAGCCTCGTGTAACCTCCTGGGTGGCATAAACCAGCCAGGAGGGGCACGGGTCCAATAAACACATGGCAGCACTCAGCCTCCCCATGATCCTGTCCACCTCATCTGGAGTCACAGGATCAAACTCCTCCCAGATGGAATTCATAAGACCTGTCGTATTACTCCCATCAGACTCTGACCAGTCGGAGTCCAAGCCAGCCTGGATCTGGGCGATCTTGTTTGTCAGATGCTGACTAAACTCCTCAGCACATCCCTGCAGAGGGTCCCCCCCCCCCGATTAAGAAGGGAACGGGTGACCCTGAACAGGGCGGCCAGGCAATTATCTGAAGACGCAATGAGAGCAGAGAAATATGCATACTTCGCCGCTCTCATCACAGCAAGATAAGGTCTAATATAGGTTCTTAACTGCGATCGGTCAGATTCAGAACTGCTGGACCTCCAACAGCTCTCTAGGCCTCTCCTCCGACGCTTCATTTCCCTTCAAGTTGCCAAGGCTGAGAATGAATGAATGAATGAATGAATGAATGAATGAATGAATGAATGAATGAATGAATGAATGAATTTTATTGGCCAAGTGTGATTAGACACACAAGGAATTTGTCTTGTTGCATATGCTCTCAGTGTACATAACACTGAAACACTGGTCTGGATCCTGACATCCAAATGCCATTTTAGTATGATTAGCTCTTCACATTTTTTTTAGATTTCTGTAAAAAGTGTGGAATATAGACATGGATAATGGAATAGGCATACATGCAGTGGTGGGATTCAATTTTTTTTACTACGGGTTCTGTGGGCGTGGCTTGGTGGGCGTGGCAGGGGAAGGATACTGTAAAATCTCCAGTCAGAGGTGGGATTTGCCAGTTCTCCAAACTACTCAAAATTTCCACTACCATTCTCCAGAACAGGTCAAAAACTGCTGAACACCACCTCTGATACACTGCCTTTTGAAGAATATAGATTATGGTAGTGATGGCCAACTAGATTAATGAGAAATCTGTGTCCATGATGATTGTGTCTCTCACTTCTGCACCAAACAACTCAGTTGACTGGCTAAATAAAAAGTAAGTGCTTACAATGTGTTTAAAAGGTAAGTACTTAAATTCCAATATCTGGTGACATACTACGGAATTAAAAGTTGGACATTGACGAAGCAGAATAGAAAATATGACACAATGTTGGGAAAGATGAAAGAGGGCAACCCACAGCAAGATGGATGGGCTGAATTGTCCTGGCAGTACATCTTTAGAAGATTTGTAGGGTGAGGTTGCGGACCAATCATACTGGAGATGGTCAATCTATGCGACCACTAAGAATTATCAGTAATTTGATGCCACACAATCAGTCAACTGACTTCTATCTGGACATATTTACAACACGGCTGTTCTTTCTGCTAACTTGACACTCAACAATGCACACCTCATTTCTATTTACAGACTGAGAACCACATTGCAAAAGGCAGAATAAACACACTAGTAGAATGCTGTTGTTTCTGCTCATATTAGATACACCAGGAGAATAGTTGACATCAAATTTTAAGCTTGTTCAAAAGATTAGAAAAATTGCATATAAAATAAAGTTATATAAAATGGAAAAGAAGTGAACATTCTTGACTAAAAGTGAATATTCCTTTAACCTAAAGATGCACGTGTATTGTCTGTGAAGTAGTTCATGAAAGGTGGAGCTGAGAATGAAAAGCCCATACATCTAGTATCTCCAAGGCCAAACTTGGAGGTTCCGTATGAAGATCAGATCTGCACAACTTGTAGAGGCAAAAAGGCCACATTGATAAAATTAAAAATTATTGTGAGCTGCGAACTAATACTTGGTGCACCAAGCCGTTGTTCGGCTGCTAGCAGAACAGCAGCACCACAAGAACTGGCAGCACTGAGGACACCTGGAGGCATCTGAAGCACTTGACAGTCTGCCTTTTGGAGTGTTGGCAGCACTTCCTCTGGTGACAGCGACATTTGGCAGTGACAAATTTACTCAGCTTTCCAAGCCACTATTGGGATGCGCAAGGCTATTTAGTGGGTCATAGGTGGCCCATGAGCTGTATGTTGTCTCCTAAATGGGACTTTGTGAACCTTCTTTTAAAACACATATTTCAGTGGTTTGCTACTAGCTAAAGCATGGTACAGTACAAGAAAACATCTATACCAGTCTTGCTTACTGTCTAGATCAGAGGTGTCAAACTCAATTTCATTGAGGGATGCATCAGGGTTGTGTTTGACCGAGGAGGGCTGGGGGTGGACATGGCCAGCTCCACCTCAATCTTGTCTGGGGCACCTGTGGTGGCCAAGTGCTAAGCCAGGACTTCCCTGAGACCTTCCCTCACTCTCATTATAATCTTCCTTCCTTCCTTCCTTCCTTCCTTCCTTCCTTCCTTCCTTCCTTCCTTCCTTCCTTCCTTCCTTCCTTCCTTCCCTCTTCATTCTTCCTTCCCACTCCCCCTCTTTTCTTATTTTTCCTTCCTTGCTCTCTTCCCATCTTTCCTTCTTTCTCTTTCCCCTTTTCCTTTCTCCTTTCCTATCCCTTCTTGCATGCTCAAATGCAAAAGGGGAAATATTTCTCCTTTTGTTTTGTTTTTACTTTGCTTTGATAGCTCTCTGCCAGCAAAAATGGAGCCCCCATTTTTGGCCACAACAGCCTCCTGCAACCCTCTGCCACCAAAAATGGGGTGCCAGGGGATGCACACACCCCTCCAAGCTCCATTTTTGCTGGCAGAGGGTTCCAGGAGGCTGTTGTGGCCAAAACTGGGGCTCCAGGGGCCACACACAGCCCCCCCGAGTTCCATTTTTGTTGGCAGAGGCACCACTGGCTGGTTCTTTGCTGTTTCCAGGCTGGCCCTGCAGGCCAGATGTAAGCACCCCGTGGGCCGGATCCAGCCTGCGGGCCTTGAGTTTGACAACCCTGGTCTAGATCTTTTGAGTCACAACTCTCCTTAATTCTATTCAGAAAGGGCAAAAGTCAAGGAATTGAACTTCACATCTGGAAGAATCACACTAAAGAAATCTTGGCTAGATAACAGCACCTTTTAGCACCTACTGAACTTTGACCATGTCGACAACTATTCATTCCTTACCATTTGAATCCTACTACTAACAAACAGAATTATTAGAACAATTGACAGAGAAGAGCATTCCACAACTCTCGCCATCATTCAAGAGAGGCTTATAATGGCAACAGCCATAGTGGAAAAAGAGCTGTTCCTCTGGGAATTTTGTTAGGACGATTGAGTCAGAAACATCTATCTGGTTCCAGGAACTAGGAGGCAGGAATAGTGCCAAGAGATCAAATCATGAAAACCAAGCCAAAAAAATAATAATAATGATAAAGAACAGGATCAAATTCCTGTTCAAAAAGAAAGTCTTTTTGTAAGCCTTCCAGTGGGACTTCAATGGATAGGATCCCTTCAGAATGTGAAAAGTGTGTACAACTCTGATAGCAGTTCTGATAGCTCAGAAGATAGCAAAACTATAATTGAAGAAAATTTGGTTATTATTCTAGCAAAATATAGGCTTACTGCCTTTGTAGCTTCCTACTTGTTCATCCTTGTTTATGGAGGGTGGTGGAGTTCCTTATCACACATACTTACTTACCTGTCACTGCCTACAGGCTCCCTCTTAAGAAATTTCTAGAACTGTGAGCCCAACAAGACTTTAGAAAAAGAGAATACATCTATTCTCAGTTCTTTACTTTGTTTTGAACGTACACATAAAATGAAGGCATCTTCATAAGCTCTCATACGTTGAATGGGTCTTCACTTTATGGTTTATGGGAGGAAACTGTCATGTTGGAATTGTTTTGATTGGAGGACGATAGCAAAATTCACAAGGATGCTGTAGGCATGTATATGTGCAATACTGCAGTTGGGGCCACAGAGTCAGTATGAACGTCTCCTTCTCTACACCTATATATGTTCTGGAGACTCTGCTGCTACTCCTGCACAGATTCATGACTTTCTTATTTCCATAAAGAAAGACCAAGCTCATCTTGGTCTTTCTTGGTGGTGCAGGCTTTTAAACGCCTAGCACTTAGTTCCAGCTGCCTGAAATTACTGCAGGCTCGAATCCCACCAGGCTCAAGGTTGACTCAGCCTTCCATCCTCTTGGGGTAGGTAAATTGAGGACCCAAGATTGTTGCAGGCAATAAGCTGACTTTGTAAAAATGCCGCTTAGTAATAAGCAGGCATATACAGTGGAAGGAAGGCTATTGCTGGTGCTCCAAACATTGTAAGCCACCCTGAGTCTCCAGAGAAGGGGGGCATATAAATATGAATAATAAAAAAAAATCTCCATTACAAAGCCGAAGAGCTCCAGCGCTGTCTGAAGATGTCTCCATGGTCATGTGGCCAGCATGACTAAATGCCAAAGTCTCACAGAATGCTGTTACTTTCCCACCAAAGGTGGTGCCTATTTTTCTATTTGCATTTTTACATGCAACACTGTAAATCCAGAGTCCTCTTTTTATGGGTGAGTAATGTATCAAGCCTCAACTATCATGACAGTACTCACACCCATTAAACCAACCGAACAAAACTGAAATATTCCTTGAAGTCCAATCAACATCTATTCACTGCCTTTATCAAATTGTTTGCAAATCCAAATTACAATGGATTTGCATCATCGTCCAATCATCAAAACTAGAGAGAACAGTAACAGCTAATGAAAAGTGAAGTGACAACTTTGGAGTAACAACACTGAGGGTGGATAAAGTAGACATAAAATCAAATATTGCTCCTGAAAGAATTTGCAAGATGCCATGTTCCTGATTTAAAATGTTTCTCTTGGCATTTATATGAATAAATGTCAAGAGAAACAAGATAGATCTATTACTGTATACAATATCTAAAATCTGCATTTACTTAGCAATAAAAAGACCCCTTGGGCGCAATATTTAATACTAGCATATCAGTGCTTAGTGATGATTCCAATTCTACAAAGCCAAATAGTTCCTCTATTGCTGAAGATCTCTTTCAACCTTCTGCCAGGCTGAGAAACTATGTATTTGTATGTGATCCACATAATGCATAGCACACAAACACAGAAATCCTAACGCCTGTTTTTTCCCCCCACCTTCTTTCTAGCATTTTTCCACAAGTGCAGGATTTATCATCTGTTTTGGACAGAACATGCTTTGTCTAGTGTTACGCCCCTTTTTGGAAAACCAAAACATTCTGAGGGACATCCCACATCAACATTCAGTAGACCCGTGCATATACCACACAGCCCCTAGGGCAACCTATAATTACTCTCCCTATACATTGGCCCTGGCTACCATTCTCTACAGCACTACAGAATTGATTCAGAGCTCTGAAATGACACGGGTACCTTTTTGTGCCACTTGTTAAACTTGGAGCTTTTAATCTCCCCTGAATTTCACCTCTAACATGGCTATACATACTGTAAACCCATTAGACTGAAATATATTTCACTGAAGTCAGCAGGACTAAATTGGATTAGAGATGCAAGTGATTTGGTTTCCCACGCTTAGCTGCTTCCTGATTTTAACCTAAGTCATCTTGGCCCTATTTAAGGGTTTCCCCTCCTGCCTCAATCTCTGGAGCATCTCTTCCAAAGAGAAGAGCAGAAAAAATCAGCAGCAAAAAGAAAATCATTTCTCTTCATATAACAAACAAGCAAAGGAGACACTGCATTTTCCAAAGGCTGATTTGTAGGCTCCTCATCATATAAATATTTCATCTGATCATTTGTCCCCCCCAAGAGGATGGACACAAAAACAAGAAAATGTTTTGCAAAGATGGGAAGATGCCAGACAAGGGGGAAAAAAAACAGAATCGACTTACACCTTTTGATGTGAAATTATTCTTCTGGAGTCTGTCAGCAGGAAAATAACTAGCCCATTTCTCTCTGGCACTGTTGCTCCTGTCTGTTCTATGGACATAAGAAAATAAAGGTATTGAGAGGCAGGCGAAATGCAGCGACAGAACTGAGGATCTGGCAATGCAGCTGACTTGCTTAGGCTCAGATAAAGCCCCTTGGGAGGGTAAAGATGCTGCAGGTATCAAGCAGGTAGAAAAATACCTTTCAGAAGCAAAAGATGCTTCTCTGGGAGAGGCTAATTCTAACCCCTTTCCTTGCGTAATAGCAAGAGGTGCTCTGTATCTATACCTCTGGCATACTACCAGCCAGAATTTCAGAATGATGTCTGTGGGGTCCTAGTGCTGGTGGTTGCAGTTACTTCTTGCAAATCGCCTACTAAGTTGCTTCTGAAGACAGAGAAAGGTGTAAGATGCTTACATTGGAAGCAAAACCACCACCACAACCCAGATTCGGTTCAAAGCCACTCTTGATTCAAATCTCCCCCCCCCCAATGAAAACCTTTTAGAAAATCCATAAAGGGGGAGATAACTGCATGAGAGTGCAGAAAATTAAGAATTATCCTCAAATTAGTTTGCAGTAACTAAACCTGATAAGCATCAAGCAGTCACCTCTCCAGGGAAAGTCAGGTCTAACCAGCTGTTGGGCAACCAGTAAGCAGGCTGCTGAGTGGCTCTCCCAGAACCAACACAGACATTCAAACAGTCAACTGCCCCAACCGTCTTAGAATGGAATGTACGGTTTTCAAATATACAAGGTTCTGAAACTGTTGCTGAAAAGGGAAAAAAAAATGGCAGGCATTTTTAAAAAATCCTTCCTCCTTTTATTTTTTCCCTTTTTTCCAAGAAAAGAGGCAGACAATCTGGAAGCTGCAATTTATTTATATATCTATGTTGGGCCACTGTGGATATCATCAGGGATAGGATGTTGCCAGCAGACATCACTTGTTTGTGTTCTGTTTTGCTATTCTTGTGGTTTGTGAATGTTGTTGCAGAGAGGTAATTGAAGGCAAATAAATCAAATTAAATCAGGCAGAGATGACCTTGGCGACAGAATCTCCATAGACAAATCAGGCAGAGGTTCTATGCACTTCTTTTCCTTTCCTTTCCTTTCTTTAATTAAGAAAAATAAGGTCAAATGTGCATTACTGTATTTTTGCGTTTATGGTTTTTTTTTTCAATTTCTTAATGGGATTTTAATGCTCAGTCAAGGAAACAAACCAATGGATCGTGAAGTAGATCATCACGCAGACAGTCAAGGCAAAAATTTTGAGATTCAGATTATCCTCCACACATTATATGAAGATTTAGCAAGGAGGGGAGAGGGAAGAGGGAAGAGGAGGAGACTCTAATCCTGGTGGGAAAGATGAAAGGAAAGTGAAGAACAGGACAACTAGCAGGAAGGTGGATAGACTCCGTGGTGACAGGGCACTGTTAGAAATCTTGAAATATCAGGTTAAGGTCACATCAACATGGAGAAAGTCTATTTATGTGGCTGCTAAGAGTTGACAATAACTTGATGACACCCAATTAGTTCTAATTGTGCTCTACTCCCAAATCGTTCTGAGTAAAATAGCAATTTGTTCGTGGACATTCAACAGTCAAATCTAGGTGACCTTTGAGGACTACAAAAGTTGTGGATGGAGGCTGCATGCACCATACAGGCTCTACAGCTCTTCCCTTCTCCTCCAGTACTACACAGATGAATAATCTAGACCAGGGCTGTCAAACTCCTGGCCTGTGGACCGGATGCATCACACGGTAGCCATGCCTGGTTTAGTGAAGAGAGAAAATGTCCCGATATGTCACCTGATGACTCTGTGACACTATGAATTTGACACCTCTGGTCTAGACCAGTGTTCCTCAAGCTTAGCATACTTTAAGATGTATGGACTGGGGAATTCTGTGAATTGAAGACCATACATCGTAAAGTCTCACAATAGAATTCCCTATGCCTCCAGGCTCAAAATGTTGGGCCTGGACAATCTGAAACTGCGCCGCCTGCGGTCCGATCTAAGCATAGTTCATAACATCTTGCCTGTCAATGACTTCTTCAGCTTCAATCACAATAATACACGGGCAAACAACCGATACAAACTCAAGGTAACTGCTTCAAACCCGATTGCAGAAAATACGACTTCAGCAACAGAGTGGTCAACGCCTGTAACGCCCTACCAGACTCCATTGTTACAGCCTCAACCCCTCACAGCTTCAACCTCAAACTGTCTACCCTGGACCTCACTCCATTCCTAAGAGGTGCCTACTGTCCCTGTCTTACTGTCCCCATTCATCTGTATTTACTCCCTTTGTTCCTGTTTATGTTGTTATCTTGTACAAGTTTAACAAACAAACAAACAAACAAATAAATAAATAAATAAAAATAAAGTTAACAAGGATGAGAAACACTGGCTCATTCTGTTGTTCAATATCTTCCTTGACCAAGCTGGTTAAGTATATCTTCAGTATGATGTTTGAGAACTCAAACCTACTGTCCTCAAGAATGTAGCATTTGTGCTAGGGCCAGTTCAGGATTTGTCTTTATGGAAGCCACAGATCAGTCCAACTATTACTGGGATATAACATATGGTGGGTCACATCCTTGAGCTAAATTTTGCTGGAAGAGAGGAGGCTGAGGCCTGGGTATTGAGGGAGTTAAATATTATTCAATTGTCATAACCATTCCACAATTGAATTTGATAGCATGGCATTGTGGTCCAGCTGAGGAAGACATTAAAATAATCCTTTCTGTAAACTGATAGAATCAAATTAATTATAAAATGATTTAAGGAATTTTCATTCTTAGTTCTCATACAGGCGTGGATTTCTCCCTGATTTACTGGGAAGATTCGGGTAATTAAAGAAGCCAAAAGGAAATTACAGCACAGATAAGATTTATTTCCAAGTTGACTGGACATACTTAAAAGTCATGCCTACTCTGTGGTAGTGAAAGGCCCAAAGAAGTCTTAATGTATGGTCTACCCTACATTGTCAAGTATTAGAATTAAAATAGCAGAGTTGGAAGGCCTTCTAATCCAACCCCAGACAGGAAAACCTATACTATTTCAGATAATTAGTTGTCCAATCTCTTCTTTCTTAAAAACTTCCAGTGTTGGAGCATTCACACATTCTGGAGGCAAGTTGTTCCACTGATTAATTGTTCTAACTGTCCGAAATTTCTTCAGAGTTTCAGGTTGCTTGTCTCCTTGATTAGTTTCCATCCATTGTTTCTTCACCTGCCTTCAGCTGCTATGGAGAATAGCTTGATTCCATTTTCCTTTTAGTAGAAATGCAGCAAACCTTTTTAAAGGTAAAAGTTTCCACTGTTCAGTCATGACCAACTCTAGGGGACGCTGTTCATCTCCATTTCTTAGTCGAGGGAATCAGCATTGTCCAAAGACACTTCTGCAGTCATGTGGCCAGTACATTTTAAAGTAGAAACACAGCATATCTCTTTAATAATAATAATAATGATAATGATAATGATAATGATAATAATTTATTAGACTTGTATGCCGCCCTCTCTCCCTAAGGACTCAGGGCTAACAATATAAAACCCATTACAAATTTACAATAAAAAGAAATTAAACCAAATACAAGCCTAACAATTAAAATTCAATTAAAATTTAAAAACCCACTAAAACAACCCCCTCCCTTGGTTAGTCCAGACCGGCCTGCTGAAAGAGCCAGGTCTTAAGGTCACAGCGGAAGGAGTGGAGATCAGGGACCAAACAAAGGCTCAAGGGGAGTTGGTCCAACAGGGTGGGTGCTCCCACAGAGAAGGTCCTACCCCTGGGCACCGCCAGCCGACAATGTCTGGCCAATGGTATCCCAAGGAGGCCCTGTCTGTGGGAGCGTACCGGGCAATCAGAGCGTGATGCCGGCAGGAGATGCTCCCGCAAGTACCCCGGACCCAAGCCATGTAGGACTTTATAAGTTGTTACCAACACCTTGAATCTCACCCGGAAGGCAACCGGCAACCAATGCAGGTCACGCAGGAGGGGTGTAACATGGGAGTATCAGGACACCCCCCTCACAGCCCACGTGGCAGCATTCTGCACCAGCTGCAACCTCCGGGTGGTCCGCAAGGGAAGTCCCATGTAGAGGGCGTTGCAGTAGTCGAGTCGGGAGGTGACGAGCGCACGAGTGACTGTCTGTAGGGCATCTTGGCTCAGGTAAGGGTGCAGCTGGTGAACCAGTTGCACCTGGGCAAATGCCCCCCTGGACATAGCTCCCACCTGCTCCTCCAAACTGAGCTGTGTATCCAGGAGGACACCCAGATTGTGCGCCCTGTCCACGGGGGGGGGCAACACCTCTCCCCCCATGACCAAAGATGGTATATCCTGAGTAATCCGAGATGCCAGTACATACAGCCACTCAGTCTTTGCCGGGTTGAGTCGGAGAATGTTCCTCCCCATCCAGATCCCCACTGCATCCAGACAACAGGGCATCACAGAGAGGGCATCACTGATGTGGTCCGGGGTGGAGATGTAAAGCTGAGTATCATCTGCATATTGGTGATACCTCACCCCGAAACTACGGATGATCTCACCCAGTGGCTTCATATAGATGTTGAACAGGAGAGGCGAGAGGACCGACCTCTGGGGGACCCCACAAGTGAGGGGTGTCCATTAGCTACTGCAGAAAACCCAGGGAGTTGCCCTCAGATCTTCGCAGTGGCAAATTTGCAAGGCATCTGGTGGATAAAATAAGGGCCCTGGTGGTGCAGGCTGTTAAATGCCTAGCACTTAATTCCAGCTGCCTGCAATTACTGCAGGTTCGAATGCCACCAGGCTCAAGGTTGACTCAGCCTTCCATCCTCTCGGGGTAGATAAATTGAGGACACAAGATTTTTGGGGGCAATAAGCTGACTTTGTAAAAATGCTGCTCACTAATAAGCAGGCATATATAATGGAATGAAGGCTCTTGCTGAGAGCATTGGGTTGCGCTCCAAAAATTGTAAGCCGCCCTGAGTCTCCGGAGAAGGGCTGCATATAAATATGAATTAAAAAAAAAATCAATTGTCTTCATGCTCACATGAGTGCTGTTTCTGATTCAGATCACACTCAGGTAATCTGTTGCACTATCTAGTTCAATTTGATAGCTTTATTTTAGAGTAGAGCAGAGTAGAGTAGAATAGAATAGGATAGGATAGGATAGGATACAATACAATACAATACAATACAATACAATACAATACAATACAATACAATACAATAACAGAATTGGAAGGGACCTTTTAGTTCAATCCAGAGCTTAGGCAGGAAATCCTATACCATTTCAGGCAAATGGTTCTCCAATCTCTTTTTTAAAGCTTCCAGTATTGGAGCATTTACAACTTCTGGAGACAAGTTGTTCCACTGATTAATTTTTCTGTCAGGAAATTTTGATGGACTCCTTTTCTGGTTATGGTACTTAAGAAGACAGTGCCTCTGGAACTCAAATTTTTCTGGGAGCAGGGCTACAGCTAGTCCATGACTTACAACTCTAATGAGCTTGGCAATTATGGTTGTAAGTCATGACAATTATAAAGCAGGTCACACCATATGACTAGACTTGTCATTATGACATTTGGGGGTGGGCAGCAATCAAGCAAACGCCATGTTAAGTGAACTCATTCTGGAAACTGGATGTAAATGCTAGTTTCTGAAAAAAAATGTCATCAATCATGACCATGGAACACTGCAAATCAGTGGTGGGATTCAAAAAAATTTACTACAGGTTCTGTGGCCGTGGCTTGGTGGGCATGGCTTGGTGGGTGTGTGTGGCAGGATGGTTCAAAATCTCTATTGTCCTCCAGGGAAGATATGCAAAATCCCCATCACCCCACTAACCTGCTTTCCAGCTCCGTTCTCCCTGCAGGGCAACAAAAAGACCCAGCCAGAACTGGTCAAAACCTGCTGAATACCACCTCTGCTGCAAATGACTGTAAATTCAAGCTGGTTGCCAAGTGTCCAAAATGCTATCATGTGATTGCAGGGAAGGGCAGCTGTCAACAGTTCAGAACCAGATTGTAAGTAGCTTTTGAGAGGTCTGCCACAACTTTCAAAGGTTGCTAAGCAACCGGTCATAAGTCAAGGACTACTTATATATTATCACAGAACATCAGGACTGATTCTACTGCGTAAGTCCAGAACCACCATGCGGTATCTTGCAGGCACATGCCAGTGGATTTTTTTCTGGAATGCTCTCGATGCTGAAGCCTACAGGAAATCTTTCTTCTCAGAACTACAATTTCTGAAGCTTTATATCAGTCAGTAAATTATTTGAAAGCCTCTTCAGTCTTTCCGGTGCTCACACTGACCACTGCTTCTGTTATCTGTATTCGCATGGTGCCCTCAGCTGCACCCAAAGCTCATATGAAATTGTCTCTTTCAACATTTCTTGTACTTTTCTGCCTTCATAGAATGTGATTAATATTCTATGTTTTGTTAAAAGACTTGGGAATGCATTCCCACAGCACATGATTTTTTTTCAATTAACCCCAGTTTGCACTTTTCTAACTTGGTGTCCTGTGTTGAATGCAGCTTAGCTGGTTCATTTGTGGTGTGAACAGCTGCTACCAAGCTAGTAACTGGATTGATTCAGCAACGGAGTGAAGTTTAATGTGTGAATGCAGTCATGGGAAGCATTGCAAGAACTATACCCTGCATTCTTATGAAAGTTTAGATGGCCTCTCAGATCTCACCATAGCAGTTGCTTCTCTGTTGCCATGGCAATGTTCCCCCTACCCTTGTTGCCATGGTACCATTTCTAAGCATCTCTTGATGTATGTGCAGTCTGTCTGCTTTTATTTTGTTCCTTCCATCCATTTGATTATGGAGTTATACTAGGATCTTCCTAGAGAGGAATTTCAAAAACGGAAGATCCATTTTTTCCTCATCAAAATATTTCATAGTCAAATGTCAGAATCAGGCTGTTGGCTTTAAAGTTTTCAACAATCTTGCCTTCCTGTTACTTTTTTTAATGTCATACTATTTCCATAATTACCTCCAAGTTAGTTGTGCAGATCAAAAGTCCATGTTTGTTTGATTTATTATGAAAAAATGGTACATGAGACAAATTCCAGCACTAAAGCAAAAAATATAACTTTGTGGCCTTTTCAAAGTCAATCCTTGCTTTGCCATAAACACCAGGAATATTTTTAGGCCTTTCTGAAAAATGTAGTAACTAAAGACGAAAGGTCAAGAAATAATGAGATGTTATCCTGTAGGCTTAGCAATATTGCAGCTATTTCCAAGACATTTGGCTAATCTGTTCTTTACTTGGTACCCTTCAAAATATAGATTTAACCTTCCAAAAATCTCAGCAATAATCATGCTGAAATACACACATTTGGATATCAATAGAGATTCTCAGTCATCCAGGTCATGGTTGTCCCAAGGGTGCTTTTTCAAAAGGCAACTGGATTTCAGAATGGAAGAAACTTCTTGGATGAGAAGCAAAATATCTTCAAGGAAAAACAAAATCCAGATGCCTTTTGAAAAAGCACCTTTGAGATATACATTTGGACAGAGCCCAAGCTGGAAAAACCTTCACCAAGCTACAACCTGATATTGCTGTTGCTATTGCCCCATTCAGTGACTATTTAGTTTGCTTTCTATCTGGATGAGATAACCCTTCTTCTGAAAGTCATTGTTCATTCATTGATCCATCCATCCATCCATCTATCCATCCATGCTTCCATTCAATAACCTTCCTCCTGCCCCTGTCACATGACTCTAGGCATTCTGCCTTGCTGCAGTCATTAGGCAATAGATGCGTTTCCACAAATTAAATCATGTTGGTTGTCCCAAAATACTATTGCTGCATATTTTGGAGAGTTTAAGAAGGGTTCTCAAACATGAATCACTATTACTACGTAGTTGCTTTCCTTCCCAGTGCAAAACTTTCAGGCCAATTTCCTTTGCTTTAGCTTTTCAAAGAGAGTCTCTTAGTAAGATGATTGCACCTAACTGTCAAGCAGTCAATTAGATCAGCTGGCACTCCGGCTGCAGAGTGACCTTGGATGCAACCAAAAGGTTCTCTTGAAAGAAGAGCCTGCGACAACAAGCATTGCCAATCATGGTTATTTCTCATGCTTCTTCCCTCTCTGCAAATGAAATTGAGCTGAGGATTTCACAAACACAATCCTTTTTCATGCAACTGTTCCCTCTTCTGTGTCTTCGTTTATTTACTTGGTCTCCTATACCTTTGCATTTTGATGAAGACAAAAAAGCACAATTTAATTCCAGTTATTAAAGCCCTATTTCAGTTTTTCTCCTGTTTTAGCCCTGCAAAATAAATTTAAAAGCTTACAATATGCCAAATATAAGCTCTCTCCGAAATTTTGGTTGATAATCTGTTTTACTTTAATATAATTATTTCTGGGCAATGGTAAGCTATGATATACCCTAGAAAAAAGGTATTTTGGAAACCAATTTGTCAATTTCTTTCTCAGTTTTCTTTTTAAATGCAATATGGGCTGACATTTTGCTTGGAGGCTTCATTAATATTGTATGACTCTTGTTACTGATTGGAAGATTTCTAAGTTCTAATCAGCCTGCAGAAAGTTATTTTTTAATACTACGTTAGCCTGAAAGCAACTAGGAGGATATAAAGGCAGAAATATTTGCACATTTTTTTCTACGTTCCGTGGTTTGATTTTTTAAATTCTCACAGAGATACATAAAAAACATAATACAAAAAAACTCCATAAACATAACATAACTCAACTTACAACAGTTCATTTAGTGACCGTTTGAAGTTACAAGGTCACTGAAAAAAAGTGACTTATGGCCATTTTTCACACTTAGGACCATTGCAGCATTCCCCACAACCACGTGATCAAAACTCAGGAGCTTGGCAACTGACTCATATTTATGAACACTGCAGTGTCCGGGGGGGTGTCATGTGATCAACCTTTTGTGACTTTCTGACAAAGTCAATGAAGAAGCCAGATTCATTTAACAACTGTGTTTCTAATTTAACAGCGGCAGTGTTTCAACTTAGCAACCGTGGCTAGAAAGTTCATAAAATGAGGCAAAATTCACCTGACTGTGTTACTTAGCAACAGAAATTTTGGGCTGAATTGTGGTGCTAAATCCATGCCAGCTTTATTTTTTAATCCTCAAAAATGATCCTACTGGGTCATAATGTCCGCTTCCATTGATATGATCACATCATAAACATGCCATAACCTTGGGTGGGAAGCAGAGATGGTATTCAGCAGGTTCTGACCAGTTCTGGAGAACCGGTAGTGGAAATTTTGAGTAGTTCGGAGAACCGGCAAATACCACCTCTGACTGGCCCCGCCTCCATCTATTCTCTGCCTCCCGAGTCCCAGCTGATTGGCTAGGTCTTCTTTTGTTGCCCTTCACAGGAGAACGGAGCCGGAAAGCAGGTTAGTGGGGTGAGGAGGGAATGGGATTTTGCGGTAACCTTCCCCTAGGAGTGGGATGGGAATGGAGATTTTATAGTAACCTTCCCCCAGGAGTGGGGAGGGAATGGATTTTACAGTATCCTTCCCCTGCCACGCCTACCAAGCCATGCCACAGACACCAAGCCACACCCACAAAACTGATAGTAAATTATTTTGAATCCCACCACTGGTGGGAAGAAATACTAAAAAAAGAAGTGTGGTCTTTGTGTTAAACCACAAACCAGAATTCACTCATCTTGTTAAGCCAAAAGCAAACAAACCACAATTTGACTTGTAATTGGACAAATAATTTGCTTCCCAAAATTCCTCTCTGCTACTCCTTGTATTTTTATTACTGCCACACTTTGACGATAATGTGCTAGTTATTTGCTTACATTTTTAAAAAATTATCTGTACATGTCTGCTGCCAGCTATTAGCTCATTTAAGCACACTTGAGTGGATTAAAATCAAATATTTTCATAAACCAACAAGCAAGCGAATAAATAAGTATCTGTTTCATATTTGTGCCCTTTGGTGGGAAAAGCTACACCATCTGTGCCTTTAGCAGTCTCTTCCCTGAATGTCAAGGACTCATTCCTTTTAAAGCACTACATGATGTTTTAAAGATATTTATTAAGATTTATTATAATATAAAAAACAAATAGAAGCAAAAATCAGAAAAGAAAGGGAAAAGAGAAATGGGAAAGTGTACAAAGATATTGAAACAAAAAAAGAGGAGGGGAAGCAGTGACTTTTGGCTTTTTCCGTGCAGAAGAGTACAAAAAAGTTACAATCACAACTTTTTGCTTTACATTTCTAATAGACACAAACCATTTCAAACCGTTTTATAATTTGTTTTCGTAATTTGGCTAGTGGGTTTAATTCTATTTTAGGTAATTATTTATTGTATTGGTTTTAACTGTGAGCCGCCCCGAGTCCGTTCGGGAGAGGGGCGGCATACAAGTCAAATAAATAAATAAATAAATAAATAAATAAATAAATAAATTTCTATTGCCACAATATTAGTCTAATTATTAAAAATCAAATTTTTCATCTTTTTCTGTTTAGCCCAGAAACAATTTCCATGTGGTTAAGTTCTTGTCTTTAATTAAAGCAGTCAGCTTTGGAAGGGGACAACTTGCTATGGCCAACTTGCTATGGCCAACTTGCCATGTCCAATTCACTGCTGCCAACTTGCCATGGAAATAGCCACCTCGCCTCAGGGACAACTTGCTGTGGCCAACTCACTGTGTTCAGCAAATCAATTTAATTATTTAAAATAATTTTAAAAAATATTTTAATTTTTGTCATTCCCATTTTATTTTGTCCCTCCTTTTGCATCCTTTCCTTAATGCTGTTATTCCATCATTACGTCAGTATTAGTGTAACTCTTGTCCCACAGCGAGTTGGCCATGGCGAACTGTTTATGGCATAAACTTGTTCAGCTTTGCCATCTCCACCAACCCCATCAGATTAACATCCATGCTTCCATTATGGGAATTGTTGTGTCATTCCATTTTTGCATATATAAGATTCTTGCCTGATTAAATGATCCTTGTGTTCCCTTCCGGAACCATAATTCAGTTATTCTATGTTGTGCAAAACTATGTTTTGACTTAGTATGTGTAAGAATCAAACTGTTGTGATTGTGGTTGCTTGAATACAAAACAAAACCTGACACTATTATATCTAATACAAATACTCTATTGAGCCTACATACTGAAATTGTGTTGAACCTGTAGTTAACAAGGTTAAATTGTAGTATTTGAGCTTTGGGGTTATTTTTTTTGGGGGGGGAGACTTGGTTGATCTTACCATCCTTTGAATTATTGAGAACTCAAAATTTGACATGTGTTTTGTGTGTGTGTGTGTGTGCCATGGTATTAGTCTCCATGATTTGGAGGCCTTATAAATCTAAACAATTATTATGGTCAGTCACATAGTCAGCTGTTTAGATTGGATTTGGCATTTTTATCTGCCTATCTTCTTCTTCTTCTTCTTCTTCTTCTTCTTCTTCTTCTTCTTCTTCTTCTTCTTCTTCTTCTTCTTCTTCTTCTTCTTCTTCTTCTTCCTCTTCTTCTTCTTCTTCTTCTTTCTTCTTATTCCAACAACTGGGTTCAGATTTTTTTATGGGACAACACAGCTTTGATTTTAAGTTTCCTGAATGAATATTTTTTAAATATTAACAGTTGTCCCTGTTGAGCTACTTGAGAATAGGAACAATATTCTGTTTTGCTTGGTGGATACTGGATGAGTGTATCTAAATTACTTAAGCATATCATTTGAACCAGTTTCTTTTAGAACAAAATATAGCAAAGCTTTAAGTTAAACAATATATATTTTTAAAAAGCAGCTAAAGAGAGACATCTGCTGGAAAGTACCTTGTTCTGTACTTGCCAGAGATTAATCAATGGCACTGTCGGTATAGTTCCAACTGATAAAACATTTTATCACACATGAATTGAGCAACTCAACAAGAAGCCAACTTCCTGATGACTTTCAGAAGAAACAGCAAAGTCTGAATTCAGTGCCTAGGATTAACACTGTGATAGTGTGCATTTCCTTATATAAATAAAAAAACATGCATAGATACTTGTGTGTGTGTGTTTGTGTGTGGTGTGTATAACCATATATCCAGACATGTAGTTATGCTTTGCAATGCTTTGGATTTGAGGACCGGAAGATGCTTTAAAATGGATGCTTAGCCTTAGAATGGTTTAGAAAGTAAATCTATCACAGCACTGGAAGAATGACCAATAGCAAATTAAGATAATGTGTGCCTATTTTCTTCTAAAAAGAGAAAAGTCAAGCTAAGTCAAGCTTGACTGCAGGTAATTTTATGGATATATTTATGTAGTTTTCTCAGCAACAATAAGAAAGTAAGTGATCGGCTAATGCCATATCCCAGAATATTTTACCAAGTCTAGCCTACTGTCCTAGAATTTCCACAGAAATACTAAGCAAGCTTGACTCTGCTTAGCATTTTTTCCAAGACCATCGAGGTCCTAAAATGTGCCGGAACTGTAGATAACCTTGTACTAATGCCTTCAATTATAGCCAAAACATAGAGATTATGCAGGTGCAAATTGTCAAGGAATTGTGCAGCAGCTGTCCAGATGAAGTAGAAGACACGGACATAAACTTAATAGTCTTTTATATAAATATATTTAACATTTAAATTTACAGGAGTCTTTGTCATCATCCAGAAGAGGAAGAACACAAAATAGTCAGGGAGACAGGAACATCATGAGGTAAAACTAAAACAGTATACAGAATTCACAGAAGAAAAAGAAAAAAAGAAAAAGAAAAAAAGGAAAATTCCCCTTTTTACTTATGGCAACCAATCATAGCGTAGATTACCTCACGCATGATTCAGCACTCTTAACTAATCAACTGAGTGTTTTGGCCTATTGTACACTTCATTGTTCCGGCTATTAAATTCAATATCCTAACACAAATGAAAATGGGATTCCCATATTGGTTGTTAAATTATTTTATTTGAAGTATATTATAAAATTCAACCATGAGATTAGAAAACGACAGGCTCCTTTGGCATTCTTAAAAAAAAGAATTAATAGAGATGTCCTTTTATTATTGTTGATTTTTTAAAATTAATCAACTGATGTACCACTCAGTTGCAAAGGCAACTCTAGATAGCTTATATATTAGAATTAAAATCTAAAACATAGAGTAAGAATAAGACATATGGTAGATTAATTGCCTGATCCTCCTTCAACCTCGGGATCTTCTTAAATTCAGCTTGCTTTTTGAAGAACAGCTGGGCTAATATTTGGTCTGCTGTTGCATGGAAATAATCATCCATATCTAGAGTTTGCAACTGTCGAAACAAACAAACAAATAACATATTTGGAGATATCAGAGTATGTGTCAATGTTTATATACCATTGAAGTAATATTATGTGAACATGTGAATAATAATATGCAATATTATGTAATATTATGAGAAGGTGCGCCTGCCCTCTGGAATGAGATCCTCCCCATGATCTGGATGAATCCGCTCTGCTGTTTCTTATAAGATCTGTGAAGATCTGGCTCTTCAGCAGCCTCCTTTGGCAAGGAAGAGGGACACACCGTTAGGTAACCCCATCACAGATGCCCAAGGCTTCTAAGTGGCTCGCTTCCTTCGTGTTAAGTCAGGACAGCAGGAAGAAGAAATTTAGGATTTAATCCCTTGAGTGTAGAAATCTATGGCACTTTACATTGCAGGGAGCAGTCAATTTTTACATGTGAGGCTTCATTTTTGTCTTCCCTAAAGATCTAATCTAGCTGAACTCTTATCTACAGGTCTTCTACCAAGTCAGCTTGAGAAAATGAGCTATGGTTTAAGTGTTTGGAGACCACTGATTTACTGCTGCGGCCAAAGATAAGGTTTGATAGTTTTGGAATTGAATCTGAAACACCTCCTAGATCCAGACAAATAGCAATAGCACATAGACTGATATATCATCCCATAGTGCTTTACAGCTCCCTCTGGGCAGTTTACAATATCAGCATATTGCCCCAAACAATCTGGTTCCTCATTTTTATCAACCTCGGAAGGATGGCTGGCTGAGTCAACCTTGAGCCTCATCAGGAACAAACTCCAGGCTGTGGTCAGAGTTTGCCTGAAATACTATATTCTAACCACTGCACCATCAGGGCTCTTAATAAGAAGCATAGAAGTAGTTCAATCAAACATTATTCAATCAATGCTGATCACAGCTTTGTATGGGAGAAGCTATTTTCTCAGACTCTCTGGTCAGTAGTTATTGAAGATCTTATGGAATAAAAGCAAAACTCAAAACCTACCATAGGAAGCCAGGGTAGGTTCAGCATCATGGATAAGGGCACAGAGCAATGTTAGTAACATATGCAACGTACCATAATGTACACAGTAACTTGTTTTATTTTGATCTCCCAAACATTTAATACTTGCATTTGGTTCATAATAACCGAGAGGTCTAGTGAAATTGTAGGTTTCTGCTGGCATGTATAGCAGAATTTCTAGGAATTCAAACAGAGGTCTCACCTGGTTGTTGGTACTAAAGGCCAAAATGAGAAGCAAGTCCTCGTCACATATGTTCTTGATGTAGTGTTGGGTTCCAACTGGGAAGAACACAACATCTCCAACTTCAATGGTAAAGTCAGTAGAAAGAGTAGATGAAACAATAACACCTACCTGCAAAGAAGAGGCACCAGAACAAATTAATACTTGTACTTCCAGAAACTTGGTTTCGATTTATTCTACAGGAAGTCCTTGACTTACAATCATTTATTTAGTGACCGTTCAAAGTTGCAATGGCACTGAAAAGAGTGACTTACAACTGGTCCTCATACTTACGACCATCGCAGCACACCCAGAGTCATGTGACTGAAATACTGACGCTTGGCAACTGTCATGCATTTACAATGTTTGAAGCATCCTAGTGTAGCAGTCGCCAACTGGTGGGCCACGGCCCACTGGTGGTCTGCGGTAGTCCAAGAATTTTTAGTCCACAGAGAAATGTCACCTTCAGAACACCCCCCCAAAACAATTAATCCAGGCTGCGCAGGAACACAAGGTTGCGCCGCCCACATGGCCCGCGGGAATCCTCCCCGCCCACTCACTCCTTACCAAGCAAACTTGCCTGCTAAGTTCCCTTTTTTCCCGACCATCAGCTGTTCTGCTGTGCTGGGAGATTTAGATTAGCTAGAAAGCAGGAAATGGATTTCTTGCTTTCTAGCTAATCTTTAGATGAGCCGAATCTTCCTTAGGACTGAAGCAGTGGAGACTGAGCTAGCCGATGGCAGAAACACAGATCTCTAAGTGGATCTGTGATTCTGTGAGCAACTCAATCTGCCTGCTTGCTTTGGGTAAAAGTTATTCTTTTTTTATTAAAAAATCAATATTTATATAAATATTTATAATATTTACATCAAGCCATGTCCAGCCAGTCACATGACCACCAAGCCACACCCATAAATTAGGCCACGCCCACAGAACCGGTTAGTGGTCCCTGGGATTTAAAATTATGAGTTTGATGGTCCCTGAGGTCCAAAAGGTTGGCGACCCCTGCTCTAGTGTCGTGGGTTCGCCATTACAACCTTCATCATTTACAACCTTAAGCAAATCAGGGAACTGGATTTGCTTAACTACAGTGTGATTCACTTAACAACCGCACTAATTTGCTTAACAACCACAGCAAAAAGTTCATAAAATCAGGTATAAGTCACTTAACAACCACCTTGCTTACCGATGGAAATTCAAGTCCTACTTATAATCGTTGAGTTGCTTATACCTGCAAATGGATTCACAGTGAACCATTGGTAGCCTCTTCTTAGGAGCAAATTGCCTAAGCTGTGTGAATGCATCGGGAAAAGCTGCCAGATGATTGGGGAATGCCAATCATGCTCTTCGAAATAAGTTGATGGATATGGTACCATCTGTCATGGGCCAATGGATTGTTTTATTACCTCCTCAACTCTACCTCACCAGAAATTGAAAAACAGATAGTCTTCGACTTATAACCACAACTGAACTCAACATTTTTGTTTCTTAAGCAAGACAGTTGTTAAGTCAGGTTTCCCCCCCATTTTATGACCTTTCTTGCCACAGTTGTTGAGTGAATCACTGCAGTTGTTAACATAGTAACATGGTTGTTAGGGGAATCTGCTTTCCCCATTGACATTGGCTTGTCAGAAGTTTGCAACCCACATAAATAGGAACTGGTTGCCAAGCTTCCGATTTTGATCATGTGACCATGCGGATGCTGAAATGGTCATAAACCAGAGGCAGTATTCAGCAGGTTCTGACCAGTTCTGGAGAACCAGTAGCAGAAATTTTGAGTAGTTTGAAGAACCGGCAAATACCACCTCTGACTGGCCCCACCCCCATCTCTTCTCTTCCTCCTGAGTCCCAGCTGATTGTCTGGGTCTTCTTTTGTTGCCCTGCAAAGGAGAAGGGAGCTGGAAAGCATGTTAATGGGGTGGGAAGGGAATGGGATTTTGCAGGATCCTTCCCCTGTCACGCCCACCAAGCCATGCCCACCAAGGCACACCACACCCACCAAGCCACGCCCACAGAACTGGTAGTAAAAATTTTTGAATCCTGCCACTGTCATAAATGTGAAAAATGTCGTAAGTCATTTTTTTCAGTTCTGCTGTAATTTTGAGTAGTCACTAAACGAATGGTTGTAAGTCAAGGGCTACTTGTAAAGCTTATCCAGGACCTGTGAGACTCAGTACACATCTTCTTAGGGAAGATATTGCAGCTTACATCGTTCTACCCCAATGTGGCACTCTTCAACTACCGTATCATTCCCAGAATTCTTAACTTTGGGAAATGTTGGCTTGCATCCCAGTGGTTAAACTTCAGTTATTACCTTTCCGCAGCCACTGATGACATAGCCCATTTCATTGGCATTGAAATGGAAATGAGGCTGACGTAAAGCATTGCTGGAGATCCGAAGTGTTGCTAAAGTAAGAGCTTCTTCCTTCTGAAAAGAAGAAACAAATTTTGCAAATACACAATAGTAGCAATGGGGAAATTGCTGAAGAAGGACGGCATCCTTCTTATCATTATTTGCTTTTAAATTTTAATGGCTTGTGGATAATTGTATTTACCACAGATGTTTTAATACTATGCATACCTTGCTGTTTTCCACAGAGCCTGGATTGAATTTAGTCCACAAACTGTGGAAGAGTGGAATAATTTCCAATATTGCAAATGGATACATATAAACATTTAAATTTTATAGGAGTTTTTAATGATACCCCCACCCAAAATAAATTTTGAATAAGATAATGACTGCCGTAATTAGCCTTCAGAGTAAGGTAGCAATTTTTACAGCATACTTACCGAATGGATAAATTCACTGTAAATTTTTTCGTTGGGTTTTAAGCCTTTTCCGTCCTTTATGTACCGAGCCCACTGGATGACTCCTCCTGGAAACTGGAATTTGGAAGATCCTGAATTGAAAATAAACATAGTGGAAAAATGGGTAGTCTCCTGAGTGATGATCAAGGGCTTTATATTAGCTCCATAATTTTATGTAGTATTATTTTTGATTAATGGAGAGCTAATGTTTTTCACGTTGTGTAGAAGCCACATTGAACTTTTAATATATGCATGCTACAGTAATTCCAAAACCTTTTCTGCCTGCAGGAAATCTTAGTTTTGATTGATTGATTGATTATGTGCCATCAATGAGGTGTTGATGATTAACAGCAATGAAGAGAGATACTCTGCAAGATGATTTATCATCAGCTCAATACTCCAAAGGGGTGCTACCAATGGAGTGTTAACTCTATTGAAGTCCATTGGTCAATAACAATGGGGAGAGGCAGCTTGCTAGGAATGGAGAAATATTTTCTCAAACTAATATCATGTTGAGAAAGAATGGTGTAATTGATGCTGAACTGAGGGTATTTTTTTATTTTACTTTATTTAACAGTGATGTTCTCAATAGATTATCATTTTAGTATGGATTTTTGCTGTTCTTTTCCATAACTGGTTCAAAGGGTATCGAAGAAACTATATGGTTAACAAGGATATGGTTATAAATTTATATTTTAAAAGTGTTTGATTTAATTGTTCAACTTAAAAATAAGAAAGACCTCTTGATTTTATTTCAATTTATTGGGGGGTGGGGGCACAAAGAGCAGAATTATGGCATTGGGATTTATGATGTCTATAGTACCAGTATCAAGCATACATACGTTTACAAAAACGATTACTTTTTTTTTGCAAACATCTAGGACCTAAATAATGCAAAAATGGCAAATGTCATAATTAATACCGTGTTTCCCCGAAAATAAGACACTGTCTTATATTTTTTTGGGCTCCCAAAAACACACTAGGTCTTATTTTCGGGGTAGGTCTTATATATTTTTTTTAAATGAAAAAAAACACTTACCATATTCATGTAGAACAATGTACATTTATTCATGTATGAAACCACGAACAAATTGCATACCATGTTTCCCCGAAAATAAGACACTGTCTTATATTTTTTTTGGCTCCCAAAAACACACTAGGTCTTATTTTCTGGGTAGGTCTTATTTTCAGGGTAGGTCTTATTTTGGGGGGTAGGTCTTATTTTCGGGGTAGGTCTTATTTTGGGGGGTAGGTCTTATTTTCGGAGTAGGTCTTATTTTTGGGGAAACACGGTAGAAATAGTTTAAACATTGACCTGATCTTGTGGGGTGTTCATGTGTCAAGCTATTCTCCAAAGCACTTGAAGGCAGGACAAGGAGCAATGGATGGAAACTAATCAAGGAGAGATGCAACCTAGAACTGAGGAGGAATTTCCTGGCAGTGAGAACAATGAATTAGTGGAATGGATTGCCCCCAGAAGTTGTGGGTGCTCCATCACTGGAGGCTTTAAAGAAAAGATTGGACAGCTGTTTGTCTGAAATGGTTATAGGGTTTCCTGCTTGAGCAGGGGACTGGACTAGAAGACCTCCAAGGTCCTCTTTGATTCTTTAGCAATACCAATGCATGCTTTATTGTAACAAGCAAGAAAAGGCCTTCTTAGCCAATGCCAAAATACTATCTGCCAGATATTACACAGCCAGGAGAGTTTCTGATGGTGACTGCAACTGTTGTGTAGCTTATATGGGAGAAGGCACTATCTCAGGCTGTTGATCCATATAGTTAGAGACTCTTTTTCAGGCCCAAGAAACCAAGAATGACAAGACCAGTTACTTCAGAATAGTTTCTTCATTATTGCTCGTCTATAGACCGAAACCTTGCTAGACTAAACACTTATTTGCATGACTATTTGCATGATATATCCTCAGAACTGCTTGGGGAGGGAGGGTGGATCTTTACCCTTTCCTGCATTCCAAAGATTCCAAGTTTACTGCCTCTTCTCTCCCTGGCAAAGAACCTTCTGGATTACATTACACCACACTCCTATATTATTTCCAGGATAAACATTTCTGTATCTGACTGGAAATACAATGCATGAAAATGTGATGATGTCACCACTCTTTGTTGCATTAAAAGCCTAAAAGTCCTATAAGGCAAAAGTGGTTCTCTTCTGTAGGTCCCCCTTGCTGGCTCTGTAGTACCTTTTAGGTCAAAGAAGTACCGCCATACAAGCATATCTGCAGACTGGTTGTAGCTGGCACTCTGCACAAGCTCTGCTAGGTTGGGTGGAAGATTGATGGCTTGGTCTTCTGCTTGCTTTTGGAATGACCGGATGAAAGCCATACCACCTTGAGGCTAGAAAACACAAGTAAATATCATATTTAGTGGATCCAGGTAGGAATGGCAATGACTTCATCCAATAAAGTTAATCTATGTTTACAAAGAGGCAAGTGGTAATGGAGTACAAATGGCGAAGATTGTTAGGTGCCAAAGACCAAGACAACACATGAAGTTCCAGTTAAAATGATTTATTACTACTCATGCCTGTGCACAGGAATCTACTCAACTAATGGTTAGCATTATTTTGACACTAGATAAGGGTCAACAGAATTCAACAGAAGTTGGACTTAAGACTGTTTGTGGCTACTTAGAGATTCTAGCTGATTCCTCTTTTGATCCCACCTTCAGGTTCTGCCATTCCTTCTCTTACAAATATTAAGCTACAAGATTTTGATTATTTCTCCTTTTGAAGGGAAGGCCTGGAGAAAAATGCTCAAAGTTAGCTTCAGCCAAAGTCTGCTTGTTTATTTTATATCTTACCCAGAGAGATATTTGAATTTGGCAATAGATAGGTATCCAGGAGCAGGCTATTCAGCACATATTCAGAATGGCAGTCAAAGTAGTTGTGGATCTGTTAAGAAATAGGATTCGGAATTCCCGTTATACAGACCTTTAGAGATCTTGCCTCAATGTCTTTGGGTGTCAAGAAAAATGTATCATCAAGGTCCAGAGTCTGAAGCTCTTCATGGGTTGTAAAAAACAACAAGAACAAACACTCTTCTGCACCAACATTCTTGACCCAATGCAAGGTATTTCGAGGGAAGAAGATAATCTGTCCTGCCGTGACGTTGTATGTAGCTATCGTATTTCCATCAGCATCAACTACCCCAATCCATGCAGTTCCCTGTGAAAACACAGCAGCAGCAAAACAATATATTACAATTGACCAGGAAATCATGTGGGAAGAGAATAACCCAGCAAATGAGAGTCTGAAATTGATTTGGCTTGAACAGTATGTGCGCTAAATTTATGATCTGCATTAATATGTATTTATATGGCCGTAAAAAGGTCATCGTGTGCATAGGATAGTAGGAACAACCTTGGGGATCAGGTGGCTGCAACCAAGGCCATGGTCAGATAAAAGGAATCTAAGTCTGGAGTATAAATGTCAAGAAAGCGTCTCAAACTAAACTTTCCTTACTTCTCATGGAAATAAAGGGAGGGATAGGAGAGGCATATTCAGATTTTCAAGATTGAAGTCAGCTTTCATGATAGACCAGACTAGGAAATCAGACATAGGAACATTGGTACTACTTTTATTATAAGGTTATAGTAACAACAGAGGTGGCATTCAGCGGGCTCTGACCAGTTTTGGAGAATCGGTAGTGGAAATTTTGAGTAGTTTAGAGAACCGGCAAATGCCACCTCTGACTGGAGATTTTACAGTATCCTTCCCTTGCCACGCCCACCAAGCCACGCCCACAGAACTGGCAGTTAAAAAATTTGAATTCCACCACTGAGTAACAACCTTGCAAGTCTGAATGTGCATGCTTTCTTCACACAGTATCAGGTCCAATACCAAGAATAACACAAGCTGAGTTCTATATTGTTTCTCAACTACGGACAAAAATCTTGACTGAGGATTCTATCTGCATCTACAATATACTCTGTGAACAATTAAAGAGAAGCTGTCTTCTGTGTGTGTGTGTGTGTGTGTGTGTGTGTGTGTCACACACACACACACACACAATATTCAGGCTGAGTTGCCTCTTACTCCTCTGGAATATATACCTCTTTACTCCTGAGAATTCACCTCCTCACTACATTCCATCACAAACAGTCTCTTACAGGTTCTCAAGTTCTTGTCTTGACCGTAAGTTGTCCCATTACTTGTCCTTGGTTCCACAACCTGGCAGATTATTTACCAAAGTGCTGTTGAATTATTTTTAGTTACATCTTGGTTAAAGACTCAAAAATTCAGATTTATCTCCCAAGAATTATTTCACAGGGTCCTTGGAGAAAATGCTGCCTGCATAGCTAATCTCTGTTATTGAATTTTGCCCTGTTTGTTTGAGGTGGGGTGGGGGATGGAAGGGATTAAGAGCTCTATATATATGCACAGGTGTTTCAGTATAGGTAGTCCTCAACTTACAATCATTCATTTAGTGACTGTTCGAAGTTACAACAACACCTTGGTGGTGCAGGCTGCTAAATGCCTAGCACTTAAGTTCCAGCTGCCTGCAATTATTGCAGGCTCGAATCCCACCAGGCTCAAGGTTGACTCAGCCTTCCTTCCTCTCGGGGTAGGTAAATTGAGGACCCAAGATTGTTGGGGGCAATAAGCTGACTTTGTAAAAAATGCCGCTTAGTAATAAGCAGGCATATACAATGGAATGAAGGCTATTGCTGAGCGCATTGGGTTGTATCCCAAAAACTGTAAGCCGCCCTGAGTCTTCGGAGAAGGGCGGCATATAAATCTAATTTTAAAAAAACACTGAAAAAAGGGACATGACCATTTTTCACACTTATGATCACTGCAGCATCTTCATGGTCACATGATCAAAATTCAGATGACTCATATTTATGATAGTTGCAGTGTCCAGAGGTCACTGATCACCTTCTGACAAGCAAAGTCTATGGGGAATTCACTTAACAACCATGTTACTAACTTAACAACTACAGTGATTCACTTAACAGCTATGGCCAGAAAGCCATAATGTGGGGCAAAGTTCACTTAACAAATGTGTTGCTTAGCAACACAAATTTTGAGCTCAACTATGATAATAAATTGAGCTCAACTATGATCATAACGTAAGCTCTTTTCTTCCACTCTTCCATTACTTGCTAGTTACTTTTATATTCTTTCTCCCCCTCTCCAGTTGTTTTAAAATAATTAGGTAAATTGAAACTCAACTTTCAATATTACCTTTAAGAGGTAACCCTGTTCATTGGCGTTGAAATGCCAGTGGGGAGCACGCAACCCGTTGCTCTTGATCAGAAGAGTCCCAAACATAATCTTGGAACGCTGAGCGTTGATACTTGTTCCAAATACCATTTCTTCTTTGTTCTGGTATTCATCGCCATTTCTGCAAAATCTTGACCACTGAATAACACCTCCTGGAAACTGGTGCACCTGGGAAGTTGTAGATGCATGACAATATTAATGGCTTTAACACAGTTACCAAATAGCTTTTAAAAATCCAATGAATCTTGATATCGAAGGATATTTACTTGGCGGATTAATACCAAGTTATCAGATAATGCCTGCTTAATTTCTCAACTATGGAAACTAATGTTTTAATCATTGAATCTGAATGAACTGATCCACAGTGTGAATCTTTTTTTGATCTTTGTGGTTTTAGGCAGCCTGGAGCAGCAATTGTTTAGACCAGGGGTCTCAAACTTGGCAACTTTAAGCCTGGTGGACTTCAACTGCCAGAATTCTGGGAGTTGAAGTCCGCCAGGCTTAAAGTTGCTAAGGTTGGAGACCCCTGGTTTAGACAGAGCTTGTTCTACGTCTATAACCCAGAAAAAAAGCAACGGAAAGGAAGAGTTTTGCAATCACTTCCAGATAAAGTTCACTAAGGTTTGAAATTTGTGGAACAGTCAATGAACATTACACTAGAGCCGGGGTCTTCAACTCCTGGGCTGCCGATCAGTTTTGGTCTGTGGCCTGTTGGAAGTGAGCAGCGGGTAAGCAAAACTGTGCATGCATGGTATCTAGGTTGCATGTTCTTCCTCCCCCGGTGGTCCGTGGAAAAATTGTCTTCCACAAAACTGGTCGCTGGTGCCAAAAGTTTAAAAGCACGTGTTGAAACACTGGAGTGGTGTCTCTCAGCCTTGCAAATGGAAGATGTGTGGACTTCAGCTCCCCAAATTCCCCAGCCAACATGCTGGTTATGGAATTCTAGCAGCTGAAGTCCACACATCCCCAAATTGTGACCGTCGAGAGACACGACGCTAGAGAGTCCATCAATAAAGCACAGATCCAGGACTGATCCTTCAACCGGGACTACCACAGCAGGTGTGAAAGTTGTGCACAGCACAAAGATGCATGACACAGGGGACAGCAAATTATGGGAACAGTTGTAGCCTAGTGCCACATTGCAGGTGCCAGGAAGGGAGGGGGAAGAAGGCTATGCAGTTACTGTTCCAAATGTCTGCACAAGTACTGTAGAAGGAAAAAAAAAGGAAAATAAATAAATGAAGGACCAGGAAGCCACCGCTTCCCCAGAGATGACCTGATGCTCTGATGGCAAAAGCGTCTATGGAGATTCTCAATCATCTAGGCCATGGTTGTCCCAAAGATGCTTTCCAAAGGCAACTGGACTTTCTTGCTTGCTTTTCTTTGAAAACATTTTGCTTCTCATTAGGTGGGCTTCAAAAAATTTAGCAACGGTTCTCTGCCCGGTTGCTTTCGGTGGCGTGGCCATGGTGGGCATGGCCTAGTCAGCCTCCTGCACCACGCTGGAGGGGGTTGTTCGCCTTCCCGGGCTCGGAGGCTTTCCTCGAGCCTCCAGGAGGAGGCCCTCTGGAGGCCAGAAGCGGTTTCGGCTTCAGGAACTTCTGGGAGGCCCACTTTTTGCCCTCCCTGGGCTCTGGAGGCTTTCCTTGAGCTTCCAGAGGCCCGTTTCTCACCTCCTCCTCGAGCCTCCATGTGGGCCCTGCGCACCTGGGATTGAAAGCGGGCGTGTGGAGACTCCTGGGAGGAGTGGAGCCGGGTGGGCAGGGCCAACCAGTCGTTCTAACTACGGTTGTGAACCAGATGTAAAATTAACATTCGTTAGCCCGAACGGTGTGGACCATAGCAGCCCACCCTGCTTCTCATTCAAGCTTCTTCAGTTCATTCATTCAGTTCCGTTGATTTTTTTTTTAAACTTATTGCACAAGATCAGAGATGGCCCTGGCTTTAACCCATGAGTTTTTTTTGCTGTTCAGTTCTTCTAGGACCTTGTTTAAAGAATCTACCTTTTCTTTGAATTCTACCAAAGAATAGCAGTGTAGCCAGGGATAAAAACCCTTAAAAACCAAGATTCCCAAATATTTGGCCTGTACAAAACCAATATGGAAGAAATGGTCCAGTTATACCTTGGATTTAGTATGATGGTGGAGAAACTGGAACTTGAGGTCCACCTGACTCTTGTAGGCAGATGTTACTGGAATTTTCCAGGAAGCTGATCCATGATCTTCTAGATTCACTTCAGGCTGTTGTCTTTAAAGCTAGGGTTGCTAGCATAAACCAGAGACAGAATCAACACCCCACCACTGTGGTTACTGCAGAGCCAACAGACAAACCAGAAAGACATGGAGAAGAGACCAGTGGCTCTTTTTCACCTTTAGGGCAGAAAAGGAAAAGGAAGAATTACAAAGGTAATTCTGTAAAATTGGGTCACAACAATATTGTTATATTTCTGCTATGTCTGCATAGCTGTACCACCATCCATATTTTTAGGGGCATGTCATCATTCAGCTTTTTTTGGGAATTTATACAATTCCAAAGCATATAACTTATAATTTAGAGCATATAACTATTGGCACAAAATCAATGAAATGGAGACTGATAAGATTCCCGAGTTATGTCTTCTAACTAGAGCAGGTAAAATCACAATCACAAATCTCCTGGATCACCAAACTGACAAATTTTGTAAGAAGCTGTCATGTAATGCTCTTAACGTAACAAAGGAATGATTTAAAAAGAGCTGCCCAAAGAATTAAGGATATAGAAGCACAAAATTTATTTATGTATTTATTTTATTAATTTGACTTGTATGCCCCCTCTCCAAAAAAGGACTCAGGCTCACACATAAATCAGAACAATGAATTAATTACCTAAAATGAGATTAAATTAAACAAGCCAAATTAACTAAAAACCCATTAATAATTTAAAATAAAAACCAATCCCCAGTCAGCACAGCCAGGCCTGTTCAAACAACCAGGTTTTTAAATCGTGGCGGAAGGTCGGAGGTCAGGGAGCCAGAGGCAGAAGAGTGGTTGGTTCCACAGAGTGGGAGCTGCAAAGAGTAGGCCCTCCTGGGGATACCACCAAACGACACTGGGTGCAGGCGGCACCCCAAGGAGTCCCTGCCTGTGCACTCATACAGGGTGGTTGGTATTGATGCGGCAGTAGACGCTTCCGTGAGATAACCCGGACCCATGTCTCATAGGACTTTGATACAGCTATCCTTAGGTAGGTAATTTGAAATGGTTGAAAAAAATACAAATTGACTTTTTAAATAGACAGCGATTTAAAAGTTACAACTGCCAAAACATCTTAGGGAGATAGCTACACGAGTGAGATTAGAACAGCTTGACACAATGGTCAGATATGAGAGATTCCATTCTATACCCTTTAACGGATGTCTCTGCATTTGCGGAGCAGCAGAGGTAGAAAACCTGGCTCACATCCTATTAGATTGTTGCCTGTATAAGAGGGTGAGAGACAGGTACCTCGGTTATATACTAAATGAATGACCCATTGGGATCCCCATATCAAAACAAGTTACCTTATGTGCAGCCAGAATCTGAAAATAACATTTAACACAGCACAGTACTTGAGCAAAATGATTCAGTTGAGATTGGCATATGTGGGACTGATTGGGGTAGATTGTAGGGATGATAATGAAATAAAATTTTATCATATTTTATCTATTAAATTATTGTATTTTATTCCAATCTCATTTTAAATCGTATTTTATCTCAAATTTATTTTAAATTGTATTTTATCCAATTCCATTTTAAATTGTTTCTCAGCTTTTGGTAATGTTGTGTCTGGAACTCTGCACTTTGATACGGCCCAAGGGCTAATCAATAAAATAAACTAACTAAACTAACTAACATTCAGTTGGGTATATTTTCGATAAAATATACCCACCTGAATCAAATCATCCACCATCACTTATTTAACAGAAATTCAGATGTTTGAAAGGGAACTGAAGTGATATTTGAAGTATACCATCTAAAATTAAGTTCCATTTGGAGTAATAGTTAAGGAACTAGGCTGAAAAACTGCAAGATTCTCACCCTGCCTTAGACACAAAACCAGCTGGGTGACTTTGGGCTAATCACCCTATCTCAGTCCTTGGAAGGCAATTAAAAAAACCACTTCGAAAAATCTTGCCAAGAAAACTGCAGGGACTTGTTTAGGCAGTTGCCAGGAATCAACACGGACTTGAAGGCGCAGGAGACTTTACTTCCTGTACAAGTGGCAGGTTTTGTTCTCTGCTTTTCTTGCAGGAAGTAAGAATTTTCTGAAAAATTCAGCTTAGGAGAAAAGGAAAGGTGTATACTTCACTGTCCTGAAGGCAGCATCTGGAAAACCAGAACTGTAGACAGACCTGGCAGGACCTTAACTAGTTTCACATACTTATATGTGGAATGGATCGTGAAGATGGCAGAATTTGTCAAGATGCCTAAATTGACTTGTTTGATTAGGGAAGACTACTTTTGTAAAGATCGGAAAGCCTTTATGATTCTTTTCCCTGAAAACGGTGATCTCTGGATTTACTGATTAAAAAGCTGCCTCTGGGAAGAAGGGAACATTGCAATGGAGAGAAGAAACTGTATTAATTATGTTTATTACTGCTGCAAGAAAAGATTAGAAGTCACTTCTTTAAATACTTCTTTTTTCCCCTCTCTTTTCGGGACCTACACTGTCATTCACTTTTTCTTCTGTCATTCCTATTTCTCTCATTATATCCTTTTCTCTTTTCTACATTCTTTTTATTTTTCTGCAGCTTTTAAATTTGTAAAAAAAAAATTTTTTTAGTAAAAATTACATATATGAAAATGGACATAGCTTTGACAACACCATCATGAGTGTTGTCTTGACTTTCTGGAGCGAACTTTGTGGAATTGCCTGGGTGGAAAAGATATACATGCAGAGAAGAGTAACAAACTGGTAAAGCTCTGGGAGCTAAACTATACGATGAACGATTGAGGAACTTCGGTGTGTCTAGTCTAGTGAAGAGAAGGGTTAAAGGGGGGGGACATGATAACTGTCTTCCAGTTATTTGAGGGGCCATCACAGAAAAGAGCGGTTCAACCTATTCTACATGGCACCTGAGGGCAGGACAAAGAATAATGGGTGGAAGCTTGTTAAAGAGAGATGCAAACGAGAAATAAGGAGAAATTTCCTGATAGTGAGAACAATTCAGCAATGGAATAGCTACTCCAGGGATTGTGGATGCTCCATCACTGGAGGTTTTCAAAAATAAGTGATAACCATTTGATTGGAGTGATATAAAATCTCTGCCTTGAGGGGTTGGACTAAGACACCCCAATTACAGCCCAATGAATCTATGTTCTATCAAATTGGCAGCTCTGGAAGACAGTGAAGTAACAGGTAGCTTTGTTGCTGCAATGATCAAAGATAACATTGATTGATGGGCTTGGGAAACAAATCCATTGCTTTACTCAAGAAAGGAAAGTTCCACTTTCCTTCTGCCTTTTAGCTTTGACGTTCAGCTTGATAATTGAATGATCTTGTCCTAATTCAGCTGGCTCAATTTTCTAAGTAAAGTACAGAATGTTTTGAGTTAATACCTAAAACAAATATTAATTCTCTCTGGCTTCTTTTCTTCCACTGTGGAAGAAAAGTTAATAATAAGTTAATCAATATTAACTTTGTAATATCCAAACTTGTCTAGACCCTTCTTAGCCAGACCAATTTTATTATCTGCCTGGCCTGAGATTGATGACCTATTTTAATTATAGTTACTGAGACCAAGCCAGCTTCATAATTTATGAAAAATGCCTGAATGGCATATTAAGATAAGTTGAAAAATGACATAAATATGGGTAAACAAATATATTTATTTAGTGCCTTTCTTGCATACTCTAAATCAGGGGTGTCAAACTTGCGAGGCTGCGGGCTGGATCGCGTCATCTGGCCATGCCCACCCTTGTTTAGCAAAGGGGAGAAAGTCACAATATGTCACATGATGACATGACACCGCATAAATTTGACACCCCTGTTCTAAATGCTCCTGCTACTCAGTGGGAAGAGCCAACTCATATGTGTGGGGCATGTAAGGCAGGTTTCCCTGCCATAATCTTGTGGGTTTAGCTTGTCATGTGAATGGTATGAAATCATGATGATTGTTTTCATCAAATATACTTTCCTTAATCATACCTAGTGTTTTCATTAACCAGTTATAGTGTATGAATTTTATTTAAATGGATCTAACAATATTCTTTGTCACTATCTAAGACAAATTCAGCTAACTCTAGTCATGAATCTGTCGTTTGGAATGCACAGCACTATTGCCTATTATATACCTGTGCAGACAAATGTGTGTTCACATTATGGAAATTACTTTTCATCATGTTCTTCTAAAAATCTGAAAGTAACTTCAGAAAACCTAACTACTGTATTGTCCTTTTCAATAGGATGAGAAATGCTACTTTTTAGAGTTC
>CM019149.1:294111568-294389449 GCA_009733165.1 Naja naja
GCGCATGTCTAGAAGAATGGCGGCTCGAGCTTAGGCTCCGCGGGGATGAGAGTCATTCTGTAGTCCGTAAGGAGTTGGGGTGGCTGGCGATCCCCCGGTGGTCGCCTCCGATGGTGGAAGATCTCAGGCGTCGGCTGGTGTTTTAGAGCCGACCGTGAACGCTCTTTCTGCGGTCCCTTTGAAGCCACGGGTGTCCGATTCTGCTCGGCAGCGCTTCGCATTGCCGGCGTGGGCCCAGTCAGCTGCTTGCTGCTTGCTTCCGGCTGAGATCCGAAAACGCTGCGCCCACGAGACGGCGCGGCGGTGGGGGGGGCGCCCAAGGAACGCGCGACAGGCTGAATGAGTCAGCCAATTCGACTTCGCTTTGAGCCTGCTGCACCTAAGGAATGGTGCGGCAGTGATGGCGGCGGCGGCGGCGCTCGGGAATGGGATGGCGGGCTGAGCAGCTGGCTGATTCCCAGCTCAGCCATGGAGACCCCCGCGCCCTGGAGACTGGTGCATTGATCGCAGCCTTGAAGAACGGCGCAGCGATGAGCTTCAAGCTGTGGGGAGTGAACTACGGGAGTGGAGACCAGTGGAGCCTCCCACCCGACCTTGAGGTGGCGCGCTGCGCCCGGAAGACCGGCGTTTTAGGGGTGACGAGGCTGGGAGTGCGGGACTGGCTGAGGATGCTGGTTCCGCTCCGGCGCCTGGCCCAGCTGGATCTCAGGAGCAGAGCCGTGGTGGCAGCAACGGCGATGGCGAGGGAGAGAGCGGTTTGGTGCTGGTCGCCGTGGGTGTGATCATGGCTGGAGCAGTGGTGCTGCCATGGACGCCGCAATTGGAGGTGTTAGTGGCAGAGGCAGCGATGGTGGAGATGATGGACTGGCCAATGGTGACTCTGGGCCACGAGTTGGAGATGGTGTGGCCTTGGGACTCGGCCAGCCCTGGCCTCCTTGTCATCTGCTCTGCTCTGGCTGGACTTTTAAGATCTGCTTCTTGTTGCCTTCCCCCTCCCCTTTTCCCCTCCCTTTGCCTGCCTTTTGGGGCTATTCCCCCCCTCTTCCCTCTTTTTCACCCGATGGATGGTTTGGTGAGAGAGGTGGAAGCGCCTGCCTACCACTGTGTGAGGGTGGTGGATCGGGTTTGCTAGTCCCCTCCCTGGAACCAACCCCTGTGATTCATCTTACCACCCGGACATGCTTACCCAACAACTCCGCGGTGAGAGCGCGGCGACCGGCCCGGAGGAGGGCCTTTATTATTGGCCCGCCGATTGCGGTGAGAGAGCAATCCTGATCTACTCTCTGGGACCATTCAGCGGTAGCATGGATGCCGGATTGGACTGGGTGCCTCAACATCCTAACATCTTTCAACATCTTTAACATCTTTGTTAACGGACTTGTTTCCATCTTTTGACTCCTCCCTTATATGTGCAATATAACATCGTGTGGGTCTATTCGTCAACGGACCTCTGGGCCTTACGGGACGCTCCTCTCTCCCGGGCTTGGCCTGCCAGGCTTTCTACAGTGTACCTCGAGGATGGGTTATGGAACCCAGAGAGTTGGCATTGCGCGGGTAGGGTTTGGGGTGGGGGTCCTGGGAAGGGTGGAGGGGTAGGTTCCAGGCCGTCATTAGTCAAATTTCTTATTCGATTTTTAAATGGGTTAGGGAGGGGGGAGGGTTTTATAGGTGTCCACTGTAGCCCCAGTCAGGATCGTGGTCGGGGGGGGGGGGGGGGGGGGCTCCAGGCGGAATAGTGGGGGCTTTGATCCCTAGGGTGGTTGGAATGGGAAGGAGTCGACGAGGAAAGGGGCCGTATCATGTTAGGGGGCGCGTCCCGCTGTATTCAAGCCGTGATGCTCTGACCCCTGGCCTCTTCTCAATCTCTGGGGTGTTGGGATCCAGGGCCCCTGGGCTCGGCTGGTGTATTTTAATGCCAGGTCCATGGGGAATAAGGCACCTCTCCTCCGGGAGGTTATTGAGGAGGAGGCCACGGACCTGGCTTGTATCACCGAGACCTGGTTGGGCCAGAGGGCGGAGTCCCTCTGGTTGATATCTGCCCCCCAGGTTTTCGGGTTATGCACGGTCTCGACCCCAGGGAAGGGGTGGAGGGGTGGCTGTGGTTATTCGGGAGACCTTATTTCCAAGGGAGGTCCCTGCTCTGGAGATAGGCGGGTGTGAGTCCCTCCTCGTGAGGTTTGGGCCAATTGGTCGGATGGGCGTGCTGCTTACATACCTGTCCCCCAGCTGTGTATCAGCCGCCCTGCCTGGGCTGCTCGATGCCGCCTCGGGGTGGCGGTGGAGTTCCCTGAGCTTATGGTTCTGGGGACTTCAATCTGCCCTCCCTGGGTGCGGGGTCGGGCTGGCCCGGGAATTCATGGCTTCCATGGAGTCCATGGGTCTGACCCAGTTAATAGAAGGCCCGACTCACGAGGGGGCAATATGCTCGACCTAGTTTTTGTCTCGGAGCAGTGGCGTAGTGGTCCGGGGATGGTGTTATTGCAACCCACCCTGTTCCATGGTCAGACCACTATCTCCTAAGGTTGGTCTTCCATCAAGCCACCCCACACCGCTGGGATGAGGAGCCACTGAGATGGTTCCGCCCCAGACGCCTGATGGACCCTGAGAGGTTCCAGACAGAACTGGGTTTTTCCTGCATCCCTCACCCACAGCCCTGCCGAGGTCCTTGCGGCCGCCTGGCAACAGTCGGCTGCGGGGGCTCTTGACAGGGTTGTCCCCATGCGTCCCCTCACTCGGGCAGATCCCGACCGGCTCCCTGGTATACCGGGAGCTCCGGGAGATGAAGCGTCGTAGAAGGGGACTAGAGAGTAGGTGGAGGGCGACCCGCCCGGATCCGACCGAGCCCAGTTGAGAGCTCATATTAGGACTTACCTGGTAGCTGTGGGGGCGGCGAGGAGATCTTACTTCTCGCCCTCATAGCATCTGCAGATAACCGCCCAGCCGCCCTGTTTGGGGTTGCCCGCTCCCTCTACAACTGGGGAGGGGGCGGACCTCTGCGGGTAGAGCTGAGGAATTTGGTCTTTATCTGCAGGACAAAATCGCCGGATCCGGGAAGGGCTGCACTCGGACTTGCAGTGGTCTGATGTGGGGGAGGCGAGTGGTCTGGCTAATGTTATCTGGACTGAGTTCGATCCTGTTTCTGAGGATGAAGTGGACAGGATTATGCGGCGGCTGAGTTCCACCACATGTTTATTGGACCCGTGCCCTTCCTGGTTGGTTTATGCTTCCAGGGAGGTCACGTGCGGCTGGGCCGGGCAGTTATCAACGCCTCTAAGGGAGGGGCTGTTCCCTGCCACCTTGAAAGAGGCGGTGGTGAGGCCCTCCTGAAGAGGCCTGCCCTTGACCCAGCCGAGTTGAACAACTTTCGTCCGGTCTCCAACCTTCGTTTTTAGCGAAGGTTGTTGAGAGTGTGGTGGCCAGCAATTGCCACTTTTCCTGGATGAAGCGGACTACCTGGATCCGTAATCGGGCTTCCGACCGGGTACAGCACGGAGACAGCATTGGTCGCGCTGATGGATGATCTCTCTAGGCTCGGGACAGGGGTTTTTCCTCTGTCCTGGTCCTGTTAGATCTCTCAGCGGCTTTTGATACCATCGACCATGGTATCCTGTTGCGGCGTCTCGGGGGCTGGGAGTGGGAGGCACTGTTTTACGGTGGTTCTCCTCCTACCTCTCGGACGTTCGCAAACAGTGTTGGCAGGGGACGGAGGTCGACCCGAGGTCTCTCACTTGTGGGGTACCTCAGGGTCGGTCCTCTCGCCTCTCCTGTTCAACATTTATATGAAGCCGCTGGGTGAGATCATCCGTGGCTTCGGGGTGAGTTATCATCAGTACGCTGATGATACGCAGTTATACATCTCCACCCCGGGCCACATCAGTGATGCTCTCTCCGTGATGTCCCGTTGTTTGGAAGCGGTGCGAATCTGGATGGACAGGAACATGCTTCGTCTCAATCCAGCCAAGACAGAGTGGCTGTGCATACCGACATCCCGGTCCAGTTTGGAGATTCCATCTTTGGTCATGGGGGAGGAGGTGTTACCCCCTGTGGACAGGGCACGGAACCTGGGGGTTCTCCTGGATTCACGGCTCAAGTTGGAGGAGCAGGTGGGAGCCGTGGCCAGGGGCCTTTGCCCAGGTCGGCTGGTTCGCCAGTTGCGCCCCATACCTGGACCGGGATGCCCTGCGACGATCACTCAGGCGCTCGTTGTCTCCCGGTTGGACTACTGTAACGCTCTCTATCTAGGACTGCCCTTGTGCACCACTCGGAGGCTTCAGCTGGTGCAGAATGCGGCTGCGCGGTTGTGATGGGAGCCTCCCGATACTCCCATGTTACACCCCTCCTGCGTGGCTTGCATTGGCTTCCGGTTGCCCTCGGGTGAGGTTCAAGGTTTTGGTTTTAACATTCAAAGTCCTACATGGCATGGGTCCAGGATATTTACGAGAACGACTTCTCCCAGCCTCAAATACCAGCCGCCCGCACGGTCGCACAGGCGGGGTCTCCTCGGGCTGCCCCCGCGACTCAATGTCGTTTGGCGGGGACCCGGGAGGGCCTATTCTGTGGCAGCCCCACTCTATGGAATCTTCTTCCGCTGGAGCTCCGGCTGGCTCCCGATCTCCGCACCTTCCGCCGTGAGCTAAAAACCTGGCTGTTTTACAATCTGGGCAGTGTTGACCCTTGGGGTTGTTTACGTAATTTTGGGGTTTTAATAATAATACTAATATTAATTGGCTTTAATTTAATATATTTTTAAGTAACTTATTGTTGTATTCTATTTTAGTTGTGAGCCGCACCGAGTCCCTCGGGAGAGGGGCGCATATAAGTCTAATAATAAATAAATAAATAAATAAATAATAAAGCACAGATCCAGGACTGATCCTTCAACCGGGACTACCACAGCAGGTGTGAAAGTTGTGCACAGCACAAAGATGCATGACACAGGGACAGCAAATTATGGGAACAGTTGTAGCCTAGTGCCACATTGCAGGTGCCAGGAAGGGAGGGGGAAGAAGGCTATGCAGTTACTGTTCCAAATATCTGCACAAGTGCTGTAGAAAAAAAAAAAGGAAAATAAATGAAGGACCAGGAAGCCACCGCTTCCCCCAGAGATGACCTGATGCTCTGATGGCAAAACGTCTATGGAGATTCTCAATCATCTAGGCCATGGTTGTCCCAAAGATGCTTTTCCAAAAGGCAACTGGACTTTCTTGCTTGCTTTTTCTTTGAAAACATTTTGCTTCTCATTAGGGGTGGGCTTCAAAAAATTTAGCAACCGGTTCCCTGCCCGGTTGCTCGGTGGGCGTGGCCATGGTGGGCATGGCCTAGTCAGCCTCCTGCACCACGCTGGAGGGGTGTTGTTTCGCCTTCCCCGGGCTCCGGAGGCTTTCCTCGAGCCTCCAGGAGGGCAAAAATGGCCTCCCTAGGGTCCGGAGGCCCTCTGGAGGCCAGAAACGGTTTCCGGCCTTCAGGAACTTCTGGGAGGCCCACTTTTTGCCCTCCCTGGGCTCTGGAGGCTTTCCTTGAGCTTCCAAGAGGCCCGTTTCTCACCCTCCTCGAGCCTCCATGCGGCCCTGCACTTACCTGGGATTGAAAACGGGCCGTGTGGAGACTCCTGGGAGGGGTGGAGCGGGGTGGGCAGGGCCAACCAGTCGTTCTAACTACCGGTTCGGTGAACCAGATGTAAAATTAACATTCGGTCGCCCGAACCGGTGTGGACCAGTAGCAGCCCACCCCTGCTTCTCATTCAAGAAGCTTCTTCAGTTCATTCATTCAGTTCCGTTGATTTTTTTAAAAAACTTATTGCACAAGATCAGAGATGGCCCTGGCTTTAACCCATGAGTTTTTTTGCTGTTCAGTTCTTCTAGGACCTTGTTTAAAGAATCTACCTTTTCTTTGAATTCCACCAAAGAATAGCAGTGTAGCCAGGGATAAAAACCCTTAAAAACTAAGATTCCCAAATATTTGGCCTGTGCAAAACCAATATGGAAGAAATAGTCCAGTTATACCTTGGATTTAGTATGATGGTGGAGAAACTGGAACTTGAGGTCCACCTGACTCTTGTAGGCAGATGTTACTGGAATTTTCCAGGAAGCTGATCCATGATTTTCTAGATTCACTTCAGGCTGTTGTCTTTTAAAGCCAGGGTTGCTAGCATAAACCAGAGACAGAATCAACACTCCCACCACTGTGGTTACTGCAGAGGCCAACAGACAAACCAGAAAGACATGGAGAAGAGACCAGTGGCTCTTTTTCACCTTTAGGGCAGAAAGGAAGAAAAAGGAAGAATTACAAAGGTAATTCTGTAAAATTGGGTCACAACAATATTGTTATATTTCTGCTATGTCTGCATAGCTGTACCACCATCCATATTTTTTAGGGGCATGTCATCATTCAGCTTTTTTTTTGGAATTTATACAATTCTAAAGCATATAACTTATAATTTAGAGCATATAACTATTGGCACAAAATCAATGAAATGGAGACTGATAAGATTCCCCGAGTTATGTCTTCTAACTAGAGCAGGTAAAATCACAATCACAAATCTCCTGGATCACCAAACTGACAAATTTTGTAAGAAGCTGTCGCCTTAATGTCTCTTGCGTAACAAAGGAATGATTTTAAAAAAGAGCTGCCCAAAGAATTAAGGATATAGAAGCACAAAATTTATTTATGTATTTATTTTATTAATTTGACTTGTATGCTGCCCCCTCTCCAAAAAGGACTCGGGGCGGCTCACACATAAAATCAGAACAATGAATTAATTACCTAAAATGAGATTAAATTAAACAAGCCAAATTAACTAAAAACCCATTAATAATTTAAAATAAAAACCAATCCCCCCGAGGAGTCAGCACAGCCAGGCCTGTTCAAACAACCAGGTTTTTAAATCGTGGCGGAAGGTGCGGAGGTCAGGGGCCAGGCGGAGCCCCAGAGGTGGTTGGTTCCACAGAGTGGGAGCTGCAAAAGAGTAGGCCCTCCCTGGGGATACCACCAAACGACACTGGGTCACAGACGGCACCCCAAGGAGTCCCTGCCTGTGCACTCATACAGGGTGGTTGGTATTCGATGCTGGCAGTAGATGCTTCCGTAGATAACCTGGACCCATGTCTCATAGGACTTTGATACAGCTATCCTTAGGTAGGTAATTTGAAATGGTTGAAAAAAATACAAATTGACTTTTTAAATAGACAGCGATTTAAAAGTTACAACTGCCAAAACATCTTAGGGAGATAGCTACACGAGTGAGATTAGAACAGCTTGACACAATGGTCAGATATGAGAGATTCCATTCTATACCTATAACGGATGTCTCTGCATTTGAGCAGCAGAGGTAGAAACCTGGCTCCATCCTATTAGATTGTTGCCTGTATAAGAGGGTGAGAGACAGGTACCTCGGTTATATACTAAATGAATGACCCATTGGGATCCCCATATCAAAACAAGTTACCTTATGTGCAGCCAGAATCTGAAAATAACATTTAACACAGCACAGTACTTGAGCAAAATGATTCAGTTGAGATTGGCATATGTGGGACTGATTGGGGTAGATTGTAGGGATGATAATGAAATAAAATTTTATCATATTTTATCTATTAAATTATTGTATTTTATTCCAATCTCATTTTAAATCGTATTTTATCTCAAATTTATTTTAAATTGTATTTTATCCAATTCCATTTTAAATTGTTTCTATCAGCTTTTGGTAATGTTGTGTCTGGAACTCTGCACTTTGATACGGCCCAAGGGCTAATCAATAAAGTAAACTAACTAAACTAACTAACATTCAGTTGGGTATATTTTCGATAAAATATACCCACCTGAATCAAATCATCCACCATCACTTATTTAACAGAGAATTCAGATGTTTGAAAGGGAACTGAAGTGATATTTGAAGTATACCATCTAAAATTAAGTTCCATTTGGAGTAATAGTTAAGGAACTAGGCTGAAAAACTGCAAGATTCTCACCCTGCCTTAGACACAAAACCAGCTGGGTGACTTTGGGCTAATCACCCTATCTCAGTCCTTGGAAGGAGGCAATTAAAAAAACCACTTCCGAAAAATCTTGCCAAGAAAACTGCAGGGACTTGTTTAGGCAGTTGCCAGGAATCAACACGGACTTGAAGGCGCACAGGAGACTTTTACTTCCTGTACAAGTGGCAGGTTTTGTTCTCTGCTTTTCTTGCAGGAAGTAAGAATTTTCTGAAAAATTCAGCTTAGGAGAAAAGGAAAGGTGTAGAATACTTCACTGTCCCTGAAGGCAGCATCTGGAAAACCAGAACTGTAGACAGACCTGGCAGGACCTTAACTAGTTTCACATACTTATATGTGGAATGGATCGTGAAGATGGCAGAATTTGTCAAGATGCCTAAATTGACTTGTTTGATTAGGGAAGAAACTACTTTTGTAAAAGATCGGAAAGCCTTTATGATTCTTTTCCCTGAAAACGGTGATCTCTGGATTTACTGATTAAAAAGCTGCCTCTGGGAAGAAGGGAACATTTGCAATTCGGGAGAGAAGAAACTGTATTAATTATGTTTATTACTGCTGCAAGAAAAGATTAGAAGTCACTTCTTTAAATATTTCCTTTTTCCCCTCTCTTTTCGGGACCTACACTGTCATTCACTTTTTCTTCTGTCATTCCTATTTCTCTCATTATATCCTTTTCTCTTTTCTACATTCTTTTTATTTTTCTGCAGCTTTTAAATTTGTAAAAAAAAAATTTTTTTAGTAAAAATTACATATATGAAAATGGACATAGCTTTGACAACACCATCATGAGTGTTGTCTTGACTTTCTGGAACGAACTTTGTGGAATTGCCTGGGTGGAAAAGATATACATGCAGAGAAGAGTAACAAACTGGTAAGGCGCTCTGGGAGCTAAACTATACGATGAACGATTGAGGGAACTCGGTGTGTCTAGTCTAGTGAAGAGAAGGGTTAAAGGGGGGGACGTGATAACTGTCTTCCAGTTATTTGAGGGGCCATCACAGAAAAGAGCGGTTCAACCTATTCTACATGGCACCTGAGGGCAGGACAAAGAATAATGGGTGGAAGCTTGTTAAAGAGAGATGCAAACGAGAAATAAGGAGAAATTTCCTGATAGTGAGAACAATTCAGCAATGGAATAGCTACTCCAGGCATTGTGGATGCTCCATCACTGGAGGTTTTCAAAAATAGAGTGATAACCATTTGATTGGAGTGATATAAAATCTCCTGCCTTGAGGGGTTGGACTAAGACACCCCCAATTACAGCCCAATGAATCTATGTTCTATCAAATTGGCAGCTCTGGAAGACAGTGAAGTAACAGGTAGCTTTGTTGCTGCAATGATCAAAGATAACATTGATTGATGGGCTTGGGAAACAAATCCATTGCTTTACTCAAGAAAGGAAAGTTCCACTTTTCCTTCTGCCTTTTAGCTTTGACATTCAGCTTGATAATTGAATGATCTTGTCCTAATTCAGCTGGCTCAATTTTCTAAGTAAAGTACAGAATGTTTTGAGTTAATACCTAAAACAAATATTAATTCTCTCTGGCTTCTTTTTCTTCCACTGTGGAAGAAAAGTTAATAATAAGTTAATCAATATTAACTTTGTAATATCCAAACTTGTCTAGACCCTTCTTAGCCAGACCAATTTTATTATCTGCCTGGCCTGAGATTGATGACCTATTTTAATTATAGTTACTGAGACCAAGCCAGCTTCATAATTTATGAAAAATGCCTGAATGGCATATTAAGATAAAAGTTGAAAAATGACATAAATATGGGTAAACAAATATATTTATTTAGTGCCTTTCTTGCATACTCTAAATCAGGGGTGTCAAACTTGCGAGCTGCGGGCTGGATGCGTCATGCGCTGGCCATGCCCACCCTTGTTTAGCAAAGGGGGAGAAAGTCACAATATGTCACATGATGACATGACACCGCAAATTTGACACCCCTGTTCTAAATGCTCCTGCTACTCAGTGGGAAGAGCCAACTCATATGTGTGGGGCATGTAAGGCAGGTTTCCCTGCCATAATCTTGTGGGTTTAGCTTGTCATGTGAATGGTATGAAATCATGATGATTGTTTTCATCAAATATACTTTCCTTAATCATACCTAGTGTTTTCATTAACCAGTTATAGTGTATGAATTTTATTTAAATGGATCTAACAATACGTTCTTTGTCACTATCTAAGACAAATTCAGCTAACTCTAGTCATGAATCTGTCCGTTTGGAATGCACAGCACTATTGCCTATTATACCCTGTGCAGACAAATGTGTGTTCACATTATGGAAATTACTTTTCATCATGTTCTTCTAAAAATCTGAAAGTAACTTCAGAAAACCTAACTACTGTATTGTCCTTTTCAATAGGATGAGAAATGCTACTTTTTAGAGTTCGGTCCAGCAAACAGTTTCTCTGGATTAACTAGAAATGAGGGAGAAAATATAATGTCTAGTTGTGCATCCTCTAGATTGTATACTTCCATACTCAAGTTATAATGCAGATTTTTTTTTCTATTAAGAACTAATGTAGCTTTCTAAATATTTTACAAACATTGTAAACTATTGCAACTTACATGACATTCTTCCTTAATCTTTTCTGGCTTGGAGAAGTTTCTTGGAGGTGCTTCTTCATTCAGCTCAAATCCCGAATTATCCATTTTGTATTAGCAAAGTACAATTTTGCCTGCATCCAAAGGTGGGAGAGGAAAAAAAATATCTTGGTCCTATCACCAATACTTGTGTAGATGAAGAAGGCAACAGGTTTTTATTTTATGATAACTGCTTGGTAATGAAAATTTCAGTGTGAACATGAATGCAAATGAGGATATCCCCTTTTTTCAGCAGAACAATTTATAGCAGGAAGGATTTCATCATGACTAATCTAGTTCTAAATTTAGCTATGAGTTCTGTGGTTCCAGAAAACTGGTTCTAGAATGCCTTACGAGGGGTTGGCTTTAGATAGGCTCTTTGGAAAAGAATCTATTAAAATTGTACTACTGAAGAAGTGGTCTTTCCACAGACCAGTGGGAATGATTCTCCTCTGTCCTTTGTTCTGGGCAGAATAAAGCTTTTGCAAATCTCCCTCTTGGTGTGTGGTTTATTGGGAGTTGCACACTGGAAGAACCAGCTTTCTGGGACAACAATTTTGGGGGCTCATCCAGGATCTGCCACTCATCCAGGATCTGTCACCTTGTCCGGTTCTCTTAACTAGTGTTGTGGTTTGCCGGAAGCCGGTGCAGACGGCAGTGGAATCAGACAGTAGGGAAGAAAGAGGATCAGTCCAGGAATCTGGAGAGGACTCAGATGAGAGATGGGGCCAGGACCCTCTGGGAGTGGGGTGCTGCCTCCGAAGCCTTCGGAGTCTGGCAGCAGCAAGGCAGAGGACCCAGGGGAGCCTGTTCCCAGTGCACGTGTGCGCAGAGTTGCTAGAAGGTGAGAGCAGCTGAAACAAAAGGGGCGACTTGGGAGAAAGGCTGGGAGATGATTGCCCCTCCCATAAGGGATAAAAGTCAGACCTCAATGACGAAACCTTTGCAGGAAGCAAAGTAATTCGATAGATTCCGAGTCCTCCTTGAAGCTCTGTGTACTCTGGTTGATTTTTTTCTGGTACTTCGGTTGGTTTCTGTTATAATTAATTGGATACTTCTGTTTTTGGCAACATTCCACAGCACTGAAAGGTGTGTGCCTAGTAAGTGGAGATTTGTTTGTAGCTTTTGTGTTTCTCTTACTTCTCTGCGTCTTGTAGCTTGCACGTGACTTGAGTTAGATCAGAGGCCCCCAAACTTGGCAACTTTAAGACTTGTGGACTTCAACTCCCAGAGTTCCTCAGCCAACTGGCTGAGGAATTCTGGGAGTTGAAGTCCACAAGTCTTAAAGTTGCCAAATTTGGGGACCCCTGAGTTAAATCAACTTCAGAGGAGAGTCCTGAAGGTGATAGGAGTTAGAGTTGTAACAGCTCACGGGTGCCTACTGAAGATTGGTAAGCATCTGGGGGCCATCGTTTGTTGGATGGTGCAGCAGTTTTTCAGTGTCAGTAATTAGTGTGGAGCACACACCCTTGTTCATCTGGACATGAACAAGGGCCAAGACTTAGTACGTCCTGCCATATGGCTGGTTTAATTGGCAGAATAACAGAATTGAAAGGAAACTTGGAGGTCTTATAGCCCAATGCACTACTCAGGCAGGAACCCCTATGCCATTTCAGGCAAATGATTCTCCAGTCTCTTCTTGAAAACTTTCAGTGTTGGAGCACCCACAATTTCTGGAGGCAAGGTTTTCCATTGATTAAATGTTCTGTCAGAAAATTTTGTTTTAGTTCTAGGTGGTTGGCTGTCTCCTTGAATCGTTTCCATCCATTGCTTCTTGCCTGTCTGTCCGGCGAAAAAAGCATGCTGCTCAAGGCAGGAAGGAAACTAGCCATAGAGTCTTCGAAGTGTGAAGAGGCTTCTCCCTGGGGAGCATAGCTGTCTGTGGTGGACAACTGTGTTTCTGGTTGGGTATGGCGTGACTGAGTGTGACTGGGTGTAAATGGTTTTGATTGTTTGGTGTATGAAAGGCAAGATGTTGTGGTACAGACTGAGGATGCTACCAGTCAGACTGGTTCTACTGAACGTTGTTCCAGTGAGCAGTTGACCCTGCCCCCCTGCCCCTGCCATTTCTTGTCCTATATATCCGTTTTTTAGCTCAGCTGATTCGCACAGCACAGATTGCCGCACCTCAGCTGTTTTACTCACCAGCGCTGATCTAGAAGGTAAGTTTTTAAGCTTAAAATGGGCAGTTTTTGAACGAAGCGCACACTCACCTAACCGGTTATTAAACCAGTTGTAGCCCATCACTGGGTACAGATTGATTCTTGGGCACGTACATTGGGATTGTGAGTATGGAGACTGTGGTCTATGAGTAACATCTATGTAACTATGTAAAGTTCTGACAGGCCTATCAGTGACAGACAAACTGAAAATCCTTGATTAAAAACAATAGCTCCTTCGTTCTAGTTACCTATTTTCAAGAACCTACTTATTCCTTCTATCCTTTCTTCTTTGCAAGCTAATACACCTTAAACAGCCAATTCTTTTAAGTCCTTAAATGCATCAATCTGAGGAGATTATGTGGGGTGGGAGAGTGGGAAATGGTGTAACTGGCAACAATTAGACTATTTCTACCTTATTTACTTTTATGTACTTATACTTCAAATTTAGAAATCTCCCACCTTCTCTGTGTTTCCCCAGGGAGTTTTTTTTAAATCACAAAACATTAACCAACTTGTTTATTTACTTATTTGATCAAATTTATATAACTGCCCATCTCACAACAAGAGACTTTGGCTGTCAGGTAGTCAATACATACTAAAAAATATTATAATTCTTATTTAAAGAAAACTATAAAAACTAAAAAAAGAAGGAATATTAGGCAAAGAGTCATTTCTGTTATTGTAGCCCACTTAGTTCCCAGGGCTGATGGCACAATCAAAAAGTCAAAGTGATGAAACCATTCTCACTTCAGGGAAAGGATATTCTATAGATTGGGTGTCAAAACAGAGAAGGACCACTGCCTGGGACCCACCAAATGTAGCTCCTTTGCCCATGGGACCCATGGCATGTTACCTCTGTTGGATTTGGTGAGATGCATTGGGAGAGGCAGCCTTCAAATATGCTGCCCATTGTGCCAAGTAGGGCTTTAAAGTCAAAGCCAGCATCTTGTAGTTGAGTGCAATGCCCATGATTGATGTTTGCAACTTCCTGCTGGCTTCCCCATTGACTTTCCTTGTTAGAAGGTGGCAATGAAGATCACAAATGGTGATAATCTGATCACATGATGCTGTGATATCATTGCAAGCTGATCTCCAAGTACGCAGATCACAATCATGTGAGCCCTAGGGACACCGCAAGAGCTAGAACTTTCTATTCTATTCTATTCTATTCTATTCTATTCTATTCTTCTATTCTGCTATGCTATGCTATGCTACGCTACGCTACGCTACGCTATGCTATGCTATTCCATTCCTCGGAGGACCGATTATAAGTATGTCGGGCTCTGGGTACTCTTCAAGACCCTAAAAGGCCAGCTGAGAATATCACTCTTTCAACATTATTGTAAGTTCAAACTGTTGATGAATGAGTGGTTGTTAAGGAAGGACCACCTGTACTCAAATCTGCCATTTGGAGATGGTACAGCTCTTGATTTTATTCTATGTACAGTCTCTCTGACATTTGGAAATGGCTGTTCTAGTCCCTTGTTATCCTTCCTCAAAACAAGATATTCTCAGTTCCTTCAGTCTTTCCATGAAAGATTTTAGTTTTCTTCTAAGGTAGATTAGATTTTAGATTTTCTGAATTTTAAAATAATTTTGCTACTGATGTTATCAAATCAAGTTCCCAACTCCCAGCATTCTTCGTTGCATGCCTATGCACTTGTTCAGTTTTCTGAAGGCAGAGCCCAATCAACGCAGAATATAGAGGAACTATTATTTCCCACAATTTGGAAATTATCCTTCTGTTGATGTAGCTCTTTCCTTTTCAGAAGTCTTCCCACACTGCTGACTCATGTTCACTTTGCAAAAGACTACTCTTAACAAGCCACGTATTCTCCATTTGGTATTGTGGTATTATATTTTTCTCAAGTAAAAACTTTGCATGTCTCAGTTAAATTTCATTCTGTCATTTCCAATCCAGTTCTAATCTCTTGACACAATTTTTGCTTACAGCAGATGCTACTACAGCAGGTGAAGAACCTAGCAAGGACCAGCTTTGTCAGTGCCAGCTGTTCTACCAATTTCCTGGATCAGCTACCAGAGCAAGTGATCCATTTCATTTGATCTACCAGGGGAACAAGAGATCTCAGATCTAGCTGGTGCAGAATGCAGCAGCTTGCTTGCTGATAGGTGTTAGCTGGTACAGAATTGACATAGATATACTGGAGTGGCATCAGATGCTGGTTGGTTTCCGAGACCAGGTGGTTATCATCGCCTCTAAAAACTCATTATATTCCCGATCTTTGTAGTCTTCAGAACCATCTACTCCCAAGTAGAATCTGCCCATCTAATACATGCTGGCTGAGAGAGATGGCTATGGTTGCCACTCCATAAAGGCTGAATCCATAGTCTCAGAGGCAGATCTTCTTGAACAGTTCTTTGCTCTGGGCCACCTTTGCTCTTGAGGTTATGAGGATTTCCTCCAGACTAGTATTTACAATGGCCATAGATTTGGTTGCTTTTCATAAAAGCTCTGGAGTAACTGGTGTCCTATATTGGAGATGGGTGACTTGAGTTAGTTTTAAACCATTAACGATTAGAGGCTTTATACCTTTTGATGTTATTGTTGTAGGTTTTGCAATATGGTTTTTATTTTATGTAGGGAAGTTACCTGAGTCTTTGATGATTCTAGGGGACTTCCATACAAATGCAAGTAATGAATAAATGAACATCATCCATCTTCGATCTTCCCCTTCTTTATCTATCAATCTTACAAGCATTCCTTCCACCTCTTCATTCAAGTCCTGAAGGACAGTTTTGGGCTCAGGACTGAATTCTATGGTAGTCTATTTGACATCTCCCTCCAGTTTCATGAGGAGCCATTGCTGAACACCTGATGAGAATGGTTTAATCTAAGGCCTGGCACTAAGTCTATGCTTAACCAGGGTGACACATAACATGTTTCAGGTATGGAGAAAGCTTGGTTAATTAATATATGAAGCAAGCAGATTATGCAGAGTAGCAGAAACTAGATAGCAGTGAAGACAACTAAAATAACATGAGCTGGCAAACCATCTTAGTCTATGCAGCTACTATGATGAATGTTCTAAAAGGAACAATCTGCAGATGACATAATGTAATTTTGTTTATTCTTTATTGTATATCAATATTGGTTAAATATGCATACTGGGATTTAAAAAAAAACAATCCTGTTTATAGATTTTAGAATAGAACAGAACAGAATATAGCTTTATTGGCCAAGTGTGATTACACACACAAGAAATTTGTCTCCGCTGCATAAGCTCTTAGTATAGTTCTTTAGTTCTTTGGAATGGAATGATATTGTATGGAGTGGAGTGGAATAGAACATAATAGAATAACAGACTTGGAAGGAATCTTGGAGGCCTTCCTGAGTTAGAACAATTAATCAGTGGAACAACTTGCCTCCAGAAGTTGTGAATGCTCCAACACTGGAAGTTTTTAAGAAAAGATTGGAGAACCGTTTGTCAGAAAACAGGGTTTCCTGCCTTAGCAGGGGTTGGACTAGAAGACCTCCAAGGTCCCTTCCAACTCTTATTATTCTAAGATGATTCTAAGTTCTAAATTTATGTCGGTATTCTTGTCTAATATACAGATCAGTTATAGCCGTAAGATTGCTACTGGTGGTATGAATAAATTCCCATATACATCTATCGTCAGAGCAGACTCGGATCTTTTTTCCTAAAGGAAATGTACCCTGCAACTATACGGAACAAGAGACATAAAGGAACTAGTTTGAGGAATCACTTTTAGCCCCTCGCTTAGTTTTCTCCAGCTTCATGGCATCAGGAACTAACCTGGGTTATTCTCAATCATGTGTGCTATAATTTCTACAACCATTCTAGAACTTATGGTTCATGTACTGGCCAAGAGCACCAGGAATATCCATGACTAAAATTCTATTGCAGTAACAAATCAACAGTTCTACTAAAATGAGTACATTAAAAAATAGGCTCACAGGGAATTCCTTAAAAGTTGTCCCCAATTCCTAATTAGTAGGAAAGAGAGCGGGGAACAATTACCTTGTAATCTGGAACTCCCATCACTGTGGATCTTCTTATATTATTTAGTCAATAAGATGAATAGAGCTGGAAATGACTAGCCCGTATGTGCAAGAGGAACCTTTACCTTTAAGATAAATGATCACATTTAAGATGCTTTAGACTAGGGGTCTCCAACCTTGGCAACTTTAAGACTTGTAGACTTCAATTCCCAGAATTCCTCAGCCAGCAAAGCTGATTGAGGAAGTCTGGGAATTGAAGTCCATAAATCTTAAAGTTGCTAAGGTTGGAGACCCCTGCCAATATCACAATTGAGCCCAGGATTTCTGTTGTTAAGTGACATATTTGTTAACTGAGTTTTGTTCCAGTTTACCACCTTGCTTGCCTCAGTTGTTAAAGGATCCCTGCAGTTCATAAGTAACCCAGTTGTTAAGTGAACCTGTCTTCCCCATTGACTTTGCTTGTCAGAAGGTCTCAAACGGGGACCACATGACCTCCGGGATACAGCAACAGTCATAAATATGAGCCAGTTGCCAAGCATCTGAATTTTGATCCTATGACCATGGGGATGCCACAACGGTCTTAACTGTGAAAAATGGTCCTGTCATTTTTCCCCATGCCGTTGTAACTTTGAACTGTCACTAAATAAAATGGTGTTAAGCTGAGGACTACCTGTAGTTGTGTAGTTTGTTTAGATTCATAAATCACACTTAATCATAGTTTAATTGTAGTTTATTGAATAAATTACAGCAGATCGAAACACTGATCCAATCAATAACAATTTCATGCAGATTATGGCTGCACAAAGGATTGAAGTTCGAAGGCAATTCGATCAAACCTCTGAAGTAAATTGACTTTCTAAATTAGACATCTAAATTGAATCAATGCTTTCCAAGTTGATCCAGCTATTTGATGGTCTTCTGCATATGTATAAAAAGGGTTTTCCCCCAACTGAAGCAGTTTTCCAAATGAGATTGACTAAGCTGATGATCTAATTGGTTTGAAATTCTGAATCAGATTTTTAGATTGTCTAGAGCTACAGGCTCTGACAAATTTTGGAGTGAAAAATAAATGTATGTGTCATCTATGTTTTTGTCTTCTCAAAAACAATTGTCTGAATCAGTAATAGCAGATCCCAAGATAGAGATCCAATGCAACATAGAGTTCAGCAGTAACCACTATACAACATAGCTTGACTTTGATGGTTTTGCAGAGAATTGTGATGTCATTCTGTGTATAGCCAAAATATCTGTTATGCTGAACTCCAAAATGTGGTTTAGGGGGAGACAGATAAAAAAATGGAAATAGAGTTCATCTTTGGAGACATTGGTATTTTAAATTCCAACAGAACAATCATGTATTTAAAAATAAGTTAAATTTATGCAGGTCTATTACAGTGACACACAAGAACTCATTTCTGCAATAATGTTGCCTTTAACACTTCATTTTGTCATCTGCATTATCCTTATCCCTTTATACAATTATTATTTTTGACCATACTACACCTGATTTAATAATAATCATTTGTATTCTGGCCTCTGTTGTCAGGAATAATAAAAAATTATAAAATTAGTTTTCAGAGCTTAAAATTTGCTTTTTTCTTTAGCAGATGCCTGTGCTGCTCACTATTTCTACCAAGCTAGGATGAAAACAGCTATTAAAGGAAGTAAAAGTCTCAAAGTAGAGCAACCCTTTTCTATAATTTGCACATTTCCTTAGGGCCTGGCAAAGTTTCATAAAAGATAACATGCCTCTGGAGACTAGTTAGATACATTTATATTTACAGAAATACAAGATTGGGAAAAAAGCTGAGTTCAGAAGTTCACGAGTGTCTTAATACGTGCCCCTCCATTCAAGTGATGTTTTAGATTATATTTATTTTGTAGATATATTTATGATCAGTGCTTCATGTCTTGAGCGATTCTGTTGATTCTTCTCTACCACTTGTATCATTAACCAATCCTTTAAGTCGAGATAGGTGATGCAAAGCTCTATGAAAGAAAAGGACTGTTCTGCTTTACAATGTAAGTAGACAAAAATATAAAGCTAACTGACAGACTAACAGTAGCATTCACACAATTTCCACAACGATAGCATTCACACTCTTTGCCAAGCTAGGAATTTATGATTTATTGAACAAGCTATAGTATCCTGGTCCACACAATTAGGGGCATATCATACATTACGCTCATCCTGAAACAAAACACTGTTACTTACTATATTATGTGTGAACCAGACTACCAAATTCCAAGGACTCAGTTCCTAACAGGCCAAGTCAATGCCCCTACATGCTCCTCATAATGCAGATTATGTACTTCTAAAAGCATCATTTAAATGTGGCTTTGGGGCATTTTTGTTCAGGCTTAAGGATGATTGCTCTTAGACACATCATGGAATAAAAAAACCCCATAATTACATTTTTCAAGTCTCTCTCCATGTGCATATTTTTAGAGTATGCTGCCGCAGATAGGATTCACTGTAAAATTCTTGCTGCCCTACGTGCTTTAAGTGAAAGGAACCAGTAAGGATGATGAAATGACAGGAGAGTAGTATATCTATAGGTTGCAACAAAAAGTGACCCAGAGATTACTTTTCATGAAGCCTCAAAGGATTTGCTTCAATTCTTGGTTCAGTAACATGCTTCCCTTCATGGCCAGTTGGATAACTAAAGGGAAGTTTTAAGTGGCTCAGTGGAGGGCTAAGAAATCCAACTTAAAATTTACAAGTGGAATAAATTCGCAATTTCTTCTCCTTCCAATCCAGATTTAAAAATAACATAATAAATAATTATACATTGGTTTGTCATGTAATTTAGGAAAGCCCAGTGATTATTTTAAAAAAAACCCACCATTTTAATAGGACCTGTTACAAACTTCAAGTAGTCCTCAACTTACAAACATTCATCTAGTGACTGATTAATGGTGCTGAAGTTACAGTGGCACTGAAAAAGCGATTTACAACTGGTCCTTGCAGTTAAGACCGTTGTAGGATTCCAACGGTCACATGATCAAAATTGGGGAGCTCAGCAATTGGCATTATTTACAACAGTTGCAGCATTCTGGCAGTATTTACAAAAGATTGCCATCTGTAACCTTGCCAGCCAGCTTCCGACAACCAAAGTCATTAGGGAAAGCCAGATTTGCTTAACGACCATATGATTCACTTTAACAACTTTAGGGATTCTCAAGATACAGCAAGACTAGTGTATGCACGAAAATGGAAGGGCATTTCGATTCCCACCATGGACAAAGGGCTACAGAAGTTGATGCAGCTGGCAGAGATGACTAAACGTGACTGTTTTGATTAAAGAAAAGGCTATAAGTACTTTTGTGGCTACATGGAGACCTCTTCTGGAGTTTGTGCTTCAGGTGGGGAAAAAAAAACGAAACTTTGGTTTTGGGTTTTACCGATTAGATGGATTTGTTGCTATAGAAATGGCTAGTTTGCATCGTTTTGGAAAAGTACAAAAGTTGAAGTTCAATGTTAATGCTTTATTCTACTAAAACCGAGAGACCGAAGTCAACACTGTTCTTTTCTTTTTCTCCATCCCACCCCCCTTACTTTTCTTTCCCCTTTTCCTCCCCGCTGGGTCCTATTCTTTGCTTTCATATTTTTGTACTTTATTCTAGAATCTGAAGGGAACCTCTTAACAACTATGGTAAAAAAAAAGTTGCATAATCAGGTGTGGCTCAGACTTGACAAGTTTCTGTTTAGCAGCAGAAATTCTGGTCCCAGTTCCAGTTGGTTAATCAAGGATTACCTGCAACTGTAAGACAAACTTTAACATCGAGCCTCTTCCCACAGGGTGCTTGTAAGAATACCGTATTGTCATGAGACTGCTGACATCTCTCTCGTTTTTATTGAACTTGTAAAACCTCTTATCATTTTTAATTTTTAAAAAATTAATTTATCTTGAGACTTGAGAACTTGATGGCACCATCCTGACGAAGGGGCCTATATGTCATGGTAGTCACAGATATTTATTTATTATTATTTATTTATTAATTCGACTTATATGCCGCCCCCTCTCCCAAAGGACTCGGGGCGGCTCACAGATTAAAAGAAAATACAACAATAAATTACCTAAAAAGCGTATTAAACAAACTAAGCCGAATTAACATTAAAACCCCCCAAAGATTAAAATCAAGAAAACCCAAGGAGTCAGCATAGCCCAGATTGTAAAAACAGCCAGGTTTTTAACTCGTGGCGGAAGGTACGGAGATCAGGAGCAAGCCGGAGCTCCAGTGGAAGGAGATTCCATAAAGTGGGGGCCGCCACAGAATATTGCCCTGTGGGTCACTGAGCTGGGTCTAGGACAGGGGTGTCAAACTCAATTTCATTGAGGGCCGCATCAGGGCTGTGGTTGATCTCGGGGGGGCTGGGGGTGGGGCATGGCTGGATGGGTGTAGCCAGCTTGATGCCACTTACTGACCGTGGCTGACTGGGTGGGTGTGGCCAAATGGCTGGCATGTTTCCTCTTCACACTGGGTAGACCAGACCGGAGTGACGCGGGCCAGACCCTTACATTTTCCAGGGTAGCCCTGCGAGCAGGATCCAACCACACTGTGAGCTTGAGTTTGACACCCCTGGTCTAGGATGATTCACAACAGCCGGGTGGGCGTGGATGGGTTTGCGCGTGCTTGGCTGCCAGCAGTTCAGAGAGATGAGGCACTGGTGGGGTGCCAAGCTGTCTCACGTCCAGTTAGCCAGTGTGACTTTTTCCACACCGACTCAGCCCCCCCCCCATTCGCATCCACTCAGCTACACCCAATTGGCCCCATCCATTGGGCTGCACCAAGCCATCCACACCCACCCAGTCACACCAGCCCAGCTGTGTTCATCCATCCACACCCACCTATCCACGTCAACCTGGACGCTGTAAGTCATCTGGCGGCGCCCAGGGGTAGGGCCTTCTCTGTGGGAGCACCCACCCTGTGGAATCAGCTCCCCTTGGGGCTCCGGTTAGCCCTGGACCTCCATTCCTTCCGCTGCGACTTGTTTTTTTTCAGCAAGCCGGCCTGGATTGAAGTGAAGTGGGGTGGGTTTTTTTAAATTGTATTTTATACTAAGTTCTATTGGTTTTTAGATTTTATTGGGCTTGGGGTTTAATTGTGTTTTAACTAAGTTAATTTTGTATTGTGTAATTTTTTATATTGTGAGCCGCCCTGAGTCCCTAGGGAGAGAGGGCGGCATACAAGTCCAATAAATTTGAATTTGAATCTCATTCCAGCACTGAGCTAGGGCATTCTCAGTGAAAATGCCAGCTTCAACGGGCAGCGTTCCAATGATTTCTCTTGTACGTGAAAAGAGTTGAAGAGGGAAGAAAATGAAATCATCCACGTGAGCTCACCTTAGGATAGGCTACTTGCATAGCCTAAACCTCCTAGGTTGTGGAAAGGGTGCTTCAAAGCATCAGCTAAAACCAAGGCATGCAGTGTAGCTGGACTGGGAATCTCAGCCTCTGAATGTCAGCACCTCTTACCTCTGAAGCGACCGGGCCACAGGGATCATATCACAATCGGTCAACTTGAAATCTTCATCTTCACTTGAAACCTTATTTTTAAAAAAAAAGAGGAGGAGGAAACTTTGCTCAATAACATTTATTTATTTAATTTATTTATTTTATGGGACTTATATGCCGCCCCATCTCCGAAGACTCGGGGCGGCTCACAGATTAAAACATATAAATACAATAAATAATTAAAAAGAAATTAAATCACTAAAGCCCAATAAAACCCAAATTAAAATTTAAAACTATCCCACGCCCCCTGGCAAGGTGATCACAGCCCGACTTGGTCAAATAGCCAGGTCTTCAAATCGCGGCGGAAGGTGCGGAGGTCAGGGGCCAGGCGGAGGTCCAGAGGCAGTTGATTCCATAAGTCGGGGGCCGCCACAGAGTAGGCGCGCCGCCGGGGGACCGCCAGCCGACATTGGCTTGCCGACGGGACCCCGAGGAGCCCCTGCCTGTGTGCCCGTACAGGGCGGTTGGTTCTCAATATCGGTAGGCTGGGGTAGAGGTTATTTTATTATAATTATTGTTGTTATTTCTCCTCAAGGGAAAATCCAAGGTCAAGTTTAAAAGGATATTTCACTTTCCAAGGTATTGACAAACAAGAATGATTTCATTGTACAGCTTACTCAAGTTTAAATATTTGGAGCTCCATATAATTCCATGAAAAAAAGAAAATCTACCGTATCTTTGGCACTGAACGTTATCAAAGATTCCTGATGTATGAGAAGACACAAGGAAGTCTAAGCAAATAAGTAACAGTAAAGGATAGTGCTTCTTTCAGTTATTTCCTAAACAAAACTTTCCATCCTGCAATATCCCTGTGTGGACATCTAATCTATATTTAGTCATCCGTTGCCCAACGTTTTAGCTATTAATATTTCCTGTAATCAACGATCGATTTTTTCACATCACTTTGCCTAGAAAACTTTGCCTGTAACTTTGCTTCAGCTCAGTAAACTCTGAGGGTTTTCTACCATGAACAGCTCGTTTCCAATCCTGCCACAACGTTTCTCTGACTTTGCCACTGTGAAACACAATGTTTCTGTGTTTGGGAACACTGTCCGCATGAGCCAACATCAGTGGTGAGCCAGAGGGCTCAATGGTCTCCTTTGCCATTGTGGGATAGGCTGAAGTCCTGCTTCTTTCAAGGATGATGACCTGTGCTGCAGGGCCTATGGAGGGAAACCCACCCCCAAAGGATGACCCTACTTCTGCCATGCTAGACACTTGATTATGATGCTCTTACAGGTAGTCCCTGACTTACGAGCTCAATAGAGCATGCCCATTATAGTTGTAAGTTGTGATGGGCATAAGGTGGGTCACCCACATGACCTACCCAAATTTATAACCTGTTCTGCAGTGGTCGTTAGGTCAATCAACCGTTTGCTGTGGGTCAGGTTTGCTGAAAACTGGAAATAAATGCAGGTTTGGGACAAAACTTATAATGCTGCAAACGGCTGTAAATGTGTCCTGGTTACTGAACGTCTGAAAGGCACATGACTGAAGAATTGGGGGACAGCTGTTGGGATTTCAGAACTGGGCTAAGTAAAGGTAGTCCTCGACTTACAACAGTTCATTTAGTGACCGTTCAAAGATACAACGGCACTGAAAATAGTGACTTATGACCGTTTTCCACACTTACAACCTTTGCAGCATTTCCATGATCGTGCGATCAAAATTCAGATGCTTGGCAGCTGGTTCATAGGTCGCCTGATCACCTTTTGTGACCTTTTGGCAATGAAAGTCAATGGAATTCACTTAACAACCAGGTTACTAATTTATCAACTGCAGTGATTCACTTAACAACTTTGGCAAGAAAGGGCATAAAATGGGGCAAAACTCACTTAACAAATGTCTCACTCAGCAATAGCAATGTTGGGCTCAATTGTGGTTGTAAGTTGAGGACTACTTGTACCATTGGGCAGGTCTGTTGTAACTTCAAACAGTTGCTAAGTGACCAGTTGTAAGATGAAGACGACCCGTATAGATTGTCCTCAACTTACAACAATTTGTTTAGTGACTGTTTGAAGTTACAATGACACTGAAAAAAGTGACTTATCACCGTTTGTCACACAGCCATGGCAGCATCCCCATGGTCACATGGTCAAAATTCAGATGCTTGACAACAACTAGCATGTATTTATGATGGTTGCAGTGTCCAGAGGTCACATGTTCACCTTTTGCGACCTACTGACAATCAGAGTCAATGGGGAATCCAGATTCACTTAACTTTCAGGTTACTAGCTTAAGAAATGCAGTGATCCACTTAACAACTGTAGCAAGTAAGGTTGTAAAATGGGACAAAACTCATTTAACAGTTGTCAGTAAAAAAGGGACAAAACTCAAACTTGCTTGCAGTTGAGAAACTTTGCTTAGGTCACTTATGGACTACCACTATTGGACTACCTTTGTAGGGTTTGGAATGTTCCTTCTGGCATAACACCCACTTCTGACTCCTACACCCCACAGACTCCTACAAGTTCCACTTCTCTAACTTCTTTCTGTATAATAGGCCTGTGGGGCTTTTATTGTTGTTGTTAAATGAAAGTGTTTGTAAATGTCTGTGAGCCAGGCATGACCTGCCTACTTAATTATAGGGAGAACTTTACAGAGAGGTGAGAAAAAAGTTGAAGTTCAGTTTTGATTATAGGGCAGAGACCACTCAAATTATATCTAATTGTTCAATGAAGCGGCCATAATTATCCGATTAACTAAATTGATCAAACAGGCATGTTATTTTTCTTTGTTTTGATTAGTCAATGCATCCCCTGCATTGCTTGTTATTCCTGAGGTAGATTACAATAATAAAAACAAAAGTCAATGAATACGTACAAAACGAACATTCAAATCCAGCATTCATAACATTAACAATTAAAAGTTTGGGAACAGAGATATGTTTAACAATCGAGTCAGAACTCGGAAAGCTAAGAAAGTGGGATGAGCATCTTTTCTCATCTCCGGAGGTTAGAACAGCATGGAATAAAAGAGTTGGAAGGGACCTTGGGGGGGGCTTCTAGTCCAACCCCCTGCCCAGTCTTCCCCCTATGCTTGTCAAACCTACCATAGTAGTTATCCATTTTCATTATCTGGTTCTTCCGAACTGTGAGGAGGAACCTGTATCTATCCCGAAGGCAAGCCAGTTTGCCAAGATTTGCCCTAACTCTGATGGAATATAACTCATAAGTGCAGCCACTTAAGATAAGGCGACTTTGGTATCTCCTGGAGCTTTCAGGAGGATGACGGACGAGTTATTATTGCCTGTCCCCTGTTTTTATGCCCAAGGGCTGCTGGCACATTCCCTTTCTGGGTTTGAAATAGGAGGTGACCACTGTTAGTGCTGTCTGGCCTAATCATGGTCCTTAAGGTTGAAAGAAGCTTGAGACAGATTGCCTATTTGGGGAATAGGTGGTGGCTGGAAGCTCACCAACTACAGGGCCATGCCGTCTACATGCTCCTTGCTTCTCCCACCTGCCACTTGTCAACCAGCATACCTCCCCTCGTTGGCTCTTCCATGAGGAGGAAAAGGATGGTGAAAACAGATAAGGAATCTACTGGCACATCATCACCTGAGGCTCTGCACCTCGTGTTCTCCAGTGCAACCTTTCTTCCAGCTGGTTTCAGATGTTTCCACCATCCAAAAAGGGCCCTTCTGTGGATCCTTATTTTGACTTCCCTCTCGGGTCCTATATATTTTTCTCCCTACACTTTGCCTACCAGATCTTGTATTAGCACACTTCCTTTCTCTTTATTTGATCTTGTTTCATCATCTGCCTTTTTTCTTTTTCCCTTTCTGTCACTCTTTTATACGTGTGGGGTGGGTGGGAATGCAATATAATGCTGTTATTGTCTCAAAATGGACCTTAAAGGAGATGCTTCTGTTTTCTAAAAGGCAGAGCTGTAGGCTTACATCAGGTGATAGAATGAAAAATAAAACTTCCAAACTATAATGTGACTATTACACTCCGATTCCAATAATTTACCAGTAGGACTCACAGAAACTGAAAACACTCACTGGAAAAGATATGCAAAAAATTCAGAGAAGCTAAAAGATTTTTTCTCCACAGAACTGTACAGTGTAAAGATAGAAGCACATATGGGTGTTTCCTTCATGGGTCCTTGGACACATCCATCCATCCACCGATCTGCCATCTTTGGGAGAAAATGTCAAAGTCTCAAGAATAAATCTAGGAACTCAGACCTGTAGTCAGGAGCTAATAGTGCAGAGCCAGATGCAGATAAGCGTACAATAATGAAACACCATGGAGAATCTCATTTTTCACAGAGCTGCTTACTTTTGGGGACTCTTCATTTGGTCTGTCAGATTTGTTTTTGTGAAAGCTGTGCTGAACGGCTTGAAGGTTAAACAGCATGAGTTTCAAAGCTTCTACAGGACCATGATGATTTCCACCCGAAAAAGTACTCTCCTGGAATCAAAGAAAGAAAGACTCTGCCTATCAAGAAAACTGAGAAAGTTATCTTTCCCAAATGAGACTTTTGGACTGTGGAGTAAACTTGAATTTTCCCCTTATGTTTACTTCCTATTACCTATAAAGAATATTCTGCAATCTCTGTAGGAAATCTCTTCTTTAGCCTTTGCTCTATCCTAAGACAGAAATATTGTATTCAATCAGATATTTGAAACCTAGAAGTTAAGAAGTCTAACCAAAACATTCCCTTTAAGCTCTGGGCATTTGGACAATACTGAAGCAGAAGTATGGTACCATGATTCCCTCCAGAATATGAGTTTTTCTGGAATTAAAGCTAGATCAAGGTAGTTGAGGGAAACAGCACAAATGATTGTAAATGATATGTCATATGTAAACAATCAAATCTAAATTTAAATTTCCTTTACATTTATATTTTGCCTTTAATTTATTTTGCTTATTATTTACTTTCTTTCTGCACTTTACTTGCTGGCATTCCTGGCTTTATTGTTGCCTTACTGAAACGGAGACCATTCACCCACATACCTAAACTAGTATTGACAATTGTTCAAAATCTTTGGAAATCCCTGCTTTAACTGATGCAGGCTTAACGTTAATGTTCATCCCTTCATGTTTTATTTACCTGTTCACCATTCTGCAAACAGTCTTCTAAAAAGTTATTGACCATGCTGGCCTTGGGGTTTGGTGGAGAATTCTCCTCCACACAGGATATAGGTACTGGAGGTTTTCTGTAGATAGAAATTAGGAACCTGAAGTAAGAAACACTTTTTAAAAAGTTTCTGCATTATGTTTACACACTATAATTGAAAAACAAATCTTTACAATCCAAGAATAGCCCAATAAATACATTCATAAATTCCAAGCATTCTGTTTTTCCCTTCAATTTTTAGCAGCTTATCCTTTTTTCCTTTATGGGTTTGTTATTGGCTTTGAGAGCTCTAACTACCTTCATTAAACCCTTGCCTGCAAGACAGCCTTTTTGGTAGCTTTGATCTCAACTAAGATACTTGGACAACTAGGGGCTTTCTTCGGTATCAAGGGTTCCATGCAAATTCCATCAAAACAAGGTGATGCTGACATTGCCGGCTGCAGTGCCCAGGGGTAGGGCCTTCTCTGTGGGAGCACCCACCCTGTGGAATCAGCTCCCCTTGGGCCTTCGTTTGGCCCCTGATCTCCGCTCTAGACCCATGAAGACCTGAATCTTTCAACAGGCGGTCTGACTGAACCAATTTGGGGGGGGGTTGTTTTAGAGTAATTTTAATGAATTTTAATCATTTTATTGTTATTAGGCTTGTAATGTTTAATTGATTTTTAAGTAAATTATTGTATTGACACCCTGAGTCCTTATGGAGAGAGGGTGGCATACAAGTCTAATAAATTATTATTATTATGCTACAATTGAATCCTTTTTGTGATCAAGGTCAGTGCCAGATTCCATTGGGCCCAAGAGACTGAGCTTCCCAATTTCTTTCTGACGTAGCCATCTAACAAAACGAACCTGGCACCAGCTAAATGCCTCCAGGTTATTAATACCAGAGAATGTAACAATGAGGGCCAGAGGACTGAAGGGTTATTCGTCCCCAACAGAGCAAGAAAACTGGAAAGATACCCATCATCAGCTAGTGGGTCAGGGAATGCATTGCTTTCATATAAAGCAAGATACAGCTGTCTTAGGGCATCACAACTTCCTCCCTCAGGGGAGCGGCTACATTAACAGTTCTACTACTAAATAGTAGATTTGAGCCAAATCTTCCAAGTTCATTAGAAAATAGGCAAATTTGACTTCTTGCATACAGTATCCATTTCCTGTCAGTTCCATCCTTTAATACTAAGAATGGTATTAGACTTATTATGACGTGACATTCTGGTCACTAGTGATGGACCAGATGGTCCCACCCTATCAGAAGGACTCAGAGTCAGATATAGTTCTAGTAACTAAAGATTTAATTATTAGTTGCTTCCGTTTGCTATTGTAATTTCTTGTGGGTTTTTTTTTGGGGGGTGCTTCTTGCTGGACAGTTTTATTTGAAACAATTGAATAAAGAAACTGAACTACACTTAGCTAAGATTGATGCATGCATATTTTTTTTGTGGGACAGCAAGGAATCATTAAGCCTTGCCTTCTAAGCTTGAAAGAGTAAAGTTAACTTTTTCTTTCTTTCTTTCTTTCTTTCTTTCTTTCTTTCTCTTCCTTTCTTTCTTTTTCCTTTCTTTCTCTCTCTCCCTCTCTCTCACTCACACACCAAAGCATCTTCCTAGAAAATTGAGCTATTATTCACCAAGCAACTAATACACTAGGCCAGAATGGCTAGAAAATAATAAAACTGCACAAGCAGATTCTCAGCTGCCATTTTCCCAACTCCCCAGTCCTTCTAAAGAATCTATTCCCAGCTTTACTATCCTCTATAAAAAAAAAATCATACTTTGAAAATGCAACTCAATTCTTAGCAGAATTTCCTAAGAGAGGGAACAAAATAAGCCAATGTCAAAATGAATGAGCAAAGAATTACTGACGTGGATTTTGTCCCCGTTTTGTTGCCAGGCGAATGGCTGCATGGCACTTGTCACCTTGTTGACTAAACAGGAGTGCCTATTCATTGTGTGGGTTTTAGGAAGAAACAGGAAGGTTTTGGAGTGGACTTCAGGGAAATGAGGATCTCACAGAAAGGGTCTCCAGAGCCATAAAAAGATTTTCCTCTCCCGCCTTTTATTAAGTACAAGAAGTTTATTAAGTAAGCAAGTTGCTAAGGTGGGCTGGTGAATAAACCATGCATTCCTTACGTTGTGGGAAAAATAAGAGCAGGAAGGTGTATTGCCACCTTATTTGAAAAAATAATAAAGGTGGGAAAGAAAGAAAAGAGAAAGAAAGAAAGGAAAGAAAGGAAAGAAAGGAAAGAAAAAGAAGAAAGAAAGAAAGAAAGAAAGAAAGAAAGAAAGAAAGAAAGAATGAATCTGGCCATGGTTGGCTGATTACAGGTGGTTCTCGACTTATTATTTGTCTAGTGTGTTTGCAGTTACGATGGGGCTGAAAAAAGTGAGTTATAATCGGTCCTCACACTTCCAACCATTGCAGCATGCACAGCCATATAATCACAATTTGGGCACTTGAAAACAGGCATATATTTACAATGGTTGCAGCATCCCAGAATCACGTGATCACTGCTTGTGATCTTCCCAGCCCGCTTCCAGTAAGCAAAGCCAATGGGAGACTCGAGCCGTTTTCGTTTAACCACCACACAATTCACTTAACCATGCGATTGGCATAACGACTGCAGCAAAAAGGTCATAAAATCAGTCACCGTCACACGATGACTCACTTAACAACTGCACCATTTAGTGATGGAAGTTTGAGGGCTACCTGTATGCTCCAAACCTGCCAAGAAAATATCTTAGTTTACTAAGTTCCTTCCAGGATCCTGACTGTGCTCTTCCTTATTTCTTGTTTCTTCAAGAAATCTTCATTTATATGAGAAATATTGGTGCTTTCAATTGCTCTCTCATAGCCCAGGTTGCTTCAAAACATTTACTGGGCTTACCTGAACTGCACTAAAAAGGGACTGACAGAATCTGCAGCCATACAGAACATAAAGCACTGGTCAAAAGGGCCCAGCATAGATTATACTACCTGAGACTTCTCAGGAAACAACTGAATGAAAAACTGCTGGTGACCTTCTACCGCTGCACCACAGAGAGTATCTTAACTTACTGCACCTCTGCATGGTTTGCCAATTGCTCAGTGGCAGATAGGACAGCACTCCAAAGGGTTAACGTCATTGCCCAGAGGATCACTGGTTGTCTTCTCCCCTCTTTGGAAGAGCTTTATAGCTCCTGCTGCCTTAAGAAAGTTCAAAACATTCTCAAAGATCCATCTCATCCTGGGAACCCTTTTTTGGAACTATTACCATCTGGCAGACAGTACAGAATAAAAAAAAACAAGGACAAATAGGCTGAAAAACAGCTTCTATCCCTGGGCAGTAGTTCTTTTGAATTCTACTGTATAGTGCAGTGTTGGTGCAGTGACAGGGGCTTCAGTTCAATGTGTGGAGTGTGAAGGATGTGTGTTTGTGTTTATTTTCATGGTCATGATGTGCACTGAAGATGGTGTTTGATTTTGCTGTACGAGGTGCAATGGCAATAAAGTAAACTAAAGAAGGTGCCACTTGCATTGCTCCGTCAACTAGGTAGTTATGCCTCTTATGATGTTGGAAACATTTGCACACTGGAATCAGAGAACAAGCAACAGTGAGATGGAACCCAACTGTTTATTATTTTCATGGGAGGCCACAAGGGAAGTGGGAAGAACTTCCCTGGAGTAAAGCAATAGCAAACAATTTTTGTAATGTTGAAAGAGAAAACTATACGGACATGTCTATGAAGCCACCAGGAGTTGAACCTGACTCAAAAGAGAATTTACTACACCTTTTCATTTTCACTACATCCATATTCTAGTATCTTATCTGATACCTTTGTATCTCCAAACTGAGTGGTGTAATATATTATGTATGTGTATATGTGTATATTTCTGCTGCTAAGCAAGACAGGGAAGTTTTCTCCATTTTGTAACCTTTCTTGCCACAATTGTTAAGTGAATCAGTACAGCTGTTTAGTTAGTAAATTGGTTATTAAGTGAACTTGGCTTCCCCAATGACTCTGCTTCTCAGAAGGTTGCAAAAGGGGATCACATGACCCTGGGATACCTCAGCCATCATAAATAGGAGAGAGTTGCCAAGTCTCTGAATTTTGATCATGTGACCATGGCGATGCTGCAAAGCTTGAAAGTATGAAAACTGGTCATGTAACTTTTTCCAGTGCCATTGTAACTTCAAATAGTCATTAAACAAATGGTTATAAGTCAAGGACTATCTGTATTCAATGTCAATGGCTAACAAAGCCTGTGGGGAAGTAACTCGGCATTTCTCAACTCTTTTTTGTTGGTATTGTCTTCTGACCTTGAATGTTGACAGCTATCTCCCTCTGCATTAAATGTGGAGAGTAGAGTATGTTCCTAAAGTAAACAAATCACATTTTTCAGAGAAAAGACATAGCAGTCTTCCTTAAACACAGCCCTGCCCCACATGGTTGACACAGTTCCTGGCCATTACTCAAGTCACCCTTGACCTTCCAAAAGCATTGTATGCTCCTGTAACAGAGAATCCTCTGGAGAATGTAGTAAGCACAAAAGGAATAACCAGTTTTTGAGCACATAAGCAGGCTTGGTTTGTGGCATAGAGAAAAGGGCCAAAAACCTTCAAGGAAAATGATCTGTCCCTTGGGGGATACTGAGCCAGTGTGAAGCGGGTGGGTAACAGGGACTGGTAGGTTATAATAGCAGCAAAGAGTTTTGCGGATGCCACTTGCAATTTGCTAGCTTCTCTACTAAGGAGAAGTGAATCTGGAACTCTGCTTTCCTTTCTTAATACAATGATCTGGAGACAGCTGATGAAGCTAAATGGCTGAGGAATCAGTAGAGATAGTGAGCATACAGTTAAAACTACACGTGCACTTATGAAAGAGATGACTTTCAAAGGGGAGCGGACAAACTCATGAAGAATCTGGCTTCACCATTACGACAACAGGGTCTAGCAGGGGTCTTCTTCTTAGGTTTCTTATACAAGTGCCATCATTTTATCACATTCAGGTAGGTTGAAGAAACTGATATTCCTCAGGCTATTGCTGAAGAGTCCCACTCTGTGTATCCATAAAAAACTTAATGGGGTTCTCGTATACTCACAAACCAATTGGAACATTATCCCACGCTCTTTCTGCTTCTAGAACATCCACTGTACATGGACTACCATCATTTTTCAGGAGACTGGTTGATTGCTCAGCTGAAGGTTCCAGCACCTTCCTTGCTTTCTGAATTAGTTTCTCTGTGTCATCTACAATAATCATGTCACAATTAAAGAGTCACATATCATGCAAAAGATACTTATTGCATATTCTTTCAAATAAATACGAGTGTCTAAAGCAGGGTTAAGAGCCCTTGGAACAGTGGTTAGAATGCAGCATCGCAAGCAAACTCTGCCCGCAGCCTGGAGTTTGATCCTGATGGGGCTCAAGGTTGACTTTGTGTTCCATACTTATGGGGTCAGTAAAATGAGGACCCAGATTGTTGAGGGCAATATGCTGACAGAGAGTGCTGTAAAGCACTGTGGGGCAGTATATAAGTCTAAATACTATTGCTATTCACAGCCTTGGCAATTTTAAGACCAGTGGATTTCAACTACCAGAAATCCCTAACCAGGACCAACCCATGAAGAATTCTGAGAATTGAAATAAACAATTGCACTTTATTCATTAAATGCTGGTAAATAAAGCATAGTCTTCACAGTACTTAAACCGAATAGCTACTGTAACACATTCCCAAAAGTTGACAAAAGTCTGACATCGAAATAAATGCTATTATGTATTACCTATAAGCGGATCCTTGTGCTCTCTTAAGCCCTGCAGTAGAAAACAGGCACTTGGAGAATCTTTGGGGCAATTTGATTGAGTATCACATTCATGCTTTAGGCTCAACATATCATTATGTCTTTTAATATTTTGAAACTCCATCAACTCCTGATTATCTTGCAAAGACAGATGTGAAGCCTGTGTAGAATTTTCATTACTTGAATCCAGTAAGAGATTGTGGTTCTTCAGCCAGATGGGATATTTGGATTCAGGAATACTACTGATGTCTGAAATGCTCAACTCAGTTTTATGGCTTGTTAGCCATCTTGGATAATTCTTATGAAACATGGTCTCTCGGTTGGCAAGCTGGTCATTCCCAGGCAGCACAGAATGATGTTTTGGAAATTTATAACATGTACCCTTTTTTCTGCTAGCTTCATGGTGTGAAGAGGGAAGCAAGGAATTTTTCAAAGAATCTTCTTTTTCTTTATTGTGGAAGGATGAAGTCCAGTGATGAGAACAAGAGGCAGATGCTGTCCAGGACCTCCTGTTCACATTGCTTCTCTGAGCTAATGACCTAGAAATCCTGAAAGAGAGGGAACCATCTGCAGGTAATGCTAAAAGATCATCTGTAGTCAGACTGACTATATCTGGCTCATAAACAATTCTTCTTCCCAGACGTCTATGCTGCTTGACATTTTCTAAAACAAGAAGAGATATAATTTGACTTAATCTACAGGTTCCAAGAAAGAAAATATTTCAAAAGTTACTTGTAATCATTCTTGTCAGCCAGCCAACAGAACATTTTATACCATCTTTTCCTTCTAATGTTGAGGCTTATTTCTAGAGATTAAAAGACACTTTTTCCATCAAGAAATGAGCTATTGTTTCAAACCATGGGTGCTATCAAATGATGGTCCCAGTACCACATTCTTTAAAGTCTGAAATTTTGAAGATTTTAATTATCTCAATCTAAAATTTCATAAGACAATGCGGAAATCTTGGGAGATTTGCTGATATTGCAATGTTTGGGACAGCTGTTAAAACTGGTTTCCGGACCTACAGGGATCATTTTAGGAGATAATGGTGATTCACCAGCCATTGGCGGTTGGTAACTGAAGCCCTATATTTTCTTGATAGATATGTTTTCTTTGGTCAAATACTTTTACCTGTCCTACCTGAATACAAATACATTATTTTGACTATTTAATCACATAAGTAACATAACATAAATATGCAAAGACAAATTAGTGTCCAGCATTTCAAGTTGTATTGCTGGCTGGGTGACTTTGAGGCAATGACTAATTCTTAGCCCAACCCCCCTCACAGGGTTGTTTCTTGGGGGAAAAAGAAGCTGAAGCATAATGTACATTGCTTTCAATTCTACAAAATACAGGGAATATATGAATGTAATGATAATAATAAACAATAATAATATGAATTATCACATCAACTACATGGTTTAGCTTTTACTTATTTTCATAAAACGTACCACCAGCTCATATTAAAAAACACTTTGCATTACAAGATAGGGAATCCAAATAACATTAGATACTTCTAGAAAATCAAGGCAAAGAAGAGGAAGAGGAGGAAGAAGAGAAGAAAGAAGTTGAAGTCATCAACTACATGGGCTTAGCTTTCACTTATATTCTCCATGAAATGTACCACCAATCCATATTTAAAAAGACCACAAATATACGTAACACAGGGAATACAAATAACACCAAACTTGTATAAGGAACACAGGAAATTGTGTGAGTTGGTTATAGATGGGTACCATAAACATTTAATAAATACATTTAACAAATAAATGAATAAATAAGAAATATATATTAGCTTGACATTTGGATGTTATTTTCAGAGTGACCTCTAATAAAGATTCCTACACACACACATTACTGAAAAGGAAACATACACACATACCACTCTTGGCCTCAAAATCGTCCTTTGAGGACTTGAAATTTTCAGGAGCCCTCCGAAGAATTTCAATTTTTCCAGGTCTGACATCTGGCGATGAAAGATTGAGATCGAAATCTTTAATATAGGCCTCTAAAGCTTGAGATGCAGAACTATACAATTTGTCCTTGTATTGGACTGAACTGTGACTCAAGGAGTCATGGTCACTTTTAAAGTTACCACTTGATAGAAGAGATGACACAGTTGTTTCTGGAGAACAGATATTACTTTTTTTAACCAAGCAGGACATTACTTTTCATTCACGGGCCATCTGCAACTTTTGCTGAAGCTTTCAAGAACTGTCAATATGCAAGAAAATACAGATTTTGAGAGTCATCCTAAGACACAATAATACATTTTCAAATCTGCTTGGATTTTCACATTTAATAACCCCCACCCCCAAAAAAGAAGAGGTATAGTTTAAATTATTTCATTTATAATTTATATTGACTGTAGTAGTTTTATAGTGCGGTAGGTATATTATACAGTTAATGACAGAAAACCAAAACAATGTTTTTGCTAAATTGGACAGCAAATTAAATCACAATCCTGAAAGAGAAACTACACTATAGTTTGATACAACTATTTTGTCCCAGGGTTCTCACTAGCTTATGAAAACTATGGTATTACAGATTAAAAAAAAAACAAGAAAGATTCTATGCCGATTTTATATTCAACATTTTACAGGAAGAGGAATTTATAGTGAATGAAGCAGAGGAAGAACAATTTGGAGCAACTCACTGCTGGCTGTTCTAGACTTTAGACTACAGAAAGTTTGCTAGTTTAGCATTTTGTGTTTATCCAGGCTTGAATTCAACCAGGGTTGGAAAAATGTAATATATAGCTTACTGTATTGTGTGAACCCAGTCAGTTGTGATTTACTTCATAAAAGAGCTATAATTAGCACCTCAACCCAGTAATCTCTTATTATTATAGTTCATCGCACAGTCAGCCAGATATTTAGACTAGCTTTGACATTTTTATCCACCTGAGTCTGGGAAGGACTTGAGATTGGCAGATGTTGTTGTTTGATGGTGTTAAAGATATTATTGCAGGATGTAAGGTATTCCAAGTAAAGCTGCCTTTTGCAATCCCAAAATATTTGGGGTACCACTTGAACTATCTCTGCATTCCCAAAATCCCCACCCGCCAATTGCAAAAGACAACTTTACTTGGAAAAACTTAAAAGTCATCTATTTTTATTGGTACCATTTTGTTTGTTTTTTCTTTTTGGGCATAAATTATTCAATAATTTAAATTATTATTTCAATTAACTGCATTGATAATAACCTAAATTTTTATTATTTAAAATAATTTTAATTAATAATTGAAAAGAGTATGGTTGGTTGCATAGTCAGACAAATGTTTAGGCTGGATTTGGTATTTTTATCCACAGATCAAGTCTTTCCCAGGGAACTTGGATAGGCAGATGTTGTTTGATGGTGTTAAAGATACCGTCTTTATTTATTTTTATAAATTGTATTACTTACATATTAAAATATTGCACACATTGCAACTGTCCTGGCATTGTCTCTGCCATACACACTAAGGTATAAAACAGATAACATATATACTCATCATGCACTGCTAATTGTATACAATTATTCTAACTAGTATATTTACAGCATACAATATCGTACATTGCTAATTTTATACATTTATTTAAATCCATTGTACTCAATTATATTTGCATAAATAACATCAACTTTCCATTTTACAAATCCTAGTTATTTTCTGTTCCGGCTCCTTCCTCTCTGTTCTGAACTTTGGTAAAATTTATTCCATATATCATGATATTCTGTCTCTCCTTTATTCTTTAGTTCTAACGTCAGTCAAGACATCAGTCTAACAACAAAATAGATACTGTCTTTAATGCCAATGGTGTTCCAGTGGTGCTCCAGTTGTTTTGGGATTGCATCCAAGGCACTTATAAAAATAAAAATATGGTCCTTTGCATACGCAGCCACATGTTCAGACTGAAGTTGGCATTTCTGTCCACCTATCACAAGGGTCTTCAAACTTGGCACGTTTAAGACTTGTGGACTTCAACTCCCACAATTCCTGAGCTATCATGACTGGAGGAAGAATTCTGGGAATTGAAGTCCACACGTCTTAAAGCTGTCAAGTTTGAAGACCCCTGACCTATCAAGTCCTTCCCAGATGTTGATGTTTGCTGGTGTTAGAGATGTAGTGGCAGGATGGCAGCTGTTGCAAGCAAAGCTGCTTTTTGCAATTGTAAGTGAATCTCACAACCGTCTAATATTATGCATGTCTCTACATCCATTCAATTCAGCTGCTGAATCAAATCCTGAATAAGAACCCTTGAGATAACAGACTTACCAACCGTTGGTAGTTAATTATATGTTTCTGCCGTGCCCCTAAGATTGACTTCATGCCTAAACCATCAATTTAATTCAATTTACCAGAAAAGAAGTTACATCTCAGAACATATATAGGCATTCCTCAACTTACGACCACAATTCAGCTCAGTTTGTGTTGCTAAGTGAGAAATTTGTGAAACGCCCCATTTTATGACTTTTCTTACCCCCGTTGTTAAGCGAATCACTGCAGTTGTTAAGCAAATCTGGTTTCCCCATTGACTTTGCTTGTCAGGAGGCCGCAAAAGGGGATCGTGCAACCTCGGGGCACGGCGGCCGTCATAAATGTGAGTCAGTTGCCAAGCATCCGAATGTAAATCGCGTGACCCTGGGGATGCCGCCGCGGCCGTGTGAAAAATGGTCCTAAGTCACTTTTTTTTCAGTGCCGCTCTAATTTGGTCACTAAACGCTGTAAGTCGAGGACTACTTGTACAGAGTTTAGAATAGAACAGAATTAGGAATAAGAATAGAATAGAAATAGAATGAGCTGGAAGGGACCTTGGAGGTCTTCTAGTCCAGCCCCCTGCTAAAGCAGAACAGCCTCACAGGCTTTATTGCTTTTAGAACTGAGAGGGAATTTCGGCAGTTTCAGAGGCTGCCCTAATTCTCTCCGGGCTCCTCCGGCCGTGTAAACGAAGAAATCCAACCGCTCTCCCCCTCGACCTCACCTGCATCCCCGGCGGGATTTCCTCGCCCTCCCGCCCGCCAGTTTGAAAACGTCTCAGCCCTCGGATCCTAGTCCAATGGCGCCGGCCGGACTCCAACACGCATGCTCCGTCCCTGTCGCGCGTCTATTGGCTCACGCGAGGCGCAAGCGGAGAGCCCGGAACCACAACTCCCAGCAGGCGTCGGGGCCGAAAGGCATCACAATGCCGGCCAGCCACACCGCCCTCTCCTGCTGGGATTTCGCAGTTACAGCTGGCAGGCCGGGAAGGCGGAGGCAGCGAGGGATGCTCGGAGGTGAGGGCGAGTACCATGGGCATGGTAGTTATTGTGTCCGGGGATGGGACTTTTAAGGCCTTCGATCCCTTTCGTCCAAGGCAAGCGGGGATCTCGAGAAGGCGGGAGGATCACAGCTGCCCGGCACATCTGGAAGGCAGCAGCGTCAGGAAACTCACACAAGACAGTTTGCACTTCTTTCAAAGAAATAACATTGCCAGCATGGTTTGATGGCAGTTTGTCCTGGAAAAAACTATTTGATGGCAGTTTGTCCTGGAAAACTGCTTTCCCTGATCTATCTCAGGTATCCTTAGAGTCTTAGGGCTTCCTGGTGGTCTCCCATCCATTCTGACCCTCCTCAAGTATTTTTATGCCCTGCTTTAAAAAGACCAGCATGGGTTTAAGAAAATCCGTGCAGCCTGGACCAGAGGATCGAAAGAACTTTCTGGGAGAAGTCAATAGCAAACCACTTCATGCTGCCAATCAAAAAAAAACCCCATATAATGTAGGACTCAGGAGGGAACTATTACTCTGTTCTAACTAGTTTTTCAAAGGGATTGTTACAGCTTGATTCACAAAACTATTCACGGATTACAAAGCCAACAGAGATTTGAAGTAGTCTGTATTACAAGGTATTTCCTGAAAGTAGGACAACAATCGTGTGGAAATGTGATAGAATATTAGGAAGTAGTTTTTGGATGAGTTCACAATAGCCTTCAAACTGGCATACTTTGGCTTATGTTGAGACTACAACTCCCAGAATTCCCCAGCTTGCTGGCTGGGGAATTCTGGGAGCTGAAGTTCCCCAGACTTAAGGTTGCCATGGTTGGGTACTCCTGCTTTAGAAGGCATCAAGTTGAAGTGTGTGTGTGTGTGTGTTTCTGTGTGTGCTATTGCACACTTTTACTTAAAAACTTTGAATAGAAGTCCTTTGAAGGAACACAGGAGAGAAAAATGTCTTATTTTTCTCTCCTGCTGCTGGGATATCCCATGCCATTGATACACACATTGCTTTCATATCTTTCCAGTTAGATGGATTATAGGAAAAATGCTGAAGAGGTCTCCGCAAAAGTCTTCTTTTATCTCCATGATGAAGAAGGATGGAAAGTGGTAAAATCTACGGTAAGAAAAGTATCTATGTTTGTCTTATCTGAACTAGTTGCCCCTTGCAAATAAATAAATAAATAAATAAATGAATAAATAAATAAGTTAGTAAGTAAGTAACCTATAAAGCCCTACATACCGTGTTTCCCCGAAAATAAGACACTGTCTTATATTTTTTTTGGCTCCCCAAAACACACTAGGTCTTATTTTCGGGGTAGGTCTTATATATTTATGGTGCCAAATAGTGGGTGTGAGTGTGTAGGGGGGGGTGAAGACTGAAAAGTCTTCCTGGAACTGGAGATTTACACTAGGTCTTATTTTCGGGGTAGGTCTTATATTAGGGCAGGTTTAGAAAATAGTGCTAGGTCTTACTTTCGGGGTAGGTCTTATTTTCGGGGAAACACGGTAGCTTAGGACCGGGGTATTTGCTGCCAGTAACGGCTTCCCAACATCCCGTGCGCTCCCATAGGCAGGGCCTCCTTGGGATGCAGTCGGCCAGACAATGTCGGCTGGCGACCCCCAGGGGTAGGGCCTTCTCTGTGGGAGCACCCACCCTGTGGAATCAGTTGCCCCTGGGGCTTCGGATGGCTCCTGACCTTCGATCCTTCCGTCGTGGCCTGAAAACATGGCTTGTCCAACTTGCCGACCTGGACTGACGGAGGGGATGGGGTTTTAGTGAATTGTTTTTTATTAATTTTAATTGATTATTGGGTTTCGTATTTAATTCTTTTTTAATATTGTATTGTATTTTTATGATTGTACGCCGCCCCGAGTCCTTCGGGAGATGGGGCGGCATAGAAATCCAATAAATAATAATAGTAATAATAATAATAATGATGATGATGATGATGATGATGATGATGATGATGTAAGTTTAGGCAGGATGTCTAAAGGTGCTTTTCCAAAAGGCAACTGGACTTTGTTTTCCCATGAAGACATTTTGCTTCTTATCCAAGAAGCTTCTTTGGTTCTCATCCAAGAAATTTCTTCAGCGTCTTCAGTTCTCCAGAACTGAAGAAGCTTCTAGGATGAGAAGTGAAATGTTTTCAAGTCCAGATGCTTTCTGAAAAAGCACCTTTGGGATAACCATGACCTGGATGTCTGAGAATCCCTATAGTCACTCCTAGGCAGGAGATAGTTAATTATAAGAAAATACAGAAAGCTTTGTTCAATGAGTTACTTGGGCCAAATGGGCAATTAAAATGAGAGGCGCCCCAAGTTGTAATTCATAGTTTCTGAAATGCCACTGATTCCTTTCATTCAGCATATGTATTTATTTAGGAACAGGTTTGCTTGCAGAGTACATAGTTTTGCTAGTAGAAATAAAACAATACTTGATGCAGCTAAAATTATATGGATATCGCAGAAAGACAGATGGTTAATTCCTGTTCCCTTTCTTCTCTATTTGAGAAACATATGAATGTCCTGGCCAAACCTTCAACAGAATTTCCAGGAATCCTGTAAGTATCACTTTTGTTTCCAGTGCATTTTATCCACCCAGAGCTGTGAAAAGTAGCATCAACAAGCAGGATACTTTCAAAGAGGTTTCTCCATTCTAAGAACAGCTAAAGAAGGCTACATTCACAAATAGACACAGTGTAAGACAGGGGTCTTCAAACTTGACAGCTTTAAGACTTGTGGACTTTAACTCCCAGAATTCCTCCTCCAGTCATGTTAGCTCAGGAATTCTGGGAGTTGAAGTCCACAAGTCTTAAACGTGCCAAGTTTGAAGACCCTGAGTGTAAGAGGATACTACGGTACTTGTATGAATCAAAGGGAGGGGCCATGGTTTGATATCTTCTTCTGCTGAGGAGTCAACTATCTCATGAAACTAAGTACAGGTAGTCCTTGAGTTATGACCACAGTTGAGGCCCAAATTTCTGTTGCTAAGCAAGACAGTTCTTAATATCTACGGAGATTCTCAGTCATCCAGCCATCACCTGAAAAAGCACCTTTGGGACAACCATGACCTGGATGACTGAGAATCTCCATAGACTCTTAGCTATGTACTTTGGGGTGAACATCCTTTGAACAGTGTGGGAGAATGAAGGGATTTCCAGAAAAATTGCAGGCTACAGGAACCATTTGCACTTGGATTTGAGATGCAGACAACACAGTCTCATCCCCAACAACCTTGCACCTGTCTTCCAACAGTGAAGGGACACAGGACACAAAACATCCTTCAGCCAAGAAGGCTCCACACCCATTTGCATGACTCAGGTGACCCTGAGGACACAACCCCCCCCCACGTGGCCTCAATGACTCTCTAAAATAATGCAAATGACCAGTGTCTGCAAGGAATATTCCCCACCATCTAGTCAGAGCTGAAGAAGCTTCTTGCATGAGAAGTGAAATGTCTTCAAAGAAAAAAAATAAGGAAGTCCAATTGCCTCCTGAAAAAGCACTTTTGGGACAGTTATGAATGTTGTAAGACCCACTCTGGGTCGGTCACCCAGGGCCAGAAGTTTAATCTTCCAAGCAGAGGTGGTATTCAGCAGGTTCTGATCAGTTCTGGAGAACCGGTAGTGAAAATTTTGAGTAGTTCGGAGAACCGGCAAATCCCACCTCTGACTGGCCCCATCCCCATCTCTTCTCTGCCTCCCATTGAGTCCCAGCTGATCGGCTGGGTCTTCTTTGGTTGCCCTGCACAGGAGAATGGAGCTGGGAAGAAGGTTAGTGGGGTGAGGAGGGAATGGGGATTTTGCAGTAATCTTCCCCCAGGAGTGGTATGAGAATGGAGATTTTGCAGTAACCTTCCCCTGCCATGCCCACCAAGCCACACCCACATAACTGGTAGTAAAAATTTTTTGAATCCCACCACTAATTCTGAGCTTTTGGACTCATTCTGAAGCCCATTTGCAGGGATCTTCTCTTCCACCAGGTGTGCTTTGGCTATTCCATGCGTCATATTTATATGGTGCCTTCCTATTGGTTGATTAGTGTTATATCCTTCGGTATAAGTGTCCTTCGGTATAAGTGTGATATAAGCTTCTGACCATGTCTTGGGTATTCTCTTCTTTAACATAACTTCATTCATAACTTCTAATAGTTGGAGGTTCAACACCTCCTGAAAAGTCTTGTAAAATTCCACTGGCAGACCATCTGGACCTGGTGCTTTCCCTATATTTTGTTTCTTTAGAGCTTCTGTTAATTCCATCATTGTTACATTCCCTTCTAGCATTATTTCAATGTCTTTGGGTATCTGTGGTAATTTTGCCTTTTGTAAATATTGTTTAATTTTTTTTCTTCTTGAATGTTTTCTTGACAATACAGTTTTCCATAGTAATCTTGTATAATTCTTTTCTTTTCTTCACTTCCATAACAAACATATCTATTGCCTTTCTTGTTGCATCTGTTAAGTGAATCACTACAATTGTTGGTATCCCAGTTGTTAAGTGAATCTGGTTTTCCCCGATGACGTGGCTAGTCAGCAAGTTGCAAAAAAGGGGATCACATGACCCCTGGACATTGCAACCATAAATGATAAATGTGATCCAGTTGCCAAGTGTCTCTGAATTTTGATCCCGTGACTGGTGCAATGGGTGTAAGTGTGGCTCCTAAGCCACATTTTTCAGTGTCGTTGTAACTTTGAGCAGTCACTGAATGAATAGTTGTACACAGGGGTGGGATTCTACCAGTTCGCACCTATTCGCTAGAACTGGTTGTTCTAAGCAGTTCGGAGAACCGGTTGTTAGAAGAAATTACTGGCCTAATCCTGTAAGGAAGGCAGGAAGGAAACATTCTGGTGTTGCTTACAGAAACTGCCTCTCCGTTAACCTTTATTACATTCTTGGCAGGACTAGACTTCCTGTCTCAGGAACGTCTCTGGAGTTTTTTTCCCTTCCTTTGCTGGTACTTTGCTTGTGTGATCATTCAAAGTTACAATGGCACTGAAAAAGTGACTTATGACCATTTTTCACACTTACGACTGTTGCAGCCTCCCCACAGTCATGAGAGGCCAGGTGAGGAGATGCATGCCTCGATGTGAGTGATATTGAGTTGGCCACATCCAGCCAATAACATGACCACCAAGCCATGTCCACCCAGTCACATGACCACCAAGCCACGCCCACCACCTAAGCCATGCCCACCACCTAAGCCACACCCACAGAACTAGTTGTTGAAAAATTTGAATCCCACCCCTGGTTGTACATCGAGGATTACGTACCAGTATGTGGCATAATATGAGTGTAAACGGATCTGATCTCTCTCTCTTTGATAGTTGCAGCATCCCGGGGTGCGATGCGATCCCCTTTTGTGACCTCCTAACAAGCAAAAAAGTCAATAGGGCAGCGTTTCACTTAACAGCTGTGGCAAGTAAGGCCGTAAAATGAGGCAAAACTCACTTAAGAACTGCCTTGCTTAGAAATTTGGGACTCCATTGTGGTTTTAAGTTGAGGACTACCTGTAAAGGCTAATATTTTGGAGCTGATCTATTTAGCTTCCTTCTTTTTTTTTTTGATGTTCAGGAAAGAAAAGATTGGTTGTGGGAAGAAGAAGAAGAAAAAAAATAACAAAGCTGTTTTCCATCATTTATATTGTTTAGACTTAGAAAAAAGTTCTTTCATTCCACCCTCAAAACTTTATTTTTCCTTGTGTTTTTTCTTCTTCGTAACAAATACAGAACTCAGGTCCTTGAGTTCCAAATGCAGTATAAAACAGGAGTCCCCAAACCCCAGGGCTGTGGCCCGCTTGGAACCAGGACAGAGGTGGTATTCAGCAGGTTCTGAGCAGTTCTGGAGAACCGGTAGTGGAAATTTTGAGTAGTTCGGAGAACCGGTCAATACCGCCTCTGACTGGCCCCACCCCCATCTATTCTCTGCCTCCCAAGTCCCAGCTGATTGGCTGGGTCTTCTTTGGTTGCCCTGCACAGGAGAATGGAGCAGGTTAGTGGGGTGGGGAGGGAATGGAGATTATGAAGTATCCTTCCCCCAGGAGTGGGGAGGGAATGGGGATTTTACAGTATCCTTCACCTGCCATGCCCACCAAGCCATACCCACAGAACCGGTAGTAAAAAATTTTGAATCCCACCACTGAACCAGGACCGCCCCACCAATCCACAAAGCCAAAAAAAGTTTGGGATCGCTCATTTAAAGCATCTGGCTGACTGTGCCATCAACCACAAAATAATTCACTTATTTATTGAGTGCATATGCCTCCCAACACTTTAGCAGCTCTCTCTCTTTAACAGAAGGGGCTGTTGTATCCCACCAGCTGCCAGTAGAGCTGGCGGCAGAATCGGAGGATGAGGAGGTCGCGGGGGTGTGTGGGGGAACTTGGGCCAGCTCTGGAGTCTGGCGAAGGATCTGATGAATGCTCTGCATCAGACGCAGAGAAAGAGCCAGGGCTGCCCGACATTTCCCAGCCACTGGAGAGACAGCTGCCTTTGGAGGCTGAGATAAGTGGGGAGGAAGAACAGCTGGGGCCTGTCCCAGATGCGCATATGCGCAGAGCTGTTAGGAGTGGAGAACAACTGCGGACAAGGAGTCACTTCAGGAAGCAAAGCACACCGTGAATGCTGATTGGCCCCTCCCTGGCTGGGGAATAAACAGAAGGAAAGGGGAGTGGTTGTTGTAGGAGGCAACAGTTTGGATTTCTAAAGATTTGGCTCATTGTGTTTCGTTCCTCAGAGACTGCTTGCCAGAACTTAATTTTCAGCTTTACCGCTGGGAGTTCAGTGCCTGGCAATTATCTCAAGGAACTGATAAGGTCTGTTACTTCATTTAACTCTTGGAAGGACTATTGCCTGGACTTTTCAGTGTGTGAATGCCATTAATTCACAGGAGATAAATAAAGGGTTTTTTTCGGGGCAAGGATTCTGTTTCTTGTTCCTGCTAAGGTTGAGTCAGAACAGGGGCATACAAAATCCCCCCAAACACTCGCTTCCCCATGGCAATTTATCTCTGGAGAATTTAGAAAGTCCTTTCCTCAGAGATGTATTGGCGATCCTCCTCGGTTCAATTAACCCTGAAATATTTGTTTCCAGATACCGGGCGGAAGTGTCACTGGAAATACCGCCTGTCGAATTATTCCCTTTTGTTTACCAGCCTGAGTATCGCAGCAAGTGGGACAAATCATTGCAGTCATATCAAATTGTAGAAGGAATTGACCAGGTGATTCTGTGAGATAAGGAAGAGCGGCTGAATGCTGCAATTTAGCATTTAGCAAATTATGCCTTTTTTCATAGGAATGCTGTTTCCAGGGGAACTGAAACAAAGACAGCAATTAGCTGACTTTGGGGTGTTATTTTGAGGATATAGATTAAAGGTGGGGAACTATTGTTTGTATGACTTGTAGACTTCAACTCCCAGAATTCCTGAGTCAGCTATGCTTATTTGCAGGAAACCCTGCTGCCGATAACAACTTCCTGACGACCCGTGCGCTCCCACCGGCTGGGCCTTCTCGGGGTGCCGTCGGCCAGTCAATGCCGGCTGGTGGCACCCAGGGGTAGGGCCTTTTCTGTGGGGGCACCCACCCTTTGGAACAAGCTTCCCCTGGAGCTCTGGATGGCCCCTGACCTCCGATCCTTCTGCCGCAACCTAAAAACTTGGCTGTTCCAACAAGCCTATCTGGACTGATGGAAAAGGGGGGATGGTCTTTAGTGGTTGTCTATATACTTTAATTCGATCTATGAAATTGGCAACTTAATTAACTTTAATATTTATATTTATACTGTTTATTTTTTAGTATTGTAAGCTGCCCTGAGTCCTTCAGGAGATAGGGCAGCATATAAATCTCATAAATAAATAAATAAATAAATAAATAAATAAATAAATAAATAAATAATTAATTCTGGGAGTTGAAGTCCACGAGTCATAAATGGGCCAGAATTCCCCATCTCTGTTATAGATAGCAAACCTTCTAGTACTCAATGGTTGGTCTCTATTAACCTTTTGAGGTAGTCCAGCGAAGAGGGTATAACTATGAGTACTACCGTAGCTTATTGTAACTGTACAGTAATGGAATTTTGTAAATATGAATTTTTTTGCTCCCTCTTTTCCTTTTATTGTCTTTTATTGTCTGGAAACCTAGAGAAAGGTCCACTCTGGACTAAAATAGCTTTTGCATGATGCTTATCTAGTCCAGGGATGTCAAACTCAAGGCCTGGGGGCCAGACCTGATCCGCGGGGTGCTTAAATCTGGCCAGCGGGGCTGTCCTGAAGACAGTGAAGGACTGGCTTGCAGTGCCTCTGTCAGCGAAAATGGAGCCCATGGCCCTCCCGAGCTCTGTTTTTGCTAGCAGAGGGTTGCAGGAGGCCATCACAGCCGAAAATGGAGCTCAGGAGCCCATTTTCTCTGGCAGAGCATTCAAGCCCACCACAGGTGTCCCCAATATGAGTGACATAGAGCTGGCCGCATCCACCAGAGCCACACCCACCATGCCCCCCTGAGGTTAAACACAACCCTGATGCGGCTCAATGATACTGAGTTTGACATCCCTGATCTAGTCTGTAGTCCTCTACCTGTTTCACTGCCATGTACCACCATTACAGCAGGGCTGGGGAGCAATGGCCCTTTTATGACTTATGGCCTTCAGCTCCCAGAATTCCTGAGGCAGCCATGCTGGTTCAGGATTTCTGGGAATTGAAGTCCACAGTTGAAGTCTGTGCAAGAAAAATGTGCACTTTAGGATAAAATGGAAAACCAAAGCTGCATTTAAACATTACTCAAAACTACGATGGATTTGGTTTTGTGAACTTGCTTTTTTGGGTTCATCTATTTATCAAACATAGTTTAAAAAATTGTGGCTAGGCGTGAAGTATGGCCTTTGTCTATTTTCTTTCACCTTGTGATTGAAGTACATAATTGGCTGTTTCCTTAAAATCATCCATACACTATCATGTTGCATGAAAAAAAACAAGTTCAAAGAAAAAACAAGAAAGTCCAGTTGCCTCTTGAAAAAGCACCTTTAGGAAACCATACCTGGATGACCAAGTATCTCCATAGACATTTAGCTGTATGCTTTGGGATGAACATCCTCGAATGGTGCGGGAGAATGAACGGATTTCCAGAAAAATTGCAGACTACAAGAACCATTTGCACTTCAGTTTAAGATGGAGAAGGGACACAGGGCAGAAAACATCCTGCAGAAAACACAGCTCCATAACACAGTCCTTTCAACACTTCCAAGAAGGCTCCACACCCATTTGCACTACTCAGGTGTGAACATAGCCAATGAGTTTGATCTAAAGATAGAATTGTTTCTAAAAATATAAGAAAGGTTCTTGCAACCAACCATGGAAACCTTTTCTAAAAGAACCAACCATATCTAAAAACATGGTTTTGGCGCTCAGCTATTCTACCTTAGGGCCCTCTAATGTTTGGAATCATTTAAGCAACATTTTTCTTCCACATAGCAGGTTTGTTGAACGGGTGATTAGTGGTAAGCAGGATGTAGAAATATAAAGTCCTCTATAAATTAATAGGTCATATTCTTTATAGATACATGAGGAATATTTGCTCTGTGTCAATTATATGTATTAATTTATTCAGTGAAGAATTGCAATGAATAGGGTTTAAGTCACTCACAAGTAGTTTATACATAAAAACATGACTTTACAAACATAGTTTATAAATAAGGTCCACTGATGGGCAATATAAAATATTTCAGGCTAAAAATTGCATAATTTGATTTACACTTTTTTTTCTAAGTTAACAGCCTACCTGTTTTAATTCACTAGACTGCATTTTCATTTGTGGACTTTTTAAAAATTAAATCACAGGACACCTTCATTTATCGCAGTATTACCCACAGTTATGGCTTTGGAATGGTTTCGCCAAGAGATTTTGTCTATATGCTGCACTTAAAAACCTATGATGGAAATTTAATGACAACAAACTGTAAGTCATTGTTTACTGGGGGAGGATAAAAATTATGGTGTTTAAGTGATAAATGTGTGCAGACACAAATATTCAGGAAAGGAAGATCAATGCAATTAGTTAAACAACTGTAGGAAAAGAACAGGCAGAACTGGGGTCAGAGTTAAATGAGTTATCAGTCTAGAATTGTTACGTTCCCACAAATGGTCGAAGTCAATCCCCTCTTGAATTCTGTTGACCCTTATCTACCCCGAATTTAGCATTGAATGGTAGTTGACTAGATTCTTACATTATCAACCTTGCTGTCAACAAAACCAAGCATTTAATAGTGAGTGCCATACCATGTGCATTAATCAAACAGGTGGCAAGAAAGTAGGGGCAGACAGGCACCACACAGGTTATGTAGACAGTAAATACAGTGTCAGACATATAGATCTCAAGTGCCTATATACAAATGCACAAAGTCTGGGGAACAAACAGGGTGAACTCGAACTACAAATACAGGAAGGTAGATATAGTTGGAATAACAGAAACTTGGTGGGATGAAACCCATGATTGGAACATACTGGTAGAAGGATACAAACTATTAAAAAAAACACCCCATAAAAGAGGAGGTGGAGTTGCACTGTATGTAAAGGACCACTATATTGCTACAGAAATGCATGAAACCAAAGATGAAAACCTCCTAGAATGCATATGGGTCAATATAAAAGAAAAAAAGAATGACATGGCCATAGGTGTATATTATAGGCCATCCAATTAAGCAGAAAAAATAGATGTCCTTTTTGCCAACCAACTAACAAACATATGCAGGGAACACAACAATAGTAATGGGAGACTTCGATTATCCTGATATCAATTGGAAAACTAATTCTGCACCAAGTGAGAAATCAAATAAGTTCCTAACCAACCTAGCTGTCAACTTTGTTGTCCAAAAGGTAGAGGGTGAAACTAGAGGGACAGCCATACTGGACTTAATTCTTACAAACAGAAGAAGCAATAGAGGGAGTTGAAACTGCAGGAACCTTGGGTGAGAGTGACCATGTCATACTAGAATTCAACATAACACAAACACAAGCAACAGAACATAATGACACCAGAGTCTTGGATTTTAAAAGAGCTAATTATAAACTCAGAGAGAACTTGGGAAAGATTCCATGGATGAAAATCCTAGAGGGGAAACAACTCAAGAATCTTGGGAAACTCTGAAAAGTATGGTCATAGAAGCCCAGACCAACACAATACCACTGAGAAAGAAAAACAAGAAATCCAAGATGAAACCAGCGTGGCTGCACAAAGATCTCTCTGGCAAATTGAAAGAAAAAAAGGACAAGTACAAAAAATGGAAAGAAGGACATACAGCTAAGGCAGAATATCAGCAGATAGCCAGAATCTGCAAAGACAAAGTCAGGATAGCAAAGGCTCAGAATAAACGAAGACTTGCAACAAAAGTCAAAGATAATAAAAAAAGTTTCTTCCAACATATAAATAACAAGAAAAAAAATCAAGGAAACAGTTGGTCCACTAAAGAGAGAAGACAGCAAGGAAGTAACAGGCAACAGAGAAAAAGCAGAACTGCTTAACTCATTCTTTGCATCGGTCTTCATGCAAAAAGAAACTATAGCTCAACCCACCAAAAACATAACTCTAAAAGACGGACCAGAAATAAAAGTTAAAATAAGCAACAAAAATAGTAAGAAAACACCTGTCTGATCTTGATGAAAACAAATCACCAGGGCCTGATAGATTACATCCCAGAGTTTTAAAGGAGCTGGCAGAGGTCATCTCAGAACCACTGCACCATATCTTTCAAAAATCCTGGAGCACCGAGAACTACCAGAGGACTGGAAAAGAGCTGATGTGGTTCCCATCTTCAAAAAAGGAAAAAAAACAGACCCAGGAAAGTATAGACCAATCAGCCTAACATCAATACCCGGGAAGATACTGGAAAAGATAATTAAAAAAAAAAACAGATCTGCCAACATCTAGAAACAAGTAAAGTAATAACTAGCAGTCAGCACAGGTTTGTTAAGAACAGATCATGCCAAACCAATCTTATTTCATTCTTCAACACAGTGACTAAATTAGTAGACCAGCAAAATACTGTGGACATAATATATTTAGATTTCAGCAAGGCATTCGACAAAGTAGACCACAAACTACTTCTTAGCAAGCTGGAAAAAGGTGGAATAGATAGCACCACCACTAGATGGACTTGCAACTGGCTGACAAACCGTACTTAACGAGAAGTCCTTAATGGGTCTAAGTCTACATGGAGGGAAGTAAGCAGTGGGGTGCCCTAAGGTTCTGTCTTAGGCCCAGTACTCTTCAATATCTTCATTAAAGACTTAGATGCGGGAATAGAAGGGGAACTTACCAAATTTGCAGATGATGATACTAAACTGGCAGGAATAGCTAACACCCAAGAAGATAGGCTCAAGATCCAGATGGATCTTGACAGACTAGAACACTGGGCTGTATCTAACAAAATGAAATTCAATGTAGAGAAAAGTAAAGTCCTACATTTAGGCAAGAAAAACCAAAAGTACACATATAGCTGTGAGAGGGATCTTGGAGTCTTAGTGGACAACCAGCTAAATATGAGCCAGCAGCGTGCGGCCAGCAGCCCAAAATGCTAATGCAATCCTAAGTTGTATTAACAGAGGGATACAATCAAGATCAAGGGAAGTACTAATACCACTCTATAAAGCCTTACACCTAGAGTACTGCATCCAGTTCTGTTCACCACATTACAAAAAAGATGTTGAGACTCTAGAAAAGTACAGAGAAGAGCAACCAGGATGATTAGGGGACTGGAGACTAAAACATATGAAGAACGGTTACAGGAACTGGGCTTGGCTAGTCTAGTAAAGAGAAGGACCAGAGGAGACATGATAGCAGTCTTCCAATATTTGAGGGGCTGCCACAGAGAGGAAGGGGTCAAGCTATTTTCTAAAGCACCCGAAGGCCAGACAAGGAATAATGGATGGAAACTGAACAAGGAGAGAGTCAACCTAGAAATAAGGAGAAACTTTCCGACAATGAGAACAATCAATCAATGGAACAGCTTGCCCTCAGAAGTTGTGGGAGCGCCATCACTTGAGACTTTCAAGAAGAGATTGGACTGCCATCTGTCAGAAATGGTGTAGGGTGTCCCGCTTGGGCAGGGGGTTGGACTAGATGACCTACAAGATCCCTTCCAACTTTGATTATCTGTTATCTGTATAAACTTGTGCAATAATTTTTTTTGACTTAACAGTTTGGTCCAGATTCTTTGCACCTGATAACAACTACTAATTTCTTTGTCCCAGTAAAACAATGTCCCTTCAGACTCATATCTCTATGCCTTGCCAGTGGACTGCCGTTGATAAATAATCATTTGAGTGGCAAGCCCCCTAATTTTGCTGCTTTTTATTACTTTGGTGAGATGATGGTGCTTTAAGTGATATACTGGGTACCCTAAGTCTTATGGAACAGCTCCATTTTCCCAGTCTTTCAAGAGTCTAAAGCAGTGTTTTTCAACCTTAGCAACTTACTGTAAAGATATATAGACTTCAATTCCCAGAATTCTGGGAGTTAAAGCCCACACATCTTGAAGTTGTGTTAAGGTTGAGAAACACTATTCTGAATGGTGAAATTGTTTAAGAAGTCAATTTCAGCTTTTAATCTGTTTCATTTATTCAGAAAGTAGTTTTTGAGGACTCATGGGGTATAAGATACCATCTATAACACACCAGTCCAACCTTGGCAACTTTAAGATTTGTGGACTTCTAGTGGAAGTAAGACTTGTGAACTTCTACAGCCAAGTCTTAAAGTTGCCAAGATTGGACACCCCTGATCTATTCCAGATCATGTCTTCATCCTATCTTTTATGTCAGAGTTTATCACAGAGACTGTCAGGAGGGGTCTACAACAGGGGTGGGATTCTACCAGTTCACTAGAACCAGTTGTTAACATTCTAAGCAGCTTGGAGAACCGGTTGTTAGAAGAAATTACTGGCCTAATCCTGTAAGGAAGGCAGGAAGGAAACATTCTGGTGCTGCTTATAGAAACTGCCTCTCCATTAACCCTTATTACATTCTTGGCAGGACTAGACTTCCTGTTTCTGGAACTTCTCTGGAGTTTTTTTCCCCTCCTTTGCTGGTACTTTGCTTGTGTGGAGTGACCATTCAAAGTTACAATGGCAATGAAAAAAGTGACTTATGACCATTTTTCACACTTACGACTATTGCAACATCCCCACAGTCATGAGAGGCCAGGCGAGGAGATGCGTGCCTCGATGTGAGTGATATTGAGTTGGCCACACCCAGCCAGTCACATGACCACAAGGCCATGTCCACCCAGTCACATGACCACCAAGCCACGCCCACCACTTAAGCCACACCCACAGAACCGGTTGTTAAAAATTTGAATCCCACCCCGGTCTACAATAACTCGTTGCGACCAACTCTCCAATGGCCAATTTGCCTCAGGATAAGAGTTACACTGATATTGAAGAAATACTCTTAATAGAATCATTAAAGAAAGCCAAAGGAAGGACAAAATAAAATGTGAATGACAAAAATTAAAACAATTTTTAATTATTTTGAATAATTAAATTGTTCTACAGTGAGTTATTCGGTGGCGAGTTGGCCATGGTGAGTTGACTGCGGTTAAGTTGGCTGCAGTGAGTTGTCCCATTCTGGACAGGTGTGTTGTGCAGGCTGACAATACTCATTTTCTTAACAAGCTTGCTTAGAAGGTCCTACACTTCTTGATAGTGTCAAACTGCCAAAAAAAAAAAGCTACCTGAACTCCATTGTTGGGTACATAAACACCTTTTCCTTTTACTTCAATGAACAGCATGGTCTGTGGTTTAAATGAAATGAATGATGTGTCAGAGTCGGCTGGCTGTCAGGACTTCGACATGCACCCCCATTCAAATCATATGTTTCTAGCCGCATCTCTCAGAGTAAAAAAGATTGATTTATTAGCAGTCGACATGTCAGCGTTTCCCAGTTGCAGCCAACTCTGACACATCATTCATTTCACCCTTGGCTCTGGTTTTTCCCCCACCCTCTGGATGTATATTCTCCAATGAGACACATCCATAGCCAAGAATCATCAGTCATGCTCTCCAGTAATAATTTTGCCTGCCAGAAGCTTCGGTTGCCAAAGCGATTATCTGAAGCATTTAAGGAATGCACTGCTTTCCCCACCTCCCTTTCTGCTGGCAACTAAAAAGACCAAAGAAGTATTTTTTTAGTTGACACTGATATCATATTTGGACGGCTTTCAGATTCAGACAGCTTGGCTGTTTAAACAGATTTCAACATTTGCTTTGTTCTTTCTTATAGCCATCAGTGTGGTTTATCCTAATTTACCTCCAACTCCAGCTTATATTCGGGGCACCACTTTCTCTTCTGGCTATGCCTGTCTTCCACTACCAGGGTAAGGATTTTGAGCTACTTCACTGCAGAAACTTTTATCCCTGGGGAAACATTTAACCTGCAAGCTGGAAGCACTCTAAATGAATCGGACTCTACTCATTTGCCAGAAGTGCCAAAGGATGGCTTGATATTATTACCTGAATCATAATCTTTTAATGACCCCGTAATCCATTGCGGGGTGGAGTTTTGGGCAACTGAATGGAGCAGAGTGTTTACTGGCTGGATGCCTTTCCTGTCACCAATGCAGAGTTTTGTTCAGCAGATATATTCTCATTGTGCCCAGAGAGAGAAATATCTGCCTCTACCTAGAATTGAACCCACACCCTCCTGATTGTGAGGCAAGAATTCCACCTCTAGGCCATCGCACCACTCATATTATTACCTGAATGTGTATATGTAATTCTTCCCATGCTCATCTTTAAAGAGTTTGTTGGAGAAAACAGATCCAGAGTTTATTCAAGTGCTGCAAGCCAAGCTTAAACTGTCATCAGGGTTAGGGTTAGGGTCCAACTATTGATCGCCTCCTGGGGGAAGAGAGGCAGGAAAAGGTCATAGGGATCCCTGCACTTAGCAGAAGTTGAAATCCACTGATCCACACTGGATTCAGAGAAGGTGGGGAGGGAGGTTCCTCAGAAGCTCCTACTGATAAAACCCCATTCTTCTCTTTTCAGGAAACCAGAGCACACCAAACTCATGATGGTCGTCCAGGTGGATTTGGGAGGCTTTCTAATGCCTTCGGTGGTCGATTCCGTTATGCCCATGAGCCTCATAAACTTTGTGACCGATTGCAAGAGTGGACTAAAGACGTTGAGACAATCAGAGACATAAAATCCCCTGCCAGAGGGTGCAAGGAAGCTCTGTCTTCAATACACAACAGGCCCACGTTTGGTCTAATGTCAAGAAGAGATAGGCAAGGTTTTTCAGGGTTGAGAACTTCACTCAACATTTGGGGGGAGGGATGCAAAACCCCCATCTTTCCCAGCCCCTTCCTTCCATGTTTGGAGGAAAGAATATTGTCAGTTTGTAAACATCTGTAGAGATTCTTGCTCATCCAGGTCATGGTTGTGCCAAAGATGCTTTTTCAGGAGGCAACTGGACTCTCTTGGCTTTTCCCTGAAGATGTTTCGTTTCTCATCCAAGAAGCTTCTTCAGCTCTGGATGGATGGTGGTGGGGAATGGAAGGATATATATTCCTTGCAGACAGCTGATCATTTGCATCCTTTTAGTGCAAGGGTCTTCAAACTTGGCAAGTTTGAGACTTGTGGACTTCAACTCCCAGAATTCCTGAGCTAACACGACTGGAGGAGGAATTCTGGGAGTTGAAGTCCACAAGTCTTAAAGCTGTCAAGTTTGAAGACCCCGGTTTTAGAGGGTCATTGAAGCACTTGGAGGTTTATCAGTGTCCTCAGGGTGGCCTCAGTAGTGCTAATGGTTCCTGTAGTCTGCAATTTTTTCCTCTGGAAATCCATTCATACTCCCACACCATTCGAAGGGTGTTCATCCCAATTGTATAACTAAAAATCTGTAGAGATTCTCAGTCATCCAGGACATGGTTGTCCCAAAGGTACTTTTTCAGGATGAGAAGCAAAATGTCTTCAAAGAATAAGCAACCAAGAAAGTCCAGTTGCCTCCTGAAAAAGCACATTTGGGATTGTCAGTTAGTGATGTTTCCAATCTCAAGATGGCAGGGAGTCATTCAGCTGGTTTTTAGCTGTTATAGTCACAAGTAGCTTTAGAGGCCAACAAAAGAGGGGTAACCCAGATAACAGATAACCAAAGTTGGAAGGGACCTTATAGGTCCTCTAGTCCAACCACCCGCCCAAGTGGGAGACCCTACACCATTTCTGACAAATGGCAGTCCAATCTCTTCTTGAAAGCTTCAAGTGATGGCGCTCCCACAACTTCCAAAGGCAAACTGTTCCATTCACTGTCAGAAAGCTTCTCCTTATTTCCAGGTTAAATCTCTCCTTGTTCAGTTTCCATCCATTTTTCCTTGTCTGGCCTTTGGGTGCCTTGGAAAATAGCTTGACCCTTCCTCTCTGTGGCAGCCCCTCAAATATTGGAAGACTGCTATCATGTCTCCCCTGGTCCTTCTCTTCACTAGACTAGCCAAGCCCAGTTCCTGTAACTGTTCTTCATATGTTTTAGTCTCCAGTCTCCAGTGTGTCATGAAATTTCCTCAGGTTACCAATTCCTGATATAAAGGGCTACAGGCACCATAATTAGTCCTTGATTTATGACCATAATTGAACTTGAACTTAGGGTGGTAAGCCATGCCAGTTGTTAAGTAGTAACTGTGAGAGGGATCTTGGAGTCCTAATAGACAACCATTTAAATACAAGCCAGCAGTGTGCAGCAGCTGTCAAAAAAGCCAACCCAGTTCTGGGCTGCATTAACAGAGGGACAGAATCAAGATCATGTGAAGCGTTAATACCACTTTATAATGCCTTGGTAAGGCCACACTTGGAATGCTGCATCCAGTTTTGGTTGCCACGATGTTAAAAAAAAAGATGTTGAGACTCTAGAAAGAGTGCAGAGAAGAGCAACAAAGATGATTAGGGGATGCAAGGCTAAAACATATGAAGAACGGTTTCAGGAACTGGGCATGTCTAGTTTAATGAAAAGAAGGACTAGGGGAGACATGATAGCAGTGTTTTAATATCTCAGGGGCTGCCACAAAGAAGAGGGAGTCAAGCTATTCTCCAAAGCACTTGAGGGTAGGACAAGAAGCAATGGGTGGAAAATGATCAAGGAGGGAAGCAACCTAGAACTAAGGAGAAATTTCCTGACAGTTAGAACAATTAATCAGTGGAACAACCTGCCTCCAGAAGTTGTAAATGTTCCAACACTAGAAGTTTTTAAGAAGAGATTGGATAACCATTTGTCTGAAATGGTATCATATTTCCTGCCTAGGCAGGGGGTTGGACTAGAAGACCTCCAAGGTCCCTTCCAACTCTGTTATTCTGCTCTGCTCTGCTCTGCTCTGCTCTGCTCTGCTCTGCTCTGCTCTGCTCTGCTCTGCTCTATTCTATTCTATTCTATTCTATTCTATTCTATTCTATTCTATTCTATTCTGGTCACCAGGTGACAGTGACTGATTTTACAACCTTTCTTGCCACGGTGTGTGAACCTGGCGGTCATTTACTTCTGGTTTCTGGCCAAAAAAAATGCCCCAGAATAAACAATGGACTTGCTTAATGATCAGTGTTCGCTTTACAGCTGCTGCATTCACATAATGACCGTTGCAGAGGTTGTAAAATTGAACATGGCCCTGTGATGACCTGCTTAACAACCATCACAACTTACAACTGAAATTGTGAGCTTAATCACGGTCATAAGTTGAGGATTACCTATGACGACATCCAAATTCAGGGCCAACAGCATTCACGTAAGACACACTCTGGCCACTGTGGCTTTTCAGGTAGCCAAAAATCTCAGATAGGAATAGATACAACTAAAATTTCAACTTGTTTCAAGGTTCCTTAAAGAGCATAAAATTGAAGATGAGTATCTGATAAGCTTTACACTACATTAGAGCAGAAAAGAAACAGATTTGCTGCTCTTCCAGGTGCCCAGGACAAAAAAGTCAAAACCAAATACCTTCCTTGAATTCAAATTCCCACTTAGGTGAGAAACATGGACACCTTTTCTGTGTCCAAGGTTATATTTTAACCAGTGGTGGGATTCAGTATTTTTTTACTACTGGTTCGGTGGGCGTGGCAAGGGGAAGGTTACTGCAAAATCCCCATTCCCTCCCCACCCCACTAACCTGCTTTCCAGCTCCTTTCTCCTGTGCAGGGCAACAAAAGAAGACCCAGCTGATCAGCTGGGACTCGGGAGGCAGAGAATAAATGGGGCAGGGCCAGTCAGAGGTGGGATTTGCCGGTTCTCTGAACTACTCAAAATGTCCACTATCAGTTCTTCAGAACTGGTCAGAACCTGCTGAATACCACCTCTGATTTTAACCTGGCGAGGTTAAGGCTTGCAGTGGAAAAGGTCTCTCCCCCCCTTTCTCTTATTCATCATTAGATTTTTGTTTTTAATTACATTTATATGCCGCCCTTCTCCAAAGACTCAGGGCGGCCTACAATTTTTGGAGCACAACCCAATGCGCTCAGCAATAGCCTTCATTCCATTGTATATGCCTGCTTATTACTAAGCGTCATTTTTACAAGGTCAGCTAATTGCCCCCAACAATCTTGGGTCCTCAATTTACCTACCTCAGGAGGATGGAAGGCTGAGTCAACCTTGAGCCTGGTGGGACCAGCCTACAGTATTGTAGACAGCTGGATCTTAAGAGCAGGCATTTAACAGCCTGAGCCACCAAAGCTCTTTTAAATTTTAATTTGCTTATGTCCACCATTCATATTTCTAGCCACGTGTTCTTTCCTGGCTGCTGTTTCTGAAATGCAGCTGGAAGCAGATTTACTGATCAACCAAACCATGGAGAATAATAGATATATAATAATAATAATAATTTTCTGAAGACTGATCTAACTGCCACTTCTATGGTTCCCCCCACCCCAAATATTTAAACTGACTTCTTCTGTCTCACATTTGCTTTTTAAAATGAAAGTGGCACAACCATTTTGAGAGCGGGAACCAAGACCAAAGAAAGGCTCTCTACCTCTGGAGGATTACCTGTATTCTCAGGCCTATGGCTTCACTCTGCTTGTGGCGCAGTGGTTAGAATGCAGTACTGCCATGGTGGCGCAGTGGTTAGAGTGCAGTACTGCAGGCTACTTCTGCTGACTGCCACCTGCCTGCAATTTGGCAGTTTGAATCTCACCAGGCTCAAGGTGGACTCAGCCTTCCATCCTTCAGAAGTCGGTAAAATGAGGACCCAGATTGTTGGGAGCAAAATGCTGACTTTGTGAACCACTTAGAGAGGGCTGTAAAGTGGTATATAACTCTAAGTGCTATTGCTATTGTTCTTCCATTGGCAAGAATATGTAAGCCTATGCAGTGTTTCCCAACCAGGACAACTTTAAGGTGTCTGGACTTCAGTTCCCAGGATTCTCAATCCAGTATGGTCATCACTAAGAATGCTAGCAATTTAGAAGTCTACACAAATCAAAGCAGACCAGGATGGTGCCCTAGCCTCTAGCATCTATGACTAAGGAAATGGAGAGAAATTACTGTGACTGCTTTGTATTTCAACATCTTTTCCCTTGCCTCTACCCATTCTTCAAATTTTAAGGGACGTTTATTTTATGGTAAACCATTTTCATGCTCAGGAATGTAAGTGTCAAAATTGTATGGGAGGTCTGTTTTATTTGCCAATATGTACACATATGAACTTTGCTTTCCCACCCTGATATGTTTACAATATATTTGGAGCGACAGTTGTCAAATTTCCAAGCCCTAGACACCTTTGCTTGAAGGAAGGCTCTATCTCCAGATACATAATTCACCTGCAAGCATAGTCTCTCCACCAAATTGTAGTCATCTTGGTTTGAAATAGCGTAGTAAACTATTTGACTCTGGAGGTGATGTCTGTCCTTTCTTGGTTCCTTTAAGTGTCACAACTTTGCTGACGTGCATTTTGGAAGCACCTTTTTGACTCTTCCATTCGGTTAGCAGTTCTTTCTGCATCTCTGCAGGCAGCTCAGAAAATGTTTTGGGATCCACAGAAGGAGGAAGGGCCACTTTTGATCCTTGGCTTGAATGTTTTTGGGAAGAACCTTCTCCATGGGGATTCTGCCTTTCCGCTGGTGGTTCTTCATTTGTGGGTGCAATGCCAGAAAATGCCAGAGTTCTAGTACTTTGACCAAGGTCTTCAGAATGTAGGGAAATGGAGCTTATTTTGGTTTTTGGATGGCACGGTGATTTTTCCCCTAGCTCAGATCTTCCTTGGCTCCACAAAGTCTCTGTGGAATCTCTACCCTCCTTTTGGCTAGAGATTATTTCCTCCTTAATGTCACTTGGAAGCTGGTTGAACACATCGTAATCTATTCCAGCAGGAAGTAGTGGACTTGGGCATTGAAGATCACTTGCTTTTGGCAGACAAGGAGTATGGAGCTGAGATTGGACACATCTTGTGTTTCTCTCTCCTGATAAAACATCACTGTCTTCCCCTTGATGTTCCATCCTTGTGTTTTCTGAGTTTCTGTCTTCTGTTGTCTACATAGCAAATGAGAACTCTTTTAAACTACATGCAAAAGAGAATAATTCTACAATCATACCATCATCTCCTTTTAACAAACCCATAATCCCTTGCAGAGTGGAGTCTTGGGCAACAGAATGGAGCTGAGTGCTTACTGCCCGGATGCCCTTCCTGTTGCCAATGCGGAGTTATATTCAGCAGATATAGTCTCAATGTGCCCAGAAAGAGAAATACCTGCCTCTATCTAGGATCAAACTCACAGCCTCCTGATTGTGATACGAAAGCTCCACCTGTGGGCCACTGCATCACTTGTTGTTCTACAATCATATATGCATGATAAATTGTGGGTCCCTCTCATAGTATCTGTATGTTTGAATATATGTATTCAAATATTCTTGTAATATTTAACGTACATTAATCGAAAAGTGGGAAGGAACAGACATGGACACCTATAAAACTGTCATGGACTAGGACCAAACCAATTCATCCACCTCAGTTAATTACAGGTGGAGACAGATAAACAAGCCTGATAATCAAGATACTTTTAATTCTCCACAATCTAAATTGGCTAAAATGTACCCATATCTATCCCCTATATGTTGGAAGTGTAATAAGGAAAATGGAACATAGTATCATCTATGGTGGAATTGTAAGAAAGCCCAAATGTTCTGGCAGAAAATCCAGAAATGGTTAGAAGAGATGTGAGAAATTAAAATAGAATATAGACCCAAATCTTTCTGGTTGGGAATTAATGTAGGAAAATACAACAAAGATATAATATATTTAATAATCCATGTAATCACTGCAAGCTGCAAGATTAGTTTATGCCCAAAAATGGAAATGTAAAGGAACTCCAGGTGAAATAGAAATAATTAGGAAAATGTGGTTCTGCGCAGAAATGGATAAATTGACACAAGAATTAAAAAATAAGGATGATTCTGATTACTAAAAAAATGGGGAAACTTTTATCACTGGTTGGAAACCAGGAAAGATCAAAAAATACAAACAAGTATTAATATTTATGTATATATTATATACTATGTATATAAAATGTAAAGATGCATTATTCTTTATATGAATTAGCGATGTAAGACAACTAGGTGTGTCCGGACAATTGCACCACGTCCATTGTTTTTAAATGTCTTTTTCTTTTTTGTGTGTGTTCAATAAAAATTTAAAAAAAAGATTTTTAATTCAATTTATCCAATTATTACATAATGACCTCTCATGATAGCTGTCACTGCAATTACATAATGACCCCTCATGATAGTTGTCACCTTTGGCAACCTTCTGGTGGGCAAAGTCAATGGGGAAGCCAGATTCACTTAATGACCATGTTGCTAACTTAACACCAGTGATTCACTTAATTCACTGTTTTTATGTCTTATATTTGGGCTCATGATTTTTTAAATATTTATTGTTTGTGTTCTTAGAACTCTCCGGAGATGCATACAAGTTCAAGTATAAATAAATAAATAAATAAATAGTCAATTGCGGTCGTGGGGGACTAGCTGTGGTAAAAAATGAGGAACAAAAGATGGCAAGAACTGGGCAACACAAATTAGCAAAATTACTCAGAGGGAGCTCCAATCATGGTTGCCAAGGGCTTGGGTGTACAAGGACCTCTGCCATACCAGCAGGATAGAGGACATTTTGGTCTCTGGGGAACCTCATTCCTCAGAGGGAGGCTCTGTAATATCTACAGTAACCTTTGTGTCAGTGTTCCAGGTTATCTGCCCATTGAAAGCAGAACTCTGAGACAGGTAGATGCCTCAAAGAACAATTTATTGGGTACATTATATTGGCGCAACCGGTGAAAACCGACTCTGAAAGTTCCTGCGGTTTTCACCTAATTAAAGAATGAAAGTTGCCCCTTCCCCCCAGGTCATCAGTGACATTGGCCAGTAGAGGTGCTGGAAGGTTGCTTGGTTACTCCACTCCTCCTCAGCCACCTGTGGGAATGACCTTGGTTCCTACAAGAAAACTTTTTGTTTTGACGTCAAAGCCAAACTATCTAACTCTCCCCCTCCCTTTCTTACCCTCTGCTTTGTGGCATGAAGCCCCAAAGATGGCATCAGCTTTAGGGTTGACACTTTGATTTACAAACACAGTTGGGACCAGAATTTCTATTACTAAGCAAGGTGGGGGTTAAATGAACCATGCCTGAGTTTATTACCTCTTTGGTCATGATTGTTAAGCAAAAGACTGCAGTGGGTCAGAGAGTTCACCCAGCTGTTAAGTATATCTGGTTTCCTCATTAACTTGGCTTGTCAGAGGCTGACTGAGAATATTGCATATAATGATCACATTATCCTGAGGCACTGCAACCGCCGTAAATAACACGCTAGTTGCTGAGTGCCTGATATTTGATCATCTGACCGCGAGGATGCTGCAACAGTCACAAGTTTGAGGACCTGTCGTAAGTCACTATTTTCAGTGTTGTAACTCTGAACCATACTAACTAAATGAATGGCTTCAAGTCAAGGAATCTATGTATATTAAGAAGTGTAGAACTTACGTGAAAAACTTTGTTGGAACTTGAAGGTGACGACCGACTCAAATAAAATTGAATAGACTCCTTGGAAGAAGCTGGTGGGTCCTTAAGATTGGAAAAGCAGATGTTCAGTAAGGTCAGATGAAATGGGATCTCAACGTTGATCATCTTTCGAAACAGTTTCATAAGAATGGAAACGAGGTCAGCCTTTATACTTGTGTCCTCTGGAAATAAATAAACATTCATGTAAGCAGACTCTTATTCAAGAAGACAAGCATACACACACACACACATTATATAAACTCAGACACAAACGGACAGACACACAGACACATGCAAAAATTGGTGCGATTTTTAGGCATGGTTGAAATGACCAAGAAGAGAACATTGGTAGCTCAGGGTTGAAATGACTGCCCTCTGAACTTGATTGTTTTCTTGCTAGTGCACTGATGATGTTACCTAGTGTGGGTAATGCAATGTCTAACCTCAGAGACCACCAAGGATCCCTCATTAAAAGGCAAGAAATAGCTGGGACATCAACACTGTGAAATCAGCAAAGACTCCAACCTGCAAGAATAGCCCTGGGAAGATGATGAGTAACAATGAATGTCTTTGAGTAGTGATTATTATTTCCAAGCTCCAAATAACTGGGGACTTGCTGGCACCTGACAAACTGAATTCTTGTTCTCCAAGCTTAAGGAGCTTAAGAAATTGACATTCCCAAGCAGGCTGATCTAGTTTCTATGAAAGAAAGTGTTCAGGTTGGCTGGGATAGAAAAGACGGAGAAGAGGTTGAAGGATCTCCATGGACACAGACAGTGAACTTGAGAGGAAAGAGGCTAATAGACAGAGGCAAGGACAACAATGAGGATTTGGGACAAGACTTTGTAAAATAAGGGAATGGACTTTCCAAACTAGCACCTCACTCTGTCTTGGAGCACCAGCTGAAGATCTGGGGTGATGCACAAATGAATAACATGGAGATCTGCTTTAAATGGAGGCTTATTCAATGGGCAATCTGCAACCTATTAGATATGATGGAACTACAACTCCCAGAATTCCAAGACAATAGGGTCTTAGCAATGTTGGGAGTTGTAATCCTAAGTGATTTAAAGGGGGCCAGTTAGAAAAGTCAATATACTTAGTCCAGTGCTGCATGTTATGTGAATGAGAAAGAATGGGGAAAAAAAGCAATATACTCTCTTCATAAACTTTCTTTGGTGGTGCAGGCTGTTAAACACCTAGCACTTAGCTCCAGCTGCCTGCAATTAGTGCAGGCTCGAATCCCACCAGGCTCAAGGTTGACTCAGCCTTCCATCTCTTGGGGTAGGTAAATTGAGGACCCAAGATTGTTGGGGGCAATAAGCTGACTTTTTAAAAATGCCGCTTAGCAATAAGCAGGCATATACAATGGAATGAAGGCTATTGCTGAGCACATTGGGTTGCGCTCCAAAAATTGTAAGCCTCCCTGAGTCTCCGGAGAAGGGCGGCATATAAATGTGAATTAAAAAAAATCAAAGGAGGAAATCCCAGAAGACACAATTACCTGAACCGATCCTCTTGACCAAGTGAGATGGAACTGGACATTGACGGCTCTCCCGATTAAACCATTTATTGGTAGCAGAATACTGGCGGATGGTTAATCTGATGGTATAGGGCTTTCTACCATCTTTGTACAACCTGTTGAAAACATGGAGCCATCAACAACCAACGTGTCCACCATTTCTACATTTCAGTCTGGCCTGGCTCAAGAAACGGAGAATTCCTCCCCATCTAAGAAGGTAATCTATGTCAAGCATTAATGCAAATTGGCAATTCACCAACAAGTATAACCTCTTAAATGAACAATTTGTAGAACAAAGGGAGCAGTAAAGAAGATCATTAGACTATGGAGTGGTAAATGAGCTGTGGTGGCGCAGTGGTTAGAATGCAGTATTGCAGGCTAACTCTGTTCACATTGCCAGGCGTTTGATTCCTTCGATCCTGACTAGCTCAAGGTTGACTCAGCCTTCCATCCTTTCCAAGTTTGGTAAAATGAGGACCCAGATTGGTGGGGGCAATATGCTGACTCTGTAAACCGTTTACTGTAAAGCACTGTGAAGCGGTATATAAGTCGAAGTGCTATTGCTATCGCTTACTTCTGGCTTCTTTGAATTGGTACATGCTGGGCTATAATTCCTTGCCACCATAATCTGCGCCATAGCTCAAGAAATATGGAGATTCCCAAGAACAAAAGGTTAACATTGTTTTGAGGATTTGCAGGTGATCCTGTTCTGACCCAGGCTTCGTAAACTGTAATCACGCGCAAACTTATTTTAAAAACAAGACTTATTTTATTGCAACGCTGGGAATTGTTTTCATTGTCAGCCAGAATTAATCTCAAACAGACCCCGAAGATAAGCACACACCTTTCAGTTCTGTGAAGTGCTGCCAAAAAACAGAAGTATCAAATGAACTAGAAAAGAAACCAACTGAAGTACAAAGAGCTTCAGGAATGACTCTGAACCGTATGAACTACTTTGCTTCCTGCAAAGGTTTCATCATCTTGGCCTGACTTTTATACCTTAGGGAAGGGGCAATCATCTTCCAGCCTTACTCCCGAGTCACCCCTTTTGTTTCAGCTGCTCTCGTCTTCTAGCAGCTCTGCACACAAACACATTGGGAACAGGCTCCCCTGGGTCCTCTGCCTCACTGCTGCCAGACTCCGAAGGCCAGAACCCCACTCCCAGATGGTCCTGGCCCCATCTCTGCATTGGACGCAGAACCCTCATCTGAGTCCTCTCCAGACTCCCTGAGTGGTCCTTCCCCACTGTCTGATTCCGCTGCCATCAGCACAGGCTGCCGGCGAACCACAATAGATCCTTTCTCATGTTCCTGCCAGGCCAACTGAGGTCAAAGATTACTATCCCACCAGAAGGAACCACTGGTGAGGAAACTGTGTAAATCTGAAGCATTTAGTATGCAAATAACTAAAAAGGGGACTGAATATTTACTTGTGATTCATTGTGCTACCTGTTTTATATATTCACACATACACAATGCAGCCCCCAGTTTCAAAACCTTGCTCAGACCCCAAATATTGTGGAACTGTTTCAGTTAAAATCACCTGTCTAGAAGATTAGTGAGCAATTCTTCAATTTTCTTCTTAACTTCTGCTTCAGAAGAACACTTTTTAAAGGAGTCCTCATCACTGAGAGACTGTAGTATAGTGTTTAAAAATAAAACAATGAATATAATAATTTAGATCAGTAAATGCACAAATCACATAAAGAGCAGACATTCATGTATTTGTAAATTCACAGTTGATTTTTCTGACACCAAAATTTCCTTTTCAAGAATTCAGAGTATCATAATATAAAATTATATTACAGTATTTCAAACAGTGAATTGGATTCATCAAACACATTTTTTCTGATTAATTCTCTGTTCTTATTAAAATACAGATAAGATACTTGCTGTTCTAATGAGGAGGAGATATAGGGGAAGGATCAATATATTTCAAAAAATTGATTGGTTTTATGATGCTAATCTGTGGGTTAATTGTGGTTTATTCAATAAATCATAACTGCTTTTCCAGCATACTAGGTCATAGATCAAGGCACATCAGCCAGTCTTTAAAAACATCAATGGAAGTTTCAATTTTTAAAAATACTTATGCCCTCCTGCATTGTTATAAACTATGGCTTATAAACCCACAACAGCTTTGTTCATGCAACCACTAAGCCCAAACTAAACAAACCATAATTGTTTAGTCCAATATGTGGCCATGTAGGATGTCTTCCTGAGAAATGCAACTGTCCATTCCATTAAAGGGAACAAAATTTCTCAAGATAGTTGTCCAGATGCATTGGGACCAACAATTCTCTGAAGTCTGATTTATACAATCCTGGTCTTTGCTGAGTGAGAAATCAAGAAGCTATATAGTCTTCACATCTGGAAAACCCCAATTTGCCTAGAATTATCAGACATAAAGGATAGGGTAATTCTTGTCTCTAGATCAGTGATGGCTAACCTTTTTGGGCTCCTGTGCCAAAAATTGTGTGCACACTTGCATGCTCGTGCTTGCATGCCAGCATCCAGAAGGCAATGCGTGCCCCCCCACATCCCCTACGCATGCGCGTGCAATCCCCCACCCACCCCCTTACCTGCACTGTGCCTCACAGCTGATTTTTGGCCAGTTTGAGGCCTTTTTTGACCTCCCAAAGGCTTGAGGAAGGCTTCATGCAGGCTTCTGCAAGCTTTGCAGGGCAAAAACTAGCCCCTTTTTGTCACTTCCTGTTTTTCCGAAAATACCTGAAGTGACGAAACGGGGCTAGTTTTCGGCCTACAAAGCTTGCAGAAGCCTGCAGAAGCCTTCCTCAAGCCTTTGTGAGGCCAAAAAAGGCCTCAAACCGGCCAAAAATCAGCTGTGAGGCACGCACATGCTCAGTGAGGTAAGTTTGCCTGCAGCTCACATGCCGGCACAAATGGCTCTCCATGCCACTTGTGGCACGCATGCCATAGGTTTGCAATCATGGCTCTAGATACTGTTTTTAGTTGTACCTGAGGAGGTCCTGATGGGGTGACTGGAGAATGGTCTTCTCCCCAACTAAGCTTTTGGATGAGATGTGCAGCTGGAATTCCCAGTTCTTTTTCCAGAATCTCAGCTGAACAGTCTTGGAGATCTTGCACAGTGCAGAGCCCAAGATTCAGGAGGTGCTTTGCTGTTTTAAAGCCAATCCCTGCATGAGAAAAGAGAGTTTGCTATAGCAGCTTACGAGATAAATCATTCTCACATGGCCTAAAATGAAGTTCATATAGAACTGCAAGGTGCCTGCTCTCTTGTTTCACCTATCTGCATGTATCAAAGCCAAAACAAGTTTATTTGTTTCCCCATCTTACTTGGTGTTTTCCTTTTTTTATTATAATATCTTTATTAGATTTTAATAGCAATAGCACTTAGACTTATATATTGCTTCACAGTGCTTTTACAGCCTTCTCTAAGCAGTTTTACAGAGTCAGCCTATTGCCCCCAACAATCTGGGTCCTCATTTTACCAACCTTGGAAGGATGGAAGGCTCAGTCAACCTTGAGCCTGGTGAGAATCGAACTGCTGGCAGTTGGCAGAATTAGCCTGCAATACTGCATTCTAACCACTGTGCTATCATGGCTCAGTGGCTTTCATGCCTAAAGTGGGACTTAAGACACCGAACATTAAAATACCAACTAACACGAAGGGGAAAGGGAGTGACAAAACAAGTTAACAAAATACATCAAACAAATGTAAGAAAAGTGATCTCTGACTTTCTTTTAGCACAGAGATATTAACAATACAATCACCTCTCTCTAAGTTTAAAGAAATCACACCAATCCACATTAAAACAGGCATATTTGTTAAGAGTTTGCAGCAATCCAACCAGTGCACAAGTAAATAATTCAGCAGGATTCATTTATAGAAGAAACTTCTTTACATACAATAATATACAGTATGATGCATGTATACAATACCCATGCAGCAGAAGTCAGAACCAGAAGAATCCAGAAGTCATAATCACAGAAGCTATACAAACACAGAAGCAAAGATCCAACTCTTATATACAGCCCAGTTATTCTAAGCCATGCCTAGGCTCCGAGCCGTCTGACATGGCTCACAACAGGGGCTGTTTCTTAGTCACCAAACAGTCCCCATTGGCTGACCTGTTACCATGTCTATTCCAATTCATGAATTCTCATACACTGACAACATTAAAGTCATTAAATGTTCTTAACTTAATTTCATCTAGAACGGGTGTTAAACTCAATTTAATTGAGGGATACATCAGATCTGTAGTTGACCTCGGGGGGCCGGGCAGCTGTGGCCAACTGGATGGGTGTGGCCAACTGATTGGGCATGGCTGGCTGGGTGGGTGTGGCCATCTTTCCTTTACGCATTGGGTAGACCAGGATGGTGCCACAGGCCAGATCCAACCACAGGCCTTGAGTTTGACACCCCTGATCTACAAGATAGTAACACATCAAATGTAAATAAGCCTACATTGAAAAAAAAAACTATAATATTTCTCAAGCCAAGTCCAATCTTATCTTCCAGACTCAAGGTCAACTCACCTGGTATCTTCCTTAGGTGATCGAGGCTGCCCATCAGGTTCTGCCGGTTCTCAGGCAGAAGAATTGTCTGCTGATTTGGTTTAAAGGTCCCACAGACCAGCTTGGAGAGGACTTTATTGGTAGCCACTCCTGCGCAGCCCGTGAGCCCTAGCCTGCTGCACATGGCATCTCTCATCTCCTCTGCAATCTGAGATCCCATAGCTAGTCTCACGTGCATCTGGTCATGGAAATCAACAGCTGTGTAGGAAAGATGGGGGGGAATCTTAAGACAGTGGTTGCTAGCCTTTTTCGGCTCTGGTGCTGATGACTGCGCGCATGCTCGCTTGTGCGCACTCACGTGCCAGCACCCAGAAGGCAATGCATGCCTGCCCCCCCATGCCTCCTGCGCATATGTGCGCAACCCTCCCTCACGTGCCGCACATCTGCGTGTACGACTCCTTGCGCGCCATGTGGCTTTGCACATGCATGCACAATTCCCCCTCACGTGCTGCACATCTACACATGTATGCACAATTCCCTTGTGTGCAGCACATCTGCACATGCATGTGCATTCCCTGCACGCACCCCCTCCGCCCCTGTGCATGCGTGCCAGATACCCGACAATCAGCTGCCAGGTGACGGCATGCGCGCACATGCACAGTGGGGCTCTTCCGGGCGACCTCTTGTGTGCCAGGGATAATGTCTCTGTGTGCCACTTCCGGCATGCATGGCATAGGATCGCCAACATGGTCTTAAGAGATCACCTGGCTGATTTATCCTTACCAATAAAGGAGAATATTTGTAGTTCAGGGTTGAAATGAGGATCATGAGTCAGTTGCCAAATATCTGTACAAGTAGTCCTCCATTTATATCCCCAATTGTTAAGTAAATTGCATGGTTGTTAAATGAATCCACTTCCCCCACTGCCTTTCTGTCAGCATTCCAGAAAGCCTCAACTCCAACCAATAACTCCGAGACCGACATCTTCCCAGAGGTTCCTTTTATTAGAGTAGTAAACTGGCACATCTGGGAAATCCCGAATCTGAAAGTTCCGGGTTTCCCTCCAATAAGTAAAACATTACAAATCCACCCCATGCACCCCTCATTGCATCACATGCCCCAATCACCATCCGTCCCAACTTGAGACATCCCTCAACCACTCCTCAGCCAGGTGCAGAAATAACATGACCTTGAGTTAGAAGAAGAATGCTATTACGTCTAACCACATTTTGAATTGGCATCCTTCAGTCTCAAGAGACTTTGGTATTGTGCTATGAAACCGGCTACTGCCACTTCCCGTGTTGTTCCAATGCTGTATGCAAAGCTGGAGTGTCCTCTCCAGAGCACGAGGCCTGGGTATAATTTAATATGGAGGATAAACTGTTACCCAAGCAGCAGATCCCCCCTTTCCACATCACTGAAATAGCCTAATGGAACGGCAGAGCTGATACGATTAGTTCCAGCTGCGTTGCAGGAGATACCAGAACATGATTCTACACAGTCACGAACTGCTTTTGGGACTCCGGGTCTGGATTTTGCCTCAAGGTTGACTCCTGAAGCCTTTTCCAATAATAGATATAGGCACAAGGCAGTGTTAGTTAGTTTATTTATTGTCATTGCACCTCGTACAACTAAATCAAACACTATCTTCAGTGCACATTATGATCATGACCATGAAAATAAACACAAACACACATCCTTCACCCTCCACACATTGAACCGAAAACACCCGACGCCGCACCAACACTGCACTATACAGCAGAATTCAAAAGAGCTACTGCACTGGGATAGAAGCTGTTTTTCAGCCTATTTGTCCTTGTTTTTATTATTCTGTACTGTCTGCCAGATGGTAATAGTTCAAAAACAGGGTGCCTAGGAGGTTTTAAATCAGAGTTTCCCTTCTCCTAGAAGATGGTTCTACCGTTTTATCTGGGGTTGGGGGCATAAAGTCCTCTCCTGCCTTCAAAACTGTTGACCATCTTCTCCTGTAACCCTGGAAAAGGGCCCTTACGAGGTGCTACCAGTGGGGCAGCTGGACCAAAGTTTTTTTAAGGAGGTATTACTCCTCTGGGTCTAACCACATACACTCAAGAAATTCCCCCCTCCCATTTTCCCAGGCTCAAGAATGTGGCAGTGTGGAAGCATCTGATGTTAATATGGCTTCCAAAGCTGACACTTTCCTTGCTGGAAGTCAGCGGGGAAGTTTGCAAATGGTGATTACATAACAATGCTGCAATTGTTATAAATATAGGTCAGTTGCCAAGGGCAACCAAAGTTTCATCACATGACTTTGGTGATGCTGCAGTGGTCGTAAGTGCAAGGACCCATCATAAGTCATTTTTTCAGGGTCATTGTAACTCTGAATGGTTTCTGAATGTGGTTGTAAGTCAAGCACTATCTGTATACAGGTAGTCCTTGACTTACAACTACAATTGAGCCCAATGTTTCTGTTGTTAAGTGAGTTTTGTCCCATTTTACGATGCCTCAGTGGTTAAGAGTATCACTGCAGTTGATAAGTTAATTACACGGTTGTTAAGTGAATTCCCCATTGGCTCTGCTTGTCAGAAGGTCGCAAAAGTCAATCACATGATCTTGGGATACAGCAACAGTCATAAATATGAACCAGTTGCCAAGCATTTGAATTTCGATCACATGACCCTGGGAATGCTGCAAAGGTAAGTAAGTGTGAGAAACGGTCATAAGTTGTTTTTTTTCAGTGCCACTGTAACTTTGAACGGTCACTAAATTAGCTGTTGTAAGCTGAGGACTACTATATGTCAAGCCTGAATGTCATTCTATACTGGAAATGTGCTTTGTGTTATCAATGTAGCATTATTGTGGGATCTGGTGTGCATATATGATACTGTGGTTGTGTCATGCCCCTGTTGGAGACTGACTCAGAGGGAGAGGAGGAACAGCTGACAGGGAGTGGAAGTGTAGCTCCAGAGATTGTGGAAGAGGCTGGAGAAGGGCAGAGGCCGGCTAGGCAGTCAGAGGAAGACCCAGGCCCATCCCCTCTCCATCCTAGGGCACGCAGGGAGGAGAGGATAAGGGAGAGACCTGAATGGCATGGTCTATGGGGGAGGAAAGGGCCTTGATCCTCTTCATGGACTGCAGCTGTGAGAACTGGTTAAAAGGACGGACATGCGTATGGGCCAGTGCTGGAAACAAAGCATGGAAATATCTCTAGTCTGTTGTTCCTCTCTGAGTTTGGCGTCCTTCCCAGAGTGTGTTCCAATATCTGTGGACATCTTCAAGCCTTTATCTTGCCTGGTTCCCTTAATTGCTTCAGTGTGGTTTGTGTTGTTTTTACTCTTTATAATTTATAGGCATTTTTAGTTTAAACAGCATTTCCTCCTTTTCATAACTGCTTGTGTGGGAGTTTTTTGTCTCCAGTCAAGGATATGTGGAGCTTTGAAGCAAAGTGAAGGAATAAAAGGGGCTTCAGCTGTTTTTGTGACTGTGTTTATTTTGTATCCCACCCTGGGTCATCACAGATTTTTTTTAAAAAAGTACTTACTCTGATTATTATATACATGACCAGAAACAGAGATGTTAGGAAGGCTTGCTTTTTTCCACTCTGTCAGTCTCCTTTCAACCAGTTCAGTGATGTCCACAAAATTTTCATCAAATCCGAGCCTTTCTACCAGTGGAGTAAATGTTTTTAACAATTCTGTAAAATGTTTAAAAAAAGATTATAATAATCTTTATATATAAAGTGAAATACCACTCATGCATCATCACAAAATCTCCAGAACCATAAAACCTACAAACTTGAAATTTGGCATGTATGTTCCGCTTGGCTTCTAGGTACTCACTAAGAAAGGATTTTTCGAAATGACCATCAGCGCATTAGTATTTCATATATTATTATTAACATGCTCTGATGCTAAGGAGTTCTACTCCCCCTCCCCACCTGAAAAGAAATCTGTTCCAAATGCAAACACAAGCAGAGGAGAGGAGTTTCAGTTTTAGTTTCACAGCACCAAGCAGCTTTAGTACAGAACAGTTGAGGAAAGCCACGCCCAGGCTCCTTGCTGTCTCCTTCCTGCTCACACAGCGAATACTTTTTCAGTTTCCATGTTTCAGTTTCCAAACAGCCCTCAACTCTCACACACTGACCGGATGCTAGCCAGATGAATACCGATGGATGCTGGTAGGCAGAGGCACACTTTCGCCTTCCTTATTTTCCTCCCCAAAAACTAAGCCAGATCACATAGTTTCGTAGTGAAGCACGGGTATAGAGCTAGTTGTTAATATGTAGCACTGGGTTAAGAGAGTTGGTCACCACACTATAAAAAAGATGTTGAGACTCTAGAAAAAATGCAGAGAAGAGCAACCAGGATGATTAGGGGACTGGAGACTAAAACATGTGAAGAACGGTTACAGGAACTGGACTTGGCTAGTCTAGTGAAGAGAAGGACCAGGGAAGACATGATAGCAGTCTTCCAGTATTTGAGGGGCTGCCACAGAGAGGAAGGAAGGAATCTATTTTCTAAAGTGCCTGTAGGCCAGACAAGGAATAATGGATGGAAACTGAACAAGGAGAGATTTAACCTGGAAATAAGGAGAAATTTTTTGACAGTGAGAACAGTCAACCAATGGAACAGAAGTTGCCCACAGAAGTTGTGGGACCATCATCACTTGAGACTTTCAAGAGGAGATTGGACTGCCATTTGTCAGAAATTGTGTAGGGTCTCTTGCTTGGGTGGGGGGTTGGACTAGATGACCTACAAGGTCCCTTCCAACTCTGATTATCTGTTATCTTTGGAAGTCTCTCTTCCTTGCCCAGGTCTACAGAAAAGATATGCAAGGATCATTGCTCGCATCTAATGTTCAGCAATTTTTCACTGAAAATGTGATTGCATGAGGCTCAACAGTGGTTTAAGGAGGTTTAACATGGTTCACCCATAAAGATACAATCATATGAGATACAGGCCAATGCCATATGGGACATTCTGAAGCATATGTAAGAGATGCTTTCTGAAGAACTGCAGTCTTGTCCTGGGACAGCTTCAGGAGATCTAAACTAAAGTCTCGCTTCCATTCAGAAAAGGTCATAGCTCAGGGGTGTCAAACACAAGGCCCTGTGGTCGAATCTGATCCAGGGGCCATCCTGGAAAATGTAAGGGGCTGGCCCATGTTGCTTTGGCCCAATCTACCCAGTATGAAAAGGAAACATTGGGCCAGTGTGGCTTCGGCTGGTCTACCCAGTGCGAAGAGGAAACATGCCAGCAGTTTGCAGAGTGGTGTCAAGCTGGCCATGTCCTCCCAGTTGGCCACGCCCTCCCAGTTGGCCACACCCTCCCAGTTGGCCACACCCACCCAGTCAGCCACACCCAGTGAGTGGCGTCAAGCTGGCCACACTCACTCAGTTGGCCATACTTCCCTGATCCGCCAAAGTCAACCACAGCCCTGATGCAGCCCTCAATGGAATTGAGTTTGACACCTCTGTCATAGTTCATAACTTTATTAACGTATAGTATGCATAGAACACCTCTATCTAAAAAGACTCTATGTGTATTTTCAAATCAAGTGATTGGTTTGTAGGTTAGCCTGAGGTGTGAATCTAATGAGTTGAAAAACCTGGTTTATGGCTTAGCAAAATGACTTGGTTTACAAAATATTGATTACGTGCCATCAGGTTGTTGTCAACTCTTAGTAACCTGTAGATAGATCTATCCTTAATTACACACACCAAAAAACATGGACCACAAACCAGAAAGACACATTTTAATCTAGCATGGTTTTTAGGTAATTTATTTGGTCGTATTGGTTTAATAATTCTTTAACTTTTTTAAATTTGTTATTGTATGTTTTTATGATGTGGGCCGCCCTGAGTCCCTCGGGAGATAGGGCGGCATATAAGACCAAATAAATAAATAAATAAATAAATAAATAAATAAATAAATAAATAAATAAATAAATAAATAAAATTTGAATGATTAGTTCATTAGATATAGTATATAGTTCAGTATATAGTATATATACTTCAGTATATAGGTAGTCCTTGACTTACAACAATTTGTTTAGTGACTGTTTGAAATTACAAAGTGACTTGTGACCATTTTTCAACTTGTGACCATTATAGCATCCCCATGGTCACATAAAAATTCAGATGCCTTGGCAACTGACTCATATTTCGATGGTTGCAATGTCCTGGGGTAATGTGATCTCCTTTTGCAACTTTCTGACCAGCAAAATCAATGGGGAAGCCAGATTCACTTAACAACTATGGCAAGAGAAGTCAGACAACGGGGCAAAATTCACTTAACAACAGAAACTTTGGGCTCAATTGAAGTTATAAGTAGAGGATTACTGTATGGTGCAAATCCAGAAAACTGAGTTGAACCAATTATGGATAAGTTAACCATAACCAGTTGTGTAAATTAGCCCAGAGTGTGTACTAACCTTTATCATTTGATTCAATTTCCCGTCTAATGATGATTACAGAGCTTTTCAACCTACAGAGATTTGCTTTAGAAATCTCTTTCTTCAAGCTCTATTTTATTTTAATAATACATTTGAGCAAACATTTGATAAGTCCAATGAGATCTATGTTCTGACTGTACAGGTTTACCGTGTTTTATGATTTTGCAATGTTTAACCTCGTTGAGTCATCCTCAACTTCATTTGTACTTTGGGAAGGCGAAGATACAATTTTCATCTTTATCTCATGCTCTCCCTCTCTCTATATATATATACCGTGTTTCCCCAAAAATAAGACACTGTCTTATATTTTTTTTGGCTCCCAAAAACACACTAGGTCTTATTTTCGGGGTAGGTATTTATGGTGCCAAATAGTGGGTGTGAGTGTGTAGGGGGGTTGTTTCGCGGGTGCACGGTTACTCCATGAAAAGTCTTCCTGGAACTGGAGATTTACACTAGGTCTTATTTTCGGGGTAGGTCTTATATTAGGGCAGGTTTAGAAAATAGTGCTAGGTCTTACTTTCGGTAGGTCTTATTTTCGGGAAACACGGTAGATACACAATGAACACTCAAAATTGTTGAAATGCTTGAGAAAAGATTATTTTGATCCCCAAATAAAGGCCACTGTGAGATGGCCTAGTGCCTCTTTCCTCAGTTTACATCTCATGGGCCTCTTCCTGAGAAAAATCACTTTAGTCAGGATCCCAAAATGGAAGCTGATTTCTGATTTAAGCAAATCTCATATAGAGCTTCCATCCTGGGTTTAAAAGGAACAGGCCCTGTTGAAATAGCAATAGCATTTAGACTTATATACTACTTTATAGCGTTTTACAGCCCTCTCTAAGTGGTTTTACAGAGTCAGCCTATTGTCCCCAACAATCTGGAGTCCTCATTTTACCCACCTTGGAAGGATGGAAGGCTGAGTCAACCTTGATCCTGGTGGGATTTGAACTGCCAAATTGCAGGCAGCCAGCAGTCAGCAGAAGTGGCCTGCAGTACTGCACTCTAACCACTGCGCCACCAAGGCTCAAAACAATACAAACAAGAAATATGTGTTGTGGCCCGCCAGCCACCAGCAGAGCTGGTGGCAGAATTGGTGAGGAACTTGGGCTAGTTCTGGAGTGGAGGGGAGGCTCTGATGGATGCTCTGCGTCAGAAGCAGAGATACAGCCAGGGCCATCCGACATTTCCCAGCCACCGGAGAGGCAGCTGCCTTTGGAGGCTGACATGAGTGAGGAGGAAAAACAGCTGGGGCCTGTTCCAGATGTGCATATGCACAGAGCTGTTAGGAGAGGGGAACAACGGAGGACAAGGAGTCGACTCAGGAAGTGAATGTGGACACTGAATGGCCCCTCCCTGGCTGGGGAATAAATAGAAGGAAAGGGGAGTGGTTGTCATAGGAGACAATAGTTCTTATTTCTGAAGATTTTGCTCATTGTGTTTTGTGCCACAGAGTCTGCCTGCCAGAACTTAATTTGCAGCCTTTCCGCTGGGAGCTCACGGCCTTGCAATTATCGCAAGGATCTGATAAGGTCTGTTGCTGCCATTAACTCTTCGAAGGACTCTTGCCTGGACTTTTCGGGTGGGTGAATGCCATTAATTCACAAGAGGTAAACAAAGAGGGTTTTTTCATGACAAGGAGTTTGTTTCTTGCTTCTGCTAAGGCTGGGTCAGAGCAATATGCCTACAAAGTTGGCCACCTCTGCTCTGAACAGATTGACCCCTTGCTGAGAAACCCAGTTGAACCTAAGGAGCAATACTTCAGAACACACTTCCATAACATCATTCCTACACAGTAAATTCCTTCAGGAAAATCCTCAACTACAGTCTTCTGGCTCGATTACACAAAGTGTAACACAAGTGGGAGCAGAAAAAGGAATTCCTGCAGTCTTTTCACACCTATATTAGGACTGCAGAAAAAACAATTACTACCAATCTGCCTTCAATTGAGGACCTGTATACTGCACGAATCAAAAAGTGGGCTGTGAAAATATTTAGAGACCCCTCACATCTGGGACATAAACTGTTTCAACCTTCCCTCAAAATTATGCTATAGAACACTGCACACTAGAACAACTAGACACAAGGACAGTTTTTTCCTGAAAGCCATCACTCTGCTAAACAAATAATTCCATCAACACTGTCCAATTACTTACAAAGTCTGCATTACTACTACTATTAATCTTCTCATCACTCCTTATCACCCTTCCCCTCCCACTTGTGACTGTATGACTGTAACTTTGTCACTTGTATCCTAACAATTTTTATTGACTGTTTCCTAGTATGATTTGATTGCTTATTGTACCCTATGACTATTATACCTTATGACTGTTGACTCTTGATGAATGTATCTTTTCTTTTATGTACACTGAGAGCATTTGCACCAAGACAAATTCCTTGTGTGTCCAATCACACTTGGCCAATAAAGAATTGTGTCTATCTACCTATACTTCTTTCTTGATAAACCTCTCATAAATGGCGACATCAAGCTTGCTAGAAATTTGACAAAAATGTTTGAAGGAACAAGACCACAAGATTTGGTGACCGTGGACTGGATTCACATGCGCTAATTCATATTTTGCCAAACCATGATATGAATAAGCTATACTTGTCTGGATTGGCATGATTTGTTAAATGATAATTCACGTTTACATCCTTAATGGCTAGATTCAAATATGTTAAACCACAGCACAGAGGGGCTTTTTGGGTTTGGATTTAATATGGGATGTCTACTCAGCCATTGTGACTTATAAATCATGCTTTATGAGTTAGCACTAGGTAGGATTAAAATAAGGAAAGATGTAGGAATTCAGGTAGTCCTTGGCTTACAATCATTAGTGACCGTTTGAAGTTATGTAGCACTAAAAAAAGTGACTTATGAGCAGTCCTCATACTTATGACCATAAAAAAATCCCCAAGGTCATGTGAGGGTTTCAAACAATTTATGAACCAGTTCTCTGCCTGGTTGCTGGGTGGGTGTGGCCATGGTGGGTGTGGCCTAACCAGTCTCCTGCACCAGGAGGGCCCATTTTTCGCCCTCCCCAGGCTCTGAGGCTTTCCTTCAGCCTCCAGGAGGGTGAAAATGGCCTCCTGAGGCTCTGTGGAGGCCAGAAACAAGCCTGTTTCGGCCTTCCGGAACTGTTTCCGGCTTTCCGGAACTTCCGGGAGGCCCATTTTTTGCCCTTCCTGGGCTCTGGAGGCTTTCCTCGACCCTCTGAGAGGCCCGTTTCCCCACTCCCCGGGCGCCCATTTTTCATCCTCCCTGAGCCTCTGCATGGGCCTTGCACTTACCTGGGATCCAAAACAGGACACGTGAAGACTCCTGGGAGGGGAGGGGCAGGGTGGGCGGGGCCACCAGTCACTGCAACTACTGGTTTGGTGAACCAGGTGTAAAATTAACATACAAACTGGCAGCAGCCCAGCCCTGATGAGATCACAAGTTGGGTGTGTGGCAACTGATGTGTATTTACAATAGTTGCAGTACCCTGGAGTCCAATGATTGCTGTATGTGCAATTCCCAGCTGGCTTTTGACAAGCAAAGTTAGTGGGTAAAGGTGGATTCGCTTAATTTAACCGTTGTTATTAGTTTATGTTAAAGAGTACAAAAAATACAAAATACAAATAGTAAGAAAAAGAGGGAAGGGAAAAGTGTGGAAAAGAAGGGGGGAAGAGAAAAAAGGCATTGATTTCAGACTCCCTTTGGTGCAGTGGAATAAGGCATCGACATCAAACCTCAACTTTACTTTTACACAATAGTTTAAACTAACCATTTCTATAACAACAAATCTATCTAATTGGTAAAACCCCAAATCAAAGTTTCCTTATTTGCCCCCGCCCCCCGACCCTCAAGCACAAAGTTTACAAGTTGTTTTCAAGTTTTGTTTTTTTTTAATTACATTTATATGCCGCCCTTCTCCGAAGACTCAGGGCAGCTTACAATTTTGGGATGCAACAGTGTGCTCAGCAATAGCCTTCCTTCCATTGTATATGCCTGCTTATTACTAGGGCATTTTACAAAGTCAGCTTATTGCCCCCAACAATCTTGGGTCCTCAATTTACCTACCCGAGAGGATGGAAGGCTGAGTCAACCTTGAGCCTGGTGGGATTCGAGCCTACAGCAGTTGTAGGCAGCTGGAACTTAAGTGCAGGCAATTAACAGCCTGAGCCACCAAGTAGGATTCGCTTAAATGACCATGCCACAAAAATGCATAAAATCAACCATGGTTGGGTGACGACTCACTTAAGAACCATATTGCTTAGCGACTGAGTTTCTGGTCCTGATTGTGGTTGTAAGACAAGGACTACTTGCAGTCTCTAGGCAGAGGGGCATATTGCAAACAAAGCCAAGAAAACATTTTCCAGGGTTACAAGGATCAAATCAAAGCAGTACCTGTAACCCTGTAAGAGAATTCCTGTATTTAGTTAGATCCTCTCCATTAACCAGTATCAGATCCGGACACTTTTCTTTCGCTTCTTTCACACCCATGAGTTTTTTCACGCCAAGATTCCTGGCTTCATAATTGCAGGTGACTACCAGGTATTTCTGCTGCACACCTAGGTACAAACACAGCAGTTAAGAATAACAGGTGGCTTCATGCCAAATACTTTTCCATCGTTTTTTTTACAATGGAGCTCTTATTTCCAAAGCTTTCAATGCAACTTTGTGTACATTTATTCTCGGCTACAATTCCATCTTTTCAATGGAGCTGATTTCTTGATACATTCAGGGCTGCCTAGCCGACTCCGTTGCACATTAGATCCTGTCACATATACCATTGAGAGCCCCAATTTTTCCCATTTCTGTGCCAAAGGATGAACAAATATATAATCAAAGACTGCCCTGGCCAAATGCTGATTAGTACAGTTAAGAAATTCTAGGACAGGGGTGTCAAACTCAATTTCATTGAGGGCTGCATCAGGGTTGTGTTTGACCTTGGGGAGGGGGCATGGTCAGCTCAATATCAGGGCTCCGGCAGCTACCCCCATTTAAATCATGAGCCTTGAGCCGAACTCCCAAAACTTAAAGGTCTTCTCTGGGTTCCGTCAGCTAAACAATGCTCTCTGGAACCAGCTACCTCCCGAGATCCGGACTGCCTCCACCCTACTGACCTTCCATAAAGTTGGCAACTTTAAAAAGACCATAGAAATACCCAACATCACTCATGTTGGGAGCACCTGTAGTGGCCCTGGCAGGGCTGGGGGGACCACCTGCAGCCCTCTGTCAGCAAAAATGGAACCCGGGAGGGCTGTGTGTGGCCCTCCCGAACTCTGTTTTCACTTGCAGATGTACCACTGGCTGGTCCTTTGCTATTTCCAGTGCATCCCCCCATGGGCCAGATCTAAGCACCCTGCAGGCTGCACTTGGCCCCAGGCCTTGAGTTTGACATCCCTGTTCTAGATCACTGACTGTTTATGCAGCGAGAAAAACTGCAGGTATTTAGGGTATAAAAAATTTCTAAACTACTATTGTATCTTGCAGGCAGCATGTACACTTGGCCTCCTAACTAAGCACTTCTAAATAAAAAAACCTCATAACATTACACTACTTAGCCTCGTGTACAAGTGCATGGACTGCTGCCAGTAGGTCTATTGGAGTGTCTCTATTTGCCTTTGAGTCAGTCTTCGTTCCCAACAAGCTCATTCAATTTCCTTGCAAGGTTTTCACAAATGGTTTGTCATAATCATCTTACTAGGGCTGAGAAGGTGTGATTTCTTGATCTAAAGTAGAGTTCCCCTGCCTTAAACGCTATATAACCCCTTTTTAAATTCCCTTTTTATGACCCTGAAATCAATTTGGGGTAGAGTCCAGGCAACTGGATGGAGGAGCTGAGCATTTACTAGCTGGATGCCTTTCCTGATGTCAACATGGGAATTTGCAGCAGATATTTTTCCTTTGCACCCTGGGAGAGAAACATCTGCCACAATCTTGAATTGAATTCTCAACATTCCGAGTGGGAGGTGGGTGTTTTCATCACTAGGCCACCATGCCGCTCAACCGGGCACTCAGATAGTGGGGACAGAAAATATTTGTATCATTTCAAGCCTGAAACAGACTATTCTCAGTGTTGAAAAGCAGTCCCACACTGAAGTGGGCAATCTGGCTCTGATAGCTGTCCATAATATGACTGAAATTGAAAACACACACAGTTTCACTTTGATTGAATTTCAGAACTGAATCTCTTTTCTGAATCAAACTGAAAACTCGGCCCTTTTTGTCTCAAATTAGTTTGAAGCATCTGAGTAGGTTGACCTGGTTTTCTGAATCCAGTTGACATTTCAAATCAAGTAACTGAGTTGCATTATAGCCAACCCTTAAGTCACACAACATACTCTATTATATGTTAACCAGATGTTTACTAAATAAGCAACAATGGACTGCATTCACACAGCACACTAAATCCTAGACCCGTGATGACGAACCTATGGCATGTGTGCCACAGGTGGCATGCACGAGCCCTCTCTGCGGGCACGCAAGCAGTCAGCCCAGCTCAGCTCCACTACGCATGTGCGTGCGCCTCCCGCCAGCCAGCTGATTTTCAGGTCTCTGGTGGGGCACATGCAGGAGATGTGTGTGCATGTGTGGGGGATGAGGAAGTGTGTGGGGGTCATGTGTGCGTGCATGGGGGGAGCGCAAGGGGGTTGTAGTGTGGCCCCTGTGCTCCTCATTTTGGGTCTAGTAGGCCTCCCTGCAGCCTCCTGGGAGCAAAAATGGGCCGTAGGGAGGCTGCCCCATTTTTGCTCCCAGGAGGCTGCAGGGAGGCTTACTAGGCCCAAAATGGGATGCAAGTCGTGGTGGTGTGGGGCCTCCCACTACCCATTTTTGCTCCCAGGAGGCTGCCGGGAGGCCTACTAAGCCCAAAACAGGGTGTGTGTGGGGGTTGCACGCGCATGCATGGGGAGGCAAGGGGAACACGGGGAGGGGGTCACGTACGCATGCGCAGGGGGAGCAACAGGGTCACGTTTACATGTGCAGGGGGGGTGGAGTGAGTGGAAGGGGTTGCACGCACATTGTATTATGGGTGCAGCATGCATGCACGCTGTTGCGTGCACACTGCACACTTTTGGCACGCGACAACAAAAAGGTTAGCCATCACTGTCCTAGACTGTTGACTGGGTCATATAATACCGTGTTTCCCCGAAAATAAGACACTGTCTTATATATTTTTGGCTCCCAAAAACACACTAGGTCTTATTTTCGGGGTAGGTCTTATATATTTATGGTGCCAAATAGTGGGTGTGAGTGTGTAAGGGGGGGGTGTTTCGCGGGTGCACGGTTGCTCCCTGAAAAGTCTTCCTGGAACTGGAGATTTACACTAGGTCTTATTTTCGGGGTAGGTCTTATATTAGGGCAGGTTTAGAAAATAGTGCTAGGTCTTACTTTCGTAGGTTTCGGGAAACACGGTATATGAAGCCAGAACCAAATAAACCACATTATGGATTAGCTTCCTGTGTGAATCCTACCCTAATGGTTAACTCAGCCAACAAGAGCTGCTAAACCACAACAAACACTGCTATCTTGATTATGACAGAAAACAAAATATACACTGCTTGTTTCCTTAGAAGAAATTCAGCCATAGAGACCCTTTAACATTTCCTGTGGAATAGCATTTCCCCACCAACATTCTGAAATTACCTAAAGGTTTGCTTCTTAATTCAGGATTGCAGATCATTTCTACCTGGGCATAAAAACAGTCCAAATCCAGATGCACAATGATTCGGTTCCAAGCATTTCCTTTCAGCATGGCTTGGCCATGATAACCTGCAAACAAATTCGACATTCAGGGAAAAAAAACCTGTTTCAAATTACCTCTCAAGTCTCCAGCCTCCTTAACACATCACTCAGCATAGTCACAATCACTTCTGTTTTGGGCCTTTCAAACCAGGATGCTGAATTTTGGACTGCTTTAATCACCTGTGATTTTCTAACAGCAATACATTATTGGTTAAATAAAATCCTACTTTGCTTTAATGTTTATTCATAGTTTTCAGTTTAAAACACCACTCCATAGTTCATATGTGATTTTCTTTCTATCAACATCAAGCATCCTAAGGATCTTCCCATTTCATATGCAAGTTTGCAAAGAGTTGGCTGGTCTATGGCCCAGTTGTAAGATATTCCCTCAACACTGTTCAACTATTACAAAGTCTGCATTATTATTACTGTTAATCTTCTCATCACTCTATCACCCATCTCCTCCCACTTGTGACTGTATGACTGTAACTTTGTCGCTTGTAACCTTACAATTTATATTGACTGTTTCCTAATATGATTTGATTGCTTATTGTACCCTATGACTATCATTAAGTGTTGTACCTATGGTTCCTTACTCTTGATGAATGTATCTTTTCTTTTATGTATACAGAGAATATTTGCACCAAGACAAATTCCTTGTGTGTCCAATCACACTTGGCCAATAAAGAATTCTATTCTATATTGTTCAATGACAAACTCGCAGCCCATGGGCTGGATGCACCATGCGCTGGCCATGCCCACCCCCATTTTAGTGAAGAGGGAAGTCGCGATATGTCACGTCCACAACATGACATTTGACACCCCTGTTCAATGACAACTGATCCCAGCAACTGGGTTATTTGAGCAAACCAGTCTGGTTAACAAGCTCTGTGTGAATACAAACAGTTGCAAACACTTTTTTTTGCATCTGGAGGGAAATATTACTCCTTTCCATGGAGGTGCAGGCTTCAGCCTGTAGAATAATTTCAATTATATGTAGAATAATTTCATTCTCTGCATTTCTACAGCACAAGGAATTACAATGAAGCCAACCACATTTTGGCCAACAGTACAGTGCAAACCTAGCCATGGCCATTAGTGTCTGTTTCAAAGTATTGAGTGGATGCAGAAAGCTGATTAAATGTCAATCACACATTAGTAAAAACAACACTTAGGATCTCTCCTGCTCTTTCCCAGAAGGAGAAGGCAAAATTCCAAGAAGTAAAGGTTCCAGGAAGTGAATTCCAGTCAAGTTAGTCTCCCTATCCAGGCCAAGATTAATCCCTTTTTGCAAAGCATCCTGGTTTGTTTTCCCATTTGGGCAAGCAAGGAACTCTATCGCTGTCCTTTTCCTAACTCTGACCTGGAGATGCCTCCTGAAAATTCCCCCCCCCCTTTTTTTTTCAAAAAGAAAATCTTCCATCAGCTCCAATGCACTATTGATATCAACTACAAAATTGGGAGGACAGAGACAAGATTACTTTCATTTATTTATTCTGAATTTCTACCTCACACTGAACTATAAACTACTTGGCCTAGACTCTCATAACCTACTAGGTAAAAATTTGGCTAGATTGGAGCCCCAGTACGTCTCTCTCTCTCCCCCCTCCCTATCTCCTCCCTCCCCCTATCTATCTCCCCATCCCTCCCTCTATATCTCCCTCATCTATCTCCTACTCCCGGTACTTAGCTGGTCCTTTGCTTTCTCTCGGAGTACGCACTGCCCTACTCCTAGTCCACAGGGCCAAGGCTGCCTTAGATCCCGCGGCAGTCGGTGGAAGGAAGATTTCCTAGGACTTTACGCGAGACTCCTTCTACGGCCCCAGAGGGATCTCTCTGGAGTCCGCTGCTGGGTCCCGGCACGAGCCACTCGGCCTCAGTCTCCTCCCCTTCTTCGCCTTCCGAGTCCTCCATTTCGCGCGGCGTTTGCGCAACAGCGGCGGTTCACGGCAGACCAGCCAGTCAGCGAGCTCCGCCTCTGTCCGGAGCCCGAACTCAGACGCCCAGCCTTGGAAGGAGGAGTTTTATAAGAGGAGAGCCGTCCAATCATCCTTCTGTTCTCTCCGCGCGCACCAATGAGAATGCGGGGGCCGGACACGGATTGCTCGGCCGGCCTTGCTTAAGACCTTTGAACTTCTTTCTTTGAAGCCGGCGACTCGCTCTCGGCGCCTTCGCCTTCGGCCAGCGGCTAGCCAGGATCGTTTTAGCCCCGTAGTCGTGTGAACTCAGCCCTTAGGGTTAATTGCGGGTTCAGAGTGTCCTAGGAACAAGTCACGTGTTTCCTCGCAAGGCTTGACGCGCAAAACGAAAGTGTTCGGAAGCTTCAGTTGAGTTAAATTCGCTTTTCTAAGAAAGTGAAAGGGATTAAAGCCGTCTCTTAACAAGAGATAACCACGTCTGAAAGGGCCACCCGAGAGGGCCAGGGTCCCTAGCGGCTCGTTGGTGCGTTATTAGAATATACTGTGGTGAATAAAAGCTATTAATTTCCCCCCAAAAGAGGGAGAATCCCACTTCCTTTGTAATATTAGGAAATATCCTTTTCGCAACGAAGTAGAAAGTTGAACTGTAGTCGGAGACGTTGGTAACACTTTCTTTTCGGGAATAGAAACAAAGAAGGACAAAATTGTACCCCTTTGATTAGAAAACGATAGCGCGGATTTTTTTTCATATAAATGAATGAATGGGAATTTCAGGATTTGAGTTCCCACCGCACATCAACCCAAAACGTATTGTGTGTGATGGGTACATCCAGCCAATGTGGTTTATTCATGTTAAACCAGGGTTAGCCAAGGACCTCGCCAAGTTCATTGAAGGATGCTTTGAGTTTGGAGAACATGATGAATCAGAAATTAGCCCTAACAATATACTAGGACTAAAATATGGCTAGTTCATAAGTGTGCTGGTGTGTTCACACAACCAGTTTAATCCGGTTTGTTTATTTATTTGATTAGACTTGTATGCCGCCCTCTCTCCCTAGGGACTCAGGGTGGCTCACAATATAAAATCTCAATACAATAAATTAATTAAAAATAATTACATCACAAGTCCAATAAATCTAAAACCCATAAAAATTCAATTAAAATCACTTAAAAACCCACCCCAGCTCATTTCAGTCCAGGCTTGCCTGCTGAAACAGCCAGGTCTTCAGGTGGAGGCGGAAGGAGCGGAGGTCCCGGGGCCAGACGAAGCCCCAAGGGCAGCTGATTCCACAGGGTGGGCGCTCCCACAGAGAAGTCCCTACCCCTGGGTGCCGCCAGCTGACATTGTCTAGCCGAAGGCACCCCAAGGAGGCCCTGTCTGTGGGAGCGCACAGGGCAATTGAGTGCGATGCTGGTTATTGAATTAACTAACCCATTTTCTGAGTTGTCTGTGGGAAATTTTCAATCATCCAGGTCACAGTTGTCCCAAAGATGCTTTCCCCCCCCCAAAAGGCAACTGGACTTCCTTGGGTTTTTTTCTTTTTCTTTGAAAAGGCATCAAAGCTTCTAGGAGGACAAGCAAAACTTTTCAAAGAAAAAAAAAAGCCAAGAAGTCGAGTTGCCTTTTGGAAAAAGTACCTTTGGCATATTTTCTGAGTTGTACAATACTCCGGAACTCGACGTTACCAAGGAACTGGATTCGCATGACAACTTTATAAAGCTCTTCCCTGACTTAACAGGTGAAACTCAACAGGTGAGTCTTAACCCCCTGGCGTTAAGCTACTGTAAAAAAAGCAGCCCGTGAATCTCACTTCTCCGGCGTAGCGTTTCGATTTTCACGGGAGCCAAATACACATCAGAGGGCGCCAAGCTAAGGAAAAGTTTGCCGAGCAAGCGCCTTTTTCCAAAACTCCACGTTCAGCTTCGCCGATCGCTTCTCTTCTTTTAAGCGGCCTTCGATCTCTTAACCTTCTTTAAAGTTGCCTTTTGAGCCATTTAGAAGCATTAAATGACGTTCAAGGGCAAGGAGACGGACTTCTGGCATTTCTACAGGCCTTTAACTAGTTTTTTTTTTGAAAATCCGTGAAGAGGGTGTATGTAAAGAGAAGGAGATCCGTCATCCTTTCCCACGAACCTTTAAATGCCCAGCTCTCTTCTCTCTTCCCGCGCCTATGCAATTCAATTCAATTCATTGTAAATGCACAACATGTGTACAATGAGATTGGCACCCCCCCCAACATAAATACACCTCAATAACTCACAGTGAAAAAAAAGAAAATCCATAACCCAGTAAATCATACTAACACAATCCTCTATACATATATGTGCATAACATAACGTATTATATTGCACCAATGTGAGCACGTTGCACGTTGCACCGGCCCAGCGAGTCTATCATGCAACCACCAAAAGAGCTCGCTACGCCCTCAAATGACCCCTCCCCCGCACCTCTCCCTGCGAGCTCTGCTGAAGGATCCGAGAGCAATTTTCATGCCCAGAGACTTTCCCAGTAGGAAGCTCGTGACGTTTCAAGGTTCTCCCCGCGCCTTTGAGGTCCCGCGTGGCAGTTCCCGGCTGAAGTTCGGTGGGTTCGGCCCACCCACGCGGTGTTTCGATTCTAATGTATAAATCTGGACTCCCGCAAAGTACTGCTCTTCAGGACGTCCCAATTACACCCATTAGATCCAGTTCAGGATGGTGGGGTTTTTTTGGGGGGGAGGGGTGATCAGGGGAGAGTACTTTGCACGTGGTCAGAGAGCATCTGGACAATCGCAACTCTGTTCTTTCTCTCCGATTCTTAGCCTCAGAGGTTGTACGAGCGGGGCGGGGGGAAACCCACTCTCAAGAAGCTCTGCTGGAAAGTTTCATTTTAGTTTAGATCATGTGAAATCTATTGATTTTAGTTTTATTGGCAATGAAAGAAAGACCTACTCTGGATCGGCTCAAAAGTTCGGATTAAAAGTTACAATCTTCATGTCTTCATCCTCCGCTCAGTTCCAAAGACATTGGACTCTTAAGCGTCCCCGGTGTGTGTGTGTGTGTGTGTGTGTGTGTGTGTGTGTGAATCTAAGGAGAAAAAGAACTCTGCACATGGTTCCACGCACGCCTGCCTTTTCCGATTGCACGGCGCGACGTGCAATAAAATGGACATGGGGCAATTAGGATTGTGTGTTTTCTAGTAGGATTCACTGGGTTAGGGATTTTCTGACTTCACTGGGAGTTGCTTCCTGTACCCTTTGACTATTATTCAGTGTTGTACCTGATGATTCATGACTCTTGACGAATGTCTCTTTTCTTTTCTGTACACTGAGAGCATTTGCACCAAGACAATTTCCTTGTGTGTCCAGTCACACTTGGCCAATAAAGAATTCTATTCTATTCTATTCTATTCTATTCTATTCTATTCTATTCTATTCTATTCTATGAGTTGTATTGTGTTGGGGGGGTTGTGTGCGTGTGCACGAAGGGAGGCTCAGCCAATCTCACTGTACACAGGTTGTCCCCTGACAATAAAGGTTTGAACTTGAATTTAAGAAATCTCAATCCCGGCCAAAAGGAATTCCAGACTTTCCGACCTCGAAGGCGCGTCAAGGCATGACTTAACCCCCAGCCCCCACCCAAAGCGCGCGCGCGCGCAAAAAAAGGTCCTTGGAAGCCCGTCCCCAAAGGAAGGCGTCGGCTTGGAAGCAACCGGTCAGCATCGCCCGGCGCCGCTGCAGTCTGAAGGGGGCGGGGTGGAGGAAAAAGGGGAGCGGTCTTAGGAAGCCGGGAATGCCTGCCTTGCCTTGCGTTGCCTGGGCCGGTGGCTGGGCCGGGCGTGGGCGCGGCGGCTCGCTGGCTGGCTGGCTGGCGCGCCGTCATCCTTCCCACTCTCCTCCCCTCCCTTGGCTGTGCCGCGCGGGCTCTATGACCCCGAGGTTCTGAGCGCCGATGACACGGATTCGGAGGCTCAGTTACGGAAGCAGCAGCAGCAGCAGCAGCCGCCGCCGCCGCCGCTCCCCCAGCCGCCGCTTTCGCCGCCGCCGCCGCCGCCGCCGCCTCCTTCTCTTGCTCCACCGCCGCCGCCGCCGCCGCCGCCGCCGCCACCTGGCCGAAAGGAAGCCCTGCGTGCGCAGCCCCGACTCTTCCTCCGGCACTGGCCGAGAGGGCTGGACGGCGGCGGCGGCGGCAACAGCAGCAGACGCCGAAGAGGAGGAGGCGGCCCCAGGTGGACACTGCTTACCGCCGCCGCCGCCTCTGGACAGCCGCTCCGACGACCTCTCCCCTCAGCCCCTGCCGAAGGGGCCGGGGAGCTGGCCAGCAGCAGCAGGCCTCTGCTCGGGAGCGCCTCACTTTCCCCGGCTTCGACTCTTCAGTCTCCGCCTCCGGCCGAGGGACCCCCCCGAGGCCCCCGCATGGAGAAGCGGGGCAAGAGAGTGGACTGTCCGGCGTTGCCCCCCGGGTGGAAGAAAGAGGAGGTCATCCGCAAATCGGGGCTGAGCGCCGGGAAGAGCGATGTCTACTACTTCAGGTGAGCCGGCTGTGCGGAGAAGTGGGGTGGGTGGTGGGAGAGCAGGAGGTCTGGGGCCGAAGAAGGGTTAGCCAGAGACCGCCTCCCCCGCTCCGGGGGAACCTGGCCTCCCTGCCTGCGTTAGGAAGCTGGAGCTGCCAGGGTTAAGTCAGGGCGTAACCCCGGAGGAGGTTTCGTAAACGCTCCGGTTCTCGCTTTTGGCAGAGGAGAAGCGGCGGTGGTGCCTCTGAGCATGGCTAGAGGGGGGGGGCCGTCCTCGGAGAGGGTCCAACTTTTGGGTGAAGCGGCGCTTTGGAACGCCTGAAGAAGCGTTTCGTCTCCGCGCGTCTGAAGGAAAACTCTCTCTCTCTCTCTCTCTCTCTCTCTCTCTCACACACACACACACACACACACACACACTCTTTTGCAATTCAAGCGGTGGGGAAAAGTTTAGCAAGTCGTAACTTTCAGGAAAGCTGGCCGGTTTTTTGACATTCCTAATTTTCCGAACTTAAAACTTTTCGCGCTGGGCGAGACAGCCTGTTAGTCCCTGAGACTTGTACAAAGGGTATATATATATATATATATATATATATATATATATATATATATATATATATATATATATATATATATATCTATCTTTCCTCCCCCTTGGATTGATTTCCTCCGCAAACTCCCTTCGGGTACCACTCCTTTCCTTCAAACCCCCTCACCCAATCCACTCTTCCTTGAAGTTTCATCTTCCTGCCTTGGGAAAATAAACCCATTTTCTGCCTCCCAGCCTTTTGGCTGCAAGGGGCCACCTGATAGATTTTAGCCGGGCTCTGCATTATCTCAGACCACAGGTGTGGCCTCTACAGTTTCTAAACTTGGGACTCTGATATACCCCAACTTTCCTCTCCAAACTCTTTGAGAGGCAGGACAGAGGCGGGATAAAACCTCTGGGCTGCTGTTCTGCTTGTCAAGTATAGGAACCTGGTTTTTAAAAGGTGGTAAAGGAGAGGGAAGGTTGGGTTGGGGGGGGGGCAAGGATTAAGCCTCCGTCTGTCCTCAGCCCGGTGCTCTTCGGGGATGCGTTAGGCTGGAGTTTCCAAGCCACTTGGCTGGTTGGGTGAACTGCATGTTTTGAACGTTTTAATCCAGCAAGGGAAACTTTGGCAGCCAAGGAAAAGGTGCTTTCAATTTCATTTCTTTCCATTTGGTTCATGGTGTCTGAGACCATGTGTTTTATTTTATTTATTTATTTATTTTATGGGATTTCTATGCCGCCCTGTCTCCCGAAGGACTCAGGATGGCTCACAGAGATAAAAACAGAAATGCAAAAGTTAAAAAACAAACAAGAAACCCCATATCCCCTGAATTAATAGTTCAGCCTTGCTACTGTGGGAGGGGTGGGGAGGGGAGGGGGAAAGGGTTTTTTTTCCTCTGTTTATTTGGATAGATCCATTTATAGCTCCGAAAAGCCCGCTGTGAAAAAACAGCCACCTTTTCCTACGAAAAAAATCAAGCTGTTTGTGCCTGATAAGGTGAACTTGGCAATATTTGTGGAGTGAAGTCCAGGACATGTGTCTCTCCTAGGTTGGGCTAGGAGAGAGGCCACGAGGAAACTCCTGTCTTGTTCATGTCCTCCTGTCCTGTTCACTCGGGCCTCTTCCCTTCCCCCTCGACCACGTGCAGGGTGTTGGGGGAGAATGGGAGGCTTTCCTGGAACATAAGCCTCAACGAGTGCTTGGTGACCCGTATGAAAACTCTGCACTCACCCACCCAAGCCTAACCAAGACAGTTAAAGCCTAACAGCTTGCTACGCTTGGTTGATTTCACTATAAATGGCAGGAGATGGTGGTTTAGCAAGCTGTGCAAACTCAGCCTGTTTGGTTAGTTTACAATTCAGTGGATTACTTCAGTAAATGAGGGAAGCGTCCTGCTGGAACCCAGATTTATACTAAAAGGCAGCCCTACTTCATCTTATTCAGCCCAAGGCAGTAACATGTGGTTTTCTTTCCTCCATCAGCCTTGGTGTGCCACTCTTGAGGTTTGAACTGACACTCCCCAATTTTGGGTGGTGCAGTCCAAAAAAACCAAAAACCCTTCACTGCAGGTCTGGCTAACCAAAGGAACTTGGCATTCTTCTTTCTGCTTGGAGGGAATCCTGTATATTATTATTATTATTATTATTATTATTATTATTATTATTATTTATTGGATTTCTATGCCGCCCCATCTCCCAAAGGACTCGGGGTGGTGTACAATCATAAAAACAATATAAATATAAATACTATACTATCAATAATATTCCCATTATTCCATCCTTGGCTCTTGTGGACTGGAATCCAAGGCTGGGTGTTCCTCCATTTTTATTATCTGCTGGAGAGCACAGCATGGCATCTGATCTTGAAAGGGCCTTCAACTCTGGTTTTCAACTTGATATTTTCTCTTTCACTTTCCAACTGAAAAGAGCCTCATCCTCGCCAGTTACCATGGCTGAGACTAGTGGCATTGCTGTACGTTCTGTCTTTACTAATAGCTTACGAACTGGGAGTTAACACTTTAATGAGGTGGTTACAAATCCTATATTTATCCAGCATTGATCAAACTTGGCCACTTGAAGAAGTGTGGACTTCAACTCCCAGAATTCCCCAGCCAGCTTTGCCCCCAACCTTTAACATTGAGAAGCAAATTCTTGAAAGCCTCAAATAATTTTCTGAAAGAGTCTAGCGGCATCTTTTCTGATGGACAGATTTTATTAAAAGGTCTCAGTGTTTTTTGAAATTCAGCCTTTTACTAAAATGTGTTAGGTGCTATCAGACTCTTCCTGATTTTTTTGCTACCACAGATCAACATAAATTTATCTCAATATTCCATGATATTTAAATCAATAAAATAAAAAAGGAACTGGGTGCTCAGTTGGGTACAAAGCAGCAGTTTTTTGGCGGTGGGTGGGTGGAATACTTACTAAAACCTTATACTACCCCTGTCTCCCAAAACCCAACATCTTCCCTTCCCCTTCTTCCTCCCCTCCCCTCTTCTCCTCTCTCCTCTCCTCCTGGGACATTTCTTGCAAGTAATATTTACTGAAGGAATAGCTGGGAAAGAAACAGCTAAATAGCTTTCCTTCTCTACTTGCAACTTACTGCTCCTTGTTTTTTCTCTTTATATGCAGCTGTGTGTATTTGGATGTGAGTGTGTATTTAAAATGCAACACAGAAAGAAAGTGCCTTATCTGAACAGGGAATTGGTGGCAGAGATATGATATAAGTTCGTTCAAGCTGTTCTTGTGATACTTTGATACACTATTTAATGTGTTTCTTAGTATACCAAGGTTTCATTGGTTTTTGCACCTGTGTCTTTTTTGTAAGTATGGGAGGAAAACAAAGAAACAATGAACTCTGTTGAGGATACACTTACAAAACTGTAACTGGTTTTTTTTCTGGTGGAAGGCAGGTGTGATAGCACATACTTCTTTATCTGTCCTGTTGCATGCGCACTGCACACTGAGGTTGTAGCAGCTGCCTTTTCTGTGGCTGTCAGACCGCACACCCTGCAGCTTCTGCACCTGGGGGGCCAAACCTTCAGAACAACTCAAAAGTCTTCAGACTTGGCAAGTTTAAGACTTGTGGATTTCAACTCCCAGAATTCCTGAGCTAACATGACTGGAGCAGGAATTCTGGGAGTTGAAGTCCACAAATCTTAAAGCTGTCAAGTTTTAAGACAGCTTTAACACAAGATCCCTGGTATAGATGTTACCTTGTTCCAGCCAAATGGCCTCTCCTTCTCTTTTGAGAAACCAGCTTCCTTGCCTTATTAACTGGAGATGAGCATCTTGTGGTACTGAAGGGTGGATTTGTACCTTCTGTTTGTCCTTTCGAGTTCCTGTACCATGGCACTGAATTTAACTTTCCGTTTTAAAGTGGGGAAACAGAAACTTAAAAGGAGCTCGGAACGGTTTAAAACAGGCGTGCCCAACCCACAGGCCGCATGCAGCCCTGGATAGCCAGTAATGCACCACCCCCAAGAACATAAACGTTTAACATTATGATGTGCTTCATATACATGAACTATATTATACACTTTACATGAGGCCCGAAACAATTTCTTTTCACTCAGTGCAGCCCAAGCAAGCCAAAAAGGTAGGAGAGCACAGATTTTCTGGCCTACTTACATATGTGTGACTTAAAGTATCATCTAGGCACATCATTTTGGATGTTCAGAAACCATTGCATGCTGCAGCTAAATACCCAATATTTGTCATCCTCTCTGGTTAACAGTCCACCTTGCATCAGTTAACCTACTAACATAATTTTATTTATCCATCTGCTTATTACTAAGTTGGGTTGGATTGGAACTTATCTGCCATTCTAGTAATGAAATCCTTCCAGGCTGTAAGATAATCAGAAACATTTTAGGGGCAACCTAGACAAAAGCACCCCAAAAGCAAATGAAATAGAGTGAGGATTTTAACTGATTGCATCCCTAGAATGAAAATCAGCTTTTTAAAAAACTGGGAGAGTCAGAAAGGAGATTTATTTAAAAGTTTTGAGTCAAGGGACAGATTCAGATTCAAAGGTTTACAGTTGAAACACCATGGCCAAAAAGGCTTTAAGAATTTCCCAGCTTATTAGAGATAAGGCGGTTCTACAAATAGCCACATCTTAGCCATTTGCAACTGTAAAAAGTAAAACTAGCCCTTTATTATTAATGTAGTATTGTGGTTTACTAATATGGTTTGACCCTGTTTAACATTGCTTTGCTACTAGTTTATTCAATAATCCATGATTATGTCAACTGGAGTTAAGCACAGGTATTTAAATCCAGACTTTGAGAATTAGGGTTCAAAGCAAGAGCAATTTTTATTTTGGTCTTCATGCAGAATTCCATGCTGCTTTGGACACAGTTGCTTTCTATGCTACCATGTGAAACACAAATGTTATAGAATCTATATGTAGAGTCCAGCTGATCCGTGTTTTAAAAACATTCATCTTTTTACCTGTCTGTTTCAAGTTTGCAGCAGAAATCCTTTTTTTTTAACCCAATGGGCATATTTATTTGGACTATAGAGAACATGTGAGTTTTAGAGTGTATTTTGCTTCTTCCAATCTTCACAGCAGTTATAAATACATTCCTATTTTATATTCTCTCTCTATGATTTATCTCTTATTCTCTCTCTATGATTTATTCATCAAACCCACAGTTCAAAGTTCACCCCCTTTTTCAGTAAAAAGTCCCCCAAAGGTTGCAATTATCATCTTTTCCTTAACCAAACTAGATATTTTGCCACCACCAAGGCCACAGATGATATCTTTTCCATGGAGTCACTTTGGGGAAAAAAATGATTTCATTGCTTTGCAACCCTCAAGATATTTCTACAGATGTATGAAACATTTATTTTAGGTAGGCAAGTTTAGGCCTCTCTTATTCATTATGAATCACAAAGGATTAAAGTTCAAGTTTTCCTTCTGCCCCAAACTCTCTAGGTAGGCTCTAGGTAGCCTTAGGCAAGGCCATGTCTCTGAGTCAGCTTGCTTTCCCCCCCAGTCTTCCAACAATGTGGGAGGATTCTCAACCTAGATTGGATCGGTGCCCGGATTCCACGGCTAGGAAGAATTAAAGGCAAAGAGTTCCTTGAGCTGGAGTCCTGAAGATCGCATGATGGCGTTTTCTTGGCAATGGAACAAGTGCTGTGTGTCACTGTTTCCTTCTGGGATGGTTCTTAACATTCTTGTTGACTTTCCAGCCCTGGAATTCTCTGCTGACTTCCTGGGAAAGCTATGGACCGGATCCAAGTCTGCTTAGTTTCTGAGCACAGTCAAAAAAAAAAAATCTGTCAGGTGCTGCTCAGAGAGACAGCAGGGATGGATTAAGGACTAAGATAGTTATTGTAACTCAGGAGGTCTTCAAACTTGACAGCTTTAAGACTTGTGGACTTCAACTCCCAGAATTCCTGAGCTAACATGACTGGAGGAGGAATTCTGGGAGTTGAAGTCCACAAATCTTAAAGCTGTCAAGTTTTAAGACAGCTTTAACACAAGATCCCTGGTATAGATGTTACCTTGTTCCAGCCAAATGGCCTCTCCTTCTCTTTTGAGAAACCAGCTTCCTTGCCTTATTAACTAGAGATGAGCATCTTGTGGTACTGAAGGGTGGATTTGTACCTTCTGTTTCTCCTTTCGAGTTCCTGTACCATGGCACTGAATTTAACTTTCCGTTTTAAAGTGGGGAAACAGAAACTTAAAAGGAGCTCGGAACGGTTTAAAACAGGCGTGCCCAACCCACAGGCCGCATGCAGCCCTGGATAGCCAGTAATGCACCACCCCCAAGAACATAAACGTTTAACATTATGATGTGCTTCATATACATGAACTATATTATACACTTTACATGAGGCCGAAACAATTTCTCTTCACTCAGTGCAGCCCAAGCAAGCCAAAAAGGTAGGAGAGCACAGATTTTCTGGCCCACTTACACATGTGTGACTTAAAGTATCATCTAGGCACATCATTTTGGATGTTCAGAAACCATTGCATGCTGCAGCTAAATACCCAATATTTGTCATCCTCTCCGGTTAACAGTCCACCTTGCATCAGTTAACCTACTAACATAATTTTATTTATCCATCTGCTTATTACTAAGTTGGGTTGGATTGGAACTTATCTGCCATTCTAGTAATGAAATCCTTCCAGGCTTTAAGATAATCAGAAACATTTTAGGGGCAACCTAGACAAAAACACCCCAAAAGCAAATGAAATAGAGTGAGGATTTTTTTAACTGATTGCATCCCTAGAATGAAAATCAGCTTTTTAAAAAACTGGGAGAGTCAGAAAGGAGATTTATTTAAAAGTTTTGAGTCAAGGGACAGATTCAGATTCAAAGGTTTACAGTTGAAACACCATGGCCAAAAAGGCTTTAAGAATTTCCCAGCTTATTAGAGATAAGGCGGTTCTACAAATAGCCACATCTTAGCCATTTGCAACTGTAAAAAGTAAAACTAGCCCTTTATTATTAATGTAGTATTGTGGTTTACTAATATGGTTTGACCCTGTTTAACATTGCTTTGCTACTAGTTTATTCAATAATCCATGATTATGTCAACTGGAGTTAAGCACAGGTATTTAAATCCAGACTTTGAGAATTAGGGTTCAAAGCAAAAGCAATTTTTATCATAGGTAGAATTGAGTTGCCAAGCATCTGAATGTAAATCACGTGACTGTGGGGATGCTTCAACTGTCATAAGTGTGAAAAATGGTCATAAGTCACTTTTTTGTAACCTTGAACAGTCACTAAATGAAATGTTACTTGAGTACCGCCTGTAATTGGTTCCCAGGTTAAATCGTTCCCAGGTTAAGAAAATCCAGTTGCCTCTTGAAGAAGCACCTTTGGGAGAGCCATGACCTGGATGCCTGCGAATCTCCATAAATGTTTTTCCAATTGAAATTACTCTACTGGGAGTTTTCTTGGGCAACCATTTCTTGGGGGACCTGCCACTTGGCATTGCTTTGCAATAAGCTGTAGGTTAGACTATTACAGATGGTCCTCAACCTATGACCATAATTGGGTTCCAAACTTTCATTGCTAACCAAAGTGATTTTACAACCTTTTTTTTTGCCATAGTTGTTAAGCAAAGCACTGTAGGTGAGTCATATGGTCATTAAATAAATCTGTCTTCCCCAATTGACCAGCTGGGAAGATTGCAAATGGAGGTCACATGACCCCAGAATGCCGCAACTAGGCCTAAATTTTGATCATGTGACTGTGGCAATCAGTGGTGGGATTCAAAATTTTTTACTACTGGTTCTGTGGGCGTGGCTTGGGGGGCATGGCTTGCTTGGCAGGCATGGCTTGGCGGGTGTGGCAGGGGAAGAATACTGTAAAATCTCCATTCCCTTCCCACTCCTGGAGGAAGTTTACTACAAAATCCCATTCCTTCCCACCCCACTAACCTGCTTTCCAGCTCTGTTCTCCTGTGCAGGGCAACAAAGGAAGACCCAGCCAATCAGCTGGGACTTGGGAGTCAGAGAATAGATTGGGGCGGGGCCAGTCAGAGGTGGTATTTGCAGATTCTCCGAACTACTCAAAATTTCTGCTACCAGTTCTCCAGAACTGGTCAGAACCTGCTGAATACCACCTCTGATTGGAATGCTGCAGTGGTCATAAGTCGAAGGACTGGTGGTAAATTTACTTCCTCCAGTTCTGATTCTGTTGTGAAGATAGTTCAGGAAAGACATGGTTTCTAACTAAAAAAACGTACGTGTTTTCCCTCTGTCGGCCCATTGGTAGAAAGTACAGAAAAGTTGCCTTATAGGAAATAGCAATAGCACTTAGACTTATGTACCGCTATATAGTGCTTCACTGTCCTCTCTAAGTGGTTTACAAAGTCAGCCTTTTGCCCCCAACAATCTGGGCCCTCATTTTACCCACATCGGAAGGATGGAAGGCTGAATCAACCTTGAGCCTGGTGAGATTCGATCTCCCAAATTGTAGGCAGCTGGCTGCAGCAGAAGTAGCTTGCAGTACTACACTCTAACCACTGTGCCACCAAGGCTCCTAAAACTAAAATGCTCATTGTAGGCCAGGGGTTTCCAACTTTGGCAACTTGTGGACTTCAACTCCCAGAATTCTCCAGACCCCATGACTGGCGAGGGAATTCTGGGAGTTGAAATCCACAAGCCTTCAAGTTGCCAAGGTGGGATACCCCTTGTTCTAGGCATGTAGCACATCCTATACTTATCCCATTCAGCATCAAGCATTCAAGTGTGAGATCACAATCCCTCCATTTGGTTATCATCAAGACAGAAGACAAGCTTATTTCTTTGACCAATTGCGAGAGGTGTTACCTGCAGCTACTATTCCAACCTGAATAAAATGGCTGGAGCAATGTTTGTAAAAACTAAAATGTTCCTTGTCAACATTTTTATTGAATTATAAAGTATTAGAAAATACAAAAAACAAAGTAATTAGAAAATCAGTGGAGGAGAGAGGGAAGGGGAAAGAGAAGTAAGGAAAGATAAGAGGAAGAAAGAGGAAAAAAAAGAAGCATTGACACCTGACTTTCTCTATTACAGTAAAATAAGGCATTAACGTCAAATCACAACTTTTTGCTTTTACATAATAATGTCAGCCTTGGAAGCCATCTTTTATTTTGAAGCTTCGAGGCTGCCACCTTCAGTGCCTGGGAATTTGGGAGCAGGGATTTCATAGGTAGAAGATTGCAAGGACATGTTGCCCTGCACCTGGAGGAGAGTGAATGGAGGGAGCTGGGGTGAAGATTTGATTGGACCATGTGATGGACTGATGGGTGCTCAAAATCTTTGATTTTCTTTTCGGAATGGAAAAGCCGGAATCTCAAATTCGGATTTTCCCAGATGTGCCAATATGACAACTCTAATAAAATGGAGCTTTGAGGAAATGTTTGTCTCGGAGTTTATTGGTTTGGAGTTGGTTAGTTGGAACGCTGACATTTAAATATATGAACAAGCCATTTCTATAAAGATCTATCAGTCTACTCGGTAAAACCCAAAATCAAACTTTCATTCTTTTCCACATCAAGCACGAAATTCAGAAGCGGTTTCCATGTGGAAACACAACTACTTATGTTCTTTTCTTTAATCAAAGTAGTAAAAACTAAAATGTTGAAGATAGGGAATATTTTTGTGTGGGCCAAGCATTTGTATAACGTTAGCCTGGTCTTCCCCGCCAGACTTCCATTTTTTAAAATACACATTTCCACAAATATGAAGGCGTGAAGCACAGTTTCTCATAGGATGGGCCGAGATGTACTTTAGCTGTACATAGGATGGGCCGAGATGTACTTTTCCCCCCTCCTTGTTCAGTGAGTGATCTTTTTTTTTCTTCACTCCCAAAATTGAAGAATGAAAATCTTGTGGGTGGGTGTGAGGAGGACAATGGCATTCTTGCTTTGAGCTACAGGTAATCTTTACAACCAGTGGTGGGATTCAGCATTTTTTTACTACCAGTTCTGTGGGTGTGGCTTGGTGGGGCATGGTGTAGTGGACATGACTTGGTGGCCATGGCAGTGGAAGGATCCTTCAAAATCCCCATTCTCTCCCCACCCCACTAACCTGCTTTCCAGCTCCGTTCTCCTGTACAGGGCAACAAAAGATCCAGCCGATCAGCTGGGACTCGGGAGCCAGAGAATAGATGGGGGCAGGGCCAGTCAGAGGTGGTCTTTGCCAGTTCTCCGAAATACTCAAAATTTCCGCTACCGGTTCTCCAGAACTGCTCAGAACCCGCTGAATACCACCTTTGTTTACAACCATTCTTTAGTGAACATTTGAAGTTACAACGGCACTGAAAAAGCGACAGGTTTCACACCTACGACCGTGGCAGCATCCCCAGGGCTGTGCAGTTGAAATCCAGCTGCTTGGCAACTGGAATGTATTTATGGCGGTTCCCCCTCCCGGGGATCACGTGATCACTTTTTTTTGTGAACTTCCCAGCTGGCTTCCCACAAGCAAAATCAATGGGGGGGAGCCAGATTCACTTAACGACCACACGATTCACTTAACAACTGCAGGGATTTACTTAACTCTGGCAAAATAAGTCGTAAACTGTGGCACGGCTCATTCATCCACTGCAGGGATGGGTTTCAAAGTGGTTTTCCACCGGTTTGGTGGGCTTGGCTCGGTGGGCACGCTTTGCAGACACGCACACACTTTGTGCATGTGCACATGCCAAACGTGCACTTTGTGCATGCGCAGAGGCTTTCCTACTCACCTCCTGCAATCCTGCATGCTCCCTGTGTCTCCCACAGCTGACGCGCGGCACTCTGTTGTGCCGCGCAAAGCAGCTGCACTTCCAAAGCAGGACATGAAGGTCAGTATGGGAATCTGGGCAGGCAGGTGGGCCCAATAGCAGATTGTCGGAGAGAACTGGTTCGGGTCTCAGCTGATCTTTGGCACTACTGGCTCAGCAGAACCGGGCTGAACCAGTAGCATCCCACCTCTGAACCACTGCCTGGCTTAGCAGTGGAAATTTTGGGCTCCATTGTGGTCATAAGCAGAGTACTTCCTACACAAGTTGACTAAAGGCTTTGGGGGGGGAGGGCACCTGTTTATCACTGCACAAGCTTCTCTTCAGATGTTTTCAGCCTCCTTGTTTTCTATATCTCAGTTACGTCCCAGGAGGATTCAGAAAAATCCCCACTGACCCTTTTCCTGAGTAGCGAAGTTGTTTTTCCACCCCAGCGACTTCAAGGTTCAACAGACCTCAACTCCCAGAATTCCCCAGCCAGCCAGCCAGCCAGCCTGGGGAATTCTGGGAGTTGAAAAAATATGGGTCTTAAAATGGCTGAGGTTGAGAACTGCCAAACCCATGGAGACCTGGGAGGGGCAGTGCCGAAAAACAGGAAGATTGGAGAAAAATAAAACTTGAGGAGGAAGAAGCTCTGAAACGCCAAACCCAATTCAGTATGGTGAATTGGATGACCTTGCCAATTTTTGTCACAGACAGATCTAATGAACAGGATGAGCTGCCTCTCCCAGTTTTCAATGAACAGTTCAAACTCAATTCCAACTCTGCCCTAGATTTGTGATCTAGAACCATAGAGCTGCAACTAGTCTCGGCTCAGCATCTGTGCTTTACTTCTCTGATTGTTTTGCACACACACACACCCTGTTTATAAGCAGCTGCGCCAGCCAAGGCTTCGCTTGCTATTGTTTAGCACCAACGGTTGGCACCGCGTGTGTACAAACACACACACACACACACACACACACACACAGGCAGACATACACACACTTTGCTCTCCTAGGAAAAGAAATGTTTGTGTCCCATTTTTGCTCTGTCAACCATGAAGTGGTTTAAAACTATGCCTGTGCATCCTGGCCTCCAATCAAGAGATTGCTGGCAGGCAGCTGGGCGTCTCTCCGGGAAGAGATAGAAGGCTGTGGCCTCGGTCTCCCAAACCCTCCCCTCCCTCCGTCCCTCCCTTATTATCTCCACCTTCCAAGGTTACTTTTGCCTTTGTCTTGCGTCATGTCACACACACACACACCCTCTTCCTGTCCCCAGACATATGCAAATGAGCCAGCCTGTCATTGGCCAGCTTCATTGGTCATTGGGTATCATCTCACCACCGTGGCCTTGTGTGATGCAAGTCCATTTGGAAAGTTGACCATCTGCCAAAGCCAACTCTTGGCTGTTTGGGGGTTGGGTAGGAGGGAAGAGTCTCATCATAAAGGTGTGGAGAGAAGAATCAGAAGTTTCTCCTCTTCGCATTGGTTGCGTGGATTCTCTGGAGCTCCCTCCCACTTCTGAATTAATTTAAGGGACTAAGCTTTCCCCACTAGATGTGCATTTCAGCTTTCAGCTGTGATTGACTGGAGGCGACAGGCTGTGGTGGCTTTGCCCCTTTATAGGAGTGCTAAGTTGGAGATGGGGTGTATGCATGTGCATGTTCTTGTTCACACTCCAAAAACACCTCCTGACCAGCAATCAACACCCATATGAGCAGAGATTAACACCAAGATCAACAGTAGACCAACAATTGAGAAGTGAACAACGCCCTAACAACAAACAAGCTAATGGTATATAACAGGCCAATCAAGAATCCAAAATCCCTCCCACCAATATTGACAGGGCAAGCCACTGATATATAAACAGAGAAAAGCCAACCCCACTCCCTTGTACAACTGATGATGTTACCTAGTTGGGTAATGAGATGCCTGCAAGAAAACAACCAAGCTCAGAGAGTATCAAGGATTCCAAACTTTCCATCTTTCTCTATCTTTCATTTATTTCCTTATTCTTGAACGCCCCCTCCCCAAAAGTTGCAGAAGTTCTTGAAGATTTTAGATGCAATAGGGTGTTGAAAAATCCTAGCACAGCTCCTCAACATTGCAAACTAAAGATACCCACAAACCAAGCATGGTTATGTGTACATATATTTCCTTTCTTCATCAGATCCGGTGCCACTTCCTGGCATCATTAAAATAATGCAGACCTTTCCTGCATAAGACAGCACTAAGACTTACCTAGCCTATGTTTGGCTGTACAAGTTTTTGATGTGAGGACTCTAAATTTGTGGTACTACCAGTTGTATCGTGGCTGATTGAGGGTAAAGGTGATGCTTGAAAACACAGGCAGGTGGGAGCACCCAGCCAACTTTGGCTGATCATGGAATACTAAGTAGAGCTTGTATACGGATAGAAGACTACTAGGAATTCCCCCAGCAATAGACTCAGAAAAATCCCAGAAGAAGACAAGGGCAACTAATATCAGGATTGTGTGCCCCTTCTCCAAATACTCATGTTATTATCGCGAATTGAGCTCAACTTGTGGTTGGCTTTAGTTTATAATCTTTATACAAGAGCCAGTTTGGTCTACTGGTTAAGGCCAAACAGATTAGAAACTGGTAGACCCTGAGTTCAAATCCCACCTTAGCCATGAAAGCCAACTGGGTGACCTTATGCCAGTCATTCTTTCTCAGCCCAGCCTACCTCATAGGGTTGTTGTTATGAAGAAAGGGAATATTAGTTATGTTCACTGCCTTGAGTTATTTGTAAAAATAATAAAGGCGGGATACAAATACACGAATATATAAATGTTTAAAATATGGTGGGAAGAGGAAAACAGACTTGTAAATTGTTTTATTTCTATTTCTAATGCTGCTGATAATGGCTTGGTTCACACAGCTTACTAATTTATAATTATGGATGAACAAAGTGTATCAGTTTGAAGAATCTTTTGGTTTCAGCTCCAGGCCATGCAAGTCCTGCTTACAATATAGTTTGTTTGATTTTGGCATAGTGTTTTGTGCAAACCCGCCATTCTACCAAGTAAACCATAATTTAAGTTTCAGAATCTAGGTTCTAAGGAACACTAAACACTAAAGTAAGGTGAGATAGTTTGTTGTTCAGCTGGTTGTGGGGACCTGGCCATATCCTAACCAGTTGGGTGAACTAGACTTTTTTTTTTCAAAGTAAATTTTTATTAGTTATATTTATTAAAACACAATTTCGCTCATTACAGCGTTCAGGTATCGGTATTCACTCATATTGACATAATTGTTACTATTCTATGTGTTAATATAGTTTTTCCTACTTTTAACTTATAACAATATTTACAGATATGTATACAGTATTTTGTTACTATAACTCCTACATACTCTTCATGTAACAACTTTACATCTATTTTCTAACCAATGGTACCATACATTCCAGATCTTATAGTATTCTGTTTCTTTTCTGTCTTTTAATTCCATAGTTAACCTATCCATCTCTGCATACTCAAGAACCCTTATTTTATTATCATTACATCAGAAGGAGTGTTGCCTTGTTTCCAATTTTAAGCAAAACCAATTCTGGCCGCAGTTATTATATGTAACATTGATATATTGAAATTTTTTGCACGTATTTTGTCTTAATATGCCCAATAGAAATAGTTATGGTTTCATCTCAATTTTTTGTTTAGTAATTTCTTCTAACCCATTCTTTACTTTAAGCCAGTATTTCCTTGCTTTTGGACAGTTCCACCACATATGAAAGTAAGTTCCTTGTTTATAGTTACATCAACATTTCTTCGCTGACCTGCTGGGAAACATTTTGGCCAATCTTGCTGGGGGTAAATGCGAACGGTAAAACATTTTGTACAGATTTTTTTGTAGGCTGCGGACATTGTTAATTTGTAATTTTTCTCCCACAATTTTTCCCAACGTTCCAATTCAATGCTATACCCAAAATTTTTGGCCCATGTTATCATAGTCTCTTTAACTGTTTCTTCCCCAATTTTAAATCTTAAAAAGTAGTTGTATGTTTTAGTAATCATTTCCCCCTGTTCCCTGTAATGTTTTATCTAGTTCCTGTTGGTCCTTATAGAAGCCGTGTTGTTCTAAATCTTTTTTTGTTCCTTGTCTGAATTTGTAGATATGGCCATCAATCTATCTCAATTCCTTGGTCCTTGGGTGAACCAGACTTTTATCTTTAAACTATAATCTCAGCAATTGTTTTTCATTACTCTGGAATTAGTGTGTTCTGTGAACTCCATTCCTTGTGGTTTATTCCATAAAATAGAGTTAAGTATGAAGCATAAACATAGATATGGTTTATACTTATAAGAACATTGCATAACTGGTTATGATTATTTTTGTTTTAGAATGAGGTTGAAGTAAATTGATTTGTAAGGGGCTAAAGAAAAAAATCACAACAGTTGTAGGTGCTCAGAATTCAGGCCTTAAAAACTCAGAAAAGGGCAAGTTTAGTCTTGATGGCCATGTTTTAAATATAGGGGGTGTTGCATGTTCAGAAGCCTTGGGGATAAGCAAAAGAAATGAAGAAGGTTCATAAATCTTTTAGTTAGGAGAGAAACCTTATGTAAAAACAGTCTACAATAAGGGCAGACTCTCCATGGTGCAGTATCTTTGCTTACACTTTGAACTTTATGGAGGGGGGATTGCAGTACTTAATTTTAATTAATAACTTAATTTTACCGTTAAAAATAGGTAATCTTCTCTTCTAGCTGAATATACTTGGTTTATGTTGTATATGGAGCTATAAGGCAATGTAACACAGAAGGAACAGAATCTCCCAGCCTTCAGATATAAAATGTTAGTTGATTTTACCAATTCAAATAATTCACCTTATCAGTGACAGTGTTCCGAATGGTTAAAACATGAACTTGGATTACTGCTAAGTACTGCTTTTTGTCTATGGAGATTCTCAATCATCTCGGTCATGGTTGTCCCAAAGGTGCTTTTTCCAAAAGGCAATTTGATTTCCTCATTTTTTTTCCCCTTTGAAAATATTTTGTTTCTCACCAAGAAGCAAACTGAAGAACTGAAAGTTCTTGGATGAGAAGTGAAATGAGGTGCCGAAAAGGTTCACCACTACTGGCCCCTAGTGGTTGAGGTTGGTTGAGGCTTCCAGGATAGAAATCAGGAGACTGGGAGTTCTAGTCTTTCCTTAAGTGTGAAAACCAGCTGAGTGACTTTGGCCAAATCACTAGGAGATTGTGAATTCTAGTTTTGTCAATAGGTATGAAAGCTGGCTAGTTGATTTGGGCCAATTACCAGGAGACTGTGAGTTCTAGTTCTTCCTTAAACATGAAAGCTGGCTGGGTGATTTTGGGCAAGTCACTCCCTCTCAGCACAAATGGTCAAACAATTTCTGTTACAACACATTGGTGAATACTCATTTGATATGAAAAAGCGGTACCTGCACTTGTGGTAAAACACTAAGAAGGGGGAAAAATGGATTGCAGTATTTCATGTCTTACAAAGTTACTGCTAAAGATGTTGGTTGAAGAGGCAAAAAATCTGGGTAGATAGAACATTTGAACTGAAGGAACCTTTTAAAAAAATACACCCAGTGCTTAATATGTGTTTAAGCTGCAGCAAGGATGACTTCTGATAATGGAATTCGTCATGGAAAGAACAAAAGAAAACTTCAGGGTATATTCAATTCAGAGCCTTGAGCAATGACGTGTTCTGCCAAAAAAACTTGAAATAAAGTGCCAGCTAGGCAGTTTGAGGCTTGTTTGATGTGTTCTCCTACAGATGTGTTTCTTCATCTTGCAAAATATCTCTATATATCTTGTAATGCTGATTCTTAGCCAACTCATTGAGAGACGGGGGGGGGGGGAAGCACAGAACTATTTTAACCAGGACATGCCCACCTACATTCAACATTCCCATAGGACAGTACATTATAGGAAACCCTTGATTTACAAGCCTTCGTTTATATGACCATTTGAAGTGCCAGTGACACTGAAAAAAGTGACATGTCTTGTCCTTACATTTACGACCGTTGGAGCATCCCCATGGTCACATGGTCAAAATTTGGGTGCTTCACAACTGTGTACAACAGTTGTAGCATTCATGTGATTGCCATTTGTGACCTTCCCAGCTGGCTTCCAACAAGTACACTTAATGGGAGGACTGCATATAAAGGTTTCTCCTGTCCTGTAGTGTCCAACTCTATGGGGCAGTACTTATCTCCATTTCTTAGCCAAGGGAGCCAACGTTGTTCAAAGACAGTTCTGTGGTCATGTGGCCAGGATGACTATACACCGAGGTGCACGGAGAGTTGTTACCTTTCCCACCAAAGTGGTACCTATTTATCTACTTGCATTTGAATAGAATAGAATAGGATAGAATAGAATAGAACAGAATAGAAAAGAATTCTTTATTGGCCAAGTGTGATTGGACACACAAGGAATTTGTCTTGATGCAAATGCTCTCAGTATACATAAAAGAAAAGATACATTTGTCAAGAGTCAAGAATCATCAGGTACAACACTTAATAATATTCATAGGGTAGAATAAGCAATCAAATCATACTAGGGAACAGTCAATATAAATAGTAAGAATACAAGCAACAGAGTTACAATCATACAGTCACAAGTGGGAGAGGTTGGATGATAAGGAGTGATGAGAAGATTAATAGTAATAGTGGTGCAGACTTTGTAAATAGTTGGACAGTGTTGAGGGAATTATTTGTTTAGCAGAGTGATGGCGTTTGGGAAAAACTATTCTTGTGTCTAGTTGTTCTGATGTGCAGTGCTCTATAGCGTCATTTTGAGGGAAGGAGTTGAAACAGTTTATGTCCGGGATGTGGGGGGTCTGTAAATATTTTCACAGTCCTCTTTTTGACTCGTGCAGTATACAGGTCCTTGACTGAAGGCAGGTTGGTAGTAATTGTTTTTTCTACAGTCCTATTATCCTCTGAAGTCTGTGTCTGTCCTGTTGGGTTGCAGAACCAAACCAGACAGTTATAGAGGTGCAGATGACGGACTCAATAATTCTTCTGTAGAACTGGATCAGCAGCTCCTTGGGCAGTTTGAGCTTTCTGAGTTGGCGCAGAAAGAACATTCTTTGTTGTGCTTTTTGATGACGTTTTTGCATGCTGCTTTCAAACTGCTAGGTTGGTAGGAGGTGCAGCAAGGAACGGGAGTTCACCCCATCGTGCAGCTCTCGGGTCTTGAACCCAGACTGTCTTTTTTTTTAACTTTTTATTTTATTTTATAATTCCTCTTATAGAGGCCAGTCATTTTTTTTACTTCTAAAGAATGTCAGTTATTACTTAATAAGTGTCAACTTCTATTGCAGTTTTTCTTGTTCAGTCATTTGTAACATCACCAGGATAATATTTGTTGAATGCTTGGAAGTATTCCAGAGATTTTGTGCACATTTATCAAGTTGTAATCTTAATCCTAAGAACAGTGTTTCTTAACCTTAGCACCTTTAAGATGTGTGGACTTAACAACTCTCAGAATTTCCCAGCTAGCAACCTGGCTAGGGAATTCAGGGAGTTGAAGTCCACAAGCCTTAAAGCTGTCAAGATGGAGAAACAATCGCTGTCCTACAATGTAAGTGAGGCTAAGAAGCCACCTAGTGGCTGAATTCATATATTGCATTCAGCCATGGTTTGTTGAATAAAACAAAAATTGGTTGTAAATGACATGCTAGGGGATGTACTCAGGGATCTTTCTGAGCCCTTGATAAAGGTAGCATTACACAGCACTGTTTATTATAGCAGCTCAGGGAATAAGAGTCAGAAACTGAGAATATTCCTTTACCTTGGAGGTCACTCCCTGAAGGGGCTTCAGAGGAAAGATTTAGTAGGAGAAGATGCTCAGATTGTCGTCCTACGCTTTATGGAAGCTGGATGGGTTTCACAATATCTACATTTTAAGCACTGGAGTAAGCTTGACAAGTTTGTGCATGCTTGGATAGCTTAGCTACAGGTGAAACTTGAAAAATTAGAATATCGTGCAAAAGTTCATTTATTTCCGTAATGCAACTTAAAAGGTGAAACTAATATATGAGATAGACTCATTACATGCAAAGCAAGATAGTTCAAGCCATGATTTGTCATAATTGTGATGATTATGGCTTACAGCTCATGAAAACCCCAAATCCACAATCTCAGAAAATTAGAATATTACATGCAATCAATAAAACAAGGATTGTACCTAGAACAATATCGGACCTCTGAAAAGTATAAGCATACATATGTACTCAGTACTTGGTTTGGGCCCCTTTTGCAGCAATTACTGCCTCATGGCATGGAAGCTATCAGCCTGTGGCACTGCTGAGGTGTTATGGAAGACCAGGATGCTTCAATAGCGGCCTTCAGCTCTTCTGCATTGTTCAGTCTCATGTCTCTCATCTTTCTCTTGGCAATGCCCCATAGATTCTCTATGGGGTTCAGGTCAGGCAAGTTTGCTGGCCAATCAAGCACAGTAATCCCATGGTCATTGAACCAGGTTTTGGTGCTTTTGGCAGTGTGGGCAGGTGCCAAGTCCTGCTGGAAAATGAAGTCAGCATCCCCATAAAGCTCATCTGCGGAAGGAAGCATGAAGTGCTCCAAAATCTCCTGGTAGATGGCTGTGTTGACCCTGGACTTAATGAAGCACAGTGGACCAACACCAGCAGATGACATGGCTCCCCAAATCAACACAGATGTGGAAACTTCACACTGGACTTCAAGCATCTTGCAGTGTGTGCCTCTCCATTCTTCCTCCATACTCTGGGTCCTTGGTTTCCAAATGAGATGCAAAAGTTGCTCTCATCAGACAAGAGGACTTTGGACCACTGAGCAACAGACCAGGTCTGTTTTTCTTTAGCCCAGGTAAGATGCTTCTGATGTTTGTTGTTCAGGAGCGGCTTGACAAGAGGAATACGATATTTGAAGCCCATGTCCAGGATCCGTCTGTGTGTGGTGGCTCTTGATGCACTGACTCCAGCCTCAGTCCACTCCTTGTGAAAGTCCCCAACACTTTTGAATGGCCTTTTCCTGACAATCCTCTCCAGGCTGCGGTCATCCCTGCTGCTTGTGCACCTTTTTCTTCCACACTTTTCCCTTCCACGTAGCTTTCTATTAATGTGTTTTGATACAGCACTTTGGGAACATCCAACTTCTTTTGCAATTACCTTTTGAGGCTTTCCCTCCTTATGGAGGGTGTCAATGATGGTTTTCTGCACAAGTGTCAGGTCAGCAGTCTTTCCCATGATTGTGATTCCTACTGAACCAGACTGAGAGACCATTTAAAGGCTCAGGAACCCTTTGCAGGTGTTATGGCTTAATTAGCTGATTAGAGTGGGACACTTTGAGCCTAAAATATTGCACCTTTTCACAATATTCTAATTTTCTGAGATTGTGGATTTGGGGTTTTCATGAGCTGTAAGCCATAATCATCACAATTATGGCAAATTGCAGCTTGAACTATCTTGCTTTGCATGTAATGAGTCTATCTCATATATTAGTTTCACCTTTTAAGTTGCATTACTGAAATAAATGAACTTTTGCACGATATTCTAATTTTTTGAATTTCACCTGTACATGACTTGGGTGACCTTGTCAATGCATCTTAGAAACAACAGAACCTTTCTTGAAGTCTGGGGATAAAATGACAATTTGCCAAGTATCTCTTCCTAATGTGAGATTAGATGAATTTTGGCAACTTTAAGACACATGGACTTCAGCCCCCAGAATCCCCCACCCAGTGTATCCATTTTAGGAGAAATCCATTGAAGACTACATGGTAGGTTTGATCAGAGCCAAAAAGGCTATGAAAACAACAAGAAATTAATTAGCATGTGCAAAGTAAGAGGAAATGCAGTTAGGCTTTTAATCCATTCCAAAACCCTATTGCAATGAATGGATCAGACTTGGATGATCCCCCCTAAAAGTGAACCTTGCATCTGTGGGAAAATGCAGAGAAGGAGGATCTACTTATTTGATTCTGGTGGATCCTATAAAAGCTAAACAGGATTCATTATCTTCATTTAACGATCCCATAATCCGTTGCGGGGTGAAATCTGGGCAACTGAATGGAGCTAGCAGAGTGTTGTTTTTTTTTACTCTAGAAAAAACATTTATTTGACATACATTTAAAACAGACAAATCAACACATATATATGTATATGTATATGCATGTATATATATATATATATGCATGTGTATATATATATGCATACACACACACACACACACACACACATTTTACAGCTTATATTGAGCAATGGTTAATTTTTTCTTTATCATTGACATGATCTGCCTTGTTACAATAACTCCTTCATTCTTTTAATGTTTTAATTTCTCTATATAGTTTGTAATTAAATGCACGTCTCGTGTCTTTTTCATAACTTATCCAAATATCAAATATTAACCAAACTGTTAAAAAATAAACAAGATAGTGACTATTATGAAATATGGAACTTTTGGTATGAGTGGCTAAAGAGAAGCAGAGTGTTTTAATGGCCAGATGCCTTTCCTGTTGCCAATGCGGAGTTTTGTTCAGCAGATATATTCTCAGTGTGCCCAGAGAGACTCACAGCCTCCTGATTGTGAGGCAAGAGCTCCCCCTCTTGGCCACCGCACCACACAAAAGCTAAACAGGATGGAACATGGTTAATGCTTAGATGGGAGACTAAGGAATTCTAAGGGACTGAAAACAAGAAAAGGAAGTGGAAGAAAATGGCAGAAGAGGAGGATGGAAAGAGGGATGGAGGATTGCCAAGAAAACTTCAAGGCTGTGTTGATGAAGTCATCGGAAGTCAAGCATGACTCAAAGAAAAGTCTCCCTTTTTGGCCTCTGTGCTTTAAAAAGAAGAAAAAAAATCCTCACAGGAAACCCGTTAACACAATCCTGTTTTAGTCAGAGGTCTGGAAAAGAATGTGAGGTTAGTTTTAGATTTGAATAAACGTGTGTTCGAAACTTACTGGTGCAGTTCAGTTTCTAAATGTCTGTTCTGAAATCTAGCTAACTTTCATTCTGACTGTCTTCTGTAATTTTATATAGCTTTATAAAGCTCCAGAGCCACAGCCAGAGAGAATAAACCATAAAGGAGAATATTTGTAGCTCAGGGTTGAAATTTTTTTTATTACATTTATATGCTGCCCTTCTCCGGAGACTCAGGGCGGCTTACAATTTTTTGGGATACAACCTAATGCGCTCATCAATAGCCTTCATTCCATTGTATATGCCTGCTTATTACTAAGCGGCATTTTTACAAAGTCAGCTTATTGCCCCCAACAATCTTGGGTCCTCAATTTACCTACCCCGAGAGGATGGAAGGCTGAGTCAACCTTGAGCCTGGTGGGATTCGAACCTGCACTAATTGCAGGCAGCTGGAACTTAAGTGCTAGGCATTTAACAGCCTGCACCACCAAGGGAAATGAAACGGTCCTTGGTAACTCTCTGAGCTTGGCTGTTTTTTTGCAGATGTTTCATGACTAAGCTAACTAGGTAATAAACCCAGCTCGGAGAGCCCCAAGAATTCCCTCAGAATAAACCATCAACCGGCTCTTTGGGCAACATTTTCTAAGACCCAATCCCCTGAATTCTGTTTTTAAAAAAGAACCTTTTTGTAAATGGTTAAGATGCCTACACTTGCTTCAGAAACAGTTTCAGAGATGTTGTAGATTTTGTTTTTTAAAAAAATGAAAATGTCCACCCAAAAGTTTCCTTAGGTTGTTCCATGTAACCATGTGTCTGTTTTGATGCCATAAAGTATTTATTTATTATATGGCTGTCCAGAATTCCTTTTAGTAGAGTTGGGGTGGTGGTGATGTCAATTGAATGTGAGCCTTGGTGGTGCAGGCTGTTAAACACCTAGCACTTAGCTCCAGCTGCCTGCAATTCGTGCAGGCTCGAATCCCACCAGGCTCAAGGTTGACTCAGCCTTCCATCCTCCCGGGGTATGTAAATTGAGGACCCAAGATTGTTGGGGGCAATAAGCTCACTTTGTAAAAATGCCACTTGGGGGGGGCAAAAAGCCCTAGTAAGCAGGCATATACAATGGAATGAAGGCTATTGCTGAGCACATTACAATCCAAAGATTGTAAGCCGCCCTGAGTCTCCAGAGAAGGGCAGCATATAAATGTGAATTTTAAAAAATGGTTTAATAAATAAATAAGTGCTTTATGTTTGATGGCAGAGGTTGAATCATTCTTGCCCCAATTCATTTTTTGAGGTATCAGTTCCTCCTTGAAGTCCTACCTTTAAGTTCACCATAACTGAGTGAAAAGAAACTGAGTAATATAGAAACATGAATAAAGGAGATCTTGTAGTCTTATGAATACACCCATATACAGTATATCTGAACTGGTAAGGCAATCCAGAATCCATTGACTAAAGTCCTTCGCTGATTAGAATTAAAGTTGAGCCTGAATTTCTCCTGTTCTAACTCAACAATTTGTTCACCGTGAGAAAAGGGCCTCTGTCAGTGTTCCAAGAAACAAACTCCAACCCAATAAACTCAGAGACAAGCATTTCCTCAAAACTCCATTTTATTAGAGTTGTCATATTGGCACATCTGGGAAAACCCAAATTCGAGAGTTCTGGGTTTTCCCTTCCCCAAGAGAAATTCAAAAATCCATCCCCTGCACCCATCTGACCATCACATGGCCCAATCAAATGTCCGGTCCCAACTGGAGACATTCCTCCAGACACTCCTCTCCAGGTGCAGGGCAACATGTCCTTGACTTCTAAGAAAGAATGTTGTTGAGTCTAAACTTCTACTCACTAGGAAATCTCCCCTCACAAATTTCCAGGCACTAAATGTGGCAGCCTTGAAGCTTCCAAGTAAAATATGGCTTCCAAGGCTGACAGCCACTATATATCAGAAGAACAAACTTGTGCAAATGTGCAATGAAAGAATGAGAATACAGTATTCAAAAGGTTGGATGGACTCAGCCAGCATGGCTGGCTCAGGAATTCTGGGACTTGAAGTCCATAAGCCATAAAGGGGCCACAGTTGCTCATCCCTGGCCTAGCCCCAAGCTATCTTATGTCAACACCTGAATAGAATCTTGAACATTGCTTGTAATTCTTTGGGGCTATTCATGGGTGGGGCTCAAAAATCCCAGCAACTGGTTCTCTGCTCAGTTGCTGGGTAGGTGTATTCATGGTGGGCATGGCCTACCGGAACTTCTGGAAGGGCTGTTTTTCACCTTCCCTATAGTCCAGAGGCTTCGTCAGGTCTCTGGAGGGTGAAAACAGTCTCTCCCGAGCCCCGAAGGGCCTCCGGAAACCAAAAACAGGCCCATTTCTGGACTTCCAGAACTTCCAGTTTGGCCATTTTTCGCCTTCCCCAGAGTCCGGAGGCTTCCCTCTGGCCTCCAGGAGGACAAAAATGGCCTCCCCAGGCTTTGGGGGGTCTCTGGAAGCTGGAAAATGGCCTGTTTCTGGACTTCCGGAACCTCTGGTTTGGCCCAGTTTTTGCCCTCTCAGAGCCTCTGTGCAGATCCTGCACTTACCTCATCCAAAACGGACTGCGTGGAGATCCTGGGGGGGCGGGGCAGGGCAGGTGGGGCCAGCCGGTTGGTTCAACTTTAATATCCAGTTTGCCCGAACCGGGCCGAACCGGCTGAATCCCACCCCTGGAGCTCTTACCTTCCCTAATTTATTTAGTGGTCTGAAAAGGAGTTCTTGCCTTGAATAATAAAGCATTTTCTTCTTTTCTTCTATAAATTTTGCAGTCCAAGTGGGAAGAAGTTCCGAAGCAAACCCCAGTTGGCCAGATATTTGGGGAACACGGTTGACCTCAGCAGCTTCGACTTCAGGACAGGGAAGATGATGCCAAGTAAATTGCAGAAGAACAAACAGAAATTAAGGAACGATTCACTCAGTCAAAACAAGGTTTGCTTGCAAGCACTCTTTATAAAATGCGTTCATTGTAAAACTGTTGAAATCAAAAAGGAAAGGCAACATCCATTCACTGTGTTTAATAATCCCCTTGATAACTTTGCATTCTCCTTGAGCAACGATAGGAGTGTGTGCAGATTTTAAAGCAGTATTTGAGGGTGGTAAAATAAGTAGGCTTGAGAGTGGAATGCTAAATGGGAAATAATTTGAAAACTGGTAAGTATCAGTTTGGTGTAGTGGTTAAGCATCAAGTTAGAACCTGGGAGACTATGAGGGTTAGTCACTTTCAGCCCTAAGAAAGAGACAATGGCAAATCATTTCTGAAAAACTTGTTAAGTAAACTGCAGGGATTTGTCCAGGCAGTTTCTGAGAATTTGGACATGATCGAATGAATGAAAAGAAGGTGCTCATAATTGAAAAAAAGAAGGACTAGGGGTGACATGATAGCAGTCTTCCAATATCTCAGGGGCTTCAACAAAGAAGAAGAGGTCAACCTATTCTCTAAAGCAATGGATGGAAACTAGTCAAGGAGAGAAGCAACCTAGAACTAAGCCGAAATTCCCTGATAGAATAATTAACCAGTGGAATAGCTTGCCTCCAGAAGTTATGGGTGCTCCATCACTGGAGGATTTTAAGAAGAGATTGGACAACCATTTGTCTGAAATGGTATAGGCTTTCCTACCCGAGCAGGGGGTTGGACTAGAAGACCCCCAAGGTCCCTTCCAATTCTGTTATTCTGAAAATACAAGTGAAAGTTCTGGCTTTGTTTTCCTATTTCACATGTCCATTTTTCTGAAGGGAGTTTGATTCTCCTATAATATGGTTTATATATTCTTCCAGGACACGATAGTCTTCAAAATCTTTTGTGTAAAACTGACCATTTCTGCACCAGGTTTATTAGGTTTACAGTGTGGGAGAATGATGTGGAATTTGATGCTAATGATCAGAGCAGCTATTTCTCTCGGAAAAGAAAACAAGGCAAAGCTTTCTTTAGGAGGAAACAAGGCAGTAGATACTACTGTGGGCGTCAGAGGGGAGATCAAAGAAGTTTACATGGTGGCTGCATAAATGAAGCCTCATCCCAATCTATGTGCATCGTGACAGAGAAAGGAGGCAGGTCTACGAACACATGATTTCAGCCATCATCTTGCCTCTGTTAGAGCCTTGGTGTATGCAGAATACATCTGGTGTAGGTTGAAAGGATATTCAGTAACCGAGGTGCAGTTTTGGTGTAATTCTCATTTTCTCCTTACAATTTAGAGAAAATTAATTAAGGAAGCTTGCATGCCATATCTCACAATGAGATTTTGATTTTTGGTGGACCTATGCCACTGTTTTTTAAAGGGACATGGTGGCTCAGTGGCTAAGACGCTGAGCTTGTGGATCAGAAAGGTCAGCAGTTTGGCAGTTCGAATCCCTAACACCGCATAACGGAGTGAGCTCCCGTTACTTGTCCCAGCTTCTGCCAACCTAGCAGTTCAAAAGCATGTAAAAATGCAAGTAGAAAAATAGGGACCACTTTGGTGGGAAGGTAACAGCGTTCTGTGTGCCTTCGGTGTTTAGTCCTGCCAGCCACATGACCACGGAGACGTCTTCAGACAGCGCTGGTTCTTCGGCTTTGTAACCGCCCCCTAGAGCCGGAAACAACTAGCACGATTTTATTTAATCTTGCATAATTATAAAATATTTTAATATTTCAATTAATATTTTCATTGTATCATAATATATGACTCTCATATGGCGTATTTCTTCAATATCTGCAGTGGGATTTTTAAAAATTAACTGAACCTTTTAAAACATTTACTTTCCATTGTATTGACTACTCCACAAAAAGAGAAGGCAACCTTTTCACTTCAAAATTCTCATTTTCTGGAATTTCACCTAAAATCCTTGTTGTGTGGCTCTGCCAGTGTCTCTTTTCATTTGCTGTGGCGGTATTTGTTGAATGAAAATGAGCAGATGCAAAATCCAGAACAGTTTATGGAACATCTTCAAATGGGGATAGTCTGTAAAAGATAGTTTAATATCTACTATACTGTAGGAGATGATGTGGCTGAGCCTTGGGTGGGGTCAAATGCATTATCAGTCTGGAACCTGTACGCCCCCATAAGAGACTTAAGCCTAGCCCGCTTTGAAGCCAATTGACTCTTTTCTGGCACCAATTTGCCTTCACAATTAGTAGTTCAGATATATAGGTAGCATGAAATACATCCGCAGTGCTTTTGAAGTCTACCCTGGTTCTTGATTTTTTTTTTGTACCTGGCATATACAGAATTTTGTGATGCTGTACAGCAGAGGTGTCAAACTCGATTTCATTGAGGGCCATATCAGGGTTGAGTTTGACTTTGGGGGGCCAGAGTGGGTGTGGTAAAGATGGGCATGGCCAGCTCAACAAACGGGTTCCCGAGCTCCATTTTCAGCTGTGACAGCCTCCTGCAACCCTCTGCTAGCAAAAAGCAGAACTCAGGAGGGCCACCTGGGGTCCTCCTGGCTCCATTTTTGCTGGCAAAAGCACTGTGGGCCAGTCTTTTGCTATTTCCAGAGCGGCCCCACGGGCCAGATCTAAGCACCCCGTCGGCCGGATCTGGCCCCTGGCAGAGGTGGTATTCAGCAGGTTCTGACCAGTTCTGGAGAACTGGTAGTGGAAATTTTGAGTAGTTCGGAGAACCGGCAAATACCACTTCTGACTGGTCCCTCCCCCCATCTGCCTCCCGAGTCCCAGCTGATTGGCTGGGTCTTCTTTGGTTGCCCTGCACAGGAGAATGGAGCTGGAAAACAGGTTAGTGGGGTGGGGAGGGAATGGGATTTTGCAGTAACCTTTCTCCTGGAGTGGGGAGGGAATGGAGATTTTTACAGTATCCTTCCCCTGCCATGCCCACCAAGCCATGCCCACAGAACTGGTGGTAAACATTTTTGAATCCCACCACTGGCCCCCGGGCCTTGAGTTTGACACCCCTGCTGTACAGCATTACGTCACATTGAAATTTTAATTGTTGAGAGCTGGGGGCATAGAACCATTATTAGTTGTGATGATTTTACCTATTACCTATTTGGGCAATGAAACATTTGCAAGAAAACAACGAAGCTCAGAGAGCACTGAGGACCCAACAGTTCCACCCTGAGCTACAAATATGCTCTCTCCTATTGATGGCATTCTACTGTTTCTCTTCAGATATTGCTCTGTCCAGTTTTTCTCATTTTGCTTACAGTTATCACTTGGTCAGGGATCAACGAATTCAACCACATTAATCTTTTGTCTTCTCCATCCTTGACTGACCTCGTTTTACATTGGTTTTATAAACACACTTCTCCACTTTTTAGACAATCCTTAAAAATAACCTCTCAAAACAGGAAGGGTGGATTATTTTTCTCTCTCAAAAGCATTCAAGGAAGCTATCCTTCCTTTTCATTCAGCTTTGGATCAACAGTATCACAGTATCAGAATGATGCAATTTTTCGTTGCACGGAAAGTTTCCAGGCTGTGGAGAGTTCTAGAAATCTGACAAATACTAAAATAACATTTTTTTTGACATTTTGAAATAATTTGGCTTGAGGATCAGGAATTTTTTTTTTACTTTCTTGGCACCATAAGCAGAGATCCCAGGCTTTTTAATTACATTTATATGAGACTCAGCACAATTATGCAACCCAGTGTGCTCAGCAATAGCCTTCATTCCATTGTACATGCCTGCTTATTACTAAGCGGCTTTGAGGCATTATGGATCATACAAATGTAAACCAGTCCATAACATTCAAACTTTTGTTGAACTAATCAAGGTAATTGCCTATAAAGGTCTATATGGCTTAGGACCGGGGTATTTACGGGACCATCTTCTGCTGGCAGCAACTTCCCAGCGCTCGGTGTGCTCCCACAGACAGGGCCTCCTTAGGGTGCCGTCAGCCAGACAGTGTCGGCTGGCGGCCCCCAGGGGGAGAGCCTTCTTTGTGGGAGCACCCACCTGTGGAACCAGCTGCCCTTGGAGTTGCGGTTGGCCCCTGACCTTCGATCCTTCCATTGTGACCTGAAGACATGGCTCTTCCAGCAGGCCGACCTGGACTGAGGCGGGCGGGTTATTGGCTTTTATTGGTTTTATCGTTTATTGTGGGTTTTAAATTTTGTTGGGATTTAATACTTTTTAATAATTTTAATTTTTGTATTCTATGTTTTTTATAGTTGTGAGCCACCCTGAGTCCTTTGGGAGAGCGGGCAGCATATAAATCCCATCAAATAAATAAATAAATAAATAATCAGACATTTCATGTTCAGCTCAAAAAATATTAGGATCTTATCGTTTTGATCAAAGTATTGACTTTTCATACTGACCTGGCCGGTAGATCAACCTAAGGTAATATATAATTATTTTTTCTCTCCTTCCTCTCCAATACAGGGTAAGCCAGATTTAAACACAACGTTGCCAATCAGACAAACAGCTTCTATTTTTAAACAGCCTGTAACCAAAGTTACAAACCATCCTAACAACAAAGTGAAGTCGGACCCACAAAGAGTGATCGAACAGCCCAGACAGGTAAATGTGTGTTGGGTGGCAATAGACTTCCTTTTCTTGGTAGGTTCTAGAACTGTGATGGCGAACCTATGGCACGCGTGCCACAGATGGCATGTAGAGCCATTTGTGCAGACACGTGAGCCCCAGCCAAACTTACCTGCACTGAGCATGTGCATGCCTCCTAGCTGATTTTCAGCCTGTTTGAGGCTGTTTTCGCCCTCCCGGAGGGTTGAGTAAAACCTCTGCAGCCTCGGGAGGCCGAAAAATGGACTTTCTGGAAATACCGGAAGTGTTGAAATGGGCCTGTTTTCAGCCTCCCAAGGCTGCAGAGGCTTCCTTTGAGACTCCGGGAGGGGAAAATGGCCTCCCCGGGCTCCAGAGGCCCTCCAGAGGCTGAAAATGGACATCTCTGGTATTTCTGGAGGGCCTGTTTTTCGGCCTTCCGAGGCTGCAGAAGCTTCCCTCAAGCCTCCAGGAGGGCAAAAATGGCCTCAATTGGGCTGAAAATCAGCTGGGAGGTGCGCGCATGCACAGTGTAGGTAAGGGGGCTGGGCGGGGGTGTTGCACGTGCATGCGCAGGGGGGGCGGGGCACATTGTATTGTGAGTGCTGGCATGCGTGCACGCTTTCGGCACAGAACAGCACCTGCCTGAATTCTCTCCTTATATTGTGCCTAAATCAAAAGTATCTCTAAGATCAGATCAAATACAGGTAGTCCTTGACTTACAATCACAACTGGGCACAAAATATCTGTTGCTAAGTGAGAAATTTGTTAAGTGAGTTTTGTCCCATTTTTCTTGCGACCTTTGTTAAGTGAATCACTGCTGTTGTTAAATTAGTAACCCGGTTGTTAAGTGAATCTGGCTTGCCTATTGACTTTACAAGCCAGAAGTTTGAAAAAGATGGAAAAGACCATGGGACACTGCAATCGTCATAAATATGAACCAGTTGTCAAGCATCCAAATGTAAATCATGTGTCCCTGGGGATGTGGCAACATTCATAAGTGTGAAAAATGGTCATAAGTCACTTTTTTCAGTGCCGTTGTAACTTCGAACAGTCACTAAATGAACTGTTGTAAGTCAAGGACTATTTGTAACATTTTTCAGAATAATAACATTCCATATGTTTAAATATATTAAGACTGGGTGAAACAACCAATTACTTTTCTTAGGTGATTATTTCTGTAGTATCAGAAATGTTGCGTTGAGTTCTTTGGATGACTAGGCCATTCTAAAATAGGTTTACTTCATTTTCAATGCAGAAGTTCTTAGAATTGTCCCCCATTAGAAACTCAAATACTCTTTCCCAAGAGGGTGTTTTTCATGCTATCTGGAAAGAGTGAAAGAAGTAGACTTGCTGAAGGTTCCCAGATTGAAAATGCTGGTCTCATACCAAGGAATTATCTGTACAATTAGTTCTCCTTTGGATTCAGCTCATCTTTTATATTCTTGTCAAGAACGAATTGTGGTTGTAATAAGGGATGAAGCTTGGCTCCTCAATGATTCATCTTACTACGAAAAAGTAGTGCAATTATAGAATTGAATTATGGCATGCTTAAGAACTCTTGTTTTCTTCTTATTCTCATTGGTTACTTTGCTGAAAAATTCATTTGGTTTCTTCCACCCCATTTCAATGTAATATGATGAAGAGTAATTTTGACCTGCAAGAGGGATCCAGTTGGTTGATAGAGCCCCCTGTGATTCAAGTTGGTGTGGTTAAGAGGCCAACCAGATCTGGGATTGAATTGAAAACCAACAAGAAGAGAAGAATCATTTAAGATGTGCTTCTTAACCTTGAACCCCTCCCTCCCCCACAAAAGTTGGATGTCAGAGTACCTGTTATTTTCCATTTGAAAGAATTTCATATGATAGTCTCGAAAAGAGCTCTTAAGTCAGTGCAGCCAACTAGACAATGTTTGATATGGCTTATTGATGCCCTTAAATGCAAGGTATGTCATAATAGATTTATTAAGATGTGTTGAAGGCTGTTCAACCCACAAAAGAATGTCACTTGGCACAAACTTCTGTATTATTTCATCCCACCCTTTACCAACTCTGTAAAGAGTTTAAATCAGTTTAGCAGCCAAGTGAAATAAAAAAATGATACAGACTCGCTGGAAGTCATTCCGTGGAAGTAAATATCTACTTTTCTCCTTCATGTCCAAGTATTGCTCTGCACCAGGATTCAGGATAGATTTTTTATGTGTTCTAGAATTATAAAGGCATTATTACTATAGCTATAGCTGCTGATGCATTTGGGAAGCGTGCCCCAGCTTTTTAGACCAGTCTATGAAGAGAACATTGAACTGGGAGCCACGAATTGGAGAAAAATGCTCAAAAGGAGGCATTGTTCAGGTTAAACAGCTCTCCCTTGGATTATAAGAACATTTTGAACAGTGAAAGGGCCTGTTTCAAATATCCATTCTTCTCCCAAAGTTCTTCTACAGCAGAGCTAAGCCTGAACTACGCCTTGAGGGCTGGATTATACAAATTACACCTTTTTAAAGCTAGGCAGTTTGGCTCAGTATGAAAATGCCTTCCAAGAGGCTTTTCTGAGTGCTTGAAAGACGTAGGCCATATGCCTCCAATCTCTGTGTGCATAACATTTGCATACGGTTAATGCAAACTTAGAAATATTTATTGGGATGTACAGTTGTACAAAAGGATCATTTCCCATCCAGAGTGTACCCAAATGATTTTAGTTAATTGACATCCCGTACACACTTAGATGCCGTTTGGTTCCTCTTCATGTGTTCCCATCTGGGATTGGCAGGTGGGAATGAGGACAACAGTTTCTGATTTCCTGATGGATGAGCCCAGGGCTTCAGAAACTGCAGGGGCCTCTTCATTTTCTTTGCATCTGGTCACCCAAGACCCTGCTCCAGATATCTTTTAATTCCATTTTAATTAACTAATCTCAGACCATTTCTTGAAAGCTGCCATCAAATTTAATTTATTCTCCCAAATGAACGTATCACTTGGATTAACACATCTTCCAGTTTTATCACCCAACAGCACAGGGCTAACAGAACTCTGAGCATTCATTTATGGTTACAGAGGTTTGATAAAAATTGATTTGTGGCTATCATAAGTACCATGTTTCCCCGAAAATAAGACACTGTCTTATATATTTTTTGGCTCCCAAAAACACACTAGGTCTTATTTTCGGGGTAGGTCTTATTTTGGGGGTAGGTCTTATTTTGGGGTAGGTCTTATTTTCGGGGAAACACGGCAGGAAGGGGGTGATATAATTTTTCTCTGATGTTTTTGCAGTTGCAAGCCATTTAGGGTGCAATTCAGTAACTCTTTATTGGGATTAAAGGAAATGATATTTAGGAACAGAGATGATTAAGATTTAAAACAAACAACAACCAGCAATCTTTCTAACCATACCATTAGTCGGGGACAATAAGCCAGAAACTGCAGTTGGTTTTTTACTGCATTAACCTGCCTTGGAATATATAAACTATTTAAGCTATTATATTATTTTATTCATTTATTATTTGGTTATTTTCTTCTATTAGTTTTTTTTTATATATGATGTTTTTATATTCGTGTAAGCCGTCTTGAGTTGCCATATGCGAATAGGAGGCAATATAAATTTTCTAAATAAATAAAAATAAAATAAATAATAGGCTTATTTGCTAGTTTGGATGTAAATTATCAAATGAAGTTGAATTAATTAAGCCTACCTGAACGTGAAATGTTACACAGAATTGGACCTGGTTACTATCTGAATCAGTAAGAAGTACAAGTAGACCTCAGTTAGTGACTTCCTTGTTTAACACCATTCACAGTTATGACACTGATGAAAAAATAACATTATGACCAATGTTCACCTCTATGACTTTCACAGGTGTATAAAGCAAAGGGACGTTAAGTAAGATCACGAGCACTGTTGCCATTTCATTTAGCTGTTGCTTCCCTTAATGACCTAATTACCATTCCCAATTGTCGCCATTAAACGAGGACTACCTATACCCCAGTCAAAAAAATAATGAAATATATCAGGGGAGAAAAAAAGGCCATTCACCTCCATACTGCAGCATAAAGTTTCCACGCAGGCATAAACCTTGAGTCTGACTCCAGTGAAATTTTATCTGGGCCTAATACTTGACAATGAATTCAACACCTCCCCTCTTCTACACCCACAGAATTACAATTTGTGGCAGATTCTGGAGACGTTTTAAAGTCCACCTTTAAAATGTTGAGGACCAAGGTCTTCCAAATCAGCAGATACTCTTACCGTATTTCCCCCAAAATAAGACCCCTTCTTATATATTTTTGCCACAAAAAAGGCAATGGGTCTTATTTTCAGGGAAGTCAACCACTGACTAACCTCACTTGCCTCTGGCTTTCTTTTCACTGACAGAGGCCTTCAGGAACTTCTTCTGTGGCTGGCAAGGCTTTCCTGAAGGCCTCTGCAGCCGATAACAGAGCTCCGGATCGATGTGGAGCTTGTTATCAGATACAGAGGCCTTCAGGACAGCCTTGCCAGCCTTGCCAGTTGCAGAAGAAATGGGCCAACAAGGCAGGTGTCAGGGTATGTGAGGCCTGTGGTAGGGCAAGATAAGTGGTAGGGCAGCTCCGACCCCCCCATCCCCACCCTAGCTTAATTTTTACCTGTCCACTCTAGAGTAGGTGGAGTCTTAATTAGGGCTTATTTTTTTGGGGGTAGGGCTTATATTGGCACATGTGTAAAAATCAATCTAGGACTTACTTTTAAGGTAGGTCATATTTTCAGGGAAATAGGGTATTTTCGACACTTTGGAGACATGCACAATATTTTTCCAGCCAATGTTAGCTTTGAGGTTATTTGATTTTCAGCTGATTCCTGGCCATTTAGAATTATATCCCTCAGCAATCCATTACCAGGATAAAAAGATGTCCCTGAATTTGCACATGCTGCGCACTGCATTTGAAAAACTTTATTTCCTTTTCTGCTCCAATCCTTTCTGAGGATAACCAGCAGGAGAGCAAGGCAAAACATCTTTAGAACTTTAGAACTGTTTATCCTCTTGAGATCTAAAAGCACTCCAGCCCACCTGGGAAAGCCTGTGTTTAAAACCACAGAAAGAAAATGATTGCTTTTAAATACAGCTTGAATAGGACAGCATAAACACGGATTCTATAATCAAGAGTAGGCAGATGAATGTCAGCGCAACCCTATCTGCTCGTTTTTAACTATAGCATTTCTTCTTCAGAGAAGCAGTGGGCAGCGTTATCAAGCAGGACCTAATTTTACAGGATGTCCTTTTGATAGTTGTTTGTTAGCAAAGGAGACCAAAAAAATTCTGATGTCGTTGAAGCCAATATTGAGGTAACAGGGCAGAGATGGTGAAAATGGAGTGGTGGGGAAAGAAACTTTTGGGTTTTTTTTGGTGAGGATAGCTTTCAAGCAGAGGGATGTGTGAGGCTGCAAATGGAAAAGAGGTTGGCCCACCTCAACAGGGAAAAGATGAGGTGTGATAATAATGGAATGATGCCCCCCTTTGAAATGTCCCAGAGGTCTCTTCCAGGGGTGGGCTGCTATAGGTTCGTCCGTGTTCGAGAGAACCCACAGCTAATGTTATGGCTAGTTCACAGACAGGGCCTCCTTGGGGTACCATCGGCCAAACAATGCCGGCTGGCGGTCCCTAGGGGGAAGGCCTTCTCTGTGGGAGCGCCCACTTTGTGGAACCAGCTTCCCCCGGAGCTATGATTGGCCCCTGACCTCCGCTCCTTTCGCTGCGGCCTAAAGACTTGGTTATTCGAACAAACCGGCGAGGACTGAGGGGGGAGGGACTTTTGTTTTAAATGTTTTGTGGGTTAGGCTTTAATTATCTATTTGGTCTAATTAGTTTGATTTGTTTTTAATTCTTTTAACTTTTGTATTGGGTGTTTTTTTGTGAGCCGCCCTGAGTCCTTCGGGAGATAGGGCGGCATATAAGACCAATAAATAGAAGAATAGAGTAGAATAGAAGTTCGGAGAACCGCCAGACCCTGCCCCTGGCTGGCCCCTCCCACCCTGCCCCTCCCAGGACTTTCCACGTGGCCTGTTTTGGATGTGAGATAAGTGCAGGGCCTGTGCAGAGGCTTGGGGAGGGCGAAAAACGGGCTTCCAGAAGGCTCCGGAAGGCTGGAAACAGGCCCATTTTTGGCCTCTGGAGGGCCTCCGGAGCCCAGGGAAGGCCATTTTTGCCCTCCCAGAGGCTCAAGCAAAGCCTCCAGAGCCTGGGAAGTTGAAAACGGCCCCCCCCCGCCATGGTACAGGAGGCCGACTAAGCCACACCCACCATGGCCATGCCCACCCAGCAACTGGGCAGAGAACCTGTTGCTGAAATTTTTGAAGCCCACCCCTCTTCTCATCATAAAATTTCATCTCCAGAATTTCTTACCTAGCAGGGCTGCTGTTTAGGATTTTAAGAGTTGAATCCCCCACATCTGGAGAGTACCAAGTTTGGGAAAAGTCGCTTTACAAAAAAAATGAGGGGTGAAGTAAGCTGGACAACATTTAGCTGTATTTACTCAGGAACCTATAACATAAAAATTGAATTAACCCACTGCTGGGTTCCTGCACAAATTTACCTGGTTTATTGGATTTGTGCAGCATGTGAACCTAAGCTATAGTATTAACATTGGCGTCTTTTGCAAATCAACCTTTTGAGCTTTTTATTCAATCCTGTTAAATATGTGGGGTGAATATCATCACTAATTAACCTTTCCCTTCTACACTTAGCCTTTTAAATGTGGGAAAATAAAACAAACTTTCGCTATTGGGTTTTTTGTTTTTGTTTTGCACCTACAGCCTTGTGAAAAAGAGAGTACACCCTTTTGGCTTTCTCTTTGCAAAACAATAACATGTGATATGTCAAGTTTTGTTATTCGCCTGAGCTTGTATTTATCTACTTTTAAAAATGGCAAAGGACTGGATGAGTTTTACTATGTCCTATATATAGATTTACTCTTTATATGACACGTAAAACAAGAACTCAAAGAGGGTGTACTTTCTTTTTTCACATGACTGCATGTGTAGAGAGTTCTCTCTCTGTCTCTGTCTCTGTCTCTCTCATTCTGACTCTGTCTCTCTCTCTCTCTCTGCCTCTGCCTGTCTGCCTGTCTCTCTCTCTCTGCCTCTCTGTCTCTCTCTCTCTCTCTGCCTCTGCCTGTGTGTGTGTGTGTCTGCCTCTCTCTCTGCCTCTCTCTCTGCCTCTCTGTCTCTCTCTCTCTCTCTCTGTCTGTCTCTGTCTGTCTGTCTGTCTGTCTCTCTCTCCTCTCTCTCTGCCTCTCTGTCTCTCTCTCCTCTCTGTCTCTGTCTGTCTGTCTGTCTGTCTGTCTGCCTGTCTCTCTCTCTCTGCCTCTCTGTCTCTCTCTCTCTCTCTGTCTCTGTCTCTCTCTCTGCCTCTCTCTCTGTCTCTCTGTCTCTCTCTCCTCTCTGTCTCTGTCTGTCTGTCTGCCTGTCTCTCTCTCTCTCTGCCTCTCTGTCTCTCTGTCTCTCTCTCTGCCTTTGCCTCTGTGTGTGTGTGTCTGCCTCTCTCTCTCTGCCTCTCTCTCTGCCTCTCTGTCTCTTCTTCTCTCTGTCTCTGTCTGTCTGTCTGTCTGTCTGTCTCTCTCTCTCTCTCTCTCTGTGCACATGTGCATTGTGTAGGCCTTTCCTGATCCATTTCCACTCCAGGGAGAGAAAAAACAACTAGGGCAGTGAAGAAGGCATAGTTCAGGTGTGTCTGTATGTTGGGCTTCACCAACTTACGTTGAAGTTGATCCAGGTTCAAGGACAAAGAGGCAGAAGGGGGGGGCTGGCGGTCCCAGATTTAAAGAAGTGACGAGCGCCCTTGAGCTGCCCCGATCCCTTCATCGCTTTCCCTTAAGCTTAAGTGGATGAGAAGGAAGAACAGAAGCCTTTACTGCTGACCCAGCAGTTATTTCTTTTCAAACCTGGATTTACCAATGGTTCTTGGGTGAGCAAAGGCCGGAAGAAAAGAATTGCTAGAAGCAACAGCAACAGCACCGAGACTTATATACTGCTTCCCAGTGCTTTTATAGCCCTCTCTAAGCCGTTTACAGAGTCAGCGTATTGCCCCCAACAATCTGGGTCCTCATTTTACCCACCTCAGAAGGATGGAAGGCTGGGTTGAGCTTGAACTAGTCAGGCTCGAACTTCTGGCAGCGAGCAGTGAATTAGCCTGCAATGCTGCATTCTAACTACCAGGCCAGCATGACTTTAGAAGCCAATTAGCAGCGAGGCTAATCTGAGAACTGGAAAGGATGGCCAGATGGCAGGAGAGATCTGTGGCCAGATGCGTACAGATAGTCCTTGACTTACAACCATTTGTTTATGACCATTCAAAGTCACAACAGCATTGAAAAAAGTGACTTACAACTGGTCCTCATACTTATGTCTGTGACAGCATCCCAACAATCACATGATCAAAAAAAATCAGGCAACTGGCATATTTTTACAATGGTTGCAGCGTTGTGGGTTCCTGGAGGTTTTTAAGAAGAGCAGGGGGTTGGACTAGAAGACCTCCAAGGTCCCTTCCAGCTCTGTTATTCTCTATTCTGATTGCCATTTGCAATCTTCCCAAACTGGCTTCCAACAGGCAAAGGGCCTTGGTGGCTCAGGCTGTTAATTGCCTGCACTTAAGTTCCAGCTGCCTGCAATTAGTGCAGGCTCGAATCCCACCAGGCTCAAGGTTGACTCAGCCTTCCATCCTCTCGGGGTAGGTAAATTGAGGACCCAAGATTGTTGGGGGCAATTAGCTGACTTTGTAAAAATGCCGCTTGGTAATAAGCAGGCATATACAATGGAATGAAGGCAATTGCTGAGCACACTGGGTTGTATCCCAAAATTGTAAGCCACCCTGAGTCTTTGGAGAAGGGCGGCATATAAATGTAATTAAAAAAAAAAAAGTAAATGGAGAAAGCCTGATTTGCTTAATGGCCGCATGACTCCCTTAACAACGGGAGTGATTCATTTTACAAATGTGGCAAAAAGATAGTACAATTGGGGGTGATCCATTTAACAACCACTTTGCTTAGCCACAGAAATTCTGATCCCAATGGTGGTCATAAGCTGAGGACTATCTGTATGAGTGTGGTGGAACAAAGATGGCGAAGAACATGTAGGCAGGGAATGCTACAGGATAGGTTAGGCTTTGCTGACCTCTCCCAACACCCCCAGGACTTTACATGCTCTGCCTTTTAAGAGCAAAGTTGTAGCCCAAGTTTCTTCACCACTTAGATGAAAAAACACGTTCATTGGCTTTCCATTCAGTCCTGATTCTGGGCATGCGCTCCCAAGTTTTCCTCCTTGCAGAATTACTGATTTTTCCAGCTCCCATAATTTCTGTGAGAAATGGTTTAAATAGCTCCTTTGGAGACCACATACTGCTGAAAGTCCAGGAGTCCTTTTTCACAGCATATCCCCAGTAAAGACCAAACCGAAAAGTGTGCATGACATATTTCCCCCCCACAACTATTGTCCTCCAGATGTTTAGGAGTTTAAATATTTCATTGATTGATGATTGATTGATTGATTCATTCATTGATTGATGTTGGTGTCAACTCGTAAATCATTCCTATGCCTGTTTCCAGTTGCCATAAGAAGGAGGGGTGGCAGGAAGGGCCTGAGGAACCAGTGCAGCAGATGAAGGCTGCACATTCCACACTTATCTTGTGGAGATTGTAGCCTAGGCTACTGGATCTTCTGCCCACAAAAATCCTTCATTGGAGAGAGTGATTGATGACACCCAGCCCGTGAACATGTTTCCTTGGAGAATCTGATTTATGACACACCCAGGGGGAAACAGGGTCATAAATTATAGTAAATTACGTGCCTTAGAGTTGGCTTCATATGGGTTAGTGCTGGACATGTTGCTCCCAATAAATCTTTTGGATTCTTTTGAAGCTTGGCTCGAGGTGATGAGTGATGAGAATGAAAGTCTAGTAGATTGGAAAGAGCCAGATTGGGCAAGAAGACCAAGAAAAACTTGCAGCAGGCAACATGAAGTCCCAGAAATAGGAAACCCATCCTGTTAGCTCCCAATGCTAGGGTCCAAATGAAAATACTTTTGATAATGCCTGCCTAGCTTCTCATAAGGGTGGAAAACTCCTACCACCCTCAATTATTTTATTATTTGTGAATGACTACTGGAAGGACATATTCTTCAGCATTCATTCAGCCAGAATCTCCCATGCTATCATTTACATAAGATCCCAACCTATGTGAACAAACAATTCAATCTGTTATAAGGTCACTTCAGGCATTCCCACTTAAGCAACTGTTCTTGCTACAGAACTAACTTGTGCATCCAAACAACTCCTTTGTTTTTTGTTTTTTCCTTTTCCAGCTGGTACTATTTTTTTTTTTTTTTATTTTTTTTTGCAATTAATCTTTAACACAAAGGAAAACCGGCAACAAAATAATTAAGTTGTGCTAAATGTGTAAATAGTGAATGAAGCTTCATGACCCAAGCGGTTTCTATCATGATTGACTTAAAATTGATGTTAATTGGACAACGAAGTATTAATGATTAGCACAGGGAGCATTGCAGCCAAGCAATTACATTAACATACAAATCTCATTTGTCACATTATCAATCCAGGCGTGCCCTTCCGGGATCACATAACATTTGACATAATGGTATCCTAAATTGATTTAAAACTAACAAATGAGAGCGTTTTATAAAGTCCAGTAATCATGCAAATGGCAAATGAAAATACTAGTATCGCTTGTGTTCCCGTTTCAGCTAAATGCAGTGGGATTAGAAATGTATTGTCCTTTTCCTAATGAGCAATTAATGTAAGCTGAATAATTACCAGGGCTGTCTATAGTTCAAAACAATTTGGAAGGAGGTCTTGCGGGAATATAGAGCTTCAGTTATTCCTTAAAGTTTGCCTATTGTTTTTTTTTTCTGGCTTCTAAACAAACTTAGAACAACTATGTAGCTGTTTCAAGCACTCTGCAATCAATTCCTTAAGAACTGCGGTGGCGCAGTGGTTAGAGTGCAGTACTGCAGGCTACTTCTGCTGACTGTTGGCTGCCTGCAATTTGGCAGCTCAAATCCCACCAGGCTCAAGGTTGACTCAGCCTTCCATCCTTCTGAGGTCGGTAAATTGAGGACCCAGATTGTTGGGGGCAACAGGCTGACTGTCAGTGTTCCAGGAAACCTCCACTCCAACCAATAACTCCGAGACAGACATCTTCTCAAAAGTTCTTTTTATTTGGAAGGTAAACTGGCACAACTGGGGAATCCTGAATCTGAAAGTTCAGGGCTTCCTTGCAATAAATGAAAATTACAAATCCACCCTCTGCACCCATCTTCACATCATATGCCCCAATCACCATCCGTCTCAGCTTGAGACTTTCCCTCACTTACGCAAAATAACATGACCTTGAATTAGAAAAAGAATGTTATTATGCCTAACTACATACACTCCAAGAAATTTCCTCCTCCCATTTTCCCAGGCTCAAAGTATGGCAGCGTGAGAGCATCTGGTCTCAATATGGCTTCCAAAGCTGACATTGACTCTGTAAACTGCTTAGAGAGGGCTGTAAAGCACTATGAAGCGGTATATAATTCTAAGTGCTAAGTGCTATTAATGCAGCCATAACTTTTCCTCCCAGCCACTCCTTGACTTACAACAGTTTGCTAAGTGACTGTTTGAAGTTACAACAGCACAGAAAAATGAGACTTACAACCATTTTTCACACTTATGACTCTTGCAGCATCCCTACGGTCACTTCACTTACATTTGGATGCTTGGCAATGGATTCACATTTATGATGGTTGAAGTAGTCAGGATCACTTGATCCCCTTTTGCGACCTTCTGACAAAGTCAAGGGGGAAGCCAGGTTTCACTTAACAACCAGGTTATTAACTTAACTGCAGCAATTCACTTAACAACCAAGGCAAGAAAGGTCGTAAAATGGGGCAAAACTCAAGTGCCTCACTTAACAACAGAAATTTTGGGCTTCATTGGGGTCATAAGTTGAGGACTACCCACAGTTATATGTTTTTGACACATGAAAACAATGAGCTGCACAAAGATACAACATTTTTTTCTTGCAGGATTTGTTGCTGCCATTAGAACCTTTAACTGTATCCTGCCAAGAATATTTTACAGTATATAAGGAGAAAAAAGTAGGTGCAAAAATTGGGGTATTCTTGGTTGTGTTCTGTGCTTCATCCACACAATGCAGGAAGGGGAGTTCTCCATGCCATACAAGTCAACATGCGCTTCACCTCAATTTTGGCTTCATAGTGGAGAAAGATTCTATGCTTTGGAGTTATAGCTGAACTAGGACAAATGAAACTGGGCTGTGAGATGCCAGAATGAAAGTTTATATGGGAATCTATGGATCCTAGGAAGAATGACTTCCTGATAATATGCTAGGATGTTGAAAAGCAATAGGTTATAATGATAAGATCTCACCGCTATGAATGATCTGGGGTAGATTTGCTCTGCGTCACAGTTTGGTTGGATTCATGCAGCAGGTAGCTTCTTTAAGCATGCTTTATAGTGTTATGCCTATGTTCCTACAATATGTGAAACCCAAACTAAAGAACTACACTGAGAGTTTATGCACTGGAGACAAATTCCTTGTGTGTCCAATCACACTTGGCCAATAAAGAATTCTATTCTATTCTATTCTATTCTATTCTATTCTATTCTACTCTACTCTACTCCAACCCAACCCAACCAACCCACTCTTTAAAGAAAATACACAGTGCTTTAGGTCAGGGATATCCATGACTGACAGGGGAATTCTGGGAGCTGAAGTCCACAAGTCTTAAAGTTGTTGAGGTTAGACACCCTTGCTTTAGGCCATTAAACCTAGATTCTCATCCAAGCATCATCTCTCACCAGACTTCAATCCCCATTGGGATTATCAAGCATCGTTTTGACAACCCTGTTGCAGAGTTTTAAACCCCCAAGGTCCTGCCCTGTAGGGCATGAGGTGCATCTTTGTGTTACATGAACCTCGGTAGCGCAGTGGTTAGAGTGCAGTACTGCAAACTACTTCAGCTGCCTACTGGCTGCCTGCAATTTGGCAGTTCAAATTCCACCAGGCTCAAGGTTGACTCAGCCTTCCATCCAGGGGTGGGATTCAAATTTTTTAACAACCGGTTCTGTGGGCGTGGCTTAGTTGGTGGGTGTGGCTTGGTGGTCATGTGACTGGGTGGACATGGCTTGGTGGTCATGTGACTGGCTGGGCATGGCCAACTCAACATCACTCACATCGAGGCACACATCTCCTCGCATGACCTCTCATGACTGTGGGGATGCTGCAACAGTCGTAAGTGTGAAAAAGGGTCATAAGTCACTTTTTTCAGTGCCATTGTAACTTTGAATGGTCACTCCACACAAGGAAAGTACCAGCAAAGGAGGAAAAAAAAAACTCCAGAGTAGTTCCAGAGACAGGAAGTCTAGTCCTGCCAAGAATGTAATAAGGATTAATGGAGAGGCAGCTTCTGTAAGCAACACCAGAATGTTTCCTTCCTTCTTTCCTTACAGGATTAGGCCAGTAATTTCTTCTAACAACCACTTCTCTGAACTGCTTAGAATGTTAACAATCGGTTCTAGCAAATAGGTGCGAACTGGTAGAATCCCACCCCTGCTTCCATCCTTCCGAAGTGGGTAACACGAGGACCTAGATTGTTGGGGGCAATAGGCTGACTCTGTAAACCACTTAGAGAGGGCTGTAAAAACATTATAAAGCAATATATAAGTCTATGTGTTATTACTGTTGCTATTAGCCTAATTATTTGCATTGACAGCTAAATGTCAACTTTGCAGCAGGAAGGAAGGGCTGTACGGATGTGTGTGTGTATGTGTGTTAGGTGGGTTAACTCTTTATTCCCCATGCTTGGTTCTAAGTTCCCTCCTTTGAAGCTGCTATTTGTGTGGGTGGAAATGTCCATCGAGACAATGAGAATTTTTTTTTTGTCATGCAAATAGCAGTTTCAGTAAAGACTATTGAAGGATAGGTTGTTTTTTTTTTTGCTGCCTCCCACACTGGTTGCGATTCCATTCTTAGCCAGGCCTGTCTGGGCTGCTAATGCTTGTGGTTTTTCAAACCACCTGTAAAACGCAAGTGTGCATTTGCCATTACATCTCGCTTTGAACTGTGCAGGCTGCTTTAAAAGCTAGCCTTGTTACCTTGAGTGTGAAAAGGGAGCGGAAAGTAACCAGGGAGGATGATTAATTATGACTGATAGAGATAGATAGAGATAGAGATAGAGATAGAGATAGATAGAGAGAGAGAGAGAGAGAGAGAGAGAGAGTAGGTCTGTGAAAAAGGATTGTTTAAATCAGGGGTCTTCAAACTTGGCAGCTTTAAGACCTGTGGACTTCAACTCCCAGAATTCCTCTTCCAATCATGTTAGCTCAGGAATTCTGGGAGTTGAAGTCCACAGGTCTTAAAGCTGCCAAGTTTGAATACTCTTGGTTTAAATAATAAATTGCCGGGCTGAGCATTCTTTAGATTTCTTTCTCTGCTTTCCCAAATGGGAATGTTAATATTTTTTTCCTTGGGAAAAACAGGAACTTTTTGGATCGTTGGGTGCTTTTTGTAGAGGTCTCCCTTCAGCATGTGCATGAGACAAGCAATTTGTAATAATTTTTATATATAGGTGGTCCTCAACCAGCAACTATTTGTTCAGCAACTGAAGTTGCAATGATACTGAAAAAAAACCTGACTTATTACTGGTCCTCACACTTATGACCATCACAGCATCCCTATGGCCGTGTGATCAGAATTTGGGTGCTTGGCAACTTGCATGAATTTAGGATGGTTGCAGTGTCCCCCAGGGGTCATTTGATCACTATTTTTGATCTTTCCAGATGGCCTCTGAGAAGCAAAAGCAATGGGGAAGCCAGATTCGCTTAATGACTATAGAATTCACTCGATGACTGCAGTGACTGTGGCCAAAAACAAAACAAAACTGGACATAAAATTGGACATGACTTGATTAACAATTGCTTTGCTTAGCATTTGAAATGCTGCTCTCAGTTTGGTTAAGGATCACCGTATGTATAAAAACCAACAAAAGTAGCTGTTGTTTTAATGACTGCAGAAGAACCAGGAGATGAACATCCATTTGATGTTATTCAATTCAGATAAATACCATTATTTCCCGAAAATAAGACCAGGTCTTATTTTGTTTTGATTCCTGAAAAAATGGCTAGGGCTTCTTTTCAGAGGGAACTAATGATTGACTCACCTCGTGGTGATGGCACCAACAGCCCCACCCAGGCACCCACTTCTTCTGCAGCCTCCTGCCACCACTCACATACCTCACCCCCAGCCTCCATTTTGCTGTCAGAGCCTTCCAGAAAGTCCTCTGCAGCTGAGAAACAGGCTCCAGATTGATGCATGTGGCACCCCCAGCCTCCGTTTCGCCTCAGAGGCCTTCCAGAAAGCCTTCTGCAGCTCATAGCAGAGCTCCAGATTGATCCAGGGTCTTAATTAGGGCAAATTTTGAGTGTAGGGCTTAATTTGAGTGCATGCATTATGCATTTAAAAACATAGGGCTTCTTTTTGAATGGATCTTATTTTAGGGGAAACATGGTAGGAATGCGTCCCCGCGATCAAAATGATTGTCATTTGTGATTGTCCCCACCAGCTTCTGACAAAGTCAATAGGAAAGCTGGCAGGAAGGTTGCAAATCATGTGATGTCTTGCTTAACGTCCCTAGCCAATTTGTTTAATGACAGTGTCAAAAAAGATGATACAAAGGGATGTGGTCACATGATGCTCCACTTATCAATCACATCACCTGGCAGATTTTCTGGTCCCTATTGTGGTTACAAGTCAAGGGCTGTGTTCTGACCAAGTCTTATTGAGACACTAACAAACACATGTTAGTCCCAGAACCCTTTTTTCTTTATTTCAACGGCTGTGAATTTTAGTCATTCACAGCCCGTAATGAGTCTCCAACAGTTTGTAAATAATCCCATGGAAGTCTGCCAAAGTCCTTCAGGATAAGTCTGATAAGCACCCACCTATATCTTTCTTGAAATGCTGCCAATGACTAAATTTCCAATTAGTTATACAAGGCCAACTGGAGCACAAATTCAATTCAGAGCTTCAGGTTTCAAACCGAGCAGTACGAACAAAGTTGCTTCCTGCATAGGCTCATGTCCCTTTGCTCCTCCTTTATGTCTTATGGGAGGGCCAATCACCTCCAAGCCTTACTCCTGAGTCGCCCCTTTTGTCTTAACTGTTCTTCCCTTCTGGCAGCTCTGTGCAAGCGCACACTGGGAACAGCCTCCCCTTGTTCCTCTGCCTCGCTGCTGTCAGTTATGTGCTCCGGAGTCAGCACATAACTTCCAAATGGCCCTGGCCCCATCTCTGTATCGGATGCAGGACCCTCATCTGAGTCCTCCCCAGACTCCCACACTGTCCCATGTTCCTCCCCACTGTCTGACTCTGCTGCTGTCTCCGCAGGCTGACGGTGGACCACAACAACTTGTATAGTTGGGTGCATGTATAGTAATGTATAATTACGGTGTCCATTAATTATGGTGTTGTGTTTTTTTAATCTTTTTTAGCTTTTCTGGGAGAAGAGGCTTCAAGGCTTAAGTGCATCAGATGTCAGTGAGCAAATCATCAAATCCATGGAGCTTCCTAAAGGCCTTCAAGGTAACTTTGAGGTTTCAGTGGAGCCCTTTTAGCAGATGGATTCAGTGGTATTAATCCATGAACGGAAGTGCAGGAAGTCTGTTCGCACATCCCGGCCAGGGAATGCTGGGAGTTGAAGTCCACCCTTCTTAAAAGTTGCCAAGTTTGAAAAACTCTGTCTTCAATTCATAACAGTTCATTTAGTGACCATTCCAAGTGACAATAGTGCTGAAAAAAAGTGACTTAGGACCATGTTTCACACTTACGACCGTTGCAGTGTCCCCGTGGTCACATGATCAAAATCCAGAGGCTTGGCAACTGATTCATATTTATGACGGTTGCAGTCTCCCAGGGTCAGGCCATCTGCTTTTTGCGACCTTCTGGCAAGCAAAGTCAGGGAGAGAAGCCAGATTTGCATGTTACTAATTTAACAATCGCAGGGATTCACTTAACAAAGGTGACAAGCAAGGTTGTAAAACTCACTTAATGGCTGTCTCAGTAGCGACAGAAATGTTGGGCTCCACTGTAGTTCAAGGAACTACCTGCATTATATCAATTACAGGTAGAATTTGCTTGTTAACAAACTGAGCTTAAGCTAAGCTTTGCCTTAGGGACAGAGCAGTGGTGGGAAAATGTTTTACTACAGATTCTGTGGGTGTGGCTTGATGGGTGTGGCTTGGTGGGCATGGTGGATTTTACTATAAAATCCCCATTCCCTCCCCCCCACTAACCTGCTTTCCAGCTCCGTTCTCCTGTGCAGAGCAACAAAAGAAGACCCAGCCAATCAGCTGGGATTCGGGAGGTAGAAAATAGATGGGGGCGGGGCCAGTCAGAGACGGTATTTGCCAGTTCTCCAAACTATTCAAAATTTCCACTACCAGTTCTCCAGAACTGGTCAGAACCTGCTGAATACCACCTCTGGGACAGAGATCTTATTTGGCATTTTTGGCAGCAAACCCAGCCTTCCGAATATGCCGAGTTTTAATGAGCCAGTTTTGCATTCACTCTCTAGGAGTGGGCCCCGGGAGCAACGATGACACCCTCTTGTCAGCCGTGGCCAGTGCATTGCACACGAGTTCTGCACCCATCACAGGACAACTGTCTGCCGCCGTGGAAAAAAACCCAGCTGTCTGGTTAAACACATCGCAGCCTCTCTGCAAAGCCTTCATCGTGACGGATGAAGACATTAGGTAAGTCCTTCCCAGACCGGGTTCCCGTGACGCGCTGGGCTCTTTTGGAGATCTGCAGAGTCAACCTTGGCAACTTTAAGACTTGTGGACTTCAACTCCCAGAATTCTCCAGCCAGTTGTAATCCAAGTTTCATCCCAGTTAGTCTGTTTCTTTGGTTCTTTCTAATCTGTGTCCCTCCAGATGTCCTTGCCAAAAATCTTGGGAGTTGCATCACAGTATGGCTGGATTGTGTCTTTGTAGTGTCAGAGAAAAGTGTACTCTGTTCTCTGTGTGTATCTTTTTTTAAAAAAAGAAGAAACCCTTCCTTCCTTCCTTCCTTCCTTCCTTCCTTCCTTCCTTCCTTCCTTCCTTCCTTCCTTCCTTCCTTCCTCCCTCCCTCCCTCCCTCCATCCATCCATCCATCCAACCTGCCACCTCCTTACCTTCCTTCCTTTCTCCCTCTCCCTCTCTGTTCCTCCCTCCCTCCTGCCACCTCTCTCTCTTTCCCTCCCTCCTCCATCCCTTCATCTTGCCACCTCCCTCTCCCTCCCTCCCTTCCCAGCTTTTGCTGACACAACATTCACTTGGTGATGGCTCATAAACAAAGAAGTAAATCAACAGAGCATGCCGTAGGAGTTATGAGAGGGCATATTCCCAATCTTGCACCACCAAGTCCAACTTGATTATGCTTGCATTTTTCTTTTTAAATGCTCCATTTACCTCTAGCTTTTAAGACTCAGATCATCTTTTATTACCGCTATACGTGATTGATTTCCTGCTGATCTCGTGGTAATTGCTGCAAGAAATGTGCTCGTGATTTGGTTAGCTTCTATAGCTCCGTTTTTCTCTGTTTTCAAAATACCGATACCCGGGCTTTGGATATTTATTAATCTCAATGTTGCGATTATTCTTAAGTGCCTGTTTAAATACTAGCCTTTGAGGTTTTCAAATTGTGAGATGCTGGGCTTTGAGTAAACAACCACGGTGTTTATTAGGCAAAAGCTGAGCAATAAAACACCCACATGTTGGACATTTTGCACTGCGGAGAAAGAAAAGCGTAGGAATTTTCACTCAGACTTTTAAACAAAAAAAATTACAATCTGATATGAAAAGAGATAGCTTCTGGTAAAAAAATATGGTTTTGGAAGTAAACAGACAGCTTCATTCACCCTTGAAATAGACCCAATTAGGATTACAAACCTTTAGGAGTCTTACGGAAACGGAACCTAGCCAGACATATGAATATATAACCCTCAGAGAGAACTAATGGTGTGCCAAGAATGTATATATATTCTTGCATCACTGTAGTTCTGATGTTAGAGTTGGAGATTATCAACATTTGAAGGGGTTCAAGCACATGATAATTGTCTTCCAGTACTCGAGAGGCTGCCACAGAGAAGAAGGGATTGATTTATTCTCCAAAGCACCAGAGGGCAGAACAAAAAGTAATGGCTTGTTAAAGACAGATCCAGCCTAGAAGTATGGAGACAGTTGTTCTGACAGTGAGAACAATTAATCAATGGAATAGCTTGGTTCCTGGAGTTGTGGGTGCTCCATCACTGGAAGATTTTAAGAAGAGACTGGACAGGAGTTGTCTGAAATGGTATTGGGTCCCCTACTTGACAAAGGGGTTGGACTAGAAGACCTCCAAAGTCCCTTCTGCCCTATGATTCTATGAGATTTGAAGTAAGGAATAGTGACTGGTGGGAGCTTGTTAAAGACAGATCCAACCTAGAAGTAAGGAGCAATTTTCTGACAGTGAGAACAATTAATCAATGGAGTGGCTTGCCTCCCAGAATTGTGGGTGCTCCACGGTTTTCAAGAAGAGATTAGACAACCATTTGATTGGGGTGGTATAAGGTCTCCAGCCTTGATCAGGGGGTTGACCTCCAGGGTTCTTTTCAGCTCTGTGAGTCTACCTTCTATGGAGAGACACGGTGTCACAAGAATGGAACAACTGGTGACCATTAGCGCTTCTGTTAGTTTGTTAGCAGGTTTTCTGGTTTCACCATGTTTTAGTGTTCAGTGCGTTCCTCCTCCAGCGATCTCTGCTTTTCAGCCAAGACTGATGCTCTGCGGTAGTTGATGAGTCAAATCCACACCAAGGTGTGATATCATTAAGGGTTAAGCTGCTGAGACATTCTAGGTTTGGACCTCATCTTTGTACTTGTGATCTCAAGATGTAGGAGAGAAACTAACACTTCTGCAGAGAGCACCAGGCTAGGTTTCTGTATTAGAGGTGGTAGTTTTTCAGTCCATCGTGGAATAACCATAGTGATAGTATGATAATGATAACAAGCCTTTCAGACAGGGGTGGGTTTAAAAAATTTCAGCAACTGGTTTTCTGCCCTGTTGCTGGGTGGGCGTGGCCTAGTTGGCCTCCTGCACCATGGTGGGGGCGTTTCCACTCTCCCCAGGCTCCGGAGGCTGCCTCCCCTGGAGAACCCCTGGAGGCCAGAAATGGGCCCATTTCTGGCCTTCTGGAGCCTCCAGGAAGCCTCCACACAGGCCCTGTACTTACCTGGCATCTAAAATGGGCTGCATGGGGACTCCTGGGAGGGGTGGGGCCGAGTGGGTGGGGCCAGACAGGGGTAGGATTTACCGTGTTCGCTGAACTGTGCAGAATCTTAGCTAGAGGATCGCCTGAACCCATGCAAACCCATAGCAGCCCACCCTTACTTTCAGACCTTAAAATACACTGTTGGTGTTTTCAGATACACCCAATTTGTTGCTCCAACACTGTCCTATTTTCATTGATAAAATGATCAGAAGCCCTGAATTGCACACAAACTGCAATGTGACGTTACACAAGCGACACTGGAAGTGATTAGTAGTCCTGGATTGCTGCTGTTCTTCCAAAGTTGCTAACCGCGGGCTGATTTACTTTTGTAAATTAAAGTTGGGTGGGTCACATCAGTGTTTTTCAAACTTGGCAACTTTCAGAGGTATGGACTTCAAACTCCCAGAATTCCCCAGCTGGCATTGGAACCTCCCTGGGTTAAATGAAGCTCAGTAAGATAAGTTATATTTTCGCTGTTAAATATTGATCAGTTTTTGGAAATATATGAACTTTGGAAATATATGAAATATATGAAGAAAAGGACACAGATGCACGTTCCCCAATATCCTACCGCCCCTCTGCTGCTTTTTACTTTCCCCACTTACTTTGGACTAAGCATTTTTGAGCTTCACCATATTCTGAGCAATGTAATATAAGTGTAATAGTTAACACAGCATGGGTTTCTTTTCCCCCATTATTATTTTTGCCTCCAGCAGAAGACTATTGACTCGTAAATAAAGTCTCTAAAGAATCTTAATTTTTTTTCACATATCCTATATTTGCCAGCAGAGGGCACTCTAAAACCACAGTAGAAATTCTGTTCCATCCACCTTTTCGTTCTTAAAAATTTGCCTGCTTTAGAAAGCCTGGATCTGCTTCTCATTTCTAGCCCACCATACCATATTCATTTAAAAAAAATATATCAGCATGAATGGTTGATTCATTTGCATAGAGGGGATCTCCCCCCCACCACCACACCACCACTTCTGCAAATTAGGACTGGAAATCAAGCTGAACACTTTAATGGACAAATCATTTGCTCCAGGCGCAGAACTCTTATTTAACTTGCAATGATGCTTTTTCACATGACAGCAATTTGTTGAGTGGAAGATGGCTGCTCTCTGGGTTTGTTTTAAAGCTGTGTCCCTGATTCTTATAAAATCTATAAGAGAGGAGTTGCATGATGTGCCTTTTCATCCTAGGCAATCCATTATTTGAAACAAAAACCACTAGGATCACATTGATGATTTTAGAGCATAGGCAACAACATGGTACTCTTTCCCTACTCCCCAGTTATTACAAATATTAAAATTCTCAGAAAATACAAATTAAGAAATTCTTCCATAGGAGTCAGTATTTTTGTTTTTGTTTTTGCTTCTAGCCCCTGTCTATCTCTTGAGATCTCCTGCTCACCTGGTTCCTTCAAAAGCAGAGGAAACATATAGCTTACTATGGGGCTTTTGAAGTTACCAAATTCCATTTTGAATTGTTTTTATCAAATTTTAGCAACAATTTATTGCTGCAACTTTGTACTTTGATATGGCCCAAGGGCTAATCAATAAAGACTTCTTCTTCTTCTTCTTCTTCTTCTTCTTCTTCTTCTTCTTCTTCTTCTTCTTCTTCTTCTTCTTCTTCTTCTTCTTCTTCTTCTTCTTCCTCTTCCTCTTCCTCTTCCTCTTCCTCTTCTTCTTCTTCTTCTTCTTCTTATTATTATTATTATTATTATTATTATAATAAGAGAGGAAAGTAGCACAGCATCTATTGTGGGATTCCTCCTTCAATGCTTCCTCAAAAGAGCTGCAACTCTGTCCTTACTTAGAGGAAAGCAGAATGTTTCCTTTGGATTGATGAGATCCTTTCTTCTCCATCCCAATGCATTGCAGACCCTGCCTTAATTACTCTTTTTAGTTCTGGACCTCCCATTTTAAAAATAATCCAGGCAAACTGAAATGGGTGTAAAGAAAGGCTAAAGAAATAACAGAATAATAGGAGCTGGAAGAGACTTTGGACATGGTCCAACTCACTTGTCAAGCAGAAGGCAGTATACCATTCCAGACAAGTGGCTGTCCAATCTCTTCTCTTCAATCACTCTTCCAGTGATGAAGCACCCACAACTTCTGAAGGCAAACATTCCACTGGTTGCTTGCTCTCACTGTTGGGAAATTTCTCCTTAGTTCTAGGTTGAATCTCTCCTTGATTAGTTTCCACCCATTGTTTCTTGTCTTGCCCTCTGGTGCTTTGGAGACTGGGTTGACTCCCTCTTCTTTATGGCAGCCCCTGAGATATTGAAACATTGCTATCATGTCACCCCTCGTCCTTCTTTTCACTAGACTAGACAGACCCAATTCCTGCAACCGTTCTTCATATGTTTTAGCCTCCAGCTCAGTGATGGCATTCAAATTTTTTACTACCGGTTCTGTGGACGTGGCTTGGTGGGCATGGTGTGGCTTAGTGGACATGGTTTGGTGGATGTGGCAGGGGAAGGATATACTGCAAAATCTCCATTTCCACCCCACTCCAAGGGAAGGATACTGTAAAATCTCCATTCCCTTCCCACCCCACTAACCTGCTTTCCAGCTCCGTTCTCCTGTGCAGGGCAACAAAAGAAGACCCAGCCAATCAGCTGGGACTCGGGAGGCAGAGAATAGATGTAGGTGGGGCCAGTCAGAGGCGGTATTTGCCAGTTCTCTGAACTACTCAAAATTTCCGCTACCAGTTCTCCAGAACCTGTCAGAACTGGGTGAATGCCACCTCTGCTCCAGCTCCCTGATCATCCTTGTTGCTCTTTTCTGCACTTTTTCCAAAATCTCTACATCTTTCTTATAATGCAGTGACCAAAACTAGATTGCAGGATGTGATCTTACTGAGGCTTTATAAAGCAATATTCAATACTTCTGTTTCTCGGTTAATGCAACCTAGGATTATCAGGATATAGAAACCATGTAGAGTGAACAGAGATTGAACAAATTGAGAATGTTTACCCTTGCGAAGAGACAATGGAAAGGATATCACAAAGACAGCAAACGAGATCCCGAAAGCCGGATAGAAAATAATGGTTTTGAGTTACAGGGAGGAGAATTCTGGTTGTCTGTCAGAACAAATATTTTAAAAGCAAGAGCAATCTGACATTAAAACCTACAAAAATGATGGGCTGTCCTTTTCTGGTATGATCTGGCAGAAGCTGCGTTTTTTTAGAGATGTTTTAATTTATATTCTTGCACAAAGCATGGGATTTAATGGCCTAAATGGGGGCATTGTACTTCTATAAAGCACATTTTGCAACAGCTCTCAAAACCTGAAGCCAGAACTGTTGGACTCTTTTGGAAAAACAAGCGAACATTTGTTATTTGAAATGTCTTTTAGACATGGAAAAAAAATGGCTTCTATCTGGAGAGAAACAACAGCAGAAGACCTTCTGGGAGAAGGAAAGTGAGGCGAATGAGAAAGGTGGGAAACAGAAAAGGGGAAGAGGAAAAAAAAGGAGAAAGAATAACAACAACAGAGAAGGGAACGGATCTCAGAGGTCTGAGTTATTCTCTCAGAAAAGCAAACCAGTTGACAAGTAATGGAGATCAGTAAGGGAAAGAATTGTCTCAACATCTTCAATAAAGCTGACATTGCAAACTTTGGATCTGAAAGGATAAATCTCTACTGCCCAGATGGCTTATCTGATTAGCTGGAGATGTACTTTGATGTAATAGTTGAATGGACCGACATTTCAAAGCTCTGTCCATAGGAGGTCAAAGGGGTGTCTGTGAATAATTCGATATTTCTTCCTCCTCACCCCGGGGTCTATTCCTACGTTTGCCTGGTGAAACTTGCAGGCATTTATCTGATCTTTGCCTTTCCACAAAAAGAGGTAACAATTGCACCAGGAAAGGAGAAAGTAGAAGCTTAAAAAGAACTTGGACATTCTAGTTGCTTGAAGACTGGTGATGTTTTCCACAGAAATTTAGCACAAGGAAAAGGCTGGAGGGAAGACATGAATGGGGGAAGAAAAATTGGGAGATGGAATGAGGAGTGAAACCAAGCCAGCTGCACCATACAGCTGTGGAAAAAGACAAAGTTCTCCTGATCTGAGGATCCTGCTGGATGTTCCGCTGCAGAAGGACTCTAATGGACCATACTCGGGGGGGACCAATTTTCCATGATGTGACTTTGGAACTGCCGGTGGTTCTCACAGGATGGCACAATGTGTGGTTCTGATTCCCCTGAAAATAGCCCCCTTTATCCTACCCCATAGCTCCCTCCCCCCATTTCTTATGGCAGACCGGCAAGCCAAGCTGGTGGGGCGGCATGGCAGTCCTGACAATTATATTATGCACCAAATAACTTTTTATCTGGATCCTCAGCTTTCTACTTTATAGAAATATCTTTACATTGCCTGGATGTTGCTTAAAAATAAATCTCATTCATCAGTTTTGGCATACTTTGCCCCCCAAACACTACTAAAATATGGCTGTGTGTAATATGCCATATGGAAAGATAAAAATAAAAGTTCTGTAAACAGCAGTGTATAGCACTTCCATGTATTAATCTTTTGTTGTTGTTTATTTGTTTTACCAAGTACATTTACAGTCTTGGCATGCAAATAATCCAAGTTGTTTTTGTAATAAACCAAGAAAAATAAATCTTAGTAATATCTTATCCGTGATAAAAAGTGTTAGCGTTTTAAAGGCTTTCAGTTCTTTTAAGCTGTAATGCAATGGGGTGGTGATGGGAAGAATTAAATTATCTAACATTTAGATGCGTGGATTCATCTAAAATAATCCAATACATTCCATGCCTTTCTTTCTTTTTTTAGGTTTCCACTCTTAAAGTTGGATCTTCAAAACTTTAATTTAAAAATAAAACCAAGAGTTTTTTAAAAATTCTTTTTAAGAGTAGCACAGGTTGCCCTTGGTTAATCAGGATTGGAGACCCTATCATTAAGCAACATGGTTATAAGTTGAAAAACCATGTAACCGTGTGTTTAGTGATCCCAATTCTTGCAGTTCTGCTTGCCATTATTAAGCAAGAATCTCACATATTCCAAAAGTGAATTGACTTCTCTTTCCATCCCTCTCCCTGCCCTCCCCTTAAATTTTATTTGTATTTGTATTTGTGTTCACCTCACCGTAGAGGTAGAACAGCACGCCATGCCCCAAATCTACTCCCATGGCCTTGTGGTGGACTTCTTTTATTTCTCTATATTTCCCTATTTGAACGGGGCAAGAACTGATATTCCTTCTTCTTCTGCGTCTTTCCATCTCACCATGGAGTAGTTACTACATCCTTGCAGAATCTCATGTAGGCATCTGCCTTGGTTCATGTTCCACGCTCCCTAAATTCAGATAGGCAGCCTGTCAGAGGTTAATGTTGTTGATTCAAGGGCTCTCTATTAGGTAAACTATTTCTGATCTTCCCACAGATCACAGTTAATAGATTCTTATTGACTAGAGTTAAATGACGAGATTTTAAGAATCTGTTTAAATATGAGATGAGACATTGGATGAAGAGTATTTTGGTTGCAGTATTAGATAATAAGCTATTGCAATTGTTTGTATTTGTCATGATGAAGGCGGAAGTTGTTTATATAGCATTTTTCATATATACACACATACATTTAGTATTTTTTTTAACTTTCTCTCATTCTGCTCTTCTATATTTTTCTTAGTTTCTATTAGTTTTTTTTAATCTCTGCAATTGTGAACTTTAATAAAACTACTGTTAGAAAAACCTGTAGGACAGCTTCAAAGTTATTTTCTTCAGCTGTGCTAAATCTTCCCAAGGTTGCAGAGGCTATGTAGATGGTGGAGATTCGAATGGGTGCATCGGGGAATTCTCAGAACTTAAAAAATGCAAGCTGATTGCAAATGAGCTTTTCAATTTCTGGAAAAATAACTGCAGGATGAAGTCAATAGATTTTTCCTGGGGAAGAGGGGGCCGTAAATGGTTCTTGAAAAGATGAGGCAAGTGCATCTATAGAACTCAGGTTTCTTGGCCTCCTCCTTCCCCCTTTCTAGCTGCTTTGATGGGGAGAGTAGATTTTAATTTCAAATAAACACAGGAGTAGTTTTCCCCATTGGTGCTTCAACCAGAGGCATTGTGTTTGATGTTGGGTGTTCTCTGTTACCTGAATGCTTCTGCAGATGTAAAACATTGCTTTCTGTGTGATTTACCCAGTCAGAAGGATGTGTGTTTTAGCACGTAGCGCTTCCACAGCAGCGTATTGAGGCTGGCTGGCTGACCGTTTTTGCATTCCATGTTCAGCTTGAACCTAAAAACCTTCCCTTATGGATTCTTGCATTATTCAACAGGAAGCAAGAGGAGCGGGTGCAACAGGTACGGAAAAAACTGGAGGAGGCACTGATGGCAGACATCTTGTCCCGGGCTACGGATGCAGCAGAAGTAGATGAGGTTGAAATGGACAATGGAGAAGAGGCATAAGAATTAAATAATCAGGTACAGTCCAAGCTTGGGAAAAATGTCTCCTCTCTCTCTCTCTCTCTCTCTCTCCTCTCTCTCCTCTCCTCGATCCTCTCATCTCCTCTCTCTCCGATCATATCGCATGACCCTGTCTCTCACTCTCCTCCTCTCCTCCTCCCTTCTTCCTTCCTTCCTCCTCCTCCATCTGCATCTATCCATCTCTCTCTCTCTCCCTATTTCTCTCTCCTCTCCTCTCTTTCTCTCCCTCCTCCTCCCTCCCTCCTTTTCTCCGTAATCTGCATCTATCCATCTCTCATATGGCCACCAACCTCACAAACAAGTGACTCTGGGTAGCATACAACAAATCTTTCCCTTAATATTTTGAATTCTATGTAGTGGGGAAAGGCAAGGAATTAAGCCATATTTCTGAGGCGCTTGCAAAATTCTGGGTTGGAAAAATCCTTCAGAATGCTTAGCAACAATGCATTTAAAATTGAACCCTAAACAGAAACAGGGCTCGGTTCGTCTCTCTCCTACTTAAAAAGTTATTTTTTTTAAAAAAAATCATTCTATATAACAGTTTAAAGGAGATAAATCCCCAGGAATGCTTCATTGTAGTGGCCCATGAAGGTGGAGGAAAATACCATTATGATGTATGATGGACTCAGACAGATTCCTTTGACTAAGCTCCTATTTAGTCTGAAGCCTCTAATGTTTACAGACCCTGTTGTCCATCACAATGGCTACCAATCCTGAAGAATTCCCTTTGAGCTCTTCCCCAGTGCAGCCTATCTGCTCATCCACTTATTTATCTGCAGGCAGTGCCTCATTTCTTGCACCAGACAAGAGGCAGATGGGTTTCCTTTCCAATTTTTCTCCTCCCTCCTTCCAATTTCTGTAAGAAATAACAGGAACTTAAGCCAGTGACAGCTCAATCTTTCTGCGTGCGCCCATTGAGTTCCGTTGGACTAATTTTCAGCTGAACAAGGAAGAGAAGAATGATGAGAAGTAGATTTCTGTAGAAAATTGAGGCTCTTGGCAAGTTCAGTTAAACTATTACAGCCATCTTGAGACTTCAGCGTATAGGGAAACTTGTGTTAAGCTTTCTGGGGATTGCTGGGTTGTAGCTTTTGACTTGGAAAGAACAATTATACATCATTTAAAACATCACCATTCATTCTCTTTCCTCTCCATTTTTTTTACAGGTACTTCAAAAAAAAGAGAAAGAGACTCCCAGATAAAAATTTCTGGAAATTGGAAACGCTTTTATGTTTTCCGTTGGTCTTTTGTGATAGAAGAAGACCTCTGCACATTTATATGGCTTTCTAATAGCATTAAAAACCAATGCCCTTTTTCGGCTCTTATTATTATTATTATTATTTTATTATCCTATTTTTGATGTACATATCTTGTTAAGAAAAGAAAGAAAAAAAGGGAAAAAAAGAAAGAAAGAAAAGACCCTACTCTTTATTTTGTGTCTTACGACTTCAAAAGTCTCCTTTTTATTTTTATTTTATTTGTTTGGCGATATTGAATGGCTCCTGAAGACTGAAGCTGAGCTTTTTCGATGCAAAGTTGGCGATTCTGTAGAGACCTGGCAAGCACTAAATGAGCATTTCTTCCTTTTTATGTGTGCGGGTTTTTTTTTTTTTTTGCAAGAATAGATCAGGAAAACAGATTGTTTCCCAGTTAAAAAAAAACAAAGAAAAGAAATTGTGTCATGATTTCTTGTACATATATTATATAAAAGATTTTTTTTTATACTGGAACTGAATGGGAAAAAAAACATCTGTAAATTGACCCATCATCATTCCCTAAAGAGAAATAAATACTTTTGTTCAGAGCAATTACACTTTTTAGAGTAATGTACTATAATTTAAGGCAAGGCTCTTATCTCTAGTACTGAGCATTAGGCAGAGATAATATTGTTCAGTGAATATAGCGAAATACCGAATGTCAAGCTGCTAAAGGCTTTGTTAAGTTTATTGGGAAATTTATTTGCACTCTAAACCCAATTACGGAAGCACTTCAACGAGTGTGCAATTTTCCCACATCAGATTTGGAGCCTCCGTCCTCCTTTTTGTAAAATGGGGAAATCATGACCTACCTCACAGGGTTGTTGTGAGGATGAGCTTAATAAAAAAAATGGAAAGTATTTTTTTCAATGAAATGGTATTCCCAAATGAATAGAAATGGATAGAGATGAGGGACGATGATTACTTGTATGATAATAAGATGACTTGTTTGATCAGAAGGTTGGATTAGAATTTCAAGTGTCCCTTCCAATCCTATTATTCTATGCTTTATGTCTGTTTTGATTAGAATTTCTCACCATTTTACAAGCTTATTGTAGATAACACCATTGTTGAGTGCTTAAAGGTAAAGGTTCCCCTCGCACACATGTGCTAGCTGTTTCCGGCTCTAGGGGGCAGTGCTCATCTCCGTTACAAAGCCGAAGAGCCAGCGCTGTCCGAAGACGTCTCCATGGTCATGTGACTGGCGTGACTAAACACTGAAGGCGCACGGAGCGCTGTTACCTTCCCACCAAAATCCCTATTTTTCTACTTGCATTTTTACATGCTTTCGAACTGCTAGGTTGGCAGAAGCTGGGACAAGTAACAGGAGCTCACTCCATTACGCGGCACTAGGGATTCAAACCACTGAACCTTTCTGATCCACAAGCTCAGCGTCTTAGCCACTGAACCACCGCCCTCTTTAGTTTAGTTTAGTACTTGGGGAGAGCTAATTCATTGCAGACCAGACAAATAGTTGACCGTATTGGCTGAAAATTCTGAGAACTAATAGAGATGTCGGATTGGAGAAGGCTAATCGAGTTGTTGAAGTGAGGATATCTGAGGAATCCGAACCTTTTACAAACACGAAGAGGACCTGAACTCAGCCCAACTCCCTAGGTTTTCTGTAGGCTCAAAGCACAGTTTTTAAGTTTCCCATTTCTTGGTTTTAAAGATTTTTTTTTTAAAATCTGCATTTGAAGATGTATATTTGAGAATTTAAAAAAAATTGAAAATTGCGTGTTTGGAGAAAAATGAGCAAATACACATTTAAATACAGATTTGAAGGTACAGATTTTTCTGTTTTTAGGAACTGCATATTGCTGGGGAAGTGAGACAGAACGGCTTCCCGCTGAATGTCTGTAAAAGTAACAGAACACTTTCCTAGTCCTGCTTCGAGGGTAGAGATGCTGAACTCCCTGCTGTGCCGCTTGTCTTCCGTTTCTAGTTTGTACCATTCTCCCTTAGCAAATAATGCCTGCTTGGGGAATCTCTACCAATTATCAGGCTTGTTGGTAACTAAATTGTGTGGAAAAGCTGATCTGGGAGCAGGGTCCAGAAAAATGCATTCATCTAGTAGACTTGGAACCCGATGGGCCTTTCAGAGCCTGGTTATGGAAAAGCTTACTCAGGGCACGATTGTTTTTCATGAAACTTGGCCTCTAAGACATTCCTGTAAATGCATTTTAGTGGCTTTATAATAATGTGCATTGAACACCTTGGGTTTTTTTAATTGACTCAACTTCTACCTTGACTGTCCACACTGAAGACTTAATCGAGTTCTGCCTGTGATCTTTCCTACTTGTGCCTTTCCTTGGACTAAGTGGGTCTTTCACCAATGTTACAAAGTCATATTGTCCTCTTATTATTAGATTTATGACCCAGCTTTATTGTTGTACAACACATGGATGTAATACTCCCACTTTGGTGAGGCCACACGTGGAAGGGAATGGGACAGCATGTCACAGCCAACTTGCTGCGGCTAACTCACCATGGCTAACTTGCTGCAGGACAACTTGCCATGGCTAACTCGCTGTATGACAACTCACTGCGGGATAATTTAACAGAACAGAATAGAATAACAGAGTTGGAAGGGACCTTGGAGGTCTTCTAGTCCAACCCACTGCTTAGGCAGGAAACCCTACACCATTTCAGACAAATGTTTATCCAATCTCTTCTTAAAAACTTCCAGTGTTGGAGCATTCACAACTTCTGGAGGCAAATTGTTCCACTGGTTAATTGTTCTAATGGTCAGGAAAGTTCTCCATAGTTCTAAGTTGCTTCTCTCCTTGATTAGTGCCCATCCATTGCTTCTTGTCCTGCCCCCCCCAGGTGCTTTGGAGAATAGCTTGACCCCCCTCTTCTTTGTGACAACCCTTGAGATACTGGAACACTGCTATCATGTCTCCACCGGTCCTTCTTTTCATCAGGCTAGACATACCTGATTCTAGCATCCATTCTTTATATGTTGTAGCCTCCAGTCCCCTAATCGTCTTACATTGCTATTCTCTGCACTCTTTTTATTTAATTATTTTAAATAAATGAAAATTATTTTAATTTTTGCTATTATCATTCCATTCTGTCCCTCCTTTTTCATCCTTTCTTTAATGATTCTATGCCACAATTACTTTGATATTAGTGTAACTCTTGTCTTGTGGCAAGTTGACTGTGCCGAATTGGCCATGGCGACTTGGCTGTGGTGAATTGTCATAGACCCCACATGGAATACTGCATACAGTTTTGGTCCCCACAATACAAAAAGGATGCTGAAACCCTAGAAAGTCTTCACAAAAGAGCAATCAAGATGAAAAGGGAGGCTACATTGTATGATGAACGTTTGAGGGAGCTAGGTATGTCTAGCCTAACAAAGAAAAGGTCTAGGGCTGATATGATAGCTGTCTTCCAGTACTTGAGGGGCTGTCGTAGAGATGACCCCTGAAACCCCTTCCAGCCCTATGACACTATGTTCTATGTTTCACCTTCTGTGTAAGGACAAATGTAAAGTGGGTATGCTTCGGCACATGGGGCAGTATCGGGTGGGATTCTACAAGTTCGCAGCTATTCACTAGAACCGGTTGTTAACATTCTAAGCAGTTCAGAGAACCAGTTGTTAGAAGAAATTACTGGCCTAATCCTGTAAGGAAGGCAGGAAGGAAACATTCTGGTATTGCTTACAGAAACTGTCTCTCCGTTAACCCTTATTACATTCTTGGCAGGACTAGACTTCCTGTCTGTGGAACTTCTCTGGAGTTTTTTCCCCTCCTTTGCTGGTACTTTGCTTGTGTGGAGTGACCATTCAAAGTTACAATGGCACTGAAAAAAGTGACTTATGACCGTTTTTCACACTTACGACTGTTACAGCATCCCCACAGTCATGAAAGGCCAGGCGAGGAGATGCATGCCTTGATGTGAGTGATATTGAGTTGGCCACGCCCAGCCAATAGCATGACCACCAAGCCATGTCCACCCAGTCACATGACCACCAAGCCACGCCAACCAACTAAGCCATGCCCACAGAACCAGTTGTTAAAAAATTTGAATCCCACCCCTGGGCAGTATGGTATGCTTTGAACACACAATGGGGATGTCTCTACACATTGTTGGTAGATTGGCCTTGTTATGTTTGTTCTGTCAGACCAATTCTATCACTGTGCATGTTGATGCTAGGAGAATTTATTTACAGTAAGATTTGTCCAATAATATATGTATGGATATCTTTGAAACTCCAACAAGTCTTTTCAACCCAACAGAAAATTCCAGCATCAACAAGCAAATCTGTTCTGCAGTTTCTTTGTAAAAGTGCTATAAGATATATTTGTTTTAATAAAAGCTATAAGAGGCAAGAAGTCTCTTGGTGAGATGGGGCAAGTCAATTGCAAATGTTACAATCCTCCACATGGAGTTGTTACCACATGAAAATTAAATCAGCATGACAAATTCTGCATTCTGGATGGCCATTGTATTTACTATGCCTTAATTGCCTTAGCAGTACAATAGTATTTAAAAAAAAAACAAATTAGGGCCAAATTTATTAAGTGTGAATGACAACTCTGATTCAATTTAAAAAAAAAACCTTTGAGTTATTTCCTATTCTTGAAGAAAAGGAGTCTTACATTTTCCCAGGAAATGAAAATTTAATTAAGTTATGCAGCGGAATCAAAGAAGGGAAAAATTCAGAATATTTTCTTAGAAAATACACTGAATATCTGCTGGAGGTGGAATTCAGCTTTTTAACTAAATCTTGATAGCTGAGTTCCCATGGCTTGTTTGTAGCTTGGCAAGTTTTGTAAATTCAGGTACTGTGAACCATGGCTTGTCATTTAATGTATTGTGTGAGTGCAACCAATACTGATTTATTCAGTAAAACAAGCTGGGCCTCCCATGACCTTCAAGAGCCCATGTGTAGCCTCTCCCATCCCTCCAAGCCCCCTCCAAATGGTATTGTAAAATAAAATTTGGTAGCTTGATTGTGGCCTGTCTTTCCAGGTTTTGGGTGGGTGTGAGAATGGTCATGGACACATTTTACTCCTGGAAGATTCATGATTTTAATAACAACACATTTAAACTAGGCCTTAAATGGAATAGTGTTATTGCATTTGTCTACCTAACCTTATTCTCAATTGTCATCCATGTCCCTTATTTCCCCATCACACTATGTTAGAAGAAAATTTTCATTTCCTGGGAAAATTTTCATTTCCTGGGAAAACGTAAGACTCCTTTTCTTCAAGAATAGGAAATAACTCAAAGGTTTTTTTTAAATTGAATCAGAGTTGTCATTCACACTTAATCAGAAAGAGCTTTGGTGGCTCAGGCTGTTAAATGCCTACTCTTAAGATCCAGCTGTCTACAATTACTGTAGGCTCGAATCCCACCAGGCTCAAGGTTGACTCAGCCTTCCATCCTCTCGGGGTAGGTAAATTGAGGACCCAAGATTGTTGGGGGCAATAAGCTGACCTTGTAAAAATGCCGCTTAGTAATAAGCAGGCATATACAATGGAATGAAGGCTATTGCTGAGCGCATTGGGTTGTGCTCCAAAAATTGTAAGCCGCCCTGAGTCTTCGGAGAAGGGCGGCATATAAATGTAATTAAAAATAAAAATTAAAAAAAAAGTGAGTAACCTATTCTTTTCATGCCAATAAAGGAGAATATATGTAGTTCAGGGTTGAAATTAAGGGACCCTGGGTGTTCTCTGAGCTTGGTTGTTTTCTTGCAGATGTTTCACTAGGTAACATCATCAGTGCTAGGTGATGATGTTAACAATAGCACTTAGAGTTATATACCATTTCCCAGTGCTTTACAGCAGTTTACAGAGTCAGCCTATTGCCCCCAACAATCTGGGTAATTTTACTGCCCTCGGAAGCATGGAAGGCTGAGTCAACCTTGAGCCTGGTGAGATTGGAACTGCAGTCAGCTGGCAGTCAACAGAAGTAGCCTGCAGTACCACATTTTAACCACTGTGCCATCACGGCTCTTATCTAGTTTGAGTAATGAGATGTCTGCAAGAAAACAAGCAAGCTCAGAGAGCACCAAGGACCCCCCAATTCTTGTCAAAAATATCAACTGAATCCTGAATTATCATCAAAAGAGTGAATCTCATTGAGCCTATGTATAAACCTTTATTAATGATAAGAGTAGCAGAACAAACCTCTTTCCTACTCTTACTACATTCAACTGTCAGCTTTATTTGGATGAGATGGTCCCTTCTAGGTATAGGGGATTTGAGGAATACCTGCAGGACCTTCTCTCAGATGAAGTTGATTGGATCTTCTCTGAGCTGACACTAGACCAGGGGTGGGCAAACTTTTTGACTCGAGGGCCACAATGGGTTCTTAAACTGGACCGGAGGGCCAGAACAAAAGAATGGATGGAGTGTTTGTGTGAACTAATATAAATTCAAAGTTAGATTACTTCACGTAGTCTTCTGGGAGAGCAAGAGAACCCTCCGCTCTTTTGGCTCCGCAAGCCAGATAGAACAGCCGAACGGGCCAGATCCAGCCCCTGGGCCGTAGTTTGCCCACGGCTGCACTAGACTATTTAGGACCTGTAGACTTGACTGAGGCATGGTTTGGCTTAGTTACCTAAGTATGCCACCAAATGTCTGAACTGGGATCTGGATGGGGAAGAACAGACTAGCAAGAACAAACATCTATGGATTTGTGAACATCCTGTATCCAGATATTGTTTATCTTTAGTTCTGGATGGAGCTGTATTCCCCCAGACAAAACTGATGTCCAGATTGAGGGTCCTGTTGAATTCTCAGCTTTTGCTGGAAAAGTCGATGCTCCTCTGGCCAGGAGGGCCTTTGAACAAATCCATCTGTGTGTCAAGTGTACCTATCCTTTATGGGATTGCTCCATTTGATTCTTCATGCCTTGGGTTTTGATTGGACTATTGCAATTGGGGCTGCCCTTGAAGATGATCTGGAAACTATAACTAGTCCAAGAATCAGTGGTGCCTGAAGTTATGGGCATGCTACAGTGTACGAGTGGGAAAGAAAGATAATTGCCCATCAAGAAAGAACTGTTTGAAGTGGTCCATACTGGGACTTCGTAGAGCAACTCCTGGATATTTATTGCTACTAGAAAATTTTCTTTTTTAAATGGATTGTTTATTTATCCCCTCCCCTTCTTTTTAAATTTGAAATTGGAAGCCTTATCATAATTTACCAGGCCAAACCTTTCTGCTCTCCTCCTTGGGAAAACCTTATAGGGAATTATTCTATAAATGGTTTTAAAAAACATTCCTTTTAAATGATGAAATAGAAAATGTGATTAGCATTTCTTGCATCTATCTATTCAGTGAGAGCAGGCCATTAATGGATTCCCTTTGCAAAGTTTTCACAGAAACCTTGTTTTGATACCAATTTCCTGCCGAGTCAAGCAACAGTTCATTCTACCCAAAGGGTAGACCTAGGTAGTAAATTTGGATTTTATAGCAATTGGGACAATTTCCCCTTCTAACATTGCTTATTGAACCCATAGCACCTGCTGAAGCTCCATACAGTCCAAATTCCCAGTTACCTTCCATAACAGGTTTTTTCACACAACTAAAATAGAAAAGTATTAAATAATTTGGGACCACTGTTAGTTCCATGAATGTTTAATAAAACCAGTTTTAGTTTGTATCCATCCTTGCAATTTTCTGTCTATTTCTGGGAAATTGCTTCCAGGTAAATAAGCATATCTCTGGCTCTACATAAGTAGAAGTGAGTTCTTTATAGTTTTAGCTATCTGATCTCTAAAAGCTGTATCTGACAAACATATCCAGCATACCTGATTTAAATGTAGCCATTATATTTTTTAACTTACGTATGGAATCAGTATTCAGGGACTTTTTTTCTGCTCAGTGTAAGAAGAACTAGAGGTAGATGGAAAAAGTGACATGTACTGAGAATAATATATGCTATCATGCTGAAGCAATATATTGAAACTAATCAAGGACAGAAGCAACCCAGAACTACAGATAAATTTCCTAGGAGAACAATTAAACAATGGAATGACTTGTCTCCAAAAGTTGTGGGTGCTCCAACACTGGAAATTTTAAAGAAGAGATTGGACAACCATTTGTTTGAAATGGTATAGAACAGTGGTGGCTAACCTTTTGGGGCTCCTGTGCCAAAAATTGTGCACACTCTTGCACATGCACGCTAGCTTGCCAGCACCCAGAAGGCAATGTGCATGGCCCCCCAGGCCCTCTGCGCATGCGTGCATGATTCCCCCCCACTGCCCTCTTACCTCACTGCACCTCCCAGCTGATTTTTGGTCTGTTTGAGGCCTTTTTCGGTCTTCCAGAGGCTCGAGGGAAGCCTCTGTAGCCTTTGGAGGCTGAAAAATGGGGCCCGTTTCATCACTTCTGGTATTTCCGGAAATACAGGAAGTGATGAAACGGGCCTGTTTTATGGCCTCCAAAGGCTGCAGAGGCTTCCCTCAAGCCTCTGGCAGGCCGAAAAAGGCCCGAAAATCAGCTGGGAGGCGTGCGCATGCGCAGTGAGGTAAGTTTGCCTGGGGCTCATGTGCCCACACAAATGGCTCTGTGTGCCACCTGTGGCACGTGTGCCATAGGTTCGCCATCATGGGTATAGGGTTTCATGCCTGAGCAGGGGTTGGACTAGAACAGATCTGTCAAACTCCCGGCCTGCAGGCTGGATGCGTCACATGCTGGCCATGCCCGGTTTAGCAAAGGGGGCAAAAGTCTCAATATGTCACGTGATGCTACCATGACGATGTGAGTTCGACACCCCTGGACTAGAAGACTTCCAGTGTCATCCCCACTCCGTTATTCTGTTATCTTTTATGCTGTCACAAAGAAGTGTGGTCCTATTCTATTCTATTCTATTCTATTCTATTCTATTCTATTCTCCAAAGCATCTGAAGACAGAAAAAGAAGCAACAGATGGAAACTAATCAAAGGGAGAACTAAACTAGAACTAAGGAGAACTTTCCTGACAGTGAGAATTAGTAGAACGGCTTGTCTCAAGAAGTTGTGAATTGTCCAACACTGGAGATTTTAAAAAAGAGACTGGACAACCATTGTCTGAAGTGGTGTAGGGCTTCCTGCTTGAGCAGGGAGTTGCACTAGATGACTCCAACTCTATTATTATGTTATTATCATCTGCTGATTAAACAATCTTTCCAAGTTGATCCAACCTGAACCATCTCTTTAAGACCGTCTGATGTAGCAGGATGCAGTGGTTCTCTGCTTCTATGGTTAAATCTAGGCTTACTTTAAAGTCAACTTTATAAATCACTCCAAGCTTATATGAGAAAGGATGGGGTGAACACATTTTGTAGATTGGATACTGTAATACTTTTTAAGTCTGAAATCCTTGGGGAAGCCTCTAGAGGTCACTGTAACTTAATTGATAAGACAATATTTGAAATTCAAAGGTATTCAACATTTCCATTAGGAATTATTTCCTTTTTCCTAATAAAAAATGTAGCCACGTTTCCTTGAAATTCCTTGTTATGCAATCATTGTACAACTTCTCTTTAGGAGACAATCATCTATAAATGCTTTTTAAAAAACATTCCTTTAAAATAATGACATAGATAATATGGTTAGCATTTCTTACAGAACAGACCATTAAATGGATATCCTTCACAACGTTTTCCCACAGACCTTGTTTTGATACCAATTTCAAACATTTGGAATCAAAATTTGCTCTAATTTTTGATAAATCAATTTTAGACATGGGCATCTAAAAATGATGCTTGCATTCCCCCCCGGTGTTTGGACAACTTACACCACACATTTTTACATATTAATTTGTAGCTTCCATACCTCAAAAGACAACTGCACATGTTTTATTCCGCCCTGCTCCAATTTTATTTGAATCTGAGACTCTCTATTTTCTAGAAAAGGTGCTAGAGTGAATGGACATCAGGCAGTTTTTCTCTTTAGATACAATTATTTGAGGAATAGGATAAGAATTTTTAATAGCATTTTCAGGGATGCTTCAAACTGTTGATAATTGCTGATTCTTCATTGGGCTGCATTTGCGATATCCATTGTCCCATTTCATTTTCTCCCTATACAATCCCATCCAATCAATGGTATTTCCTAAGTATAGCCAATCAGGCATTGTGCGCTAAATACAATTACATGGCAATGCTAGTTAGTCAATTAAGCACTGCTTGTAGTGCATAAGTGAATTCATCTCAAGCCCAGTCTGACACAGGGTTCAATTAACTTCACCCATATAATGGTATGTGGGAATGACCTTGGGAGACAGGAGGAAGAGCTACAGACTAGACAACAGTCAGGTAAGAGGCAGATGACTTCATAGAAGAAATGGGGGCCTGGCAAACAAAGGCTACTTGAGGGACCATCTCAACCACATTCCCTTGCTGACAGAACCCACACATGCCCCTCTTGCCAGAAAGCATGAAATAGGTAGATGTACCTCACTACATCTGCACCACTTAGAAGATTGTAGGTATGCAACTTCGTGGCATGGTTGAAAACTGGGAGAGAAGAGCTTCAACATTCAGGTATAGAGCAATATCATTGTGTCCAAACAACTGTGTTACCCAGGAAACTGTATGTAGGTAAGCGTGTGTAGTGTGTGTGGGTGTGTGTGTGTAAAATTCACTCCCCCCACCATGTGTTTCTGTCTCAATCTTGGATCTTCTACCAGAGGCTGGGAGTTCAAAGGTTCTGCATTGTATTTAAATATTCCTAGCACTGTGATCTTTTGGATAGAGAGCTCTGATGTTCTTCTTGGGATCTGATGAAGCTACTTTCTCAGCTTCGGAATCACAGCCTACGGGGCCCACTTTGGCCTTGACTTTCCACATCCTTTCTAGCTCCTCTGTCAGGCTCTGGTACTTCTCCAGCTTGTCATACTTCTTCCTGATGTTGCTGTCACTTGGCACTGTTGCATCTATCACTATGGCTGTCTTCTGCTCCTTGTTTATAACATCTCCCCATTCCCAAAACTTGCATACTGTATATGAATGAATGAATGAATGAATGAATGAATGAATGAATGAACAAATGATGTTTAGGCATTGACTGCAATTTAATCAATCATATATTCCTGAATTGATTGGGCTCTAGAAGAAAAAATGGGAGCTAGCAGAAGTAGGGCATTCTCACTGTCAGAAAATTTCTCCTTATTTCCAGGGTGAATCTCTTCTTGATTCATTTCCATCCCTTATTCTTTGTCTGGCCTTCAGGTGCTTTGGAAAATAGCTTAACCCCTTCCTCTCTGTGGCAGCCCCTCAAATATTGGAAGACTGCTATCCTGTCTCCCCTGGTCCTTCTCTTCACCAGACTAGCCATGTCCAGTTCCTGTCACTGTTCTTCATATGTTTTAGTCTCCAGTCCTCTAATCATCCTGGTTGCTCTTCTCTTCACTCTTTCTAGAGTCTCAACATCTTTTTTATAGTGTGGTGACCAAAACTGGATGCAGTACTCTAGGTGTGTTCTTACTAAGGCTTTATAAAGTGGTTTGATTGGGTCACAACAATCCATCAAAGTGGAGATAAACAGAACACGACCTTTCTTCCAAGTCCCAATCCTAACCGGGGTCCCCAATGCTGGGGGTTCACAGCTCACCCCAAGAGCTGAAAGGGTAGAGTTTCCTCTGGTCCCAGGTGCAAGGTGGTCCCAGGAACAGAGCAGCAGCCGTTCTCTGTATGGAAACGTAATTAGATGGCACACAGTATTTCCCCCTTGAAATATGTATAACTAAATAGTTCCCTATCCAAGTGAAAGTATTTTAATTGTTGTACCTTTTGAACTTGGGATTGTTCTGTGAAATCCATACACCATAAATAACTGTCTCTTTCATGTGCAGGTAAACTGAGCATGATCCTGGTCACCCCCACTTTCAAATTTGGAAGAAAAAAACACATTTCCCCCTCCAAGATCAGGGCTAAAGATGTTTGACCTCCTTAATGTAGATTGTTAAAAATACAAACCACGAGAGAGCAAAGACAGCAGTGATAAATGTATCTTAGTAATTATCTTAACTTTTTCATTATTATGGCTAAATGGAAATTAAAATAGAACATATAATTATGATTCAGGTCCATGAACCAATAGCATAAAATTCTGATTACTTCTATTCTAAAGGTCTAATAAAAAACGACACATGATTGATAAACCTTGATTGCTCTGCCTCTACTTTGTACTATATGTCGATATCACTTCAGAAATGACTGTATATCTGATTTGATGGAACAATCTCTCAAATATTTCTCAAGATAACTTTTGGAGACAAGCAGTTCCACTGGTTGATTGTTCTCACTGACAGGAATTTCTCCCTAATTCTAGGTTGGATCTCTCTCTCTCAATTGTTATTTCTTGCCCTCTAGTGCTTTGGAGAATATTTATTTTATTATTTATTTATTTATTAATTCGACTTATATGCCGCTCCCTCTCCGAAGACTCGGGGTGGCTTACAATTAAAATACAACAGTGAATAAATTAAATTAATTAAAAAGATATTAAACATTTAAGCCGAATTAACGTTTAAAACCCCAATTAGATAACCCCAACCCAGGAGAGTCAGCACAACCCAGATTGTAGGAAGAGCCAGGTTTTCAAATCATGGCGGAAGGAGCGAAGATCGGGAGCCAAACGGAGCTCAAGCGGAAGAAGATTCCACAAAGTGGGAGCCGCCACAGAATAGGCCCTCTCCGGTCGCCAAGCGACATTGTGTCGCAGACGGCACCCGAGGAGACCCTGCCTGTCGCCGCACAGGGCGGTTGGCATTAGATGCTGGGAGAAGCCGTTCCCGTAAATAACCTGGACCCATGCCCTGTTGGACTTTAAATGTTAATACCAAGACCTTGAATCTCACCCGGAGGGCAACCGGAGGACATCCTCTGCTCTGTGACAGCCCCTCAAATATTGGAAGACTGCTACCATGTCACCTCTGGTCCTTCTTTTTGTTAGACTAGACTAGAGTTTCTGCAACCATTCATCAAACACTTTAGCCCCCAATCCCCTAATCATCTTGGTTGCTCTTCTCTGCACTCTTTCTAGAGTGCCAACATCTTTATTATATCATGGTGACAAAAACTGGATGGAATATTCTAGGTGTGGTCTTACCAGTGAGGTATAAAGTGGTACTAACATTTCACATGATCTTGATACTACCCCTCTGTTGATGCAGCCTAGACCTGCTTTGGCTTTTTTTCACAGCTGACTGCTGCCTCATTTTAAGTGATTGTCCACTAGGATTCCTAGATCCCTCCCACAGTTTTCTGCTGTTGAGCCAGGTACAACCTATTCTATGCCTGTGCCATTGGTTTTTCTTGTCTAAGTGTAAAACCTTACTTTTCTCACTATTGAATTGCATTTTGTTGGAAAGGGCCCAGTGTTCAAGTATGTCAAGATCCTTCTGGATCTTGAACCTATCTTCTGAAGTGTTGGATCTTGAACCTATCTTCTGAAGTGTTGGATCTTGAACCTATCTTCTGAAGTGTTGGATCTTGAACCTATCTTCTGAAGTGTTGGATCTTGAACCTATCTTCTGAAGTGTTGGATCTTGAACCTATCTTCTGAAGTGTTGGATCTTGAACCTATCTTCTGAAGTGTTGGATCTTGAACCTATCTTCTGAAGTGTTGGATCTTGAACCTAACTTCTGAAGTGTTGGATCTTGAACCTATCTTCTGAAGTGTTGGATCTTGAACCTATCTTCTGAAGTGTTGGATCTTGAACCTATCTTCTGAAGTGTTGGATCTTGAACCTATCTTCTGAAGTGTTGGATCTTGAACCTATCTTCTGAAGTGTTGGATCTTGAACCTATCTTCTGAAGTGTTGGATCTTGAACCTATCTTCTGAAATGTTGGATCTTGAACCTATCTTCTGAAGTGTTGGATCTTGAACCTATCTTCTGAAGTGTTGGATCTTGAACCTATCTTCTGAAGTGTTGGTTTGTTGAATAAATCACAGTTTGCTATGTCCATACATGCTTAGCCAAAGCCAATCTCCTGATGATTTAGCCCAATATATGAACTGAATAGCAATTCCCAACAATTTTTGTTTAAGGATTCAAATGGATCTGGCATACAATGAGTGGACATAGCCCAGTCAGATACTTTTCTCATTTATGCCTGCTCTTTACAGAATAATTATTCTTCCAATCCCTACAGATCCTTGGATTGTTGCATATAGATCATGCCTAAGAACTCAATCTTTCTTCTGGTGTTGCCGGCTTTTAATTAGGAACAGTGAGTACATAAAGAAACTCTTGGACACTTGGATAACAAATTTAGGATGGGCTCACTTTTCAGCTTATTCTACCTCTTGCAGAACAAAAGATGCTTCTACCTCTTACCTCTGTTCTTGAAATGAAGGAAAGAAAAACATTTCACAAGTTATGTCATATTTTTCCTCAGAATGCATCAGGAGGTGTGTGTGTGTGTGTGTGTGTGTGTTTGGCCTTCCACATTTTTATCAAGAGAAAATATGAAATGGCTTTTCTTTAATATCAGGATAATGAAGCAATTGTCTCCCTATATTTTTATATGAGATATCAGGGGAAAAATATATTTATGAATTGCTTTGCCAGTCAGCCCTCTGACAAACGTTAAAGTCTAATATCTCATATTTTATATATTCCTTTCTGCAACTGCAGCCTCCCCTTCAAAATGAGACCTAAAGGAAAAACATTGATTTCAGATAGAAAGAGGGCAGATCTGCACTTGAATTGTACTGCAGTGATAGATCTGAATCCAAGGAGGACTGTTTGGGTCCAAAAAGTAGGTAGTTAATTTTTATTTTTAAGGATGATCTTTCTTATATGGCTTTCAAAGGGGATTACATTTCAAAACCTGGCCTGAATAAAAGAAATCACAGCTTAAATGTGAGGACAAGGTATAACTTTGCGGAAAACAGTCAGTGGTTTGGTCTGAAAACCAAATCCCTTAATTCAAATTATAAATAGCCATTTTTCTGCATTGAGTCTGAAATCTGAATATATTTTCCTGTTTGTAAACTCTAATTTGAAACAAGAAAATGTAGGGGCTTAATGGTCAATGATTGTGCTGTCATGTTAACTTTTCATTTTCATAACAGTTTCACAAAGGGATTATGTTTTATTTTGTAAAGGAAGGAAAAAGAAATCTATATAGATATATATATAATGTGTGTGTGTGTGCACACGGACTTGTGTATGCACACACATACACACACAAATGCAGACACCTACATATTTACATATGTATATACAAGAGAGTCAGCCTGGTGCAGTGGTTAAGGCAGGGCTGTCAAACTTGCAGGCTGAGGGCCAGATGTGTCACGTGCTGGCCACTCCCACACCCAGTTTAGTGAAAGGAAACAAAGTCACGATACGTCATGACAACACTGTGACGACGCGAGTTTGATACCCTTGGATTAAGGCATCAGGCTGGAAACCAGGAGACTGTGGATTCTAGTCCCATATTAGACATGAAAGCCAGGTGGTTGAATTTAGGCCAATTACCAGGAGACTCTGAATTCTAGTCCTTTTAGCCACAAAACCAGCTGGGTGAGTCTGGGATAGTCATTCACTCTTGGCCCTAGGAAAGGGACATTAGCAAACCACTGAAAAACCTTCCCAAGAAAACTGCATGAACATGTCCAGGGAGTTTTTAAGAATTGGACACAAATGAATGAATGTATGAATATATATATTCTTCTTTTAGAGAGTTGTTGATGCAACAGATAACCCCCCAAGTGGCCTCAACGACCCTCTAAAAGGATGGAAATTGCCAGCTGGTCTGCAAGGAGTACAAATCCTTCTATTCCCCACTACCCAGTCAGAACTGAAGAAGGTTCTTGGATGAGAAGCAAAACATCTTCAAAGATCAAGGAAGTCCAGTTGACTCTTGAAAAAGCACTTTTGAGACAATCATGCAAAGAGGTCCCTTTGAATTAAATGGAGCCTAGAAGGTGGCAGGAAAGAGAACAGGATGACCAGTAACAAAGTGGATGGATTCAGTTACAGTGGCGATGAATGTGCCATTGGGAGACTTGAAAGGACAGATTGGGAACAGATCATGGAGAAGATCTATCTAGCAATGGCACTTAGACTTATATGCTGCTGGATAGTACCTTGCATCCCTCTCTAAGCAGTTTACAGAGTCAGCATAATGCCCCCAACAATCTGGATCCTCACTTTACTGACCTCAGAAGGATGGAAGGCTGAGTTGAGCTTGAGCCAGTCAGGATCGATCTCCTGGCAGTGGGCAGATTCGTCCTGCAATACTGCATTCTAACCACTGTGCCACTATGGCTCCTATCTATACAGTCTTTAGCAGTCAAAAACAACTTGATGGCAAATAATCATAATCAACTCCAACCCATCAAACATTAATACTGTAGGTCCACAGATGATACCATAACATTTTGTTTTGCCAAGGAGGAAGATTTGGAGAATTCTTTTAAAATGAGCTTGCTTGATATTGGCGCCACACAGATGTCAGCCTTGGAAGCCATTTTTTTTCTTGGAAGCTTCGAGGCTGCCTCATTCAGTGCCTGGGAATTTGGGAGGCGGGATTTTATAGTGAGATAGAAGATTAGACACAACAACATTCTTTCTCAGAGAGTCAAGGACATGTTGCCCTGCACCTGGAGGGGAGTGACTGAAGGGATGTCTCCAGTTGGGATGAAGACTTGATTGGGCCATGTGATGGATTGATGGGTGCAGGTGATGGATCTTTGATTTTCATTTAGGAAGGGAAAACCTGGAACTCTCAGATTCAGGTTTTCCCAGATGCGCCAATATGACAACTCTAATAAAATGGAACTTTGAGGAATTGTTTGTCTTGGAATTTCTTGGTTTGGAGTTGCTTAGTTGGAACGCTGACAACAGATTCTATAGTGGGTCTAAAAATGAATCAACACTTCATTGTCCTAGGCTTTAACTTGAAGGAAAAGTGGAACTTAAGAAGCGGAATCCATACATTTCAGTTTAGGGTGAATCGGTAGGCTGAGATCTAAATATTAGTCTGAGTCATTCCCACACATTTTATTTTACATTTATTTTTGAAAGTGCACATTGTTCCTAGACATGGTGCTCAGAGACATATTTTTAAATCAAACTGTATGTCAGAACTCCAACAAATCCACCTCCAGTTCATGTTTGCTCATTTTTTGTGGCTATACTGCCTTTCTTTAAGGAGCTCAAAGTGGCACCCATGAGAATCAACCCTCCACCTTTTTATCAATACAATACAACAAAGGGAGACTGGTTTTATGAGGCCTAGAGTTGGAAATTACAGTTGAAAACACTACAGCTGGTTCTCCTCTGTCAGTTCAATATTTTAAGCGCATAGCCACGTTGGCAGTAAACAACAGTCATTACTCTTTTGAAAAATATATGTCCATTCTGATCATTGTCTCCGAATCTCTTAGAAATATTGGAATATTTTAACATTAAAACAAGAGTTAAAGGTAAAAGTGTAGGTTCCCCTCACACATACATGCTAGTCATTTCTGGTTCTAGGGGGCGATGCTCATCTCTGTTACAAAACCAAAGAATCGGCACTTTCTGAAGATGTCTCCGTGGTCAAGTGGCTGGCATGACTAAATGCTGAAGGCACACAGAATATTGCTACCTTCTGACCAAAGTTGCCCCTATTTTTCTACTTGCATTTTTTTACATGTTTTCAAACTGCTAGGTTGGCAGAAACTGGGACAAGTAACAGGAACTCACTCCGTTATGTGGCGCTAGGGATTCAAACAGCTGAACTGCTGACTTTTTCTGAGTTAGCAAGAGTTAGGGCTAGTATAATAAGAACATACCTATAAAGGCAACCTAGGGCAACTAGAATTACATTATTTCTAAAGTCCCAAAGGTGCTTTTTAGGAGTCAATGGGACTTTCTTGTTTTTTCTTTTGAAGACATTTTGCTTTTATCCAAGAACCTTCTTCCATTCCCTACTATCCTGTCAGAGCCGAATAAGCTTCTTCAAAAAAAACAAACAAGAAAGTCCAGTCGCCTCCTGAAAAATCACCTTTACGAAAAGCAGCCATGACCTGGGTGACTGAGAATCTCTACACATTTTAGCTATACAGTTTGGGCTGAACACCCTTGGAATAACATGGGGGTAGGAATGGATTTCCAGAGAAAAAAATTGCAGACTACAGGAACCAGGAGCACCACTCTGGTGACCCTGAGGACACCGATAAACTTCAAGTGCTTCAACCACCCTCTAAAAGGATACAAATGACCAGCTGTCTGCAAGGAATATAAATCCTTCCATCCCCCACTATCCTGTCAGAGCTGAAGAAGCTTCTTGGATGAGAAGTGAAACGTCTTCAAAAAGAAAAACAAGAAAGGCCAGTTGCCTCCTGAAAAAAGCACCCTTGGGATAACCAGGACCTGGATGACTGAGAATCTCTACAGGTATTTCTAAAAGGTTAACTGCCAAGAGGGGATCTACCAAGTATTCATTGAGGAAACTATTCAATGAATGTTAACTCTCAATAAATGCATTATTGTCATCTAGACTTCATGATTTCTGAATAGATGTCTAGTTCAGTGTATCAATACTAGTTATATAGAAATTTGGCAGCATCAACTGTAGACTCTAAACTGGACATGGAAGGCAGATATTAGAATGATTGCCAGCTTTTCATAGACAAAGCTTCAGTAAATGAACATTGGTTTACATGTAATCTCAAAGACTCTCTTTTTCTGTTACACTTTTAAATACAGATAGTCCTCGACTTACAACCTCAACCGAGTCCAACATTTCTGTTGCTAAATGAGACAGTTAATTTTGTACCATTTTACGACTTTTCTTGCCACAATTGTTAAGTGAATCTGTGCAATTGTTAAGTTAGTAACATGGTTGTTAAGTAAATCTGGCTTCTCCATTGACTTTGCTTATCAGACATTCAGAAAAAGGGATCACATGACCACAGGACATGGCAGCTGTCATAAATATGAGTCAGTTGCCAAGCATCTGAATTTTGATCATGTGATCATGGGATGCTGCAAGGGTCATAAGTGTGAAAAACAGTCATAAGCAGGGGTGGGCTGCTGGGGGCTTCCAGGGGCTTGGGAGAGCCCCTAGCTAAGACTCTGCTGGACTCAGAGAGCCCTCAATAACCTGAGAAAGACAAGTAGCAAGGGAAAGCTCTTAATAAGCTTAATTGAACTTCTGGGCATTCAGCCAAGAGCATTTCACACCTTGTAAAAATGTTGCAAGCTAAATAAACAATCCACTCAGTGCTTAGGAAGGAGAGCCATTGAGAAAATCAAATAACATAGCCACTAGCCTCCGAGGGAATTAATTCCCAAATAATAAGAATCACATAACTCACCAGAAACTCCACTAAGACTCCAAGCTCCCTCTCACAGTCACTGCTATTAAGCCTGGTTTCACCCAGTCTTTTATTTAAGTATTAAATACACAAAATAATAAACAACTTTTTGGTATATATATTCTTTTAGGTAATTAGGGCAAAGAAGCAACATCGAGTTGGCCACACCCACCCAGTCACATGACCACCTAGTCACACCTGCCCAATCACATGACCACCCAATCACATGATCACCTAACCATACCCATCCAGATATGCCCACCCAGCCATACCCACCCAGTCAGTCATTAGGGCAGAGAACCCTTTGCTAAAAAATTTGAAGCCCATCCCTGGTCATAACTCACATTTTCTTTAGTGCCATTGTAACTTCAAACAAAGTCACAACTTCGTTGTAACTAAATGAGCTACTGTTAAGTCAAGAACTACCTGTATCCATGTTAAATTCTCCATAAATTAGGCCAGTTCTGAACTCACCATGTGACTCTACCTTCTCTTTGTATGGATTCATCTCATTCATCTCTTCTGAGTCTCTGAAATTCTTAAATTGCTATCCTGAAGAAGTTTGGGGATGGAGTTTTGAGTTCTTGCAGGCTTAGTATGAATTTAAAAGGCTTAACATTGTAAAAACCAGAAATCCTTCTTATTAGCATTTTCTGTCTTTATACATGGCTGACTTTGCATACAGTTTCCTGCATACTGTCGACCAGGAAGGTAATAATCCTTTTTCTAGAGAAAAATACTGAAGTCTGCACCAAGAAAGAAGAACAAAAATTGTACTGTACCTGAATTCCTGCATAAAGTCACATTATGCAAATGAATATAGAGTTATAGTAATTGCATGCCTATTTGTCTAACACGGCTGCTTTGAACAATCTTTAGTTCTTCATAAACTGGCAAAGTGAATATGTTTATCGTGGGGTTTGGCAAAACACTGCATTTAGATAGAGAAGAAAACTGTTGAAGTGAAAATGATGTGCAGGAGAGATTTCACACAGAATAAATCAGGCGAGTCAATACAGACAAATTTGTATGTCCTTGTTTTGCATTTTCCTTTCCACAAATTTATTAGATTAGTAGACAAACCTCGAGCCCTTGGGTCATTGCTTTAGAAATGTTTCCTTAGTAAAACAAAAACACAGAATGACCACGGGTGAGCAAAAAGGGAGAAGAGATGACTTTTGATTTCCTGCTGGCTTCCCCATTGACTTTCCTTGCATGAAGTTGGGAGAGAGCATTCGAAATGATAATCATCTGATTGTAGCTGACTGCAGAGGAGGTATTCAGCAGGTTCTGACCAGTTCTGGAGAACCGGTAGTGGAAATTTTGAGTAAAACTGGCAAATACCACCTCTGACTGGCCCCGCCCCCATCTATTCTGTGATGACCCAGGGTGGGATACAAAACAAACACAGTCACAGAAAACAGGTGAAGTCCCTTTTATTCCTTCAGTTTGCTTCCAAGCTCCGAATATCTTTGATGGAAGACAAAAACACTCCCACACAAACAGTTACACAAAGAAGGAAAAAAGCAACACAAACCAGGCAAGAGAAGGGCTGGAGGATGTCCACAGATAACACACACTGGGAAGGATGGCAAACTCAGAGAGGAACTATAAACTAGAGATATTTACACAACTTTGTTTCCAGCGTTTGCCAGTACGCAGGTCCAAACTCTTATTCAGTTGTCACACCTGCATCCCATGAAGAGGATCAAGGCCCTCTCCTCCTGAGGAGACCACATCTCTCCCTTATCCTCTGCTCCCTGCATGCACTAGGATGGATAGGGGATGGGCCTGGGTCCTCCTCTGAATGCTCAGCCGGCCTCTGCCCTTCCCCAGCCTCCTCCACAACCTCCGGAGCCACACTTCCACTCCCTGTCGGCTGTTCCTCCTCTCCCTCAGAATCAGTCTTCATCAGGAGCATGACATATTCTCTGCCTCCCAAGTCCCAGATAATTGACTGGGTCTTCTTTTGTTTCCCTGCACAGGAGAACAGAGCTGGAAAGCAGGTTAGTGGGATGGGAGGGAGTGGGGATTTTGCAGTAACCTTGCCCCAGGAGTGGAGGGAATAGGAATTTTGCAGTAACTTTCCTCTGCCAAGCCTACCACAAGCCACGCCCACAGAACCAGTAGTAAAAAAATTGAATCCCACCACTGGCTGACTGCAGCAGTGCAGTAGCATTGAAGAGACCATAATTTTGCCAAATTTCAGTCCCATTGGAACCATGCCTCTTGGATTTTGGATGCCTTCCATAAGTTAGCTTATCCAAAGTACATTGATTCAAAAATTGTTGCTCTGTGATTGAAGGTTACAAACAGTCAAACAGAGACAAATATATGCAACCTCATTATTTTCCAGGAAATATGCAAGATATATTTCCTTCTGAAAATCTCCACTTCAGAAGTAGCTTGGTCCATGGCTTTCCTGCCTTCAGAAATCAAATGATACGAAACTTTTCAAAACAACGGTTACTTCTCACTTTCTCTGTCTGTGGTTGTCCCAAAGGTGCTTTTTCAAACGGCAACTGGACTTTCTTTGTTTTTGCTTGAAAATGTTTCGCTTCTCATTTAAGAAGCCTTTTCTCACTTAGAACTGAAGAAGCTTCTTGGGTGAGAAGCAAAATGTCTTCAAGCAAAAACAAAGTCCAGTTGCTTTTTGAAAAAGCATCTTTGGGATTTTCACTCTCTCGTGTCCCATTTTGCATAAGTAATATCTGATTTAGTTTGCTTGTTCAATCTTGGGTTTGTGTAATTTTTTTTAAAGGTAACCAGGAAAGAAATTCCAAAATGTGATAATACCATGTTTTCCCAAAAATTAGACCCTGTCTTATATATTTTTTTGCCACCAAAAAAGGCACCAGGCCTTATTTTCAGGGGATGTCATCCATTGACTAACCTCACTTGTGCGTGTCACACCTGGCCTTCTTTTCACTGTCAGCAGCTTCCAGGAACTTCTTCTGTGGCTGGCAAGGCTTTCCCGAAGGCCTCTGCAGCCGATAACAGAGCTACGGATTGACCCAGAGCTTTGTTATCCACTACAGAGGTGTTCAGGAAAACCTTGCCAGCCTTGCTGGCTGCAGAAGATATGGGCCAGCAAGGCAAGTGTCAGGATGTGCAAGCCCTGGCTACAACTGTCCAAAGGTGCGTAGTAGGGCAGCTCCACCCCCCATCCTCACCCTAGCTTAATTTTTACCTGTGCATTCTGGAATGGGAGAGATCTTAATTAGGGCTTATTTTATGGGGGAGCTTATATTGGGTGCACGTGTAAAAATCAAGCTAGGACTTACTTTTGGAGTAGGTTGTATTTTGGGGAAAACAGGGTACAAAGGGCTATGTTTGGAAAATCCATCATGTCTGAAAGTCACCAGGTTGCAGATGTCTAATTCAAAAGTCTCCGTAAACTGCATTCACTTCTGCGTCACCAACCTCCAGGAACAACTAATCAATTAATAATCAGAGGGACACCGACTGCAGAATATGTTCTGTGCTGATTTATAGAAACAGATCCATATACGTAGTATAATTTCAACAGAAAGTCAAAAGATAAACCCATAGCAGGGAAGATGAAGAAGATGACTTTATTTTGTAATAAATCATAGATTTCTTTATTGGCCAAGTGTAATTGGACACACTAGGAATTTGTCTTGGTACATATGCTTTCAGTGTACATAAAAGAAAAGATACGTTGTATGATCGTGAATTGCTAATTTATTGATTAACTCTTCATTATAGGACTATCTGATTGCTTAATGTACCCTATGACTATTATTCAGTGTTGTACCTTATGATTCTTGACTCTTGACAAATGTATCTTTTCCTTTATGTACACCAAGAGCATTTGCATCAAGAGAAATTCCTTGTGTCCAATCACACTTGGCCAATAAAGAATTCTGTTCTGTTCTGTTCTGTTCTGTTCTGTTCTGTTCCGTTCCATTCTGTTCCATTCTGTTCCATTCCATTCCATTCCATTTTATTCTATCCAGCCTCAGAATTAATTAAACAAAATAAACCCCACAGAGTACCTCCCCTACCCCACAGCTTAACTCTTTCACTGCCACACTTGATTTTAGTTTTCAATACAGTTCTGCACAGTTGGTCCTTAGCCTACAACCATTCATTTAGTGACTATTCAAACTTTCAAAGGCGCTGGAAAAAAAAAGATTTTTGATTATTTTTCACTTGAGATCGTTGCAGCATCCCCATGTTCACACGATCAAAATTCAGATGTTTGGCAACTGACTCATATTTATGACGGTTGTAGGGTCCAGGCGCCACAGGATCCCCTTTTGTGACCTTCTGACAAGCAAAGTCAATGGGGAAGCCAGGCTCACTTAACATCCATGTCACTAAGTGCCGTGATTCACTTAACAACTGTGGCAAGAAAGGTTGTAAAATGGGCAAAACCCACTGAACAACTGTCTCCCTTAGCAACATAAATTTTGGGCTCAGTCGTGATCATATGTCAAGGGCTACCTGTCTTTGAAACTTTATCAAAATGCCTTAAAAAGAGTTCATTTCCCCTTTTCTTCCTGTTTCTATTTTTTTATTGCCCTAGTTAAAAATAAACAAGTTGCTTACTGCTATTTAGTCGGACTTAAAAAAAATTATGGTTAATAGAGTTGTAGGGTCTAGTTTGAGAGATGGCCTGATAGAAAATGGAATTTCTTTCTACAGGCTAAAAAGTTTGAAAACCTCTGCTCTAGAAGACCAAGCTATTATCTCTTTTTCAGACATTTTGCAAAAGTTGGAATTGGCAGATTGGCAAGACAAGGTTGCCTGAACTTGGAACATAAACCCTGCTCTGGTGTAGTGTTAGAAGAAATTTAATTTAATGTTCAATTCTAGGGCAGTCATACATACTATAGCCCAGCCACTTAGAATGCTACGAGAGTCCCAGGGGATTTAAGCTCTCAAATAGACTATCCTGAGTGTAGCATTGCAGGCTAATTCTCCAGTTATTTATGTAAAGTTTTCAATATTTTATAATTAGTTTGCTACCTATCCAGGCAAATCTATTATTCTAAGTGGGGGTATTTATAATTCACCCGGCACCACAAGTTGCAAGCTTCCAGATCATAAATCACAGTGCCTTTTAATGCACCAAACTTAGTAAGTTAAAGTATTTGGCTGATTTGAGGCATGTGGAGATTTAATAGAAAGTCTCTTGCTCTTCTTCTTCTGGTGGCTGTAATCTTGATTTGCTTCCCAATTAAGTCCTTGTCTCCTCTAGATTATTAGTTTAATCTCTAAAAGGTAAAAAGCCAGCAGTGTGTGGTAGCTGCCAAAAAAGCCAATGCAGTCCTAGGCTGTATCAACCAAAGCAGGGGTGGGATTCTACCAGTTCGGACTGGTTCAGGAAAACTGATAATTATTTGGCCCCACCCACCTGCTCCTGCCCTTTTCCTGTGCCTTATTTCCTTGTTTTTGAGTGCAGCTGATTCGCGGCAGAGTGGTTTGCCATGCATCAGCTGTTTTACTCACCATGGCTGCCGCAGAAGGTAAGTATTATAGCTAAAAATTGTCTTTTCTAAATGCTGTGCACACACAAAGCACACTCTCCCTGAGCCAGTTGTTACACTGGTTGAATCGCACCACTGAACAAAGGGATAGCATCATGACAACGAGAAGTTATAGTATTGCTTTATACCACTTAGTTTGATCACCCTTAGAATATTTGTCCAGTTCTGGTCATAATGATACAAAAAAGTTGTTGAGACTATAGAAAGTATGTCGAGAAGACAATAGGAGATCTGGAGACTAAATTGTATGATGAATGCTTGAGGAATCTAGACAGGGGTGGGATTCTACCAGTTTGCACCTATTCACTAGAACCGGTTGTTAACATTCTAAGCAGTTCAGAGAACCGGTTGTTAGAAGAAATTACTGGCCTAAAATTCTCTGCGCATGCCTGACTAACATGGCTGGTTCCTGCTGAGTCTGGAGTGCGGCGGGAGGTTCGAGCGTCCTGAGAGGGTGTTTGGAGGGGTCTTTTTGTAGCCCCAGTACCTGCATCATCGCTGGTGGGCTTGGAGAGCCGAACGAGACCCTCGGTGGGGGATTCACTGGGCTCTGGGGCGAGTGGGGATCGGCATCACTCCCCCCAGTCTCTGTGTGTGCGGAGCTGCGGAGGTGTCGGCGTGGCGCAGCTGCGGCTCCGGACGCGGCGATGACAAGCCTGATGGTGTTTTCTCCCTGGGGGGTCAGATGAGATCGCCGGCTTGGGATTCATTGGGCTCTGGGGTGAGCTGGGGATCAGTGGCATCTTCCCCCCCCTTTCCTTGTGTCAGAGCCTGCGGAATGCCAGTGTGGCACAGCAGCGGCTCGGGTGCGTGTGTGAGCCAACGATGCTTCCCCTTCTGGATAAGCTGGGGCGTGTTCCTGAGGCTGCAGCTGATCTGGGACGGTTAGCCCTGAAGATGCCAGGAAGACCTGGAGGAAGATCTGGAGTGATGGTGGCGTCGGGAGCAGCGATGCTGGTGAGGATGGCGCTGTTTGTGGATAGCCCCTGGCCTTTATTTTGCTCAGAGGGCCAAAGTGACACTATGGCTGTCCCAGGTATGGCCTGGAGTACAGCAGGAAGCATAACCGGTCCTTGGCCAGCTGTTATGGGTGGAGGCCTCGGCCCCGTCCAAAGGCTGTTAAGGGCTGTGATGTTTTCACCTATGGCTTTGGAGGTGTTGGTGGTGACGCCTTTTTCCTGCTGCTTCCTATGGCCTGATTCTGGACTTTTCCATCGACCATCATGTTTGGTCATTCTGCCTTATTTGTGTTACCTTTTCCACCTATACCATCTGCTCCATCTTCGCCAATTACAAGGTACTCTAATTACTGGGACTGAACCATCTATATCGTGCCACAGGCCACGGAGGGGTGAGCTTGGACACCCTAGTAACCTGGGCCCGGATTCCCAGTGCTGATTGTGCATCCTTGAACTTGGTTTGCGGCTACTAGACTTTGTTGTTTCCCTTGCAGTGGTTAGAGAACAGCAACAGGGACTCATTTTCTTTTGAGATAGCCATTTAACATCTCTTTACCAACTGTCCAACTGGCGACCATTGGGGATACCCGCGGTGAGAGTGCGGGACTTGATCCGGAGGAGGGTCTCAAACATCGACCACAGGCCTGTTGTGAGAGGGCAGCCAGGTTCCTGGACCCCCCAATGGGTAGTACCTATGACTTTACCAAGTTCTTATATTCCGGACTTTATTATTTCCATCTGCAGACCCTCGTGCGGTTCCTTGACATCTTTGGATCTGTAATATTCAACTTTTACAGCAGCAGAGCTTCGGGCCTTTAGGAGGCTCCTCCCTCCAGGACATGGCTTACTATATTATCACCGGCCTACCTCGAGGATGGGTTATGGAACCCGGAGAGATGGCATGGCAGGGGTTGGGTTGGGGTTGGGGCTCTAAGAAAGTAAAAAGAGGGTCACTAGGGCCCCTTTAATTAAATTTTAAATAAATTCTTAAGTAGGTTAGGGAAGGGGTGGGAAATGATGCTGGGAGGTTGGACTGCAGCCCGGCTCATGGTGGGGGGCTGGGGCGGTGGGGGCGGAGTGTGGGCCAGGGACCCGATCCCTAGGGTGGTTGGGATCGGCAGGAGACATCGAGGCATAGGGCCAGATCATGTGTTGGGAGCCGCCTCGCTATCTTGGCGGTGGCACTCGACCCTATGACCTCCTCCCCTGGGGCAGGGGAATGGGGACCCTGGGCTCAAACTGGTGTATTTTAATGCCAGGTCCGTGGCTAATAAGTCTTCCCTCCTCCGCAGGTGATTGAGGAGGAGGCTGCGGACCTGGCTTGTATCACCGGACCTGGGCCCAGAGGAGGAGTCCCTCTGGTTGACTTATGCCCCCAGGTTTTGGGATTTTGCACCGGTCACAGGCTCAGGGGAGGGGTGGTGGAGTGGCTGTGGTTATTCGGGAGACCCTGATTCCAAGGGAGGTCGCTGTTCCAGAGATAGGCGGAAGTGAGACCCTCCTCCTGAGGTGGGGGCCTGGTGGTTGGGTGGGCTTGCTGCTAACATAACTTTCCCCCAGCTGTGTGGCAGCAACCCTGCCTGGGTTTCTCGGTGTTCTCTCGGGGTTGGCGGTGGATCTCCTGGGGCTTATTGTCCTGGGTGATTTTAACCTGCCTTCCCTTGGGGTGTCAGTTTGGCCCAGGAATTCATGGCCTCCATGGGGACCATGGGCCTGACCCATTAATTCAAGGCCCACTCACGAGGGGAAACACTCTCAACCTAGTTTTTGTCTCGAACAGTGGTGTAGTGATATAGGGCAGGCTAGTTGTACAACACTGCCCGTCCCATGGTCTGATCACTATCTCCTGGCTGGTCTTCCAACAGGCTGCTCCCCACTGCTGGGATGAGGAGCCACTTAGATGGTTCCGCAGCCTAATGGACCCTGAGAGGTTCCAGGCGGAACTGGGGTCATTCCCCACTTCCCTTGCCCACAACTCTGCCGAGGACCTGGCAGCTGTTTGGCAGCAGGCCGCTGAGGCTGCCCTCGACAGGGTTGTCCCCATGCATCCCCTCACACGCCGTGGATCCCGGGTAACTCCTTGGTATACTGAGGAGCTCCAGGAGATGAAGCACTGTTGAAGGGGCTTAGAGAGCAGGTGGAGGGCCACCCACTCCCAAGCCGATCGAGCCCAGCTAAGAGCCCATATTAGGACTTACCTGGTAGCTGTGAGGATGGCGAGAAGGTCCTATCTCTCCACCCTCATAGCATCTGCAGATAACCGCCCAGCCACCCTGTTTAGGGCCACCCGCTCCCTCCTACATCCGGGGGAGGTGGTGGACCCTCTCGGGAAGGGCTGAGGAATTTGGTCAATATCTGTCGGATAAGATGATGATTCGGGGGTGGGTTGTGTTCCACCTTGCAGTGGTCGGAGGATCGCGGTGCAAGTAGTCTGGCTGATGTGATCTGGGCTGAGTTCGATCCTGTTTCCAAGGATGAAGTGGACAGGATTATCGGCATCTGAGTTCCACCACATGTTTGTTGGACCCGTGCCTTTCCTGGCTGGCTTATGCCGCCAGGGAGGTGCGGTGGCTCCGGGCAGTGGTCAATGCTTTGTTAAGGGAGGTGTCTTTCCTTCCACCTTGAAAGAGGCGTGGTGAGGCCCCTCCTGAAGAAGCCTGCCCTGGACCCGACATGTGAGACAACTTTCATCCAGTCTCCAACCTTTGTTTTGGCGAAGGTTGTTGAGAGTGTGGTGGCTCAGCAGTTTCCACTTTTCCTGGATGAAGCAGACTACCTAGATCCGTACCAATCGGGCTTCCGGCCTGGTTTCAGCACGATGGCATTGGTCGCACTGATGGATGATCTCTGGAGGGCCGGGACAGGGTTTTTCCTCTGTCCTGGTCCTATTAGACCTCTCAGCGCTTTCGATACCATCGACCATGGTATCCTTTGTGGCCTCAGGGGCTGGGAGTGGGGGCACTGTTCTTGGTGGCTCTCCTCCTACCTCTCAGGCGTGCAATCAGTGTTGACAGGGAGACAGAGGTCGGCCAGGGTGCAGGGTCCCTCAGGGTGGTCCTCTCCCCTCTTTAATATCTACATGAAACCGCTGGGTGAGATCATTCGTGGTTTGGGGTGAGGTATCACCAGTGCATGCTGATGATACCCAGTTATACATCTCCACCCCAAACCAGATCAGTGATGCCCTCTCTGATGATTGCTGTCTGGATCTGATGCGGATCTGGATGGACGGAAACATGCTTCGGCTCAACCCAGCCAAGACTGAGTGGCTGTACATACGGCATCTCAGCCCAGTCAAGATCCATTGTTGACCATAGGGGAGTGGTGTTGCCCCCTGTGGATAGGGCACAGAACCTGGGGTCCTCCTGGACTGGCTCCAGTTGGAGGAGCAGGTGGGGCCGCGGGGGCCTTTGCCCAGGTCCGGCTGGTTCACCAGCTTCGCCCATTCTGGACTGAGATGCCCTGTGTACAGTCACTCATGCCCTTGTTACCTTGTGACTCGACTACTGCAATGCTCTCTATTTAGGACTGCCACACATCCGGAGGTTGCAGCTGGTGCAGAATGCGGCCGCTCGGGTTGTGATGGGAGTTACCCGATTCTCCCATTACCCCCTCTCGCGCGCCTGCATTGGTTGCTGGTTGCATCGGTGAGGTTCAAGGTTCTGGCTTTAACAGTCCTACATGACATGGGTCCACAATATTTGAGGGAGCCTCCTGCCAATATCGGGACCAACCGTCCTGTGCGGGCACACAGGCAGGGCTCCTCGGGTCCGTCAGCAAGCCAATGTCGGCGGTCCCACGGTGAGCCTACTGTGGTGGCCGACTTATGGAATCAACTGCCTCTGGACCTCCATCTGGCCCCTGACCTCCGCACCTTCCCGCATTTGAAGACCTGGCTATTTGACCAAGTCGGCTGTGATTACCTAACCGGGGGTGGGATAATTTTAACTCTAATTCGGTTTATTGGACTTTATAGTGGTTTAATTCTTTTAATTATTTATTGTATTTGTATGTTTTAACTGTGAGCAGCCCAGTCTTCGATGGGGTGGCATATAAGTCCAATAAATAAATAAATAAATAAACCTGTAAGAAGGAAACATTCTGGTGTTGCTTAAGAAACTGCCTCTCCGTTAACCTTTATTACATTCTTGGCAGGACTAGACTGTCTCTGGAACTTCTCTGCAGTTTTTTCCTCTCCTTTTGGTACTTGCGTGGTGACCATTCAAATTTACAATGGCACTGAAAAAGTGACATGACTGTTTTCACACTGACTGTTGCAGCATCCCCACAGTCACGAAAGTCCAGGCGAGGAGATGCGTGTCTCGATGTGAGTGATGTTGAGTTGGCCATGCCCAGCCAGTAACATGACCACCAAGCCATGTCCACCCAGTCACATGACCACTAAGCCATGCCCACCAACTAAGCCACACCCACAGAACCGGTTGTTAAAAAATTTGAATCCCACCCCTGGATCTAGATATGTCTAACCTACTGAATAGGAAGACTGGGGGTGATATGGTAGCTGCCTTCCATATTTAAAAGGCTATCACAGAGAAGAGGGGGTTGACTTACTCTCCAAGGCACCAAGGGAAGACAAGAAGTAATGGGTGGAACTAGAAGCTTATTAAAGAGAGATCCAATCTAGAAGGAGAAATTATCTGGCAATTTCAGCAATTAATCCATGAGCTTGCCTCCTGGAGTTGTGAGTGCTCCATCACTGGAGGTTTTTTTTTAAATAACCAAACAACCATTTAGCTGGGATGCTATAAGTCTTCTGTTTTGAGCAGGAGGTTGGCTAGGAGATCTCTCAGGCCCCTTTCAGAACTAGGATTCTAAAAAATTCAGGGTCTCAATTTGGAGTAGAAGACGTCCAAGGTACCTTCCAGCTTTATTCTAATTGATTGATTGAAATATGAGCCAGCAGGGTGTGGCTCAACTTCCAGTGTGAAGGGCTTTCAACTTCTAGTGTGAAAGGCTGTACCCTGGACCAGGAATAGAATAGAATAACAGAGTTGGAAGGGACCTTGGAGGTCTTCTAGTCCAACCCCCTGCTAGGCAGGAAACTCTACACCACTTCAGACAAATGGTTATCCAACATCTTTTTAAAAATGTCCAGTGTTGGAACATTTACAACTTCTGGGGGCAAGTTGTTCCACTGATTGTTCTAACTGTCGGGAAATTTCTCCTTAGTTCTAGGTTGCTTCTCTCCTTGATTAGCTTCCATCCATTGCTTCTTGTCCTGCCCTCAGGTGCTTTCGAGAGTAGCTTGATTCCCTCTTCTTTGTGGCAACCCCTGAGATATTGGAAGACTGCTATCATGTCTCCCCTGGTCCTTCTTTTCATCAAACTAGACATACCCAGTTGCTGCAACCATTCTTCATATATTTTAGCCTCCAGTCCCCTAATCATCTTTGTTGCTCTTGTCTGCACTCTTTCTGGAGTCTCAACATCTTTTTATATCGTGGGCAACCAAAACTGAATGCAGTATTCTAAGTGTGGCCTTTCCAAGGCATTATAAAGTGGTATTAACAGGAATTGGAAAAAAAAAACCTCCCAGAAGAACATGGAACATTATTTCCATAATGTTGCCCAAGATAAAATGTAAATATGTTCACGTAGTCAGCTCCCAAAACAAGTGCTCCAGAATTATTTTCATTTTGATGACAAAACATTGAAAAGCTATGGAAGCCTTTAACTAAGTGATAAGCATACAGTTATATTCTGATTATAAGAGCAGATGTAGAAGCAAAATTGGCATTCTGGCAACAGCTTGCAGGTTTACTAAGGAGCAAATGAAGCATTCTCTGTTTCACCTACTGCCTGATAACAAGTCTTCCTCTCTTCTGCCCATTTCCCATGCAAATCCGCTGTTTCCCATTAACGCTTCTGCCAAACACTGATCTCTGGTAGGAAAATTATCCAATCAGGAGACATCCAGATTCATTAAGAAACATTGCTACTCTTTTGTCAAGTTCCCACCACTCATTCACAATGATCAGGACAGTCAGCTTTGCAATATTGCTCCAAACAAATCCAAATTCAATGGGGAAGAAAGCCAGCTTCTACAACTGATATTATCTATTCTGTGCATTTGCAAATTGCAGCTTGTTTTGGCACCATTAGTCTAATTTTCAAAAAAGTAAAGACCCATTTTAAATAAAAATGAACTGCTCTTATGATAACTTTATCATAATTTAGATTTATGACAGTTAATAAAAATCCATATCAAAAAGGGGGGGGAAAGTAACATGAAAGAAATAATATAAAATATCAATTCCAGGTGGTCCTCGAATTAAGATGATGTTAGAAAATAGATTTTCTGTTGCTGTGCAATTTACAATGTTTGCATTTGGAAGGTCAAATCCACCAATGGCAATGTGACACCACATACCTTGTACTGGTCTCACAAGCCACGCCTCCTGCACTATAAAAGGGGCAGCCTAACTGCCATTTACCTCAGTTTCTCTGGGTTTCTCTGGTTTCTCACGTTGTCTCTGTTCTGCTTTCTGCTGTGTCTGAATAATAAGCTGTCAGTGAGATATATGTGCTGCATAGGCAGACAATATCAAGAAGCCTCAAGCTCAAGCTGAAAAGAGGACATTCCTAGGCTAAAGACTGCTTAACTATATTTATGAGGACCAAAGGGACAGAGAAACTCTAAAACTAAGAAGACCTGAGGGGAAAACAACAATGATGAGAGGACACTGGTAATATTCTTTTCTGAGTGTTTATTAACTTAAACTGCTTGTTACAATAAGTATTGATTTGAAAACACCCGGGCTCGACTTTTTACATAATTTAAATATATAGACAGAGTTTAAAGGTCCACAATATTAATTGATCATAGGATTGATTAATAAATTTCTTAACAGATGACCATTGCTAAGTGATTTGGTTGTAAAACAAACACCAATGTCATGCAACTGTGTTGCTTAGCAATAGCAATTCTGGCGGCTCTATGTTGGACCAATTAGCTTTCATCCCACCCCACCAGATAGTTGTTATGAAAAAAACTTGGAGGATGGAGTGCTATGTGTATCACCTTGAGCTCCTAGAAAAGGGGTGTCAAACTCATGGCCGGCAGACCTGATGTGTCATGTGTTGGTCACACCCATCCACAGTTTAGCAAAGGGGGGGAAAGTCATCATACATCATGTGACAATGTGATGCTGCAAGTTTGACCCACCTGTCCTAGAAGGTTAGAAATCTAATGAATGTGCAAATAATATTAACTTAATCGCCATCTTCCTAGCATTATTTCCACAAGCCAGGGTCTGTTTTTTGGACCCTTATTGCATGCATAAAGAGGTTGTACATTTGCTATTTTATAGATTGACCAATAGAAATTTGTACAAAAGCTGCCTAATTGTGCGCAGGGTTGATTATTAACAGAAAGGGCTGGGTCTCAATCGTGCCTAAACTTGGGTTTTTTTTAGGTATGATAATCTTTGAAATTTGCTATAGACTTCATCTTTCTAAGTGTTCATTTCTCACATTCTGTAATGTTGTATACCATATCTACTATTCTACTTGTTGTTGCAATGGACTAATATCAGCTGTGGGATTCAACCGGTGTAACAACCGGTTCAGTGAGCGCATGAAAGCATTTGAAAACCACCCACTTTTAGCTCTAAAACTCACCTTCTACTGCCGCCCCGGTGAGTACAACAGCTGATTCGCGCGGCAATCTGCTGTGCTGCATGATAGGACAGACTAGGGCAGGAGTGGCTGGGTGGAGCCAACTGATCACCAGAACTACTGGTTCACTCGAACTGGGACGAATCGGTATCAGCCCACCCCTGACTAATATGGTGTGTCACCCATCTTGATCCAAAAGAAATGAAGTTGGTCTGAGATGGTATGTTGAAGAGCTTAGCAATCAAGTGGTAATCTGAGTTTTCCCAGAGTGTCTTCCTTGGACAACCAATTATCATAATTGCTCAGGCATGATAAGCTATAACAGTTGGTAACTCTGGGTTGTCTTTTAGTTCTAAAATAAAGAACATAGCTTGCAGATATTCCATTTTTACTCCCTTAACATCCTTCCCCTCCCCTGCCCATAAAGTTTGTTGAAATCAAAGACAAAGTTCCATGTCTACCTTCTGAATTCTTTGAAGAGATTAAAGCAATCAGGGAAATAATGTATGCATCCTTCTTACATCCGTAAAAGGAGATGTAAGATTGCAGAAGAAGATCTTCAAAGTTCCAAAAATTATCAGAAATCATAAAAAGAAAAGAGGGGAGGGAATAATGCAGTCCTAAGAATCATGAAGGGAAACCGCCTGCAATTGAGAAACTGGCTTGCTGTAAAAAAACTAAATTAATTCAGAAGCAGCATTGATTCCAAAATGTCAACGTGAATCATGAAAAGAGGGTAATTTTATCAAAGAGAGGAGAGCATAAAGGGAGTTAGATCATTTGTTGCCCTGTGATGTATTTCTTCTTAATTGCGCTAAGTGGAACAGCTTGATGGAAAGATGACGTGAGCCATTCCAAAATGCAGAATTCAAAAGAGGAGATCATTTGTTTTAATCTTGTTATCCTCTGGAGTCCTAGAAATTACTTACAGGTAGGCATAGAGCAAAGTAGAGTGAATTTATTATATCAAGGGATTATTGCTGTACAGTGAATAGCTTGAGAACGTTACAAAAAAAGACCACAGGGGAAGGCTTAAAGAATTTGGCCCTGAGGTGATCAAAGACGGAAAATCTTTCATTTAGTTACAGGGCAATGGATCAGCCATTCACAATTTGCTGCTTGTGGAATTTCAGAATGGAAGAGGCCTAATCCAATCCTGCCCGGTGTACGAACATGATACTACAGCATCCCCAACAGATAGCCATCTTTCGTCTGTTTGAATTCTTCAAGAAAAAAAGAATCTTCTTCTGAGAACATCTGTTCCATTGTTAGACAGCTCTCATTATTAAAAGGCATTTTCTGGTGCTGAAGTGATTACTACTGAGCCACAGTAGCGCAGTGGTTAGAATGCAGTACTGCAGGCTACTTCTGCTGACTGCCTGCAATTTGGCAGATCAAATCCCATCAAGCTCAAGGTTGACTCAGCCTTCCATCCTTCCGTGGTGGGTAAAATGAGGACCCAGATTGTTGCGGGCAATAGACTGACTCTGTAAACTGCTTAGAGAGAGCTGTAAAGCATTGTAAAGCAGTATATAAGTCTAAGTGCTATTGCTATTGCTACCTCTTCATAATATTTTGAATTTTTGAACAATTCTAGCCTGCATTCTACACAATAGCCTTTCAGGTATTTGAAGATGCTTTCATGTCTCCCCATAGTCTTCTCTCCTCGGAGTTACTTGTAAAGCAAATAAAGTGGGATAAAAAGGCAACAAGGGCCTTGGTGGTGCAGGCTGCTAAATGCCTAGCACTTAAGTTCCAGCTGCCTGCAATTACTGCAGGCTCAAATCCCACCAGGCTCAAGGTTGACTCAGCCTTCCATCCTCTCGGGGTAGGTAAATTGAGGACCCAAGATTGTTGGGGGCAATAAGCTGACTTTGTAAAAATGCCGCTTAGTAATAAGCAGGCATAAACAATGGAATGAAGGCTATTGCTGAGCACACTGGGTTGTATCCCCCCAAAATTGTAAGCCACCCTGAGTCTTAGGAGAAGGGCGGCATATAAATGTAATTTAAAAATAAATAAATAAATAAATAAAAAATCTAAATCTAAAAATGTAGTAAGTAAATAAGGTAAAGGTACCCAAATCATTCCAACCGTTTTCATATGTTTTTCCTTCTAGGCACCTTATCTTCTTGATAAATTGGACTCACTCCAGTTTCTCCTTCTCCTTCTTGAGATGTGGTGCCAAGAGCAGGACACAATATTTTATGGCAGTCATTTAAATGCAGAACAGAGAAATTGTTTTCTGTCTTCATGTGCAACTTGATCAGTTGTACTATAACTTCCATCATCCTTGTGTCAACCCTGAAGCTGGCTTGGGCAAAGCCATTTTGAAGCTTCAGTGTTGCCATACTGGAGCTGAGGGATAGGGAGGGGGAATAGAGATAACTGGAGTTTTGTAGCCAAAACAAAATACTTTCTCCTGGGAACCAAGGACGTTCCCACAGGTAGCCAGAGGAAGGTGGAGCAACGTTACCAGGCAACCAGACGGCACCTTGATTGGACCATGTGACTGACTGTTTGGGAAAGGAGGGAAAAGTTTACTTTTAATTAGGTGAAAACCGCGGGAATATCCAGAGTTGGTCTTTACCAGCCTGTGCCAGTATCATATGCCCAATAAAACTATTCTTTGAGGAATCTATCTACTCGGAGTTCTGTTTGCTATGGGTGTATTACTTGGAACCCTGACACCTTAGCCATGTGTTACTCAAGAAGAGGTCAACAAGGAGAGTTCTGCATAGTGCATGATAGGTTTTATGATTATCCCCAAAGCAAAACAATGAAGCTAGTTAGTAGAAGCTTTCCAATTTCTTTCTAATAGGTAAACTGCTTAAACTATTAACAGGCAAGAAAGGCACCGGGTTTGAGCTGCTTGTATTCCTGGTGTGTTTCCCAAAGTTGCTATTTTAGCTAATGATAAGCTTGGTCCTGTCCCAATGTCTGTTGGCACAGATAGAAAATTTGTGGTCTCCCAAGGTTTGTTATTTATCTCCTGGGAGATCTTAATACATTTTTTTTGACAAACCTAGGTCTCTGTCAGTTAAAGCTAATTCAAATTTCATTAAATGTTCAAGTATTCCAGAGCTACTGAATGTGTTCTATTTTCTTTGAGCTGGATGGAGTGCCTCTTAATTGAACTACCCATCCACCCATCTTCTATAAATTTTGGATTTCCCTGCCTAGTACCAATGATTATGTTTATGTAAAATGCTGTAAAATAAAATGAGAAATACAAATTGGAGCAGGAAAAACAGTGGGGAGAGCTCTTGTCTTCTTGCCCTACTTATGGATTTCTAGAAACACTTACATGGCTGCTGTGGAATCAAAGTTTTATGGCTCACCCAAAATGGCTCTTCATCTCCATCTCTTTCTCTTCTCTCTCATCTCTATCTGTCGTTCTCGATCTTCTGGAGCAACTTTGAATGATTCTAACTTGCATTATGCACAATAACTTTTTAGATATATGAAGATGCCTTCATGTCGCCATAGTCTTCTCTACTCTAAAGATACTCCAACATTGCCAACCGTTTTTCAAAAACTGTCTGTCTGTCTGTTTGCCTGTCTATCAATCAATCCATATCTAATCTATCCATCTATCCATCCATCCATCTCTATCTATCCATCTCTATCTGTGTCTATCTGTCTGTCTGTCTGTCTATCAATCCATATCTAATCTATCCATCCATCCATCTCTATCTATCCATATCTCTCTATCTGTCTGTCTGTCTGTCTGTCTGTCTATCAATCAATCAATCCATATCTAATTATCTATCCATCCATCCAACTATATCTATCCATATCTATCTATCTATCCATCTATCCATCCATCCATCCATCCATCCATCCATCGGTGGTATGCTGGTGGTTTGCACCGGTTCTAGCAAAGCATGCATCCACAGAACTGGCAGTAAAATATTTTGATTTCCACCACTCCATCCATCCATCCATCCATCCATCCATCCATCCATCATCCATCATCTGTCTGTCTGTCTGTCTGTCTGTCTGTCTGTCTGTCAGTCTGTCTGTCTGTCTGTCTGTCTGTCTGACTGTCTGACTATCTGTCTGTCTGTCTGTCCATCTGTCTGTCCATCTATCCACCCACCCACCACCTAACAAATTTATATGGCAGCCCATGTCACAGATGTGACTCTGGGCAGTGCACAATCAAACTAATGAATAAAGCATTCTTTAAAAGGCATTAAAACACACTATAATCAGTGGGTTAGCAATAGCATTACAGAGAGCATTTGTGGACCACGTTTCCTCATATCCATTTAGGGAATGGAAGTAGACTGCTGCAGTCATGCTGCCAGGGGTCCTCCATCAAACTGAGGAGCTAAGTTAGTGATGCTGCTGGGTTCTTCTCCCTTTAATGAGTTACTCTAATTTCTGGGGTTTTTGCATGACAAGCTCCTAATCAGCTGAATCATTACTGAGCAGGAAATTAGTATAAATGAATAATGTAATCACTCTACTTAATGCTGCGACTTGGGAAATGCATTCGCGACACCTTGTAATGGGGAGGTTACAGAACCTGAACTGCATTGTGTCACTTATTCTTACTGTCGCTGAACCTCAAGGAGTCCATACAGTCACATTTCTCAAGTGGGAAATTTAACTCAGATGCTTTAATGCACACTTGAGTTGATTCAATGATACATTTTAATCCAACTTTTCTCCAGCCTGGGGATCTCAAGATGTGATGGTGTGAAAGCTCAGGGCCGGGGGAGGCTGGGGAAGATATGAAGGAGAGAGCAAATTCAAAGACTCAAGAGACTGAAGACAAGAATGTTGGCAGCTCAACTCATAAATGGTGACTTAGCCCAGATGTCACAGGGAATCTGAGAAGAAGCACTTCTAATAATTCAAGGAGGCTCCATTCTAATGAAAGCACTATCAACAAAGGGAAGACGTTCCTCATATGGTTTTCGAGATCCTATATTTTTCCCAATCTAGCACCATCGTTTTGCTTTCTTGATCTTGCCCAACTGCAGAGAAGCTGGACAGCGGGCTCTGCAAATTCCATAATTTTTATTCAGTGTACAGCTCCGATGTATCTGAGTTGTTAACTACCTGGATGTAATGACATAGAGTTATAGATTTGGAAGGATTTAAGTAAACAATTGATCCAATCTCTTTCTTGGTGCAAATTAAAAAAAATCCTCAGCACATTTGCATCTACTTTCTCCTAGAACCTTTTCAACATGCAGAGTTGAATTGTTAAGCTTTTTCTTCCCCTAACCCCTATCTGGAATTTGTAACACAATAGGACATGGCTCCTATCCAACAATGTCTAACCTAGAAAATCTAAGCAGAATCAGAGTGTCAACTCATAAAACATTCCTATGCCCGTTTTAGTAGTTGCCATTGATTCAAGGTGCTGGTAATTACCTAGAAAGCCCTACATGGCTTAGGGCCGGGGTACCTGCAGGAACGTCTCCTGCCAGCATCGAACACCAATCGCCCAGTGCACGCTCACAGACGGGGCCTCCTTGGGGTACCGTCGACCAAACAATGTTGGCTGGTGGTCCCTAGGGGGAGACCCTTCTCTGTGGGGGTGCCCACTTTGTGAAACCAGCTTCCCCTGGAGCTATGATTGGCCCCTGACCTCTGCTCCTTTCACCGCCGTCTAAAGACTTGGTTATTTGAACAAACCAGCCTGGACTGAGGGGGGGGGGCTTTTGTTTTAAATGTTTTGTGCTTTGGATTTTAAATATTTATTTGGTCTAATTAATTTAATTATTTTTAATGCTTTTAACTTTTGTATTGGGTGTTTTTTATGTGAGCCGCCCTGAGTCCTTCGGGAGATAGGGCGGCATATAAGACCAATTAAATAAATAAAAATAAATAAATTATTAAAAAATGCAGGGAGGAAGGAAATTTGGAAGTGCAGTGCAGAAAGCAGAAAGTACATTCCAACTCTTAACCTTTAAAAGATTGTAACTAAAATACCAGGGCTTTTGCCTGCGAATATATTTAATTGGAGAACATGAATGATGACACCCAGCCCATGAATGTGCTCAATTGGAGAATCTGGTTTATGAGACACCCAGGAGGGGGAGGGGGGAAACAGGGTCACAGGTGACTGTAAATTACGTGTGCCAGAGTTGACTTCATACAGGGGGCAGTGCCAGTATGTCACCTCTAATAAATCCTTTGAAGGTTTTTGAAGTTTGGCTTGAGAATCATGATTTGATTAGGGCAATTGCTGGAATCCTGACACAGAGTTGATAAGATCTGGATGGGAAACTACTGCAAATTATCAGAGATGTGAGCCAGTCCTGAGAGCTGTGGACATGTCGTTTAGTGTGTGTGTGTGTGTGTTTGTGTTTGTATATGTGTATCTTCAAGTTAGGTCTTGATTCTTGGCAACTGCTTAAACAAAACCTTGCAGCTTGCTTGGTAAACTTTTTGGGAAGTGGTTTGCCACTGTCTCCTTTCTAGGGTTGAAAGAGAGTGACTGGCTCAAGTCACCCAGCCATCTTTGTCATTAAGGCGAGACTAGAACCTACAATCTTTCAGTTTCTAGCCTAGTGCATTAACCACTAGGCAGAACTGGTTCTCCTGGGCTTGTTCAGGAAGTAAAAAACTAGAACTCCCTAGAAGGCGATAATGATAAACCACTTCTTCCCTTACCTTGTCTCCTTCAGATATTTAAGCAGCACTTGGAGATGCCTTATTTAAAAAGTCAAGATAGTATCTGCAATGAAGAAGCAAAGCACTTCCTTTCTTAAGGAGCGTCTACTCTATTATTTTCCTAACGTGAAATATACATGTAGTCCTCGATTTACAACTATAAATTTCTGTTGCTAAGTGAGGCATTTGTCAAATTGCCCCATTTTATGAACTTACTTGCCAGAGTTGTTAAGTGAATAACTGCCATTGTTAAATCAGTAACCATGGTTGTTAAGTGAATCTGGCTTCCTCGTTGACTTTGCTTGCCAGAAGGTCACAAAAGGTGATCACATGACCCCCGGGACACTGCAACCATCATAAATATGAGTCAGTTGCCGAGGGTCTGGATTTTGAACACGTGACCATGGGGATGTTGCAATGGTCGCAAGTATGAAATCTGGTCATAAGTCACATTTTTAGTGCCATGGTAACTTCGAGCGGCCATTAAATGAACTGTTGTAAATCAAGGACTATCTGTATTAATTCCCTGATGTCTCTGGGCATTTTTCAGGCCTTTGATCATCACTGTTGCCTTCCATTAAGTCTATTTTAATTTGTCAAACATCTCTTAAGGTAAGGTGTTGTACTTGGACTGGTGGCCACACCACCACTTGTGCTTTGCATATTGTGGATGCTGCAAACATGTCAATCAATCTGTGATGACCCGGGGCATAATCCAAAAGCAACAAAGTCACAAAAATATGTAAAGTCCCTTTAATACCTCCAACTTGGCCCCCAATGTCCAGTTATCATTGGCTGGAGAAAAAACTCTCCCAAGAACAGTTTTTAAAGGGAAGAAATTCAGTCCGAACACAAAGTACATATAGATTATAAATAAAAACCAACACAAACCACACTGCAGCAATTAACAAGACAGGGCAGGATAAGGAATTGCAGACTTCAAAAGATAATGAAACACACACACTTGGGAGGATGCCAGAACTCAGATAAGACTCAACAAACCAGAATAATTTCATGCTTTGCTTCCAGCAACATTGCCGTGCGCAGTTTGCCCTTTTAAACAGTCTTCCCAGCTACAGCCAATGAAGGGGATCAGGGCCCTTTCCTCCCCCATAAACCATGCAACTCACGTTGCTCCCTTATCCATTCCTCCCTGCATGCCCTAGGATGAAGAAGGGGTGGGCCTGGGTCTTCCTCTGAATGCCCAGTCGGACTGTGCCCTTCCCCAGTTTCCTCCACAGCCACCGAAGCCACACTCTCACTCCCTGTCAGCTGTTCCACCTCTCTCTCGGAATCAGATTCCAACAGGGGCATGACACAATCATCATGCCTCCCTTTTCAAGAACTACATTCTTCCTCCTTCCCCCTCCTTCCCCTCCCCCTCCTCCCCCTCCTCCTTTGCTTGTTTGTTTCTATTGTGCATTTGTTTATAATTCTCTAGTTACAAGAGAAATAATGGACTCCTGTAGCTTTATTCTCTCCTTCCTCTCTCTATCTTTTCCTTTTCAATAAGTTTTCCATAACTGGAAATGTTGAGGTCATGCTGTTTTAAATTCCAAAGGGAAGGCATATTGCCTTAGCTCAGAATGATGTTCCTTTGTGCTTCAGGTGACTGATGAGGTTTGGGTCAAAGAGAGCATTAATTTCCATTCCGGATAGACTCCCTGCCTACGTGTTAATTTTTTAATCTGACGGCTGTTGCCGGAATGGCTCCGGTTTTGTTTAGAAGACTAATGGTCCTAAGCTGCTCTCATGTCGGCTTACCTTGATATTCAAAGAAAGGCACAGAATAATTCCAGCTTAATCAGGGCCACATGTGGCCGCCAAATTTTAATCTTTCCAGCAACCATTCAGGTCTGTAACAAAAGATGTTTTCAGCATTTTGGACTCTCCCCACCTCGCCACCCGCAGAAGCATTTGAGAGGGGGAAAATGTTATTTATTCCCCTTAAAAAGACTTCTCAGACTTATCTGACTAATTAATATGTATATAATAAGTAATTTGCCCAAGAATAGATACATAAAAATTGATAGAAGCCAGACAGTTATTTTAATTTTTTCCCCCAAAGTAATTCTCGGGTATTCATGGCCGAGGTATTTGTGTAACAAAAAAGACAAGATCATGGCAGCAAGTGCACAATCACAACTCCTTCACAAATTATAATAACATCACAACACAACATGACATATAATGCAATGTTATGTAACATAATGTAGTGTAACCTAACCTAACTTAACTTTTATATGCACACACACACACAGAGAGTATGTGATTTATATAAAAAGATGTGAGGCTTCAAATGCACGGTCTCAAACTTCCATTTTTGAACCTTCCCTATGAATGCTTCAGAAGAATCTTGAGATCTCAAGAGTTGTCTCCACATTAGCACCTGTTAGATTTGTTGCTGTTACAGTTCCATGATGCATAGCTTGGATGGAAATGTTGGGATTAACTTATCTGGAACAGGAGTCTCTAACCTTGGCAACTTTAAGACTTGTGGACTTCAACTCCCAGAATTCCTCAGCCAGCTTTGTGGCTGAGGAATTCTGGGAGTTAAAGTTGCCAAGGTTGGAGACCCCTGATCTAGAAGGTACCAAATCAGGAACAAAACTTTAACAACAGTCTTTAACATGGGTTGATTGATTGTTGCCATAAAATTGGTGTCAACTCTTAGTGACCACAAAAAGAGATAAATTTTCTCCATGATGATCTACCTCTAACATGGCCCTTCAGGTTTTCCAATAGTGCACTCATTGCCAGTGCAGCTGAGTCCATCAACCTCAATGCAAATCATCCATTCTTCTTTCATTCCACTTTTCCCAGCATTAGAGTCTTCTCTACAGAGTTAAATCTTTGCATTATGTGTCTTAAGTAAGATTATTTATTTTATTTATTAGTGGGACTTATATGCCGCCCCATCTCCGAAGACTCGGGGCGGTAAGTAAGATAAATTAGCCTTGGTAAGTTGTGCCTTGAATGAGTACTCTGGATTGATTTGTTTGATGATACACTTGTTTGTTTTCTTTGGCTATCCAGTGATGGAATGCTGCTGGTTCATACTGGTTCTAGCAAACCAGTAGTGCCAGCAAGCAGTTGGCCCCGCCCACTCACCTCCACCCTTTCCTGTGCTTTATTTCCTTGTTTGTGAGTTCAGCTGATTCGCATGGCAGAGCGGATTGCCACACCTCAGCTGTTTTACTCACCAGCGCTTAACACAAGGTCAGATTTGAAGTCTAAAATCGGTGGTTTATGGACGCTGCACATGTGCGTGCAAAGCTCACTCTCATAGAACTTGTAGTAAAAAAGGGTGATTCCCACCACTGTGGCTATCCATGGTATTCCCAGGAGTCTTCTCCAACACCAAAGTTCAAAGGCATCATTGTATTTCCTATCCTATTTCTTCAAAGTCTAAAGGCTGGGACAGGGCAAGATTTTAATAACTTCTGCACAACTTGTCTCTATTATCCGATTCAGCCAATCGATTATTATTAAGCTATTGGGATAAAAACAAAACTCTTTTTGCTAAGGAAAGGAAGATCATCCCCCTGTCTTTTCACACTATTGTCAGAAATTGGCAAGGCCCTTCCACAAAGCCAACACCCCTCAAATATAATGGTGCCCACAAGCTACAAATTCTGGAAACGGTGGTCCTATTATGGTAAATTTGGAAAGTCCCAGGTTGCAATTTGTGACCAGAGGATGTGTTTCACTGGAGGCTAGACAGTCAGGCCTGATTTATTTATTTATTTATTTATTTATTTATTTATTTATTTATTTATTTATTATTTGGACTTGTATTCCACCCCATCTCCGAAGACTCGGGGCGGCTCACAACTAAAAACAACGACAATAAATAATTTAAAAAGAATTAAATTTGATTTAATTTGACCCGGTCCAGTTTAGCTTAAAAAGGGACTTGTGCTTATGCATTCGTAGTCTAATTGTCCTGAGAACCAGTGCTTGGTCCAGTGCTTAAGGCACCAGGCTAGAAAGCGGGAGATCTTGAATTCAAGTTCCACCTTAGCCACGAAAGCTAGTTGGGTGACTTTGAGTCAGTCCTTCTCTCTCAATCCAGCCAACCTCACAGGGAAGTTGTAGGAAAAATAGAAGGAGAAAGGTGTGTTGGATATGTTCACCACCTTGGAATTAGTCGCAAAATAATAGAGGTCGGATACAAATAAATTGTCAATGCTGAAGCAAGCCTTGCTGAAGCCATCTTGTCCTGCCTCACAGCTGCCAGGAAGCCTGACAAAGAAGGGGAGGCAGGGGAAGTAGACAGTCCAGCTTACAGTCGAAATAACAAGTTTTCCTGTGGAAACCAAGGCCATCGTAACAGGTGGCTGGTGAAGGAAAAGAGGAGCTTACCAGCCATATTCATTGGACAATGTGACTGATGACCCCTGGGAGGGTGGAAGTATGAATCTTTTAATTAGGTGAAAACCTCAGGAACTTTCAGAGTTAGGTTTCACGGGCTGTGCCGATATGATGTATCCAATGAACATGTTCTTAGAGGAATCTACCTGCCTTGGAGTTTTGCTTTCAATGGGTGCATTACTTGGAACGCTGTAAATAATTAAATAAATAAGCAGAACCCAGGCTTGGGGCACACAGCTTCCAAAAGGGCACAGGGTTGAGGTCATCCTGATATCTGAAGGGTGAATATTCCAGGGGGCGGAGATGATGGCAGAAAAGGTGCATCTACTGGGTACTATCAGCCAACATTCCTTGGCTGTCATAACCCACCTTGCCAAATTGGACGGGAGAAGACAGACACTCTAGTAAATTAGTCCTCAAGCCAGGAAATGCTTTAAGCATCATAACTAGCACCTTGAGTTGCACCCAGAAACACACTGGAAATCAACGCAGTTCACTAAGCAGTGGTGTCACACGTCTTGAATACTACCTGTGCAGGTGCATTCTGCACCAGTTGAGGCTTCCGAATGTTCTTCAAGAGCAGTCCCATATAGAGAGGATTGCAGTAGTCCAGATAATGGAGTCATTTAATGCAGGCTTTACTTTAATTAATATGTGTCAGGGTTAGGGTTGCATAAACGTATTAGAAATTCATTCGTGAATGCTTAAACATTATTTACATTGGATAAATAGATATACAATCGTAACTTTTAATTGTAATGACACTATATTCGCCATGGGCGAATAGGCGGCAATATAAATTAAATAAATAAATATTATACTTCGTTTTCTTTTCTTTTTTTCGGTTGCATTCTGTTGCATCCAATACCACGCATGTCAGGTTTTGGGGTCGGTGGGGATTGCTTTAAGTGGGTTGAGGTGTGTAAAAGGCATTGCTGAGTAGCTGAATGGCAAAGGGTAGTTGCAGCATTTCTTTTGGTCAAGATGCAGCTGCAAGATGATGAGAAAGGAATAGTCTTTGATGTTGCTTAACTAAATAAGGTCTGGTGTGTCTGGCTGGAACCCAAAGCACTTGGTCAGGTAGTTGGATGGCTGCGTAACCTCGACCCCAGGTGATGAGATCAGCAGGTCCTTTCCATGTCAGGTCAGGTAAGCAACGGTAGTATACCTGTGGTTTGGGTAGATCTGCAGATGAAGGAGAGGAAAAGTGTCGCTCTGCAGCGGTAGTTAATGGATGTCCAGTTAAATTTATGAAATTCAGAGTATATAGACAAAGATTTAAGGTATTTTGTATTGATGGGAGGCCGGGGGCGGGGTTTCCCCTGTTTCAAATATCGATTAAGTGCCTGTTTAAGTGTCTGGTTAGCACGCTCTGCCAAGGCCTGGCCCTGGCTGTTGTAAGGTATTCCAAATTTGTGGATAATATCCCATTGAGTACAAAACTCTGACATGGCAGAACTTGTGTACACAGGACCATTATCAGTTTTTAACACTTTTGGGCGTCCCAACGATGCAAAGGTTCGAATACAGTGATTGATCACATGTTTAGAGGCTTCGCCTCTCTGAGGAGTGGCCATAATAAATCCTGAAAATGTATCTATGGAAACATGTAGATATTTCCAGGGGGCAAAAGGAGCATAGTGGGTAACATCCATTTGCCATATTTGGCAGGCCTGTGTGCCTCTGGGGTTGACCCCCATAGGAATAGCAATACCCTGCTGACTACAAGTGGGGCATTGTTGCTGGATGGACGCTGCCTCAGCAGCTGTAATACCAAATTGTTTAATGAGCGCTTTTGTATTTTGGTGAAAGTATGAGTGGCTTTCCCAAGGTGTTACAGGTTGTAAAGGCAAGATCAAATGCGTGGCTGCATCGTCTGCCCTATTGTTACCTTCTTGGAGCACACCAGGGAAAGGTTAGTGGCTCCTAATATGAGCAACAAAAAATGGACAATTTCGTTCTGTGATTAGGGACTGCAGAGTACAAAATAATGCCAATAAATCAGGTTCAATAGATGGTGATAGGTATGAGCCAAATATTGTTAAAACAATTTGAGAAACATACAAGCTATCGAGAATCAAATTAATTGGGACTTTAGAAAACAGCTGAAAAGCCAAAATTGCAGCGGCCAATTCAGCACACTGCACAGATTTTTGTGGGGGTGTTGTTTTTGTCTTAAAAGGATTAGAGAGGGGGTTTGGAGATAGCTTGCAGGTATGGTTTCAGGAGAAAGAAAAATAACACATCAGTATTGCAGTTACTAAACCGATAAATTAGTTTCAACAAAATGGAGACACAACAGATGAGAAAAGGAAAAAACTGGATTCAAATGCTTCAGGAAAAGGATGAACAGGTAAAATCATTTAAACACACAGTAAATGCAAGGATGAAACTTTTCTTGTAAATGAACTTAGAACATTCGTTAATAACCTTGGGTTTTTCTTAAAAGCACAGAGAGGAGAGAAAATTTAACTCTGTTCCTCGTCCAGTCTAATTGGCCAGATCAGACCGGAAGAAGACAATCTCTCAGTGTTTTTAATTCTTAACAATTTAAAATTAATATCTGAAGGGATCAGAGACACTTAACAGTTGCAACAGTTACCTCTAGGACACACAAAGTCTTACACACACACATGTGCGTGTGCACACATACCCACACACAAAGACACAGAGGAAAACAAAACTCTGAGGTTTACACACACACACTGATCATTCCCACAATAAATCTCTCTGTTAAATTGGGGAAGGCATAAATCTTAAGGAACAAACCACATGGTAGCATAGAAGATAAAGAGACAGATCTTTTAAGACTTTTAAAGGCAGAAGCACGATGTGGGGCACTTGAACCCCTGCTGCATTTTGAGTATATTCCAAGGGACATAAGGTTAGTTTTGCAAGGTCCGTTGAATCTAAAAGGCCCTGCTCATGGGCTTCTTTGAGCCCTTTTCTTACTGCGCCCATGGGGACAGAGGATGATTCTCCAGCCGGCACGGCCAATTTTGACAGCGGAGAGGGCGCGCTTGGAGGTTTGTTCTCTGCCGACAGGGACTTGGCTTCCTTGTCGGGTTTGTCCTCTGGGGGAGGACAAATCTCTGTTTTTCTTGATACGGAGGGGTGCTGGCTGACCAAACCCTCCTCATGAATTGTCTTAATTGGGATTGGTTCTAATTGTGGGTCAAATTGACCATTGCCAATCGGGACGAGTTGTACAGGATAAAGGGAACAGTTACTTAGTTCGTCCATGTCCAACAAGCCTTGTTGATGAGCTTGTATCATTGCTTTTGCAATGGCTCCCATAGGAGATGAATTAGTCACTGGTGCCGAAGGGACACCGGATGGTGATTTTACTGTGGAGGTAGGAAAAGCTTCTATGTCTTTTCCTTCTGGTTGGGCAATTTTTTCATGTTTTGGTTGATATGGCGGTGGCTTTTCTTTGCAGGTGGCATCAGAAAATGCACTGGCATGGATTTTTAGACATTCCATGATAATTCGCCATGTCGCTAAAATTTTGGGTGGGGCTCTAGGTTGTTCATGGAAATGAATTCCCAATTTTGTCCATACTGACACCTTAAGTGAACCTCTTTCCAGATAAGCCGGACAATTAGCATAAACATAACTCAACAATTTGACCAAATCTTTCTTTGAGGGTAAAGGTAAAGTTTTTCCCTGGTTTTTGATAATCATAATCGAAATTTTGGTTAACTCCCTAAGTTCTTGTAGGTGCTCCGCCTGTGACTTAGAGAATTTTCCGCCCATACTCACGAGAAGAGGGGTAGTCGCTAGTCCGCGGCGGTCCCCCGAGCTGCAGCTGGCACGTCCGGCCGGTGAGATGAGCGGTCCAAGATGTATTCGTTGTTTTACAAATCACGTCGGGGTCACCAGATGCGGTTTTGGTTCGCACTTGGAGGGCCGCTCATTGTTAAGGCCAAATACGTCAAGAAGACTCCACGCAGGTTCTTCCTCGGATGAGCTGACCCCGACACAGAGTCCGGGGGGCTCTTTTATTGGGTGAGTATAGGTGGGGTTAGTAGAGCATACTATGAGTACATTTTTCCATAAATGCAGGTGCAAAATTTGTGCAAGCAGCAAACAAAAGGTTACAGTTTGTGGTTATGTGGTTGGAATAGGATATGTAGAAACAGACAGACAGTGCAGCTACATTCTCCACTGCTAACTTCCTGTACATGGTCCGACTCTGATAAGAATCTACACATACAGGTCACACAAAGGTTATATGTCAAATACAGAAGCAAAGGTTATATGTCTAATACACAAGTAAACTAATGGATCCTTGTATGTGGTTCAGCTTTTACAGAAGCCTGCACACACGAGTTTTAATGGCTAATACAAAAGCAATTAATGATTTTATAGCAACAGGCCACACCTAACCTATTATCTCTAAATGCTATTAATTCTATAGCATGTCTACATCCCTAACCTATTCCAACCCTCACTAACTAATCCCCACCTGGTGCCACCTTCACCATGTCTTAACTCAATGCTTAATTACCACCCATATGTGCCCCAACCCCCTCTAACAATATGCACCACATCAATACATGAAAAAAGCCATTTCCAGCCCCACAGTTGTTTCAGAATCCATCCTGCAGCCCGCAGTTGCTTAAGAATCCATCCTGCAGCTCACAGCTCTGCTGAGTCATTCTAAAGCAACCTTCAACACCATCGGCTTGCACACAAGCAGCAATACAGATTCAGCATCAGCAGAGCTAAGGTGATATTCTCCACTGCCAGCTGACTTGCTGCGAGGTGTGTTTGGAGCTGATGGGTCCGTAGCAAACTTGGAGCCCGACAGTGACCCGTGACCATTTTTCATACAACTGTTTCAGCATCCCCATGGTCATGTGATCAGAATTTGGATCCTTGACAACTGATTCATTCTTATGATGGTTGCAGTGTCCTGAGGTCATGTGATCCCCTTCTGAAATCTACTGACAAGCAAAATTAATGGAGAAGCAGATTCACTTAATCGTGTTACTAACTTAAGAACCGCAGTGCTTCACGTAACAATGGTAGTAAGAAAAAGCATAAAATGGGGCAAAACTCACTTATCAAATGTCTCGCTTAACAACAGAAATTTGTGGCTCAATTTGTGGTTGTAAGTTGAGGACTACCTGTAGCTGGGGTGAATTTTAACAATGGAAAGAGTGCGACCATTTTGTGACTTGCTTATTGATTGTTATGGTACTGTACAGCCTGACTTTTCCTAGGCACATACTAGGCATTACTAAAACAATAGATAAATTGCAGGAGACCCAGATGAAGAAAAAAAAACATTGATGAGTTAAATCAGGTGATGAATATTCATAAAACAGACTCAGATCTAACTGCCTGCTTGATTATCCATTCAGCCTGCGTGTGTATGTATATGATTAAATATCACAGTCTCACTAAAAGACATCTGTGTTTGGCATTGCCTTATAACTAGTGCCTAATGTTAAAGCAACATTATTTGTTTCTTGGAGCAAAAACATCTTCTGAATTCATGTATTCCCATAATTTATGAGATTAACCTCCTCGTACACTTGTAGTTTATGCAACTATCATGGTAAAGAAAGGCATGCCAACTAAAGCAAGAACAAAAGCATAAATTGAATTTCTTTTGCAGTGATTTTCATTGCATAGTTCCAATTCTGGTCCAAGGACCATTAAAACACTACCTCTTATAAGATATTTTAAGAGGATAGAAATGTGAATTTAAAAAAAAAATAAACAAGAGACTTCAGGCATCTCTGCTAAAACAAACACGCATATAAACAACTGTACAATCCATTTTATCTATTTAATTAATTCATTTAAATTTTGTATTTATTTATATGCCGCCTTTATTATTTTTATAAATAACTCAAGGCAGCAAATATTGCCAATATTCTTTCTGTCAGGGTTCCAAACGATGCCCTAATTAAATCATGAGCCTCAAGCCAAGCATCAAAAGAAATTCAGTTATTTATTAGGAGCTTCATGTCGGCACGGGCCTAGTGGAGCCAACTCTGACCTCAGTTAATTCGCGCTTTGCCTCTGATCCTGTTTCCCCCTCCCCCCAAGATGTGTCATCAGTCACATTCCCCAACAAACCAAATTCACTGGTTGTAGAAGTCACTCCCTCCGGCCGCTGTGGGTTTCTGTAGAGATGACCTTGACATGTCGGTTGGAATGTGCTTTGTTTTGACTGAGATGCAAGCTCCTTGATGCAGCTGTGAAGTTTGCTTCCCCATCCCCCTTGCCTATGGCAACTCAAGAGCAGGTCAGGGATGCTTCACGAGTTGACACTTTCCTCCTCCTATTTTTCCCCACAATAACATCACTGTAAGGTGAGATGGGCTGAGCGAGTGAGCAAGAGACTGGCCCAAAGTCATGCAGCTGACTTCCATTCCTAAGGTAGGACTAGAATTCAGGTTCCAGCCTGGTGCCTGAACCAGTAGATCAAACTTTATTTTTATTTATTTATATATGAAATGTATATGGCCACCCATCTCACTAAAAGTGACCCTGGGAGGCATACAACAAAGATATAAAATGAGAAACCCATTAAGAAACAGTCATGATTAAAGTTTTAAAAAATCGTAAGAGATTAATGGATAACAACTTATGAGAAAGAAACTTGACATTTTTCTGCAGCTCAGAAAATGTAGATTGTCATTCTATAATCCCCTTTAATGTGACATTATGAGACTAGTAGAGCCAGGGGTGGGATTCAAAAATCCCAACAACCTATTCCCTGCCCAACTGCTGGGTGGGCATGGCCTTGGTGAGCATGGCCTACCAGAACTTCTGGGAGGGCCCTTTTTCGCCTTCCCCAGAGTCTGGAGGCTTCCCCGAGAGTGAAAATGGCCTCCCCTGGGCTCTGGAGGCCCTCCAGAAGCTGGAAACAGGCCTATTTCTGGACTTCTGGAACTTCCGGGCGGGCCGTTTTTTGTCCTCCCAGAGCCACCGTGCAGACCCTACACTTACCTGCATCCAAATTAGGCCATGTGGAGACTCCTGGGAGGGGCGAGGCAGGGTGGGCAGGGCCAGACAGTTGGTTTGGTGAACCAGATGTAAATTTAACATCCAGTTTACCTGAACTGACCCTAACCAGCTGAATCCCACCCCTGAGAAGAGCCTATCTTCTTGATTCCTAAGAGGTCAAACTTGCATCATCATGGCGGCATCATTTGATGTATCGTGACCTTTTCCCCCTTTGCTAAACTGGGCGTGGGCATGGGCAGCATGTAATGCATCTGGCCCATGGGCCATGAATTTGACAGCCCTGGTATAAACAGTCCCCTCCCTCATCCCAGAAATGTTAGTGATAAAGTTTTTATTTTATTATTTTCCCTAATACTCCTGGCATGAAATTTGCCTTTTTCACAACTGCTGCACACTGAGCCAGTCTGTTCCCATGGCAAATCATCTTCATCCGGATTAAGCTTCCTGTTTGGGGTGGCCATGGTGATCTTCCCCCCAGCCATAGCTGTGGCTTTTGATCAGCACATCCTGTTGCCAAGCGAGTCTTGCGCATTGAAAGCGACACACTTCCTTTGTTCTGTTTTACAGGCCTAGGCTGAAAGCCCTTTGAACCACGTGGCCTGGTCTGCACAAAGGGAGGATTAGGAAGCTCTTCCAGCAACTGCTCCTTACCACATGGATGGGTGCTTCCAAGAAGCAGATAATCACATGCCTTTTCTTTGAAGAATGAAATGCAGTCTAAAATGTTTATGTCTTCATGGTCCAGTAATTGAACCTACAGTGTGCTTAGTATGATAGTGTGCCATGTAATTGTTTTCTCTGCCTTTTATATTTAAATTCTGCTAGCTTCTCCTTCCAATGGCAGAGGATGAAGATGCTTAAAAGAATTATAAGTATTAATCTTTTCTTTTGAGGGTTTGATATGGTATACATAACACTCCCCCTTCCATTGTTTCCCCAACAACAACCAAAGTGGGTGCTTGGTTGAATTAACTGACTCCAAATGAACAAGTGTGCGACTGACTGAAGACTTGATCTTGGGTCTTCCTGATCTAAATCCAACTCCAAAAATGCTAGTACACAACTTTCAGAATAGGAACATCAGCATATCTCAACTGGATCAGGTAAATAAGTTTCCTGAATAACTAGGTAGACATGTCTAAACATTTATATACATCACCAGCAATTTGTTGAATGCAAAATTGACCAGCCTTGTGAGGTAGTTCAGACAAGAAACACACTCAAAGGGACTAGCTCTAATGTTATTGTAAAGTTACATTAATAGAATTTTTAGGTCTGGAAGTATGTATCCTCCTCCTCCTCAGTCCAAGAAACTATGGAGGGTTCAAGAAACTAGAGAGAGTACATACTGAAACTTTTGCCATGCCACCATTCCTTCTGTGGACTCAGCTGTCACTTGTCTGAACATTGGCTAGTCTGCAACCCTTCCTCCTGTCTCCCAAATTCATTCTCACATACTAGTACAACAATGATGTTCTACACAAAGTTGCTTCTAGTTGCTCAGATTTATTTAATCAGCAAGTTCTGGAAGGAAAAACAACAACCCAGGAATATTTCAGAGTACATGGGGATTATAATAGTTTTGAATATTTCTGTTACTAAATAATAAAGTTATGAATTTGTCTAAACCCTGTTTAAAGTCATATAACTAGAGTGTCAACAGAAGAAGAAGAAGAAGAAGAAGAAGAAGAAGAAGAAGAAGAAGAAGAAGAAGAAGAAGAAAAAGAACTACTTTATGGCTACTGCAGTTAACTCTCAGAGTTCATTAGGCTTCTTACAGAGTGATTATTCCCACTTTGTTTTCTCTTTCTCTGTATATTTATGCAGGCTCCTGATTGTCTTTTCTTCCTGGTTTGAAAAGCCTAGAGCAGGGAACTTTTCTCCTGGTCTTCTCTTGGGATTTCAAGGCACTGAGTAAAGCCATAAAGTCTCTAAGAACTGGGAAAATAATGACACATGGGGCAGTAGATCTCCCCTCCCACATCATGCACCACTTAAATGTGTATTGTTATCTTATTTCTGAAAGCCCATCCATAGCACTCTCCCTTTTTCTTGCTTTCAAATGTCATGAATGGCGTGAAAGTTCATGTTCACATGAGAAGGTCCAGTTAAATTGATTTACTGTTACTCTTGCCTGAGCACAGGAATATTTTCAACTGACCATTAGTACCAGCTAGGAGTTAGATAAGGAATGGAATATGAAAGATACTTTTAAAAAAGATTGAAGGCTTCTCCCCACTTTTTTTGGATTTTTTTTTAAAGAATGTAAAAAATTCATGAAGGGGAATCATCAAAACAGGTGTCCATGGGGGCAGTACTGTCCCAGGACCATAGTAGGTTCTCAGGTCTGATCTGACTGATATCAAATTACCAGGATTTCAGGTAAGAGAATTTCCACATTAGTCCTGCAAATGAAAAACAAACAACTTTTCAGCTACTTTAATTCTTCTCCCCCCGCCCCCAGTAGTTTCCAGTTGTGAGATGCCAAGTTCCAGAAATTTTGCAATATCATCCCAGGCAGGATAGGAACCAGAGGAGGTATTCAGCAGGTTCTGACCAGTTCTGGAGAACTGGTAGTGGAAATTTTGAGTAGCTTGGAGAACCGGCAAATACCACCTCTGACCTGCCCTGCCCCCATCTCTTCTCTGCCTTCCGAGTCCCAGCTGATTGGCTGGGTCTTCTTTTGTTGCCCTGCACAGGAGAACAGAGCTGAAAAGCAGGTTAGTGGGGTGGGGAGGGAATGGGATTTTGCAGTAACCTTCCCCCAGGAGTGGGGAGGGAATGGAGATTTTGCAGTATCCTTCCCCTGCCATGCCCACTAAGCCACACCCACAGAACCAGTAGTAAAAAAATTTGAATCCCATCACTGATAGGAACAGAATTTTCTAGGATGGAGTTTGTAAACTTTCCAGGTTTACTAGCTTTTCTGACACTTATGTCCCTAGGATTTGATTTATTAGAAAAGAAGGTTGCTATTTTCTGCTGCATTTTGATAGTGTAATCCCAGTCTGTTAGAGGCCAAGGCCTCTTATAGGTAATGGAGACGAGACCACAATTCTTTTGCATGTAAAATCAGTTGAATCCCTTTGAGGGATGGCATTTTAATTATCTATTTTAGAAGAGCCATATGGAGCCAGATAAACTAATGTTACAACTGTGCCTCGGTGAAGAAACAGAAGTTTAAAATGAGTCCTTCACCATTGTTGTGGGTAGCAGTTTTTCAGCAAATTAAATCAAATGGCAAAATGGCAGCCACATTATTGCTTTCATGGCTTCTGTACAAAGAATAAACGAAAGGCATAAGCGATGCCAAGATGCAGTAATGGGATGCTTTAAGCTATAAGCTTATCCTTAGGCAATTAAACCACAGTACGTATAAATTGATTAAATAAAAAGATGATGATCACTTGGAGAAAATAAAAATAGCTCTTCTGTGCATTTCTGACTGCTTAGACAAAGAACACTGGCATATAATCTGGTTAATTTTTTTGAGGATCAAAGGTTGAATTCAGAAGCTTCCAATCTCACATCCAGGGTGCTACCATGTTTCCCCGAAAATAAGACCTACCCCGAAAATAAGACCTACCCCCAAAATAAGACCTACCCCGAAAATAAGACCTACCCCAAAAATAAGACCTAGTGTGTTTTTGGGAGCCAAAAAAAATATAAGACAGTGTCTTATGTTAGGGGAAACATGGTATGCAATTTGTCCGTGGTTTTGTACATGAATAAATGCACATTGTTCTACATGAATATGGTAAGTGTTTTTTTTCATTAAAAATATATATAAGACCTACCCTGAAAATAAGACCTAGTGTGTTTTTGGGAGCCAAAAGAAATATAAGACAGTGTCTTATTTTCGGGGAAACATGGTATAATTAACCTCATTCTTATGCTTTCCTCTCATTCTTTGAGTCCTAATATTTCTTTGTCCTGTTTGCCCTCATCTGCTGTTGAACACTCCCCCCCATCATTGATTGACAGGAGTTTTGGGAGCCACTTAAAAGCTTTTGTTTTTAACTTATTAAGTTCTACACAACTCAGCTCCCATGCTCCTTCAGTGCTATCTCATCTGATGTTATCACACTACAAAAAGGATGTAGAGACCTTAGAAAGTGTGCAGAGAAGAGCAACAAAGATGATAACAGGTCTGGAGGCTAAATTGTTGGTGAACAGTTTTTAATTTTATTTATTTATTGTTTGGACTTGTATGCCGCCCTATCTCCCGAAGGACTCAGGGCGGCTCACATCATAAAAACACACAATTCAAAATTTAAAATTATTTAAAAGTTATTATACCCAAGCCAAACAGTATCTAAAACCCACAAAAGACACTAACGTTTAGAACATCTGAAAACCACCCCCCCTCAGTCCAGGCTGGCTTGTTCAAATAGCCACGTCTTCAGGCCACGGCGGAAGGAGTGGAGGTCAGGGGCCAACCGTAGCTCCAGGAACAGCTGTTTCCACAGGGTGGGCGCTCCCACAGAGAAGGCCCTACCCCTAGGGGCTGCCAGCCGACATTGTCTGGCCGACGGCACCCCAAGGAGGCCCTGTGTGTGGGAGCACACAGGCGATGGGCACTCGATGCTGGCAAGAGACGTTCCCGCAAGTACCCCGGCCCCAAGCCATGTAGGGCTTTATAGGTAAGTACCAGCACCTTGAATCTCACCTGGAGGGCAACTGGAAACCAATGCAGTTCATGCAGGAAGGGTGTAATATGGGAGTATCGGGATACTCCCATCACAACCTGCGACCGCATTCTGCACCAGTTGAAGCCTCCAAGTGGTCCGCAAGGGCAGCCCCATATAGAAAGCATTGTAGTAGTCGACTCAGGATATAACGAGCGCATGAGTAACCATACACAAGGCATCTCGGTCCAGATAGGGGTGCAACTGTCGCACCAGGTGAACCTGGGCAAATGTCCCTCTGGTCACAGTTTAGGGAGCTGGGTATGTCTAGCCTATTGAAGAGAAGAATTAGAGGGAACTAAATAGCTGTTTTGTAGTACTTGAGGGGTTATTACAAAGAAGAGGGGATGGACTTATTCCCCAAAGCCCTACAGGATAAGAAGCAAGGGGTGAAAACTAGTTAAAGACCTATATACTGCATGAATCAAAAAGAGGGCTGTGAAAATATTTACAGACCCCTCACATCCTGGACATAAACTGTTTCAATTCCTACCCTCAAAACGATGCTATAGAGCACTGTGCACCAGAACAACTACGTTAGTGCTGATAGACAAACTGAGCCCGTCAGCACATTTGCAAGAGCCGCTGAAGCCTGACATTATATACTTCCGGGATTGTTTAGCTGTCAGCGGAGCAGGATGGTCGGTGGTGACAAGAGGGGGAATCCGGGAAATCCCTTGTCCTTTTGTGGCTTTTGGAATCGACTGTAGTGCTGCAACGGATGATGGGGGGAATCTGGGTATATAGTTTACTCACAAATAGGTAGGGTTCATAGGCAAAAGATAGATTGCAGAGATAGGAAACAATGGACATATTAGGTATAACCAGATGGTGACCTAGAGGGTAATTAAGGGGCTAATTAGGGGCAAGTACAGGAGATAGGAGCATTTAGGTGGATGTGTTTATACCTTTAAATAGCATTGGAAGGCAGAAGCTTCCAGTGTTAACCTAGACCAGATTGTATAACGTTCTTGCCAGATGGGAAGTTTGTTGTTTGACATTAAACACCTTGAAACCTGCTCTCTGCTGTTGTATGGTGGTTTGTGTGCAAATCTGCGAGCTTTCAGAAGACTGGCTGAGAGAAGGTTAGCACTGCCTTCTACTTCTACATTACTTTAAAATAGTGGCTGTTTATTTGATTTCTGGCTAGAGGAAGACATGGCTGAAGGAACAGAACCTGAGCTTTTGCCAGCAGCTGAGGGTGAAGAATTGGTGGAGGAGGTAGAAGCAGGTCAGGGAGAGTCTGAGCCTGACATACCTGCATTGACTGTGAATGTACCACCACCAGTTGTGAGACCAAAGTCCTGAAAGTCAGTTCGTTTGAGTGAACCAGTGGAGCAGGTGGAGATGGATGACTGGCGGTAGTCCCTGGTTCAGCTGAAGACTGGAAGGTGCGGAGATGGCCCGGGTTGGAAGATAGTGGCTGGACCATGCCTGGTAGCATTACACTGGATATATTCAGGACACAGTTTGGGGAAGTGTCATTACAAGATTTTCCTGGCACATATGTAAAGGAGGAACGAAACTATATATACTGGAAACCTAGTTATGGGTCTGAAAGTAAACCATTAAGTAGTTCCAGCCCAGCAAGGTACAAGCTGTTTTGGACTGGCAAGCTCCTAATACGAGGAGTCAACTACAAAGCTTTCTGGAGTTTGCTAACTTTTACAGACAGTTTATACCCTTGTTTGCTACTCTTGCCCTTCCATTAACTGATTTGTTAAAAAACAAAATCAGAACGGACCACAAAACCCCATATAGGGCAATCCATTACCTGGTCGGATACATGTCAACGGGTGTTTGATTCCCTTACGCAGATGTTTGCTCAAAAGCAAAATTGAAGCATCCAGATATGGAATTGCCGTTTTTAATCCAGGCAGATGCCAGTGATGTGGCAGTGGGAGCTGCAAAAATATTCACACGGTAGCTTGCAACCATGTGCTTATACATCAAGGAAATTAAGTCCAGCCAAGAGGAATTGGGTTGTTTGGGAGAAGGAGGCCTTTGCGGTATGATGGGCTTTGTTGACATGAAGGCATTTCCTTGAGGGAGCACAACATCCGTTTTGAGGTATGGATGGATCATAAGAACCTGGAGGCACTCCAATCATCTCGAAGATTATCACCTAAGCAAGTCCGGTGGGCCCTATATTTTCATTGGTTTAACTTCATCCTAAAGTATGTACCAGCGGGAAGGAATTTTTTAGCTGATGCTCTGTCAAGGTTACCACAATACAACAGCAGATGAGAGATAATAGTGGGAGGGAGACTCTACAGTCTTTACGAGCGAAATTATTGGCTCAAGGTTTACCTAACGCTATAAAGGGAGACCCCTTGGTTAGCAAAGAACCAAACACAATGTGATATCAGCAATGGTATTGCATGGAGAGTGCTTTAGGTGAAATTTTGGTTATTACACCTGAGAATATAAAGAGCCGAACCAAAGCCATTTTGTGTTTGCAGTTTGAACTTTTAAAAGCTCAGAACAGTTATGAAATGTGCTTCTGCTAGAAATTATACCAGATTGCAAAACTATGTACTTGGCATAAGTTAGAGATGTGTTCTAGGGTGCTTTGACATTATATAGTCACATTAAGAGAAATTAATGACCCTATTATAATCTTCTGGTAAATCTGAATAGAGAATGTTGATAATCTTCCAATGTCAAGTGGGGGAATTTTTGTGGAAAGACCCACAATTTTCCTATGGGATTCTATGTAATTTTGATTTGAAAAACAAGATGTGTTGTGTAACTGTTTATGTAACCATTTATGGATATAAATATGTGGGTCTTACTGGAGAATGCATCTTCTTTTCCTCATACTGTGACCAGTATGTGTTAAAGGTTGATCGACACTGCAGTATCAATAAAAGCCAGTTATGTGTTTCAGAATATCAAGTCTGTTATTTCATTTTTGCTCTCACTTATCACAGAGAGGAACGAAACTATATATACTGGAAATTCTGAGGACCAAAGTATTACACTGTTGTCATGATGTTAGGCTGGCTGGACATTTCAGATTCTTAAAAACATTACATCTTGTCAAAAGGCAATGTTGGTGGCATTAAATGAGATCAGATATTGAACATTACCTAATGTTCTGTTCCGTTCCATTCCCTTCCATTCCATTCCATTCCATTCCATTCCATTCCATTCCATTCCATTCCATTCCATTCCATTCCATTCCATTCTATTCTATATTCTGGTCTACTCTACTCTACTCTACTCTACTCTACCCTACCCTACCCTACCCTATTCCTATTCCTATTCCTAATCTATTCCACTCTATTCTAAAGAGAGATCCACCCTAAAACTAAGGAGAAATTTCTTGACAATGAGAGCAATTAATTAATAAAATAGCTTGGCTCCTGAAGTTGTGGTGCTCCATCACTGGAGGTTTTCAGAAATAGACAGGACAACCATTTGACTGGAATGGTATGACCAGGGGGTTGGACTACAGGACCTCCAAGGTCCCTTGCAACTGGGTGACTTTGGGCCAATAACCAGGAGATTGTGAGTTCTAGTCCTGCTTTAGGCATGAAAGCCAGGCGAATGATCTTGGGGCTGTCACTCTCTCTCAGCCCAATCTACCTCACAGGGTTGTTGTTGTGGAGAAAATAGGAGGAGGAAGGAATTTTACATATGTTTGCCACCTTTACGTATAAAGTAATAAAGGTGAAATTTTTAAAAAGTCTAATAAAAATAAAATAAATTTAAAAAATTATTTCAGAAGCAGTGGGGAGCAGCCAAAGATACAAAGAATTTTGGTTGCCTTGTGAAATTTGATTTTCATTTATTCTTTGGACAGTTTGGAGATATGTGTACATGTTTGTGTGTGTATGTATGTTCCCAAAATCAACATGACAGCCACAGCAATGCCCAGTACTTCCTCTTTTTTACGTACTCTTAAAAATTCCACAAATGTATAACGGGGCAGAATTTTGGCTCTGCTCTGCTCCTGCTTTGATATTATTGATTCTATTAAATTGTCCATTCCAAAGGACTCTGGGAGTTGTATAACTTCTAACACAAAATTCAAACAGTTAAAAGCATAAACAAAGTGAAACAAGTCAGCCTTGACTAAAAGCATTCATTAAAATGAAGCATGATAGCCCTATTCCCCCAACATATTAACCACAGGCCTTTAAAAACCCCAAGAGAGGTCACACCAACTAAAGGCTCTTAATTTTTCTAACTTTTTTCCCTGAAGATACCCTGGGGGCGTTAATAGTAATATTGGGCCTTTTTAACTACATTTTTGATGTGCATCTGTTGTTAGAAAACTGCTTGTGCTTAAGGGGGGTTGAGGGGATCTTAAGGGTCTTACTGAAGTGGGCAATATATAAATCTTGGTAATGAATATGTATATTGTTAAGTTTGCATGGAGAGATGAGACGCGGAGTGCTTCAGCTCTTTTTTATTGTGACTTTCAGCTCAGAACGGACCTGAATGGCTCAGCCGCGGCAGCTATTTATAGCCGGCTGCTGCGGCTGCCAGCCAATCAGGGTGCAGGGTTTTCCCACACTTTTACAACCAATGATTTCAAACACTTTACAACAACAACCAATCCTTTCAAACTCTGCATACATAACACCCCTCCCCACTAGGTTTGGTCCAACATTCCCTTATTAGGATTTCTTGTACTGGTAGAACCTGTTTGGTTACTACAACCTGGTCTCTCCTCCCAATCTATTTCCAACCCAGTGTTATCCTCTAAGTCTGGTAATGATGTGCAATCCTCCCTTTGTAAAAATGGTTGTTGGGACTGTGACAGGGTTTGGGATGGTTCCTATCGTGTTAGCTTGTTACACATGGGGTTGATTCTTACTTGCTCATTACCTCCATTATCTCCCCCTTCCCCCCTAGAAAAGGCTGTGGGAATGAAATCCAGAGAGGAGCAAGGGCGATGCTCCAGAGGCAGTCTGACCGTTACTGGTCTATGTGGCTACTCCACAAGGCACCATCCTCAGTTTGAACCCTGTAAGACCTGGGGCCTGTAACCTGGGTTATCTCTGCAGGAATCCACAATGGTTCACCTACGAGGTTTTTAGCATAGACAAAATCACCCACGGAGAATTGGCGAGTTTTGCTAGTGGAATCTAATGGTGCATTGGGTGTGTAAGTGGGGTGAAGGAGGTCCAGGGTAGACCTGAGTTTCCTACCCATCAAAAGCTCAGCTGGAGTTAAATTAGTGGATGGGTTAGGAGTGATGTGTTGGATACTGAGTAGTTTTTCAACTTTCTCAGTGATGTCTCCTGGGCCCAATTGTTGGAGTTTCTCTTTAGTAAAACGTACCATGCGTTCAGCCTGGCCGTTAGTCAAAGGATGCCCAGGGGCTGTAAGGGTGTGTCTGATACCCTGTTGTGCTAGATATGATTCAAAAAGGTTGGCAATAAATTGAGGACCATTGTCAGAAACAATAATATCAGGTAACCCATGAGTTACAAAAAGTTTCTTAAGCTGTTTGATAACAGCGTCTGCTGTGGTGGAGGCCATAGGGATAACCTCCAACCATCTGGAGTATGCATCTACCACAATAAGGAAAGTGTGCCCTCTGGTAGGGCCAGCAAAATCAATATGAATCCTGGACCATGGACCCCTAGGACATTCCCGTTCCTGTTTGGGGGTGAGAGGAGGTGCAGGCCTAACTTTTTAACAGTTTGGACAAGATGCAACCCAGTTTTCTACCATTTTGTCTATACCTGGCCACCATACATAACTCCTGGCCAATCCCTTCATTCTGACAATACCCGGGTGACCCTCATGTAACATTTCCAAGACCTCTTTTTGAAGTTTTGCAGGAATAACCACTCTGTTACCCCACAGAACACATCCCCTTAAGATAGATAATTCAGTTTGTCTAGATTTGAAAGGTTGGGAAACCTGAGGTAGATCTTGAAGTGGCCAACCTTTTTAACCCAGCCCACAACAGGAGCCAATAAAGTGTCTTTGGCAGTTTCTCTAGCAATTTCAGCAGCATGGACTGGAAGCTTGGCAACAGTTTCTAGAAAAAGGTGTAAGTTTCAGGAGCAGGGTCCTCAGTGCGTAAAGGAAGTGGGCAGCGACTCAAAGCATCTGCGTGCCCAATGTCTTTTCCAGGTCTATGGATAAGTTTATATGAATAAGCAGCAAGGAATTCAGTCCATCTCAGCATTCTGGGTGACAGGATGACTGGCGTTGGTCTATCTCCTGCCACAATTCCCAAAAGTGGTTTGTGATCTGTGACAATGGTGAATCTTCTTCCATAGACATATTCGTGGAACTTCTTGACTGCTGCAACAATTGCCAAAGCTTCTTTGTCCAGTTGACTGTAGTTCCTCTCTGCTTTAGTTAAAGTGCGAGAGTAAAAAGCAATGGGAGCTTCCCTCCCACTGGGAAGTTTGTGGCTCAGCACTCCCCCCACTCCAAAAGGGGATGCATCACAAGTTAATACTACAGGTAAATTCTCAGAAAACTGTATCAATACAAAATCAGAAGTGATTAGTTTCTTGATATTCTTAAATGCAGTTTCTTCTTTCCTGCCCCAAACCCATGCAGATTTTTTATCCAGTAATCTATGTAAGGGTTCTGCAGTGGTTGCTTTCTGTGGTAGAAACATATGGTAGAAATTAACAAGCCCCAGGAATGCTTGCAAGTCAGTTTTGCATGTTGGTCTGGGGGCTTCTTTGATTGCCTGGACTTTGGCTTCTGTGGGGTGGATGCCCTGTTTATCAATCATATATCCCAAGAATTCTACTTTGTCAGTTCTTAGTGTACACTTTTCTTTTTTTACTTTTAACCCTGCTTTTTTGAACCTGGTCAGAACTTCTCTGAGTTTCTCATGTAATTGAGTGTCATTTTCAGCAGAGATTAAAACATCATCAAAATAAGGCATCCTCTCCATAAGGCTTTGAAATATGCCTGGCACCACACTTACTCCAAATTGTAACCTCTTGCACCCCGATGGGTTACAATGGTTTGAGCTTCTGCAGTTAAATCGTCTACTGTTAACTGCTGGTATGCTTGGGCCAGGTCCAGTTTGGTGAAGACTGTGCCCCTGCCCAGAGAATGTAATAAATGATGAACCACTGGAACCGGATATGCTCTGTTCAATGGTTCAATGTCCCCTTGTAATCCCCACAGATTCTCACAGAACCGTCAGCCTTGACTGGTGTGACTATGGGTGTCTCCCACCTGGAGTGGTCTGTGGGCTCTAGTACCCCTTGGGCTATTAGTTTATCTAATTGTTCATCGATTTTTTCTTTCAAGGCAAATGGTACCCTCCTGGGTTTTAAACGGATTGGTTGTACCTTGGGATCTAGGTTAAAAGTGATAGGGGTCCCCAAGTACTTGCCTAATCTGTCGCTGAAGACCTCTGGAAACTCAGACTTCAATGATTCTTCCCAATCAGTGTTGCTCATGTGATTGATGCCAGTTACTTCGATGCCCAGCGGGTTGAACCACTCCAGTCCCAGCAAACTTGGGCGATCTTTATCTACGATGGTCAGTGGTAGGCGTTTGATGTGGCCTTTGAATTTCACGTTGAATTCTCTTGTTCCAACTACTGGAATCTTGTTCCCTTGGTAGTCTTTAAGAGTTAGTGCTTGTTTTTGAAATGAGACTTTTGAATGTCTGGTATTAGTCTTTGAATAGTGTCCCATGACACCATGGATAGGTATGAACCTGAGTCCACTTCCATTTGGCAAGGTCTTCCCTCAATAAATACCTTGACATGCACTTTCCTATTATTTAATGAAGAGGAATGACCAATAGTTACTGTTTGATGAGTTTTATTTTTTCCATTTGCTTCTGTGTTGCCCCATTTTCTCACTGGTGTTGTTTGGTTTGACTTCTCTGTCTTTGGTGTTTGCAACAAACTTCCTTCTGTTTGGTGGAGTTCTGGATGATTTGCAGACTCTTGCAATGTGCCCTCTTTTTTCACAACGGAGGCAAATGGCATCTAGGAATTTGCATTCACTGTGGGGGTGGTTTCCCCCACAACCTATGCAATGGAAATCTCGCCTCTTTCTTCCCAGTTCGTTGTGTTTCCGCTCCATTCTGAGTCTGTTAATTCCTTCTTCTCCTCCACTGTATTCTGACTCAGATTCAAGTTCATCAAAATGAGTTGTGGTGGTCTTTTCACCATCAGAATGGCCCGTAGTCTTGTTCATCTTTCTCATGGCTGCTGCTGAAGTTTTGGTGGCTTCTGCTGAGGTTGCTTCATCTATGGATTCTTTCAGCGTAATTTTTGGTTTCATAAGTAATTTGCTCTGCAAGACCTTGTCTTTAAGGCCCAATACAAAATGATTGTGCATGGCCTCCTCTAAAATGCTGAATTCGCACGCACCCCCAATGTTCCTTAAACTTGCCACGAAGTCACGCTTTCGTCTTCTCCCTGATCGCGGTGATAAAACTCCTGTCTCCTAATGAGGCACGATACTTGGGGCATGTAGTGTGCCCTTAAAAGTCTTTCCAGATCAGACCATGCCATTACCTTCACGTCTGCTGGGGCAGCCAATGCCTTCGCCATCTTGAAGACTGCAGGACCGCAATAAGTAAGAAAAACGCTCTCTTCCGTTGCTCAGAAATGGAGGCCAGGTCGTTTCCTTCTAAGTACATCTGAAACCGATCTGCATACGACTCCCAGTCTTCATTCTTTGGATCGAACAGGGCTGGGGGGGTGTTCAGCGCGGCCATCTCGCTCTTCTGCGTTCTGCATTGCCTTCTCCTTGGGAATATCCCACCTTCATCGCCAGTGTTAAGTTTGCATGGAGAGACGAGATGCAGAGTGCTTCAGCTCCTTTTTATTGTGACTTTCAGCTCAGAACGGACCCAAATGGCTCAGCCGTGGCAGCTATTTATAGCCGGCTGCCGTGGCTGCCAGCCAATCAGAGTGCAGGGTTTTCCTGCACTTTTACAACCAATGATTTCAAACACTTTACAACAACAATCAATCATTTCAAACTCTGCATACATAAATAGCCATGACAATTGATTATGGTGAATGATGTAGGGATGAATGTGATGGCCCTCCTGACTATCCATAAATTGATATCATACAAGTTGCCATAGTAAAAGGCACAAGACAATGTATAAACCAATTAAGGGCTATTGAAAACATAAAAGGGAAGCAAATTAAAAGAAAATACTCCCTTCCTCCCCCAAAAATTGTGTCAGGAAGCCTTTGCAGCTAAGGAATGAAGATATCCTCTGAGAAATGACAACTGCAGCAGCAGCAACAACAAAAATATACATGTTTATTAAGGTGAATACAGTATGCAACTGTAATGATTAATCCAAGTTTATTTATTTATTTATAATTACATTTATATGCTGCCCTTCTCCGAAGACTCAGGGCGGCTTACAATTTTTGGGATACAACCCAGTGTGCTCAGCAATAGCCTTCATTCCATTGTATATGCCTGCTTATTACTAAGCGGCATTTTTACAAAGTCAGCTTATTGCCCCCAACAATCTTGGGTCCTCAATTTACCTACCCCGACAGGATGGAAGGCTGAGTCAACCTTGAGCCTGGTGGGATTCGAGCCTGCACTAATTGTTTATATGCTGCAGATGGGAGCACTGCGAGCAATAGCCTTCATTCCATTGTAGGCAGCTGGAACTTAAGTGCTAAGCATTTAACAGCCTGAGCCACCAAGGCCCACTTGAGCCACCAAGTTCAGGAGGAATATCAAAGTGAGTAAATATTAAACACAATTTTAGTCCCGGAGAGACAATCATCATTAAATGAATTCTTCCTTCAGCTCTGAAGATAATTTTGATGTTTTCTTCATCTCTGGATTTTTATTTTTTTCATGACAGCTGGTACACGGGTAACCATATTCACCTTTGCAGAGTGTCAGGCAGGCTAAAGGCATAGCAATTAGTACATGGAAGTAGACGGTTTCAACAATGAAATACCCAGGGTGATTGCATCTGTGAAATTCACAGATTGCGTCTGTGAACTTTTATTGCCTAAGTGTACATTTAAATTCACAACGTTTAAAACTGGAGTCAGATTAGCTCTCTATGCTGGTTGGAAGGAGATTTTCCACAACCTCGTATCTGAGGGCTAATTTGTATTATCAGGGTTGGAAGGCATCCTGCAGATCTTTTAGTCCAACCCCTTGCTCAGAGGAGGAACCTTCAGATTGTCCCAGTCAAGTAATTGTCCACCTTTGTTTCAGGAGACAGGTTGTTTCACAGCTTGATACCTATCACAGCCAGGAAATCCCTCCTAATTTCAACTTTACATCTCCTTCTATAAAGCTCTGTCCAACTGGTTCTGGTCCAAGACTTTGGTACTACAGAGAATAAATCCACACCTTCTTCCCTGCCCCAGCTCTTCAAGTATTGGACAACAGCTATCCATGTTTCCTTAGCCTTCTCTTCCTTAGGCTAAACATACCCAGTTTTTAAAAACCTTTCATAGTTTATATAGCTTCCAAGTCATTTTGGTTCTTTTTCTCTGCAATCTTTGCAGTTCCTCAGCATCTCTCTTGTATTGTTACAACCAAAACTGGAAGCAGTATCCCAGTTGTGGTCTGAACAGTGCAGAGCAAAATCATGACTCCTTTAATTCATGCCTTGTCCCTTCCTCCCTCCTTCCTTCCTTCCTTCCCTCCTTTTCTTCCCTGTTTCCCTCCTTCCCTCCCTCCCTTCCTCCTTCCCTCCCCTCCTGCCTCCCCTTCCTTTCTCCTCCTCCTTCCCTCCCTCCTTCCCTCTCACCCTTCCGTCCCTCCCCCCTTCCTCCTTTCCTTCCTTCCTTCCTGTTTGTGTGATTTCTGTGGTTTCATTGAACTTATGGGTGATCAATGTTCCAGTTGATTTACCACGTCCAACCTTCTGGATTCGAGCCAGTCTTTTTCCCGATTTCTAGAAAATGGCACCTATCTATGCTTAAAAATGTATGTTGTCCTTTACTCCAGCTATGTTTCCCACGACTAGGAAAAATAGCTGCTTGGATAAAAAGGAGGCAAAATCTCCTTCAACTAAGTTCTTGATAGCTTCATAGACATGTCCTTGTGCTTTTTGTGGTAATAAGCAACAATTACCATTTATCCAGGATTTATTTATTTATTGGATTCCCAGTCTATAGATCTGGGATGTCTCCTTTATTCCTAGATATGCCTTTCCTTGGTTCTTTTAACTTACCAGTGCTATGGCTCACATCCTCTTAGAAGAACAAAGCTCTAATGTGACAAATGCACACCTACAGGATCAACTATTGGCGTGTGATTTATTAATAAGTAAACAGTTAATACATTCAACTTAATTGGAAACATTTTGTTCTGATAAACCACCAATTTCATTTGCAGTAGCAGTGACAGCCTCTCAGTTTGAAGCAGGAGTCATTGCTTCATTTAATATGACAGAGAGCTAGTTCTTAGAATTTTAAAATGTTCTAGTAAAGCCAGAGATTTTTTTGACAAAAAGGGAAAATAAGCTTGAAAGGGTTATTTTTACTTCTACAGTTGTTGACTCAGCTGCCCTTTTGTTCTTTGACAAAACAATGAAGGAAAACAGGTGTTTTGATTCCATTAAATTCACAACAATTTAGGAACATTTACCCATTTTGGAAAAAAAACCCCACAATTAAGCTTGCTTTAGCTTTTATGTAATAATATTAAATAAAAGAAAACTATATTTTTGTGCAATTTGGTGTTGTAATTAGTAACTTCAGGAACATTAAGCAAATGTTGCCATTGTCTTATAGACAAAGATGTGTTCAAATTACCATGGTGTCCTCAAAATGCAACAGAATCTGAAATGTATAATCAATGTTAAGCATAAGAAGCAAGCGTAAGTGTCCTGGTTTTGCATAGACAAAATTAAATTCAGTGCCATTGTGAGGCTCCAAAAACCAAGAAAGACACATTGTGATTCTTTCAAGCAGATTTCTTTGATGCTCTTCTCCTACAAACATCTTGTTAAATTAAAAAAAACTACCACCCCATAAAGCATATATTCTGGGAATTATTAGGAAGGAGCCATTTTATTCTCTTCCTCTCACAATTATCTCTTTCTCTTTCTTTTTTCCCTTTCTCTTTCAAATTGTCTCTTGCTCCCTCTCTCTGGTAATCCAGACTCCATTCCATCAGAATTGTCTATTAATGGTTGCAGGAACTGGGCATGGCTAGTCTAGTGAAGAGAAGAACCAGGGGAGACATGATAGCAGTCTTTCAATACTTGAGGGGCTGCCACAGAGAAGAAGGGGTCAAACTATTCTCCAAAGCACCTGAAGGCCAGACAAGGAATAATGGATGGAAACGGATCAAGGAGAAATTCAACCTAGAATAAAAAGAAATTTTCTGACTGTGAGAACAATCAACCAATGAAACAATTTGCCTTTAGAAGTTGTGGATGCTTCACTGCTGGAAGCTTTCAAGAAGAGACTGGACAGCCATCTGTCAAAAATGCTATAGGGTCTCCTGCTTGAGTGGGGGTTGGACTAGATGACCTACAAGGTCCCTTCCAACTGCTATTCTATTCTAACCATATGTCGAGTGTCTGTGGAGATTTTCAATCATCTAGGATGGTTGTTCAAAAAATGCTTTTCCAAAAAGCGACTGGACTTTCTTGATTCTGAAGAAGCTGCTTGGATGAGAAGCTAAATGTTTTCAAGGGAGAAACTCCCCCCCCCCAAGAAAATCCATTTGTCTTTTGGAAAAACCCCTTTGGGACATGTCAGGTAGGAAGAATCAGGATTAAGCTTTAGTTTTGATTAAAATGATTTATTGTTCATACCTATACACAAGAATCTAGTCAATTAACTGTCAGCACTAAACTGAACACTAGATAAGAGTTGACGGAATTCAAGACAGGTTGAATTTGGACCACTTTTGGGAAAGTAATGGCTCTAGGCAGATTCCTTTGTTGACTCCACCCCAGGCTCTCCCTCTCTTTGTTCTATATCATAGCATGTAATGATGCTATCCATCTAGGAAAAGACAACTTTGATAGCCCTTTTCCAGAAATACCAAAATAACAAATTGAGGGTGGGAAAAGTCCTCTGTTTGCACTGGATGAGATACACAAAAGACAACCTGGGGCTAAAGTTTCTCCTGTATGTTGCCAAAGTCCAATAGGCTTTAAAGAGCTTAAAAGATGTCAAAGCACAAATTAAAAATAAAAATAAATCAAGCACTTAAACACCTCCCTTGAGGATAGTCCTTTACATACTAAAATGCCTTCCTTGCAGAGCCAGATCTTTTTGCTTTTGGGAAGCATATGGCTGTAAGGACAGAAACATTGCCCTGTTGAAATGGGCTCCTGGCAGAGGTGGGATTCAACCGGTGTTACTACTGGTTCAGTGACTACGTTTTCAGTTTCGTGTGCATGCGCACCTGACGCATGCTGTGTGCGCGTGTAAAAAAACATCAGCTGTGCCACCCGGACAGCTGAAAAGTGCTGTGCGTGGGTGCACAGCATTTGAAAAGCCTCTTTTTTTCCTGCTTTTTCAACCTCAGCTGTGCCGTGCAAAGCAGCTGAGGTTGAAAAAGCAGGAAATAAGGACAGGTAAGAGCCCGGGCAGGAGGGTGGGCCAAACAGCAGCAAACACAGAACTGGTTCGCTGTCTACTGCTCTTCAGAGCTACCGGTTCTATAGAACCGGGCAGAACCAGTAGCATCCCACATCTGGCTCCTGGCCCATCTAGTTCAGGGGTCTCCAAACTTGGCAACCTTAAAACTTGTGGCCTTCAACTCCCAGAACTCTTCAGTTGGCATCTTCTCTTATAAAGAACAACTCAGGAAACTGGGAAAGAGGTATTTCGAATCATGCAAAGAGACTCCACCTTAATGAATTCACAAAGTGAAGATTGGAAATTACATCTATATTTTGCAATCTCTGTATTTATCCCCAGGCTAGCATTAAAAATATCATACTGCAGGGGTGTCAAACTCACATCGTCATGGTGCCATCATGTGATGTATTGGGACTTTTTCCCCCTTTGCTAAACGGGGCGTGGCCAGTGCGTGTTGCATCCGGCCCATGGGCCAGGAGTTTGACAGACCTGGCATACTGAATCTGCAATTTTGGCTCTTTTTTTGTTCTTGCCTGGGGCTGGACTGTTGCTATGGCCTGCTGGAAGATTTGTTGACCTGGTTCTTCCTGCATGAAGGAATTGCCAAGTGATGACATCACTACAGGGCCACTGTTTTGTATTGCTAGCCACCTGCAGCTTGCTATTTTTCATGCAGAGTTCTTCAAGATTGAGAACCAAAAGGTCAGGACTTGCTAGCAGATTCAGAAATGATCAGGGAGGTGTTTTCTTTTCTTCTTCTTAGCAGAACTTGTGCCTTAGGAAAACACAGAAAACTATTTTATCCTGATTCAAATAATTTGCCCCCTTAATCAACATAATATAATCAGTTTAGTAACTGTAGTTCCCTTTTTCCTTTAAGTAGAATAATCAAGCATAGCTGATTTTTCAACTGTGTTCCAATTCTCAGAGACAGCATAGACAAGTCCCTGTAGTTTTCTTGGCAAGGGTTTTTGGAAATGGTTTGTCATTGCCTCCTTCCCAGGTCTGAGATAATATGACAGTCCTAAGGTCACCCAGCTGGCTTTGCATCTAAGGTGGGACTAGAACCTTTTGGTCTCCTGGTTTCTAGCCTGATGCCTTAACCACTGTACCAAACAGGCTCTCATCAAACACAGTACGAGAACATAAATGAACGAAGACCAATGTATGTGTCCAGGGGTGGGATTCAAATTTTTAAACAACCAGTTCTGTGGGCGTGGCTTAGGTGGTGGGTGTGGCTTGGTGGTCATGTGACTGGGTGGACATGGCTTGGTGGTCATGTTATTGGCTGGGTGTAGCCAACTCAATATCACTCACATCGAGGCACGCATCTCCTCGCCTGGCCTCTCGTGACTGTGGGATGCTGCAACAGTCGTAAGTGTGAAAAACAGTCATAAGTCACTTTTTTCAGTGCCATTGTAACTTTAAATGGTCACTCCACACAAGCAAAGTACCAGCAAAGGAAGGAAAAAAACTCCAGAGAAGTTCCTGAGACAGGAAGTCTAGTCCTGCCAAGAATGTAATAAGGGTTAACAGAGAGGCAGTTTCTGTAAGCAACACCAGAATGTTTCCTTCCTGCTTTCCTTACAGGATTAGGCCAGTAATTTCTTCTAACAACTGGTTCTCCAAACTGCTTAGAATGTTAACAACCGGTTCTAGTGAATAGGTGCGAACTGGTAGAATCCCACCCCTTTATGTGTCCCAGGATAATGTTGCAGGATCCAATCTGGGTTGGTCACTGGGACCAGACAGAGGTTTAGTCTTCTGAGCTTTCAGACTTGTGCTGGAACCCATCCTCAGAGAACTTCTCCCTGAGCCATTCTGGTGAGAGAGAAGTTCCCTGAGGATGAGTTCCAGCATGAGCCTGAAAGCTCAGAAGACTAAACTTCTGGTCCTGGTGATTGACTCAAATTGGATCCTGAGAATATGAAGTTTGCTCTGTTTTGGTTCATTTTAGCAATAGCAATAGCACTTAGACTTATATACCGCTTTATAGTGTTTTACAGCCCTCTCTAAGTGGTTTTACAGAGTCAGCATATTACCCCCAACAATTTGGGTCCTCATTTTACCCACCTGGGAAGGATGGAAGGCTGAGTCTACCCTGAGCCTGGTGAGATTTGATATGCCAAATTGCAGGCAGCCAGCAGTCAGCAGAAGTAGCCTGCAATACTGCACTCTAACCACTGTGCCACCGTGGCTCTTGGTTTATATCTGCTTTATATCTGCTTTATAACATTATTATTATAAATAATAATTTTGCTCTATATCTCCTTTATAACAGCTCTGCCGATGACTTTGAGGTTCCTTTCTTCTTCAATATCACAACATACTTTCCTCCCTACGCCAGCTCTATCTGTCCATGCTATCTTGATCATAATTTACACCTCAAGATTGGCTTCAGTTTGCATTTGGGAATTGATTTGAGACCCATGATGCTTGAGAACAGAAAACAAACTTTTTGACAACGAATGCCTCCAGCCTATGCTAGATTTCTAAACGATGAGATGGATGAAGCTGTCATGCTTGGTTTTGCTCACTGTATCATTTTTCAACTTTATGGTCATTTCATCCCTTATCTACCCTACCTCACCATTTAAAGAAAGAAAGAAAGAAAGAAAAAACTCCATATAATAGTCTAAGCAAATTTTCAAGCATGGACATTTTTTCTTCAAAAGTAAGCCCTTTCATATACATAATTTCTATTACATGCATTTTTCCCTCCAAATAATTCAGCTGAATAGAAACCAATTTTGTATGCTATTTTAACTGAACTATGCATTTGATGGCAGAAATTGTAGGTATATTTTCTATAAAGGCTACTTAATGGACTGATTTATATGGTTGTCTATCTCAAACAAATGACTCTGGGTAGCTAACAATATTAAAAGCAATAAAAATTGAAAAACAAAAACCCACAGGAGCCAGAAGATTATAACACCAATAAGAGGACAATCACATAACCAAGAAATGGGCTCTGTCTCATACCCAGGGTCCCAAGTTCAAGCACACAGTAATGTCTTCAGGTCCTACAGAAGGCCAACAAGACAGGGGCCAATCTAATCACTGTAGGGATGACATTCAGAGGGCAGGTGCCATAAAACAAGGCTTCCCTCCTGGGTTTTGCCAGCCAATATTCCCTAGCTAATAGATCCTAAAACGGCACTCCAGCCAAACTGGATACATCTAAAAACCAGGGGTATATAACAACTGTGGAGAGATGGTCCTATATGTAGCCTGGCCCAAACCATGAAAAGTTTTAAAGATAACTATTTTTTTAAATTTTTATTTATTTATTTGTTGAACATGTATTAGATAACAGATCAACATGATTAATACATGAAATGGATAAGAATAAAAGGGAACATGAGGACAGGGATGGTAGGCACGTTGGTGCGCTTATGCATGCCCCTTAAAGATCCCTTAGGAATGAGGTGAAGTCAACAGTAGACAGTCTAAGGTTAACCTTTTGGGGTTTTTGGGAAGAAACCAGAGTCAGGTAGAGTATTCCAAGCATTGACCACTCTGTTGCTGAAGTCATATTTCCTGCAATCGAGTTTTGTGTAGTTTACCTTGAGTTTGTATCTATTGTGTGCTCTTGTATTGTTGTGGTTGAAGTTGAAGTAGTCATTGATGGGTAGGACATTGCAATGAATAATTTTATGTACTATGCTTAGGTTGGACTGAAGTCGACATAGTTCTAAGTTGTCTAAGCCTAAAATTTCAAGTCTAGTGGCATAAGGTATTCTGTTATGAGTAGAGGAGTGAGGGACTCTTCCCATGAAATGTCTCTGGACTCTCTCAATTGTGTTCGTGTCCGATATGCAATGTGGGTTCCAGGCAGATGAGCTGTATTCAAGAATTGGTTTAGCAAATGTTTTGTATGCTCTAGTTAGTAATACAATATTACCAGAGAAAAAGCTACAGGAATAGGTTTACAAATCTTAATGCCTTTTTGGCTATGTTGTTACAGTGAGCTCTACCACTAAGTACTACTACTACTAAGTGAGCTGGTACTGAACTACCAGCACCTTAAATTGCATCTAAATGCAGACCAGTAGCCAATGCAGGTTGTGGAGCAATGGTGTCACACATGCCAAAAAATAACACCATTAACTGCTCACATTGCTGCATTTTCCACCAGTTGAAGCTTCTGAATGCTCCTCAATGATAGCCCCAGGTGGAATGTGCTGCAGTAGTCCAATCTGGTCATGAGTGGTTGTGAGTAGGACTTTGCAATCCAGGAATGGGCACAACTGATGCACAATTAGAAGTTGTGCAAAAAGCTGTGCAGGAGCTATGAATACAGGAGGACTCACAGATTGCAGTATAATCCCATCCAGAACCAAAGGTGGAAAGTCCACAGAACCAGGAGATCCAAATTATTCAATGTTGCTAGGATTGACCTGAAATCTATTGTGCCATATCCAGATCCACACAGCTTCCAGGCACCAGGACAAATGGCATCATTCAAATTACCTGGAGTAGAGATGTAAAGATGGGTTAAATTAGCATTTTGACTCACCACCAGACGAGATGTCAGTTTAATCATTTATTTATTTATTTATTTATTTGTTTGTTTGTTTGTTTGTTTGTTTGTTTGACTTGTATGCCGCCCCCTCTCCAAAAAGGACTCAGGGCGGCTAACAACTAAAACCACACAATAAATTATTTAACTAAAACCATATTAAACCAAACAAGTCAAATCCGAATTAAAACCCCACAGTTTAAAACCGAAGTCAGCCCGCCCCAGGAGGTCAGCACAGCCCAGACTGTGCAAATAACCAGGTCTTTAGATCATGGCGGAAGGTGCGAAGATCGGGGGCCAACTGAGCTCCAGGGGAAGCTGGTTCCATAAAGTGGGAGCTGCCACAGAATAGGCCCTCCCCCGGGTCACCGCCAAGTGACACTGGGTTGCAGACGGCACCCCGAGGAGTCCCCGTCTGTGCGCTTGTACAGGGCGGTTGGTATTGGATGCCGGCAGGAGTCGTTCTTGTAAGTACCTCGGACCCATGCCTTGTAGGACTTTGAATGTTAATACAAGAACCTTGAATCTCACTCGGAGGACAACTGGAAGCCAATGTAGGTTGTGCAGAAGGGGTGTAATATGGGAGTACTGGGAAGCTCCCATCACAACCCGCGTGGCCGCATTCTGCACCAGCTGGAGCCTCTGGGTGGTATGCAAGGGCAGTCCTAAATAGAGAACGTTACAGTAGTCGAGTAGATAATAAATAAATATTGTTGAAATCTCACTCTAAACCATTGGATGATCTCCCTCATTGGCTTTATGTAGATCAGGGGTGTCAAACTTGATTTCATTGAGGGCTGCATCAGGGTTGTATTTGACCTTGGGGGCGGTAGTGTGTGGCCAGCTCAATGTCACTCATTGAGGCTCCATTTTGGCCATGTTGGCCCTCCCAGGCTCTGTTTTTGGCCGCAATGGCCTCCTGCAACCCTCTGCCAGCAAAAATGGAGCTCAGGGAGGCCGCACACAGTCTGCCTGGCCTCTATTTTTGGCTGTGACAGCCTCCTGCAGCCCTCTGCCAGCAAAAATGGAGCTTGGGAGAGCTGTACACGGCCTGCCCTGGCTCCATTTTCAGCAATGATAGCCTTCTGCAGCCCTCTGCCAGTGAGAAGGGAGTCAGGAGGGCTGCGCATGGTCTCTCCGACCTCCCTTTTCACTGGCAGAGGCTGTGGGCCGGTCCTTCGCTGTTTCCAGGGTGGGCTTGCAGGCCAGATCTAAGCAACCTATGTGCCAGATCTGCCCCCTGGGCCTTGAGTTTGACACCCCTGATGTAGATGTTAAGCAGGAGAGGAGAAGACACTAAGCCACGATGCACCCTACAATATGGTGTTTGTGTTTTGGGGACCCTGGCTCCTCTCCATCTCTTTTAATTCAACCTTTTGCAACATAACATTAAGCTAAGTTACAGTACAAGCCTCTGACTTGAAGACAAAATGTGTCACCGAATATCCCTAAACTCTGCTAAAGAAATCATTGTCTTCCATCTTTTAGTTCAGTTGAGCTTTGTGGTGCCTTCTTATCTCAAAAGGTGCTTAAAAACATTTCTTCCCATTATATGTAACATTGAACTGCGATGCCAATTTTGCTAGTTACAATTTCAATTTTTTTTTGCTGAGAAGAAAAGAAGTACAGGAAACATTATCTCTGTGCCAACCTTCAGACAGAAAGCATTTGCTTTATCTTCTAACTTAAAAGGGAAAAATTAGGGGTTTGAATGACTTGGGCTTGTTAAACACTCTGCTTCGATCTTCTTTGAAGAATAGCATGAGTGAATGAATGAATGCCACTTTGGTAACAATCTAGGTCAGAACTAAGAACATGTAAACTCTCTGGATCTCACTTTTTAAAAGAGAACTTTAAAATGCCAGCAAAGAAAAGAAAGATGAACTTTAATCAGATTTCAAAATCATTTCATCTTAATAAAGTGGCTCTTGTACCCCTTTATAGTAAGATGAAATGTTTCCAGTATATGCATTTCCCACAAGTAGCAAGTAGCTACATTTGTGTTGGGGATCCAACTACAGCTAGTCCTTATTTAGCGACTGGCTTATTTAGCAATTGTTTGCAGTTCCAACTGTATGAGCCAATCCCCTATAAAAAGTCAGTAAAGGAAAAGAAAGGAAAGGTATCTATGGAGATTCAAGGTGCTGGTGTGGACCTATAAAGCCCTTCATGGCTTAGGACCGGGGTATTTGCGGGGAACCCTGCTGCCAGTAATGGCTTCCCAATGTCCCGTGCACTCCCATAGGTAGGGCCTCCTTGGGGTGCCGTCAGCCAGACAATGTCGGCTGGCGACCCCTAGGGGTAGGGCCTTCTCTGTGGGAGCACCCACCCTATGGAATCAATTGCCCCTGGAGCTTCGGGTGGCCTCTAAGCTCCAATCCTTCCACCGTGACCTAAAAACATGGCTTTTCCAACTCGCCGACTCGGACTGGTGGAGGGGAGGGGATTTTAGCTATAGTTTTATGTATTTTATTGGCTTAGTGAGATTTCATATTTAATTGTTTTTTAACTTTTGTATTGTTCTCTTTTATTATTGTAAGCCACCCTGAGTCCTTCAGGAGATAGGGCGGCATAGAAATCTCATTAAATAAATAAATAAATAAATCCTCCAGGTCATGGTTGTCCCAACAATGTTTAGCAAAAGGCAAGTGGACTTTCTTTTTCCTTTTTTCCTGAAAATGTTTTGCTTCTCATCTCATCTCACTGAAGAACTTGGATGAAAAGCGAAATGTTTTCAAGAGGAAAAAAAAAAAACTCAAGAAATTCCAGTGGCCTTTTGGAAAAGCACCCTTGGGACAAAGGAAAGGTAAAGTAAAAAAAAAGATAAAGATTCCCCTCGCACATACGTGCTAATCATCCTACACAAATCTTTTGATACACATTGCCCAATTAATCTATAGTACATTATACATTATCTGAACTTTTTAGTAATGATTTACTTTATATACTGCATACTGTCTTAAACATCAGACCAGAGGTATATTTTGGCAACTAATCTTCACATTTGTCTTGGTCTTATGTGATAAAAATCACACAATTTTGCAATGTTTCAAAACATACATATTGGTGGAATTTAAATTTTACATCCTGATTTTAGTTCTGACTTTGACATTTATTAGAAATAGATAAAGGTAAAGGTTCCCTCGCACATATGTGCTAGTTGTTTCTGGCTCTAGGGGGCAGTGCTAATCTCTGTTACAAAGCTGAAGGGCCAGCACTATCCGGAGACATCTCCCTGGTCATCTGGCTGGCATGACTAAATGTCGAAGGCGCAGGGAACGCTGTTACCTTCCCACCAATGTGGTCCCTATTTTTCTTTACAAGCATTTTTTTACATGCTTTTGAACTGCTAGGTTGGCAGAAGCTGGGACAAGTAATGGGAGCTCACTCTGTGATGCGCTAGGATTCGAACCGCTGAACTGCCAACCTTTCTGATCGACAAGTTCAGCCCTAAGATCATACATATTGTTGTGGTTTCACATTAGTAATTTCTTTCCTTAATGTCCAATTGCTGGTCACAATTGTGGTTGCTAAACAAGGATTATCTCTACAGTAGAAAAGCCGCAGTTTGAGGATTAATGTATCCCATTTCTTAGCGGGATACAAAAAAATTTCAAACTCAAAATATTTCAAATGCCCCCTATTAAGAGCAAAATGGCAGTTTGGAGTGTAGTTTTACTACTTGGAGTGCAAAATGGGCTACATCTATCTTTTTTGGAAGCATTGCAAGTTCAAAGCAACTCCATTTTGGAGTTCGAAGTGTTCCGTTCTGAGCTCAGAAAAAGTGAAATAGTCCATTTCACACTCAAAACTGGCATTTCACACTCAGGTCATGTTTTGCAAATTGGTTTGAATTTGAAACAATTTGCACCCACTACTCTCTACTCCATAGCACCAAATCTAATGAGCTGATTTTCTTGGAGAGCACAAGAGCACTATTTTATTCTCTCTTAAATTCGAAGGAAATAGGTAAGAGCCTCGTATTACTGATAGATGTTCTCTGATGAATTCTTACTAATTAATTAGGATAGAAAGCTCCTAGTGTACCTTTCAAATTAACATTGTGTAACTATTCCAAAATTCATGTTCTTTGAATTATAACAATCTTACACACATTTCAAAGCCCCATCACAAATTTCCCATCATTTTCAACTTTATTCTTCTGCCAGCGTCGACCTCCAATCGCCCTGTATGCTCCCACAGGCAGGGCCTCCTGAGGGTGCCGTCGACCAGACACTGTCGGTAGGCGGCGCCCAGGGGTAGGGCCTTCTCTGTGGGAGCACCCACCCTGTGGAATCAGCTCCCCTTGGAGCTCCGTTTGGCCCCTGACCTCCGCCGCGACCTAAAGACTTGGTTGTTTCAACAGGCCAGCCTGGACTGAATGGGGTGGGGTGGGTTTTTAATCAATTTTAGTTTTAATTGGGTTTTAAATTTTATTGGGCTTAGTTTAGTTTAATTCTATTTTAATATTTGTATTCTTGTTTTTTTGTAAGCCCTGAGTCCCTCGGGAGAGAGGGTGGCCTATAAGTCCAATAAAATAAATAAATAAATAAATAAGGCAAGGGGTCTGATAATATCAGGCTCAAAACCAGGAAAGACACTTGGTGATTCTTCCAAGCTGAGTTCCACATCTATAGACAAAATGTTGCCATAGTGAACAATCTACTATCTACATCTACAATATGGAAACTACTAGGAAGGGTCTGTCACCTTCTTTCTCTTAATAACATCTAGGCTGAGTTGCCTCTTACTCCTCTGGAATGCACCTGTTTCCTCCAGGAAATCCACCTTCTTACAACATTCCATCACTGATGAGGAACAAGAGCAAGGATTTGTGAAAACTATTAAATGTAAATCAAGCAAGACAATAGGATAGCTAAGAGCTCATGGAACCATGCTTTACCGCTAAAATAAAGGCTATTTTAACTTTTTCTTAGAATAGAATATAATTCTGTATTGGCCAAGTGTGATTGGACACACAAGGAATTTGTCTTGGTGCATATGCTCTCAGTGTGCATAAAATAAAAGATACATTCATCAAGAGTCAAGAATCATAAGGTACAACACTTAGTAATAGCCATAGGGTATAATAAGCAATCAAATCATACTAGGAAACAGTCAATATAAATAGTAAGGATACAAGCGACAAAACTACAGTCATACAGTCACAAGTGGGAGGGGTGGGTGATAAAGAGTGATGAGAAGATTAATAGTAATAGTAATGCAGACTTAGTAAATAGTTGGACAGTGTTGAGGGAATTATTTGTTTAGCAGAGTGATGGCGTTCAGGAAAAAACTGTCCTTGTGTCTAGTTGTTCTGGTGTGCAGTGCTCTATAGCGTCGTTTTGAGGGTAGGAATTGAAACAGTTTATGTCCAGGATGTGAGGGGTCCATAAATATTTTCACAACCCTCTTTTTGACTCATGCCATATACAGGTCCTTGACTGAAGGCAGGTTGGTAATAATTATTTTTCTTACGATTGTATTAAATTTTAGTGACATCACCATCACTCAGGGGACCCCCAGTTGGGGATTCCTTTCATGTCCACAGCAGGAGTTAGAGCAAAGGATGGGAACGCACCCCACCCCACAGCAGCACTCAAATCTTGAATGTGGGCTTGCTAACCTCCCACCCAGTGTCTTAACCATGCGAGCAACCATGTTCCTAGTCCCATGGATGGAGTATGGTCACATGATAGCTCCAGATGTCTATCAATGGACCACTTGGAATCCATCTTCACTTTAGTATAATAATGTTGAAAATGATACAAAACTTGTGGTGGATTTTGAAACCTTCTCAGCACTGTTGTCACCCAGTCTTCTGTAGTAGACCTTGACACAAAAATACCAGCATTCACACTACTGAGAGAACTGTGGGTCCTTCTTAGTAGGATCCCACACAGAGGTGGTATTCAGCAGGTCCTGATCAGTTCTGGAGAACTGGTACTGGAAATTTTGAGTAGTTCGGAGAACCGGCAAATACCACCTCTGACTGGAGATTTTACAGTATCCTTCCCCTGCCACGCCCACCAAGCCACGCCCACAGAACTGGTAGTAAAAAAAATTGAATCCCACCACTGATCCCACAGTTCTCACAGCGGTATGAATAGTGGTATTTTTGCATTGAAACTCTTAGTATCCTTTTCATAAATGTACAAAAGAGAAGGCCACAAGTACAATCTGGAAAATAATAAAAAGCTGCCTGGAGAACATTTTCTCCAACCTTCATCTGATTAAGAGCTTCACTGTCGCCGGAAGGAGAAGCATGTTTGTGTACAGATGGAAAATTTGTTTGATTATAAGTATATAAAGCAGCTAATTATCTCTACATTAGCTGTGCTGTGATTTGGTGTTTGTTTTCATTCTTGCAAAAGTAAACGTGTTAAAAGAGTGGATTGGAATGCTTTTCACTGATGTGAGATTCTCTCCATATATTGCACTGGTTGATGGGATATTTTCCCCCTCATCTCGAAACCAAATTATTCACGGTCACCATGTGTTGTGGTTAGCCAGCAGCAGGTGCGGACGGTGGAGGAGAGCGAGGACTCCGATGAGGGGCTGGGACCATCAGGGAGTGGACTGCTGCCTTCAGGGATTGTGGGGGCTGGCAGCAGTGATGAGGAGGTTCCCTAGGAGCCTGTGCCAAGTGTGTGTGAGAAGAGAACAGCTGGAGCAACACAGGCGACTTGGGAGTAAGGATGCAATGTAATGGCCCCTCCCTCCAGGGTATATAAGCCTGGTTTCAAAAGGGTTTTTTGCCTTTGCAGAAGGCAAAAACGCTCTAAGAACCCAGCATCGTGTGTAGAGACTCTGGCTTATCTGAAGAATTCTGTCAAGGCTTTTCTGGTTGGACTAATTGGCTGCAAGCTACCTTTTATGAAGAAGTTCATTTGTAGATTAAAGCTGTGAAGGTTTGAGTTGCTGAGTTTGTTTGAGATTTTCTTGCTGGTAACAGGGTTGGGTCAGAACACCATGATTCCCCCCAGCTCCAGAACATTAAAGGAGTATATTTGTAGCTCAAGATTGAAATGAAGGGTCCTTGGTGCTTTCTGAGCTTGGTTGTTTTTTTGGCAAATGTTTCATTACCCAAACTAGGTAACATTATCACCTAGCACTGGTGTAACCTACTTTGGGTAATGAAATGTCTGCAAAACAACCAAGGACCTCACCCCATTCTTAAGAATGCCGCTTAGTAATAAGCAGGCTTATACAATGGAATGAAGGCTATTGCTGAGCACACTGGGTTGTATCCCAAAAATTGTAAGCCGCCCTAAGTCTCCGGAGAAGGGCGGCATATAAATGTAATTAAAAAAAAAGAGGTCCTTAAAAGGGGGGGTGAATAACCTTGGTGGTGCAGGCTGTTAAATGTCTAGCACTTAATTCCAGCTGCCTGCAATTACTACAGGCTCGAATCCCACCAGGCTCAAGGTTGACTCAGCCTTCCATCCTCTCGGGGTAGGTAAATTGAGAACCCAAGATTGTTGGGGGCAATAAGCTGACTTTGTAAAAATGCTGCTTAGTAATAAGCAGGCATATACAATGGAATGAAGGCTATTGCTGAGCACATTGGGTTGCGCTCCAAAAATTGTAAGCCGCCCTGAGTCTCCGGAGAAGGGCGTCATATAAATATGAATTTTAAAAAAAGTGCACCAACATATAGATTTAAAGCCTGAGATATTTTAATTAGGGATTTTGCCTGAAATCTGTAGTAAAGAAATAACACATTTGATTATTCATGTATTAACAGCAGCTAGAATTGTATTTGCGCAAAATTGGAAAAATGAGAAAATTTTGATGGTGGAGGAGATGATTAAGAAAATAATGGAATGTGAAGAAATGAGTAGGTTAACACTGGCAATTAGAGAAAAGGAAGAAAAAGAGTATTATAAGATTTGGGATTTATTTTATGGATGGTTAGAAAGTAGAGTAAGAAACTAAAGGATACTGTAATAATGATATATTGTAATACATCATTCTGAATAAGTTATAACATGAATATAATCTAGTAAGAGTTGGGATTTGCTTTCAAGGATAGCTGGAAAATGAAATAAAAAGCCTAATGACACTGTAATAATGATATATAATATGATATATAATGTTGATTAGAATATAATATGAATGTAAATTCAACAAGAAATGTATACAAATATTATTATGTGCACAAGATATATGTACCCAGCTGATGCACTGTATAATTGAAAGAAGGTTTTATTTGTTATTTTTGTTATAAAAATAAAAAAAATTAAAAAAGGGGTGTGCATAAGTGCATCAGTGTGCCTACCGTCCCTGTCTTACTGTGCCCGTTTAACTGCATTTACTTCCTTTGTTCTTGTTTATGTTCATACGTACACTTGTTATCTTGTACATGTTTGACAAAGAAAAAAAAAAGTTCAGAGAGCACCAAGGTTTTGAAGCTCCTTGGATGAGAAGTGAAACATCTTCAAGGAAAAACAAAGTCCAGTTGCCTTTAAAAAAAAAGCACCCTTGGGACTTCCACCTCTTCCATTAGAGGAGAAACCATCTGCCTGATCCATGAAGCCAACAGCTCATAAAAATCATTGTTTCTTTTTTGCTGCGAAGCAAGAAAAACATCTCAAGTTATACTATACTGTGGTAATAGGTCCCCTTTTGGAAAAGCTGCCCATGTATTCCAAGGAAAGCAGAACTTCTTGCAGCTCTGAATTTAATGAATCCCTGAAGAGTGGCTCAGGTATCTGTTTAGTATGCAGAAGATGCTGGTGGACACATTGAAAGAAGCCCCCTTCCCTCCTTTTAGCATGGGAGCAAAGAATACATTATAGTTTATAATGAAGGCTAATAAACATTTGCCTTTGCTGTAAATATAAGCAATCTGAGACAGAATTTGTGACCCAGCAAGCAGAGATAACAAACTTGATTGAGAATTTTAGTTGGGATGACGGCAAAATTCTTAGCTGGTCCCAAGGGTAGCAGTGCTGCACTGAATCTAACACCTGGCCAGTCTACTCAAAACCTGAAAAATAACAAGGCTTGGCTGCTAATGATCTTGAAGGCACTTTCCAGATGGCTGAGATATTCAAGAAAAGCTTGTTGATAGTCTCAACGTAAGAGTGAAGGTAAGAGTGAAGTGCTGCTGGCTTACAAGCTTTTTGCCTTTTATTATCACAACTAAGTCCTCAAGTTCTTGGAAAAGGTGGTTGCATAAAGTAATTGGGCACATCTGTCTGCTCAAGATATTTCCTTCTAATGGGTCCAATAGTTGCCTAACACGCTTCTCCAATTAGCCGGGTATTGTTTATTCCAAATGATTGTGGCTTTCAGGCAGAAAGAACCCTTCTAAATATTTCCTATTTCAGTGGTGTGTTTCAAATATTTTTACCATCAGTTCGGTGGGCATGGCTTGGTGGGCATGCTTTGCAAGTACACACACATTTTGCACATGTGCCCGAGCCAAATGTGCACTTTGCACAGGTGCAGAGGCATTTTGACTCAGCTTCTGCAATCCTGCACTCTCCCTGATGCTTCAGCAGCTGTGCGCAGTGATTGCTGTGCCGCGCAATGCAGCTGTGCTTCAAAAGTTGGACATAAAGATGAGTATGGGAGCCCGGGCGGGTAGGTGGGCCCAACACAGAGCATCGGAGAGAACTGGTGCAGTCTCTGCTGCTCATTGCCGCTACCCAGAGGTGGTATTCAGCAGGTTCTGACCAGTTCTGGAGAACCGGTAGCAGACATTTTGAGTAGTTTGGAGAACCGGCAAATACCACCTCTGACTGGTGATTTTACAGTATCCTTCCCCTGCCATGCCCACCAAGCCATGCCCACAGAACCAGTAGTGAAAAAATTTGAATCCCACCACTGCCACTACCAGCTCGGCAGAACTGGGCTGAACCGGTAGAATAATACCACTGTCTTATTTCCAATAAATCTGAAAGATCTGAAACAACAACTTTGCAGATATTCAGTCTAACAGGAAACTAAAACTCTTCCCAGAAGAGAGTAGTGGTTTTCAAATTTGTCCCAAAGGTGCATTTATTTTAAATGCGACTGGACTGTCTGATTTATCTTTAAGAAGTTTTGCTTCTTAAAGCAACTGAACTGAAGAAGTTTCTTCGATGGCAAGCTAACTGTCTTAAAGAAAACTCAGGAAGCCCAGTTGCCCTTAAAATAGAAGCACTGTTGGGACAATCATGATCTGGATAAATGATAACCTCCATAGACATTTTCAAATTTGACAAGTTTAAGGTGTATGGATTTTAACTCCCAGAAATTCGTCAGCTAGCAGGAAGTCTAAGAATTAAAGTCTACACTTCTGAAAGTTGTCATGTCTGAAAAACATTGATATAATAATGTTGCTGCTTAATAATAGGTGTTATCTTATTCTGCTAATGTTTCTTGTTCTAAAATGCTAGGGAGAAGTAAGCTGGTTGAGATAAACAGAGATAAAAGGAAAATAGCATTTTTTTCTTTTTTTCTTGTTCTTCCAGAGAATCTCTTTCAGATTATCTATCTTCTGTTTAGGGGGAGCTTTGGTATTCTTTTAAGGCCAATGACTTTCCATGGGGAAGTATAATGTGTAGCCAGACTATGATAGCAACTTATTAGCAATAGACATAGCCAGTGGTGGGATTCAAATAATTTAACAACTGGTTCTCTGCCCTAATGATTTCTTCCAACCACCAGTTCACCAAACTGCTCAGAAAGTTAACAACCAGTTCTCCTGAAGTGGTGCGAACTGGCTGAATCCCACCACTGGACATAGCATTTAGACTTATAAACCACTTGACAGTGTTTTATAGCCCTCTCTAAGCAGTTTCCAGAGTCATCATGTTGTCCCCAGCAATCTGGGCCCTCATTTTACTCACCTCAGAAGGATGGAAGTCTGAGTCAACCTTGAGCTGGTGAGAAATGAACTGCAGGCAGCTGGCAGGCAGCAGAAGTAGCCTGCAGTACTGCATTCTAACCACTACGCCACCACAGATCATAATGGTTCTAATGTTTGTGTTGAAAGCTGATGAAGGAAAGCATGTCTGCATACACATACATACCCATGTTTCCCCCAAAACAAGACTGGGTTTTATATTAATTTTTGCTCCAAAAGACACATTAGGTCTTATTTTCAGGTAATGTCTTATTTTGGGGGAAATATGGTACTAAATGCATCTGTCTGGCTGACGATCTTAACTGGGGCTTAAGATTTTGGGGCTTATATTACGAGCATCCTGAAAAATCATGCTAGGGCTTATTTTCCAGTTGGGTCTTATTTTTGGGACAACATGGGTATATAAAATAAAGATTGCTATATAGTTGGTTATAATTGTCTTAAATATTCTAGAATAAATGTGATTATATTACTACCACATGATGGCACTTTTCTTCTGTGTATGTTTTCTTCTAAGCATCATAATGCTGGCCAGAATAGATCTTCCAGCAACTCACCCCTCTGCAGAATGATTTTGAATTCATTACAAGGTGTTAAAATAAACCCCCTTCCCCCTAAAAAATAATATTCCAAGAAATCTTTGCTTGTTTAAGATTAGGAAATGCTATGGCAATAAGCACTCTGCAAGCATAATGATCTGGCCATGCTAAATAACTGACTAATATACACCATATGCTAAAATGTTTGACTTCGTCTTAAGCAATTCTTAATTATGTTTATATATAACCAAACTACAGATTTTGTTTTATTCTAATTTCAGCAGTAAATAAAAGTTTTTTTTTCCATTTTATGAAAATGAAAGAGTTCCCCTCCCTTTGTTTTATGAAAATGAAATACAGGGGTAAGGAAGGTGATGTTTTGGCACACCAGGGAAAGCAATATACTTGTAATTACCTGCATTTATTATTAGCAAGGTGTTGTAATAAAAAATTAGTGCATTATTGATTTCTTCACTCTCTGCATTCTATTTTTTGGAATATTATCTCCTATCAAATAAATCAGAGAAAAGGCCAAAATTAACTTAGTAGATAAATTCTCTTGGGGCAAACATAGCTGGGTCTTAATAAAGGAAACTGCTTCCAGATAAACACCAGGTACTTGCAGGGCCCTCTGCAAAGTCTTGATCCTTTCATGACAATGATAGGTTGTCATGTTGCAAGCTCTGCCTTTCTGAACTTGCATGCAACATCACAACATACACACAAATTAGCCAGGCTTGCATTGCAGTGGTGCAGTTAAACCAGAACTCCCAAGCAGATAGAAGTAACACGACCACATGAACTAATTCTGCTTTATCGTAAAGCTACATTAACAGAACCTTGCAAATCTGAAAGTACAAACTTCCTGCCATCTCTTTTTACTGTCTGATAACTTAGAATGGATCCTTTCTAAGTTTCTTTCTGCTGGTTCCTCCTCCTTTTATCTAATTGCTGTCTAAGCAGTATCTTTTTCCTCTTCTCTTCCAAAGTCATTCTCACTTTCCGTTAAAAACACTCCATTAAAAACACTGAACTCTGCTTCACCCTCTTTGCACCCCTGAGAGTATCACGGGTTATACAGGTAGTCCTCAAGTAATGACCCCAATTGAGCCCAAACTGTCTGTTGCTAAGTGAGACATTTGTTAAGTGAGCTTTGTCCCATTTTACGAACTTTCTTGCCACAGTTGTTAAGCGAATCACTGCAATTGTTAAGCTACTAATAGCAATGTCAGCATTTCAACAACCTCCAAACCAATAAACTACGAGAGAGGAACTTTCTCAAAGTTCCATTTTATTTGAGATGTCATATTGGCACATCTGGGAAAAACCCGAATCTGAGAGTTCCAAGTTTTCCCTTCCCAAAAGAAATTCAAAGATCCATCCCCTGCACCATCACATGGCCCAATCAAATCTTTGTCCCAACTGGTGAGATTCCTCCAAGGCTGACAAGCAACAGCAATAGCACTTAGACTTATATACCACTTCACGGTTCTTTACAGCCCTCTCTAAGCAGTTTACAAAGCCATCAAATTGCCCCCAACAATCTGGGTCCTCATTTTATCCACCTCGGAAGGATGGAAGGCTGAGTCAACCTTGAGCTGATGAGACTCGAACGGCCAAACTGCAGGCAGCCGGCAGTCAGCAGAAGCAGCCTCCAGTACTGCACTCTAACCGCTGCACCACCATGGCTCATAATTCAGTAATCGAGTTGTAAAGCAAATCTGGCTTTCCCACTGACTTTGCTTGTCAGAAGGTTGCAAAAAGTGATCACATTACCTTGGGACACAGCAACAGTCATAAGTATGTACCAATTGCCAAGCACCTGAAGTTTGATCACATGATCATGGGAATGCTTCAAAAATTGTAACTTTGAAAAACAGTCATAAGTCCCTTTTTTCCAGTGCCATTGTAACTTTGAATGATCACTAAATGTACTGTTGTTAGTCAAGGATTACCTCTATGCCAGGGGTGTCAAACTGATGGCCCATGGGCCGGATTCATCACACAGGCCATGTCCACCCGAGCTCCATGAATGGGGAAAACATCATGAAATGTCACATGACAGAAACATGACACCGCGAGTTTGACACCAGTGTTCTATGCTTTAAGTATATGATCTGTAGATGGTATCATTATCATTCCTTGGAGGTTTTTTTTTTAATCACATTTATATGCCGCCCTTCTCCGAAGACTCAGGGCGGCTTACAATTTTTTGGGATACAACCCAGTGTGCTCAGCAATCGCCTTCATTCCATTGTATATGCCTGCTTATTACTAAGCGGCATTTTTACAAAGTCAGCTTATTGCCCCCAACAATCTTGGGTCCTCAATTTACCTACCCTGAGAGGATGGAAGGCTGAGTCAACCTTGAGCCTGGTGGGATTCGAGCCTACAGTAATTGTAGGCAGCTGGAACTTAAGTGCAGGCATTTAACAGCCTGAGCCACCAAGGCCCTTGAGTTCTGCTTAACTCCAGGTGATTACAAGGATGTATTAGTATAATTTTCTTGATATCAATATGGAAGTGGTCTACTGTTGTCTTCTTCCAGCATGGTTCTTCCACCTCCCAATTTAATCTAGAGTCGTGGGATAACTAGTGTTAACCCTTCCTGGTTTTCTAAGATGAGCAAGGGTCAGATAAACCCTTCCAACTGTTCTGATCTAGGTTTCACAAAATCACGAAACTAACTCCTTGTCCTGACAAAACCCTTTTTATTTGGCTAATGTGAATTCCTATCATTCACATCCAGCAAACTCCTGGCAAACAGTCTTTCAAGGGTGAATTGCAACCACAAACCTTATCAGGCTTGAAGAGTTGTCAGGCCAATAGCTTCCAAGCACAACGCTGTACAAGGAAATACTTGGCAAGGAGTCTCTGTGAGTCATGAACAAATCTTCACACTAATTAAACTAACTGTTTCCTGGAAAACCCCACTCTCCTTTTGCTCCTATTTATTCCTTGTGGGAGGGGTCATTCAGTGTCCACCTGTGCCTTTACTCCCAAATCGACCCTTGTTCCTTAACTGTTCCCTTCTCCTGGCAGCTCTGTGCATGCATACATCAGGAACAGGCTCCAACTGTTCTTCTGCCCCACTGATCTCTGGCTCCAAAGGCAGCTGATAACTGTTGGACAGCCCTGGCCCCCATCTCTGCCTCCAATGCAGAGTATTCATCAGAGCCTTTCCCAGACTCCAGGACTGGCCCATGTTTCTCCCCAACCTTCTCACTGTCTGAATCAGCCACCAGCTATGCTGGCCACTGGCAGGTCACAACACCAACTGTCATAATTGGTACTTTATTCATACATATCTGCATTTTTCTCCCACCTCCCTGAGCTAAAGAAAATGGTTTGTACAATGCAAAACCTTTCATAAAACAAATTGGAACTAAAAATAGAATATATAATTCCCAATTAATACTTCAATTGAAAAGCCAGCGGTTAAAATAAGAAACCCAGAAATTCATTTCTGCATAACCTACTCCAGAAAAAAAAATGTTTACAGGTGATGTAACTACTGTAATGGAAAAAATGCCCTTCCTTCCTTCCTTCCTTCCTTCCTTCCTTCCTTCCTTCCTTCCTTCCTTCCTTCCTTCCTTCCTTTAATACTTTTCAATGAATGTAATTAAAAAGAGTTTGATTCCACAATTTCTTACAAAGTAGAAGTGGATTTTTATAAAATTGTAGGTGAATATGCTCTTCTTGCATTATTGAATTATATGATATACAATAAATATCTATGAATGCTCTTTTTTCATTTATACAATCATCTCTCCAGCAAAGCATCTTCCCCAGAGAAAATATGAAGAAAAACATATTAAAAATGCAAAAGAAGAAAACACTGATGATGTTACTTGGGCTGGTAATGAAAAACTTGCAAGCAAACAACCAAACTCAGAGAACACCAAGAACTCCCCAAAATGTTGCTATTTTTTTTCTTTATGAGGAAATGATGGCTAGAGGCTTCAAAATGATGGCCAGAAAAAGACTACATGGAGAGAAACTTGCTGATCCCTCCTAACAAGACAAAGTCAAAAACACCAGTAAGAGAAGCAAGACTCAAATTCTCAGGCATGTTGGGAATAAGGTAGAAAAACAGAAAATTCTTTCAAGAGGAAAATAACAGCTTCCTAAAGTTGGACGCAGATTCTTTTAGTCTCAAATAAGCATTGTTTGGAAGTAGAGTAGTTAGTGGTCAATCACACTTCTTAGGCAAATATCATGGTTGTCCTTTATCTAGTATCAGAGTTTGATGGGTCTTCATACTTATGTCACATCTGTGTACTTTGGACAAGTCTGGTTGACCAATTCCCAAAGCTTTATTAAGTTTTATCATGTATTTCTACCATACAGTATATACAAAAGTTTCTATATACTGTGAAAACATCTCCTTTCCTTTTCTGGTTTGCAAATGTTTTACTCGAACAGAGCATTCTCGGATTAGGAACGATAGCTATGTGTTCAAATGAAGAGTGCTTCTGGAGAGTAGATAGAAGAAGGGTACCAAACTTGCATCATCACATTGTCATCATGTGATGTATCACAACTTGTTCCCCCTTTGCTGAACCAGGGGTGGGCATGGCCACCACATGACGCATCTGACCCATGGGCCATGAGTTCAACAACCCTGAGCTACAAACTCCCACTCAAAACAGTGGTAGAGCACAGCAATTTTGTTTTCTAATACATAGTGGATTTTCATTGATTAGGGAAAAATAAGGAGGGGAAAGCATGAAACAGTGAGTATCTATGGAGTTTCTCAGTCATCCAGTTCAGGATTGTCCCAAAAGTGCTTTTTCAAGAGGCAACTGGACTTTTTGGTTTTTGCTTTGAAGACATTTGAAGACACCCAAGAAGCTTCTTCAGCTCTGACTGTATGATGGGAAACGGAAGGGTTTATATGCCTTGCAGACAGCTGGTCATTTGCATTATTTTAGCAAGTCATTAAGGCCATCTGAAGGTTTATCTGTGTGGTCATAGTCACTTGAGTGGTGCAAATGGGTGTGGAGCCTTTTTGGAACTGTTGAATAGACTGTGTTGTCGACTGGAGATAGATGATATCGTATCCTTCCTCCTCTGTTGAGAGAGGACTGCTGAATTTTGTCACAGATGGCCTCTTTGACCCTTCTTTCAAACCAGTGGCCCTCTCTGTCCAAAATGTGGACTTTTTTTCTTCAATGCATACAGACTGTTTGTCTTTTAAATGCAGGGGGACTGTTGAATCTAGTCCTTATGGGTTTGTTCTTATATGTTGTGCCCTGAATTTATGATACAACACCATTATTTGGACTGGACTGATGGAGGGGATGGGTTTTAGTGACAGTTTTATTAATTTTAATTGGTTATTGGGATTTCGGTTTAATTGTCTTATTTATTTATTTATTTATTTATTTATTTATTTATTTATTTATTTATTTATTTATTTATTTATTTATTTGGCTTATATGCCGCCCTATCTCCTGAGGGACTCAGGGCGGCTTACAATTAAAACAGTCCCAATTCAATTACATAAATGTTAAAGGACATTGAAAACCAAGGTCTCCTTTATCAATTAGAATATTTTAAAAATATATTTAACACCCTCCCTCAGTCCCCATCAGTCCCCATCAGTCCCCATCAGTCCGGGTAGGCTAGTTGGAATAGCCAAGTTTTTAGGTCACGGCGGAAGGAGCGGAGGTCAGGAGCCGTCTGGACCTCCAGGGGAAGTTGATTCCATAGGGTGGGTGCTCCCACCGAGAAGGCCCTACTCCTGGGGGTCGCCAGTCGACGTTGTGTCGATGGCACCTGGAGCAGGCCCTCTCGATGGGAGCGCACGGGACGTTGGGAAGCTGTTATTGGCAGCAGGGTCTCCCGCATGTATCCTGGTCCAATGCCATAAAGGGCTTTATAGGTCAATGCCAGCACCTTGAATCTCACTTGGAGGGCAACCGGTATCCAGTGCAGCTCACACAGGAGGGGTGTAATATGGGAGTATCGGGAACCTCCCATCACAACCCGCGCTGCCGCATTCTGGACCAGCTTTTAATATTTGTATTGCATTTTTATTGTTGTGAGCCACCCTGAGTCCTTCGGGAGATAGGGTGGCATAGATATCCCATAATAAATAAATAAATAAATAAATAAATAAATAAATAAATAAATAAATAATTTCCATGCTACAACACAATCCTTTCAACAGTTCCAAGAAGTCTCCACATCCATTTGCATTAGTCAGGTGACCCTGATCACATATAAACTTTCAGGAGGCATTAACAACTTGCTAAAAGAACGCAAATGACCAGCTGTCTACAAGGAGTATAAATCTTTCCATTCCCCACCCTATAGTCAGAGCTGAAGAAGCTTCTTGGATGAGAAGTGAAATGTCTTCAAAGAAAAAACAAGAAAGTCCAGTTGCCTCTTGAAAAAGCAACCTTGGGACAAGAAACAGTGAGAAACACAGAGAAAATTACACATGGAGGTCCATAATAGTGTCAGGACCATAACATACTATGAATTGGGGAGGAGGGGGGACATACAGGATAAAATTTTCCCCTATTCCAAAGGGGTGGGGGGAGAGAATATGATCTCTAGCTAAATGTAATTACAATTTTCAACTTAGGAATGTGCCTGTACCTATTATATTCATCTCTAATTGGAAGCCCAAAGTTCACCCAGAGCCTTGGTGGTGCAGGCTGTTAAATGCCTAGCACTTAATTCCAGCTGCCTGCAATTAGTGCAGGCTCGAATCCCACCAGGCTCAAGGTTGACTCAGCCTTCCATCCTCTTAGGGTAGGTAAATTGAGGACCCAAGATTGTTGGGGGCAATAAGCTGACTTTGTAAAAATGCCGCTTAGTAATAAGCAGGCATATACAATGGAATGAAGGCTATTGCTGAGCGCATTGGGTTGTGCTTCAAAAATTGTAAGCCACCCTGAGCCTCCGCAGAAGGGCGGCATATAAATATGAATTAAAAAAAAAAGTTGTTGACTTGAAAACTCCTGTAGTCTTTAAATTAGAAATTCTGTCCTGAATAGAACAGCAGGAACATATTAAGGTGGTCTTTGTACTTGTGGCATACTTTGTACTTATTGGACAAAATGTGATCAAAGTGATTAGTTATATGTCCATATTATTAACAAGGAATTTACATATGGCATGGATGCAATTAGATGCAACTTAGTTAGATTGGCTTTTTAAAAAGTGTTATGTGAATATCTTAATTAAAGCACAGTGAGTAGGTGGAAACAATCAAATTCCATCTGGTGATGATCTCAACTTATGGAAAATTACAATTTGAAACCTAAGAGGAGAAAATTGTAAAGAATATGTATTAACAAAAGGAAGGGAGGGAGGGAAGGAGGGAGGGAGAGAAGAAGGAAGGAAGGAAGGAAGGAAGGAAGGAAGGAAGGAAGGAAGGAGGGAGGAAGTAATGGGAAAGAGTTGCTGTTTTGTGAAACTAAAACAAAGAGAAATCTGAATGGAGGTGCTCTGCTTATAGGTTTAGGTTTAGGTTTATTTGGACTTATAAGAGGCCCTCTCTCCTGAGGGACTCAGGGCAGCGTACATAAAAACAAAGAATACAAAAGTTAAAAACAATTTTAAAAAAATATTAAATCAACGCCAAATAACCTTTCAAATTAAAACTCGATTCCCTGTCAGTCCAGGCCGGATTGTAAGAATAACCATGTTTTGAGGTCGCGGTGGAAGGAGCGGAGATCAGGGGCCAGGTGCAACTCAAGGGGTAGTTGATTCCAGAGGGTGGGCCCCCACAGAGAAGGCCTTACTCCTAGGGGCCGCCAGCCTACACTGTTTAGCTGATGGTATCCCCAGGAGGCCCTGTCTGTGAGAGCGCACTGGGCGATTGATATTCGTCACTATAGAGTAGAGGTGAATAGAGAAATGAAGATGGAAGTTTAATTATGAATGGAAAGACAAATGTGTGCTGGAGAGAATGAATTGCTATCATGTAGGTTGCTTTGGGTGTAATGGAAATTACAGGTTGTTGATAGTTGCTTGTAATATTCCAGTGAAAGGTGATCATGAAAGAATTATGGGTAAGGTTGAACTAAAATTCTGATCATGTGTATAAGTAGCAAAAAAGCTTTATTGTTTTATTAGTTGACATGGATAGTTGGGTGGGAATGAGATGAGTGTACTAAAACAGTTTGGGCCACTTGAGAATCTTGAGAATCTGGTAATTTGGTGACCAGATACTTTTTAAAAAGGCTGTTCTTTAACAATAAATCCAGGTTGAAATACTCAGAAATTCTTTGATTTAATTCCCGAATGTCAAACCTGTCTCCATTTATTCTGCACAAAATTTCTTCTGTTTGCTCTATGTAGAAACCAGAAAGGCACTGCTGGTAGATTACTTGTTCAAGTTTAAGATGATGTAGATATGGGGACAAAGTAGACCTTTGAGTTTCTTGAACCACCTGGATTCCATGTTGGTCTGGGGTTTATTGTTGCTTTCAACAATAGACTGTTGCTTTCAACAATCTGTCAGGATTCCGGCAGTTGCCCTAATGAAATCATGAGCCTCGAGCCAAGCTTCAAAAACTTCAAATAATTTATTAGGAGCGAACATGTTGGCATGACCTGTATGAAGCCAATTCTGAGACACGTAATTTACTATTACCTATGACCCTATTTTTCTCCCCACCCCTCTGGGTGTATCATAATTCACATTCTCCAACAAAATGCATTCATAGCTGAGAGTCATCAATCACGTTCTCCCATTAGGAATTTTCATGGGCAGAAATTCTGGTAGCTTAGTTACAATCTTTGCAAGATAAGAATGGAATGCACTTTTGGTTTTAAATGCTGCACTGCTCCTTCAAAATTCTCTCCCCCTCTTCATGGCAACTCTAAAATGTTTTATGAGTTGACACACTCTGTTTCACATTGGGTAGTTGCCTTTTCTGCAAGCATGGGCGGGCTGTAGCTTATTAATAACTCATATTAATTAACTCATAAAGACTTGGTTCTTTCAACAGGCCAGCCTGGACTGAATGGGGTGGGGTGGGGTTTTATCGTTTTTAGTTTTTAATTGGATTTTTAATTTTATTGGGCTTACTTGATTAGTTTAATTGTATTTTAATATTTGTATTTTTGTTTTTATTGTAAGCCACCCTGAGTCCCTCGGGAGAGAGGGCGGCCTATAAGTCCAATAAATAATAATAATAATATTTGATCTAGTTTTGTTAAGGCCCCAGGCTAGAAACCGGGAAACCATGAATTCTAGCTCAACTTTAGGCATGAAAGCCAGCTGGGTGACCTTGGGCCAGTCACTCACTCTCAGCCCAACCTACCTCACAGGCAGGGGTAGGATTCAAAATATTTAACAACCGTTCTGTGGTTCTATGGGTGTGGCTTAGTTGGTGGGTGTGGTTTGGTGGTCATGTGACTGGGTGGGTGCTTCTCCTTGTCTGGCCTCTCATGACTGTGGGGATGCTGCAATGGTCATAAGTGTGAAAAATGGTCATAAGTCACTTTTTTCAGTGCCATTGTGACTTTGAATGGTCACCAAATGAACTGTTGTAAGTCAAGGATTACCTGTACAAAAATACAAAAAGCTTCTCTGCTTGCAAAAAGCTGCCCTAAATACCAATCATTAGATTAAAAATACCTGCAAGCCAGAGTTACAAATCAGGCAGGGTACCAAAGCACCTTGAGGAATTAAAATAGTTAAAATGCAATGATAACTACCAGCAGCCAACTCTTGCTCATAAACCCTTTAGCAGAGGGATCATTTAAGCTCTCCAAAAAGAACACACCCAGGAGAAGGAATCCTTAGATCCATTTGCATCACTTAAAGACACCAGCTGGTCTCACTCACCTCACAAGATATCCTAAGGAAATCATCCAGATTTAAGGAAAGATTACATGCCCCCCAGAAAGGCAGTAAAAATATCAGTGCCAAGCTTGCATCCTGTCTCTTGGAAGTATACCCCAAAAGGACAATGCCAGATACCACTAAAACAGTGAAGGAAGACCCCCTCCTCAGAGAAAGAAAAACCATGAGGCAGAAAAAAAATTCAAACACAATAGTAAAAATTAAATCACAACAGTAGCTGTTGCTTGTGAAACCAATTATCAGAACAAATAGACACAGGAACTTACCAGATTTCTCAACCCAATTTCTTTTCAGGAACAAAGATTAACCTTTTTCCTTCCAAACAAAGCTGAATAGGGAAAATTATCCCATCAATAAACACAGGATTAAATGTCACCAAGCACAGAATTAAACTTCACCAAAACCCAGTTTTAGACCAAAACTCAGAAAGGGTATGTAAACTCATGTTTGAATGTCAATCTTTCTAGCTAACCAAGAAGTCTTGCTGGATGTCACTCATCTTGGTTCCTTGTTATTAAAAGCTTATTTCCAGCAGCTTTGCTTCGTTATTCAATTATTTCTTCAAAGTGCTAATGAACAGGGCAGTATTCCCTCCAAACAGCAGTGTAAAAAGCTTAAAACAACCCTACCCCTTTAAGAAAGTCAAGCTGTCATGTTTCCAAGTGAAATGGCTACACATATGTCAATTTCAGGTTTCATACAAGCAAAGTACCAGCAAAGGAGGAAAAAAATCCTCCAGAGAAGCTCCGGAGACAGGAAGTCTAGTCCTGCCAAGAATGTAATAAGGGTCAACGGAGAGTTAACACAGTTTTTGTAACAACACCAGAATGTAAGGAATGCCTTCCCTACAGGATTAGGCCAGTAAAGTGGAAAAACAAAACAAAAGGAGATTTGTAACAGATAACAGATAATCAGAGTTGGAAGGGACCTTGTAGGTCATCTAGTCCTACCCCTGCCCAAGCGGGAGACCCTACACCATTTCTGACAGATGGCAGTCCAATCTCTTCTTCAAAGTCTCAAGTGATGGCGTTCTTCTAACAACCGGTTCTTTGAACTGTTTAGAAAGTTAACAACCGGTTCTAGTGAATAGGTGTGAACCAGTAGAATCCCACCCCTGCTCATAGCATTGTTGTTGTAGGAAAATAGGAAATGAAAAGGGTATTAGATATGTTTGCTACTTTGAGCTATTTATAAAAATATTAACAGTGGGATATATATAAATAAATAAATATACAAATAAAGTGTATACGAGTGGTTTAAGGAATGAGCTGTAGGCAACAACCAGTGGTGTCACATTGATCTGTTTCGGTGGTTTTGTCTTTTAATAGATCCTTCATTGGAAATGATCTGACTCTACTGATTTGGCTATTGATCCCATTGGGTAGGTAGTTCAATATCCTGGATGTTTGGTTTAATTCCATTACTGGAGCATTTGTGTGAAGAACAGATGTGACTATTCAGAGAGCCTAGATGGTTAATTTGGTGCTGTGTTGTGGGTGGAAGATAGAAGCAAATGCAAGTATGCATGGCAACTGTAAATTTTCTATATAACATGTTGTTTACATGTTTGTTGCATATTTTTATGGTAATGACAAGGAAGTTGACTTATTCTGTAGGTACAGGTAGTCCTCAACTTACAATCAGAATTAAACCCAAAATTTCTGTTGCCAAGCAAGATAATTGTTAAGTGAGTTTTGCCCCATTTTATGACCATTCTTTCCACTGTTGTTAAGTGAATCACAGTTGTTAAATGAATCTGGCTTCCCCATTGATTTTGTTTGTCAGAAAGTTGCAAGACGTGCTCACAAGATCCTGGGACACCACAGCCCTCATAAATACATGCCAGTTGCCAAACGCCCAAATTTTGATCACATGACCATGAGGATGCTCAAGATGGAATACTTTATTGGCTAAGTGTGATTGGACACACAAGGAATTTGTCTTGGTGTAAATACTCTTAGTATACATAGAAGAAAGGTACATTCATCAGGAGTCGATAATCATAAAGTACGACACTTAATGATAGTCATAGGGTACAGCTATGATCTTATAGACAACAATCTCTCATCCCTTGCTTGGCAATCTCTATTCACTGGATGCAATACTGTTGAAGACCATTACAACATATTTTTACTTGAAATCCAAAGAGTCATCAAACTATATACCAATAACAACTCCCAAAACCAGAAAAAAAGATTACCCATAACAATAAGGAAACTTCAATCCAAAAAAAGATCACGTTGGAGGAAAAACAAATCTGGGCACACTGCCAACTTCAAAAGCCGATACAAAAAGGTATGCCACCAGATAAAGACTGAATGCACCAATTATCACATTAAACAAGAGGAAAACCTTCTACGCACCAATTCCACCCGCGCTTTCTACAATTTTGTAAACAACAAACTAAAAGACTCAAGATCCATCCCACCCCTGAAAGGACCTAATGGTACAGACTGCAATGATGACACCATTAAAGCCAACCTCTTTAACACATTGTTTGGCTCAGTATTTGTAAACAGCAATGGCTCATGCCCAGTATTTCCTAGTAGAACCACAGACAACTACAATGATCTAATACATATCGATTTTACAGAAGACAATGTTGAAAAAGCACTACGCAATCTAAAACCATCTCTATCTACTGTACTGGATAGAATATGTGACTACTTCTTTAAAAAGCTATCTGCTGCCATAGCCAAACCTCTAAGCATAATCTTTGAAAATCTTTCAGGACCAGCTCCTTGCCAAACCTACGGTCACAAGCCACGGTCATCCCCATCTTCAAAAAGGGAGACCCCAGCCTAGTTGAAAATTACAGACCAGTCTCTTTATGCTGTGTCACCTGTAAAGTCATGGAATCAATTATTAACCAATCCATTATCCTCCACTTAGAGACAAACAAGCTACTCTCTAACAAACAATATGGTTTTAGAAAAAAACTATCCTGTAATCTGCAACTCTTACACTGCAAAAACATATGGACTACACAACTCGATCAGGGCAAAGCAATAGACACAATCTACATAGACTTCTGTAAAGCCCTCGATTCAGTGGTACATGACAAACTACTCCTAAAACTAAAATCTTATGGTATCTCTGGACAACTGCATAACTGGATAGAAGCATTCCTGTCAAACAGACAACAAATGGTCAAAATTGGGAGCATCCTTTCAAATTCTGTACCTGTCAACAGTGGTGTCCCCCAAGGCAGCGTTCTAGGACCAACTCTCTTCATACTCTACATAAATGACCTCTGTGATCATATTAAGAGCAACTGCATTCTCTTCGCTGATGATGTAAAGCTATTCAATACCTTGGAGTACTCATCTCTAATGATCTAAGTGCTAGAGCCCACTGTAACTACATAGCCAAAAAGGCATTAAGAGTTGTTAACCTAATCCTACGTAGCTTTTTCTCTGGTAATATCACACTACTAACTAGGGCATATAAAACATTTGCTAGACCAATACTCAAATACAGCTCATCAGTCTGGAACCCATATCACGTATCTGATATTAACACAGTTGAGAAAGTCCAGAAATATTTCACAAGAAGAGTTCTACATTCCTCTACTTGTTGCAGAATATCTTATGACACCAAACTTGAAATTCTAGACCTAGAAAACCTAGAACTACGCCACCTTCGGTCCGATCTAAGTATAGTATATAAAATCATACATTGCAATGTCCTACCTGTCAATGAATACTTCAGCTTCAACCATTACAATACAAGAGCACACAATAGATACAAACTCAAGGTTAACTGCACCAAACTTGATTGCAGGAAATACGACTTCAGCAACAGAGTGGTCAATGTCTGGAATACTCTACCTGACTCTGTGGTTTCTTCCCCATACCCCAAAAACTTTAACCTTAGACTGTCTACTATTGTCTACTACCCTTTCCTAAGAGGTCTGTAGGCGGCGTGCATAAGTGCACCAACGTGCTTACCGTCCCTGTCCTATTGTTTCTTTTATTTTTCTTATATGTATTCATTTCATGTATTCACAACTATGTTTATCCTTATACTTATTATCTTGTAAGTGATTGACTAAATAAGTAAATAAATAAACAAACAAACAAACAAACAAATAAATAAGCAATCAAATCATGCTAGGAAATAGTCAATAAAATTGTAAGGATACAAGCGACAAAGTTACAGTCATATAGTCACAGGTGAGAGGGGATGGGTGATAAGGAGTGATGAGAAGATTAGTAGTGCAGACTTTGTTCAGGCCATAAGTGTAAAAAAAACTCTCATAAGTCACTTTTTTTGGTGCTGTTATAAATTTGAAAGGTCACTAAACAAATGTTTGTAAAACAAGGAATACCCATAGTGGGAGACGAAAGTTGTTGAAGTCTTGTTGGTAACTGTAATTTATAATTTAAATTGATGCAAGTATTTTGCCCTTCCCACAAAGATTGGCGAAAGCCTATTTTAAGCCATGTCAATGTTCTTTATGTAATTTAACATTGAAAGACATCTTCATACTGTAGGAGACTTCAGATGGCAAACTTAATTTTTCAGTTAGCTAATGTGGTAGTTTACAGACCAATAATTTAACATTCTTCAAATTAACTGATCCTGCCATAATTTAGTAGTGCAAAAGGAATATGTTTTCACAGGCTTGATCTACAACACAGTGGTCAGATCAGGTAGGAAAATTTAGTGTTTCTGTGTTATAATTAACAGTGGAGTGAGAGATAAGTCAAAACCACATCTTATTCCACCCTTATTCCACATTCTTGTTCCTTTCAGTTTTTACTGGCAGGGTGGAGGAAGGAAGGTAAGGAAGCAAGTGCCTGAGAGCTTGCTTTTGCTCTGTCAATTATTTTAAATCTATTTTAGGGTTTAGAGTTAAAGATTTTGTGTGTTTCCCATCTCCCATACTGATTTTGGGAAATGACCTTAGGAAAATTCATCAGTATTGCTGGAGGTTTCTCCTGAAGACAGACAGACAGACAGACAGACAGACAGACAGACAGACAGACACACACACACACACACACACACACACATTGGGGATCACATGTGGCTTCAAGGGCCAGTTTGCTCACTCTGATCTTACGTTATTATCTATAGCTGACAAAATGAAATACATTTCTCCTCCATGCATAATTAACTTATGGAACTCAAAGATTACGGGAATGGCTGTTGGCTTACTTGACTGCATTAAAAAAGAGCATAGAGATGTGTGGGAGATTATCATCTTTTATTAACTCTAAAATATTACTTGAAACTCCATAGGCAAAGATAACATATTTCTTAATGCCTTAAGATATGGTTGATGAGAACATGCCAGTATCTTCATACTTGGTTTTTGAGTTCTCCAAGGATCACCCTGAGTTTTAATGAAAGAGAATGGGTAACTAGGAAAACTTTCTTCTGTCCTAAGCAGCTTGTAGAAGGAATCTTGCTATTTGTATTCAGCCTAAACCCTATAGATTTTTTTTGAAGAAACCAAACCTGAAAAATATGTGCTGCCATAGTGCTTTTCTCTTGCCTCATATTAATGTTCCAGAACATATGTCCCAAAAATGGGAGCCCGGAAGCGCTGTTGATATGAATCTTGCTTGACATTTTCATGAAAATGCGATAATAACGCAATTTACTTTTCCCTTCCTTACATTCCAGCTACTTTTTCACTTCCTCACTCCTCCCCTCAGTGGTGGGATTCAATTTTTTTTTTTACTACCGGTTCTATGAGAGTGGCTTGGTGGGCGTGGCAGGGGAAGGATAGTGTAACATCTCCAGTCAGACGTGGTATTTGCTGGTTCTCTGAACTACTCAAAATTTCCGCTACCGGTTCTCCAGAACTGGTCAGAACCTGCTGAATACCACTTCTGGCTCCCCTCCTCTTTTTAAAACTACCGTGTTTCCTCGAAAATAAGACCTACCCCGAAAGTAAGACCTAGCACTATTTTCTAAACCTGCCCTAATATAAGACCTACCCCGAAAATAAGACCTAGTGTAAATCTCCAGTTCCAGGAAGACTTTTCAGGGAGCAACTGTGCACCGTGAAACACCCCCCCACACACTCACACCCACTATTTGGCACCATAAATATATAAGACCTACCCCGAAAATAAGACCTAGTGTGTTTTTGGGAGCCAAAAAAAAAATAAGACAGTGTCTTATTTTCGGGGAAACACGGTATTTGTTGAAGTTGCTATTTTTCCTTTGGCTATTGGAAGGAAGAGAACTTCAGCAAATGAATCAGTGAGCCAGTGGACTGCAGTTACCGGACTAGGAACATGGACAAGCCAATTTTTCACTAGGTAGAAGTGACTATGCTGGGTGATGCCACAAAAACATGCTGGAATGTGAAAACTTTCTCTTTTTTGGGGGAGACAGAAGCATGTGTCCTTGTCACCCTCATTTCTATTTTGTTTCAGCAATGAGGTGAGATACCATATATTTAATCCCAAGAAGTAAATTTTATTGACTGCTGCATCATTGTTGTGTTTGACCTCGAGGGCTGGGATGGGTGTGGCCAGGGTGATATCAAGTGGTTACACTTGATATCACTTGTGTTGGGGGCACCTGTGGCCCGAGCTTGTTTTTGGCTGGGATGGCCTCCTGCAACCCTCTGCCAGCAAAAATGGAGCTTGGGAGTGCCACATTTAAAAAAAAATAAAAAATTGTTTTATTAAACATAACATATAAAAAACATTGAACATGGTGGAGTCATTTTGACATAACTTTTTGTCATTATTCTAGTGAAATATAGTAGAATATAAATCTTATATACATTTGTGTGTGTGTGTTCAGGTCTTTTCCTGTGTAAGATTGAGAGTATCTTGGCGATGTTTCGACGAGGTCCCACTCGCCATCTTCAGGCTGGTGCTTTCGGCTTCGTGCTTGTGAGAGCAAAGTGTGATCGGAGCTGCTGTCTCTCTATAAATACTGGTGGGGAGGTGTGGTGTGCTGTGGTGTGGTCTGATGTCCTCTTAGTAGCTCTTTTCATTCTTAAACCCTTCCTTTCTGTCCCCACCAATAGCAAAATCTATTCCAAATTATATTATATTCTGATTCATCCTTATTTTTCATCTCTGTTAGCCTATCCATTTCAGCGCAAGTCAGAATTTTATTTATTACTTCACTAGGAATTTCTTTCTCTTTCCACTTCTGAGCAAATACCATTCTTGCCACAGTGATGACATGTATTATCAAATATAACTCTTCCTTATTATATTTTTTTGGTATAATTCCCAATAAAAAACATTCTGGTTTATGATCTATTTTAAACCCCATCATTTCTTCCAGCCATTTCCCAATCATGTGGAGAGGGCCACGTTTTTTGCTGCAGAGGCTCTGTGGGCTGGCCCTTCATTATTTCCAGGGCTCCCCCATGGGCTGCATCTAAGTACCCCAAATCTGGCCTCCGAACATTGGGTTTGACACCCCTGCCCTATACCATTCCAGGCAAATGGCTATCCAGTCTTTCTGAAAATCTCTAATGATGGTGCACCCACAACTTCTGAAGGCATCCCACTGATTAATTGTTCCCACTGTCAGAAAATGTCCCCTTAATTCTAGATTGGATTTCTCTCTGATAATTTCCCATCTGTTATTTTCTGTTTTTGACTTGCCCTCAGGTGCTTTGGAGAACAGGTTCCATTTTTCTTTGTCCCATTCTTCTTTGTGACAGCACTTCAAATATTGGAAGACTGCTGTCATGTCACCCCTAATCTGTTAGTCTAGACCAAAGGTCTTTAAACTTGGCAAGTTTAAGATTTGTGGACTTCAATTCCCAGAATTCCTGAGCTAACATGACTGGAGGAGGAATTCTGGGAGTTGAAGTCCACAAGGCTTAAATCTGCCAAGTTTGAAGACCCCTGGTCTAGACATACCCAGTTCTTACAACTTTCATCATATGTTTTAGCCTCCAGTCCTCTAATAATCTTTGTTGATCCTCTCTGCACTTTTTGTAACATCTCAATATTTTTTTTATATCATGGTGAACAAAATTGGATTTTGTGTGGGGACGGGGGCAAGCTAGTAGACCCATTAGTTTAGCTATCTTATTATGCCTGATCTGAACTTCCTAGTAAGGAGGACAGGCTGGTAGAATTGTATTTATTTAATGAATAAATGCATGTATTTAATTAATTAGACTTGGAGGAGGTTCATCTTCCAGACTACTCTGAGCAGGTTATATCTAGAGACAGGAATCAATATAGTAGAAAGAAAAGACCAGGGATGGGCTCCTGGGGGTTCGCAGGGGTTCAGGAGAGCCTCTAGCTAAGATTCTGCACAGTTCAGGGAACCCCCAAATCCTACTCCTGGCTGGCCCCACCACTCTGCCACTCCCCTTCCAGGAGTCCCCACACAGTCCGTTTTGGATGCAGGTAAGTGCAGGGCGTGTGCAGAGGCTCAGGGAGGGCGAAAAATGGGCCTCCTGGAAGTTTGGGAAAGCCGGAAACAGGCCCGTTTCTGGCTTCCAGAGAGCCTCCAAAACCCAGGGAGACTGTTTTTGGCCTCCTGGAGGCTCAAGAAAAGCCTCCAGAGCCCAGGGAGGGCAAAAACACACACCCCGCCATGGTGCAGGAGGCCGACTAGGCCATGCCCATCATGTCCACACCCACCCAACAACCAGGCAGAGAACTCGTTGCTAAAATTTTTGAAGCCCACCCTTGGAAAACACCATGCTGTACACTACTTAAATCCATCATATTGTGGCTGAGGGTCAGAAGGCTGATCGTCAGGAGCTGAGCAGAGGAGCAATCCTTCACTCTGGCTTCAGCAAACTGAAAAGGCTTTAGATGTACAGTAATGGTATTCAGGGTCATTAAGGAGATAAGGGCCTTGGTGGTGCAGGCTGATAATAGCCTAGCACTTAGTTCCAGCTGCCTGTAACTATTGCAGGCTCGAATCCCACCAGGCTCAAGGTTGACTCAGCCTTCCATCCTCTCAGGGTAGGTAAACTGAGGACCCAAGATTGTTGGGGGCAATAAGCTGACTTTGTAAAAATGCCACTTAGTAATAAGCAGGCATATACAATGGAAGGAAGGCTATTGCTGAGCGCATTGGGTTGTATCCCAAAAATTGTAAGCCACCCTGAGTCTCCGGAGAAGGGCGGGATATAAATATGAATAAAAATAAAAATAAAATTTTTTTTGCCATGCTAGATTTGAGGTACTAGACCACCTTTCCGTCCTTGCGTGCCAAAAGTGTGTGTGCACGCAGGCGTGCCAACACCTATAAGGCAATGCACACAGGGCCCCCACGCCCCCTGTATGCCACACGTCTCTGCGCATGCAGGTGCGACCCCCCATATGCACTGTGCATTTCTGAGCATGCGCGTGCCATGCATTTCTGCACATATGTGCCCTGCACATTTCTCCGCATACATGCCCTGCACATTTCTGCACATATGTGCGCCATGCATTTCTGTGCATATGTGCGCCATGCATTTCTGTGCATATGCGCGCCATGCATTTCTGTGTATATGTGCGCCATGCATTTCTGTGCATATGCACCCCATGCATTTCTGTGCATATGCGCCCCGCACATTTCTGTGCATGCATGCACATCTCCTGTGTGCGCCTTGACCCCACACATGTGCAGCAGCTAGCTGACGATCAGCCAGCGTGTGGCTGGCGTGCACGCCTGCGCAGTGGACCTGCTCTGGGGCGATGGCTCGCATGCTGATGGAGATGGCTCTGCGTGCCACTTCCGGCACGCTTGCCATAGGTTTGCCATCACGGTACTAGACAGACAGCTGGTCCCCTCCAGCAAAAATCTTGGATTTGTCTGAATCTATTAAACTTTATTGTGTGCCATGTGATTGGGAAGGATGGAGAATCCTGGTCTTATAAATCCTGGTAAACAACAACGACACATATGGTCCTCTCAGCAGGAACATTCTAGCACAGAGTCTGTAATTAATTGACGATATATTTTCCTTTCTTACAGGATATTAAACCTCTCCACGGATTGAATTAATCAGCAGACGAGCACTTCTCCATTGCTTATTTATGTGGTAAACCTGGCCTAGTCAGGATGGCTACATCACTGCCTGCCAATCAGGTTCTTAGGGGCACCCATAAAATATTAATTTCAGATTGGCTGAAATGATCCGATGGTCTGGCAGTTCCTCACTAACATGGGCCCCTCAGCTGTAATCTCTATGCCTCAAGAAAATGCAGTGGGAACACCTCAGCAACTGGCTGGGGAATTTGGGAGTTGAAGTTTACACATCTTCAAGTCACCAAGGGTGTGGAACACCAAACTCCAATCTTTGTGGTCTGATTCAACTATATAATTCTATGATTTTAATCTGTCAGAAGGATATATTTATTTATTTGTCTTAAATAGAAAAAGGGTTAGTACGCCTCTATTTAATAAATAATGAAAACGGTGTTCATTTTTACCCTAAAGGAGGAGTGGGGATATGTCCCATTGACTGGAGTGAGATTCTTTGCAGTAGATAAAGCCTTCCTTTAGAATGCTGATATTTTACTAGCAGTACATTAAGTACAGAGGTGGTATTCAGCAGGTTCTGACCAGTTCTGGAGAACCAGTAGTGGAAATTTTGAGTAGTTCGGAGAACCGGCAAATACCGCCTGTGACTGGCCCTGCCCCCATCTATTCTCTGCCTCCCGAGTCCCAGCTGATTGGCTGGGTCTTCTTTTGTTGCCCAGCACAGGAGAACAGAGCTGGAAAGCAGGTTAGTGGGGTGGGGAGGGAATGGGATTTTGCAGTAACCTTCCCCTGCCACGCCCACCAAGCCATGCCCATCAAGCCACACCCACAAAACTGGTAGTAAATTTTTTTAATCCCACCACTAATTAAGAAGCATGTTAAATATGAAGAAGGTTCTAGAAGGCAGTATTTTCAATATTAACCAAAAATCAAGTACATGAAGCATAACCTCAAACTGACAGGAGGGAAGTTCAAAAGTAAGATTAGAAAGTATTACTTCACAGAAAGAGTAGTGGAAGTTTGGGGCCAACTTTCAGCAGGGGTAGTGGGTGAATAATCAGTAACTGAGTTTAAACTGGCTTGGGATAAACACATGTTCATCATCTGACAAAAACAAATAAATAAAATAAACAAACTAAACACAAAACTAAGATTCAAAGCCCAGATTTGATGGACCACTGGGTCTTTTTCTGCCATCAATTTCCAATGCTTCTAAGAAAAGTTTCCTCAAAAGATTTCTTTAAAAGAGCATCGTCAGTCAAGTCCCTGCTGTGTAGCCCCCAGATGAAACCTGATAATTAAATGGCTTTAGTTTTTCACATATTGCCTGCAGTGTTTTCTGACCATTTGTGAAGAAACATTTTCCTTTTCCAACTCATCAAATGGAGTGCAGAGGCCTAAAGGTGGGCCCGGTTTGATGCATTCAGCTGGGATGGTGGGTGGGTATTTTAAATTAGAACAATATAAGGTTAAAAACAAACAGATGGTCTTCTGTGGTCACTCATAATAGTTAATTTAATTAACCAGGAGCAATCTGCCAGTAATTGAGGTAGAGTTAAGGGTCTATTATCTCATCTTGTACCTGTAATCTCCATTGTAAAATGACTAATTGCATGCTTATGGGATAATCAAGTTGAAATTTACATTAATTATGGTAAGAACATGCTTGTTGGCTATCACGTATCAGTAAAAATAGGTTAGTGTGTTAGTGTTCTATTGGGAAAACACAAACACTTGACAGTATTCTCAGATTTCTTTGTTGCCTTGGGAGGAGAATTCAGGTTGTAAAATAAAAAGCACTTTTTCTTTATTAGACTGCTGTCCTGCCATATTGAGAAACAGTAGGAGATTCTAGAGCTATGCCAGCCCTTTCAGTATTTGCCAACGATTTTTAATTGTTTTTTTCCACAGGACAGAAAGAGAAATCTTAGCAATGCACAGATTGGGTTTGATGTGTATCAATAATAATTCATATTGATTTGGAAAAATCAATTTAGTTTGATGCTTCAATCCAGATTGATTGCCAATCCATCCAAAATGGAGAAATGATTCAGTTTAGTGTTATGATCAAATCCCTTTTCGTTCAATTCTCCAAACTGATTTCTTTATGCTCTTTTGGAATAATGAATTGAATTAATTTCATAAAATTTTAATTCAAGCCAAAATCAAATAGAAATCAAATTCCAGTCTTCCTGGGCCTGTTTGTTTCTTTATAATATTAATGCGGTTGAAACATTCATTTCAAATATAACAACAATGAATTGCTTTTTTAAAAAAGTCTAAACATCACCACCACTAAAGAAAAAGGGATGGAGCTTTAATCACATGATCATAGTTGACTTTTTGACAATTTTTAAAAATCTTTCCTGGCAGATGTTAGTCAATGATCGAGGTCGGTATAAGATGCTAGAAATGATGTAGAACTAGCGTAGTATATTTACAAGGCACAAAGCTCAGGTTTTGGAGTGGGCTATGAGAATAACCTTGGTAGACAGAAGGAAGAACTGCAATGTAGACAACAGTCTGATAATGGTAATTGTCCAAATATGAACATCAAACATGAGTAACTGAAGCCAGGGATCAATGTCAGCTAGGGATATAGCCTGTTCTTTTCTTCATTTATTTGAAAACAAAATTTAATCTGTGTAGTATTGATATTAAGCATCAAGTACCAACCGCCCTGTACGGGCACACAGACGGGGTCTCCTCAGGGTGCCGTCTGCGACTCAATGTCACTTGGCGGGAACCCGGGGGAGGGCCTATTCTGTGGCGGCCCCCGGTCTATGGAATCTTCTTCCGCTGGAGCTCCGGTTGGCTCCCGATCTCTGCACCTTCCGCCACGAGTTAAAAACCTGGCTGTTTTTACAATCTGGGCTATGTTGACTCTTGGGGTTTTCTTTTTAACTTGGGGGTTTTAATTGCTTATTCGGCTTTTAACTTGTTTAATATAATTTTTAAGTAATTTATTGTTGTACTGTATTTTAGTTGTGAGCCGCCCCGAGTCCTTTGGGAGAGGGAGGCGGCATATAAGTCAAATAAATAAACAAACAAACAAACAAACAAACAAACAAATAAATAAATAAATAAATAAATAATATTAGAGCCATGCAAAGCCTTCATCAAATCGCCCATTGGAACTGCATATTTGAATGAAAGTGTTGACTCAATGTTACATCTTATAACAAGGGTCTTCAAACTTGGCAAGTTTAAGTTTTGTGGACTTCAACTCCCAGAATTCCTGAGCTAATATGACTGGCAGAGGAATTCTGGGAGTTGAAGTCCACAAGTCTTAAAGATGTCAAGTTTTAAGACCCCTGTCCTATAAGAAATCAAGAATAGCCCTGCTAGAACCAGTCAAAGGGCTTCTTTTCCCAGCAATTTGTTTTCATGGGGATAAGGGGTGGGATTCTACCGGTTTGGACCAGTTCGGGTAAACCGGTAGTTCCCGTGATCGTTTGTCCCCACCCACCGACCCGTACCCTTTTCATGTGCTTTATTTCCTTGTTTTTGAGCACAGCTGAGTCGCGCGGCAGAGCAGTTTGCCGCGCATCAGCTGTTTTACTCACCGGGGCGGCGGCAGAAGGTATTATAGCTAAAAATGGTCTTTTCTAAATGCTGTGTGTGCATGCGCAGAGTGTGCGCTTGGCGCATGCGCTCACTCACTGAACCGGTTGTTACATTAGTTGAATCGCACCAGTGATGGTGATCAATCAGATAGCTTTGAGATGCTTACAAAAGGAGACGAAGACAGGACCCTGTCTTGTATTTCCCTTCTGCAATTAGGATTCAGACACAGATATAGCATACAGTGTTTGAGATGGATAGCTCTTGAAGTATCTGTTCTCCAGGATTTACAGTCATTGGCTTTCAGGCTCACACAAGACAGTGTTTAACATGTGCATTAGATTTTCCCATGCTATGTACTGGGTAGCATATGAGGCAGCAAGGGATCTCCAGTATTTTCAGTTTGGGGTGAATACGTCAGTGTCTTTTGAGATTCTGCTTGCTGTTTCTGTTAAGTCTATGGAGATTTTCAGTCATCCAGGTCATGATTGTCCTAGAGGTGCTTTTTCTGGAGGCAACTGGACTTCCTTGTTTTTCTTTTGAAGATGTTTCACTTCTCATCCAAGAAGCTTCTTCAGCTCTGGCTGGATGGTGGGGAATGGAAGGATTTATATTCCTTGCAGACAGCTGGTCGTTTGCATTCTTTTTATAGAGTCATTGAGGCCACTTGGAGGTTTATCTGTGTCCTCAGGGTCTCCTGAGTTGTGCAAATATGTGTGGCACCTTCTTGGCTGCAGCATGTTTTCTGTCCTGTTTTCTGTTGTTTCTGTAGCAGTAATAATTTTTACAGGGATGGGATGCTATCCTGACACCCAACTTTCCTCCTTTCTCACCTGGGCTTGAGACCAGCAATGGCAGAATTTGAAGGAGAGACAGTGAACTCTATTGAATATTTATAATGAATTCCACAGATTAATTATGTGGCCTGTGAAGAAATATTTTGCTTTTCTCTCTGTTCTAAATCTCATCCCAATAATCTTCCCTGGACAACTATGGAAGAATACCTCCTTGTCCAACTTTTTCATGCTGTGCATGAGTTTATCCATATTTGTTAGAATTTGCAGCAGAAATTGAACTCCAGAAAACATACAGATGACTGATTCAGCAGGATCATTAACTTCTTTATAAACATAAAAACATGAAGTAAAGTTTACAATACCTGTAGTAGATTCTTTCAATGTAACATAAGCAAAAACACGAGCAGCAGCAGCTCAGAGCAGATATCAGTTTCAGCAAGCAAGCAAGTTAGTTTCTCTTCTCAGCAAAAGCACACAGAGCCAAAACCACACCCAAGCTGTCAGCTCCCATGGGCTGGTCTGTTGCCATGCTTAGTCACTTGCTGACTTTGTTAACCATGTCTCTGCCAGTTAATATTATACTCAATTAATATTATACTCAATTAATAATATACTCTGACAATATTTCTTTTAAATTTTTTCCATAAGTCCCAAGCATTCCTTTCTTTCTCACAAGACAGGTGTTTGAATTCTTCATTTTGGTTGTTCTTTTCCACATCTTTTTCTGTTATATCATTTTTAAAATATAGTGACCAGAGCTGTATAAAGTATTCCAGACGTAGATATACCATACCTCTCAATAAGGATGAAGTCAGGGTTTTGTGAATTAATTTCATAATTCAGTGGAATTCAATGCATGTGCATTAAAAAAAACCAGATCTAATCTTCAAATTGATTAGAAACAATTGAATCAGGGAAAACCTGATTTGACTCATCAAATCAATGATTCAAATTAGATCATCCTTAATTCACATGGCTCTAACTAATATTACATTACTTTTGTTCAAAATATAAATCTTATATTCCCCCTTTTAGGAAAGAGTTTTTGACATGAACATAGAGATAAATCAATGAAATGATTTTGGCTTCTAATTGCAACCTTTAATTATTTTTTTTTATTTTTAATTTATTCATTTATTTATATCATTCCTTTATTATTTTCACAAATAACTCAAGGCAGTGAACATATCCAACACACCTTCCTCCTCCTATTTTCATCACAACAAGAATCCTATGAGGTTAGGCTAAGAGAGAGTTACTGGTGTCAAGGTTACCTAGCTGACTTTCGTAGCTAAGATGGGTTTTGAACTCACCGTTTCTGCTTTTTAGCCTGGTATCTTAACCACTAAACCCAACTGGCTGTATTATCCTATTATTAATAGAATATTATTATTATTATTATTATTATTATTATTATTATTATTATCTTATTGATCAGATTTTCCTTTTAGTAAACCATCCTACTCATAGTAATTCTTATTAGTAAAATGTTTGTAAATACGTCTTTAAAGCTTCCCCTATATCTTTATTGTATAAGAAATAAAACTAATGAAATAATTTCAGTTTAAACTTAACCACCTGAGTATTCATTCCACTTCCATGCCTGTTTCCAGTTTCAAATTAAAATTGAATATTAATTGCAACGCTTGTGTACATTTTAAGAATTGAGTACATTTTGTTCCAGCACCTCTTTCCAAAGATAATGAGGGTAAATTTTGTGTTTGGTTCTGCTCTATTAATGTTCCCGAGTTTAAATCAATTTCTGATGACAAAGAATGCATTTTTCAATTTTCAGGCTCATTGTTTTACGGTGAAATGTAGTATTTGAGCTAAAAAGATTTAAGAAACCTTCGTTAAATATGAAAGAATCACTACCGGTTGAGATTGGGAATTACCTCAGAAAATGTTAAAAATCAAGAACTGTAGGAGATAGGCTGATCATCTAATGAATTTCATGGATGAGGGTGGATTTTTCCCTAGCCCTCTCAATATCACTCCAACTCCTGGCCAATATAGGATATCACTGTGTTTCTCAAACTCGGCCATTTTAAGATGGATGGACCAACTCCCAGATTTCCTTAGCTAGCATAGCTAGTTGGGGAATTCTGGGAGTTGAAGGCCACCATCTTAAACTGGCCAAGGTTGAGAAACCTTGGTATAGCACACTGACTATCATCATAGAGTGCTATCATTGCAAATCTTTCTCTCTCTATGCATATACATACACAAAAGTAATTGTGTGTATATATGTATGTATGCATATACATGGTAAAAGAGATGTGCTATAACAGCAGAGGTGGTATTTAGCAGGTTCTGACCAGTTCTGGAGAACCAGTAGTGGAAATTTTGAGTAGTTTGAAGAACCGGCCAATACCACCTCTGACTGGCCCCGCCCCCATCTATTCTCCGCCTCCCGAGTCCCAGCTGATCGGCTGGGTCTTCTTTGTTGCCCTGCACAGGAGAACAGAGCTGGAAAGCAGATTAGTGGGGGTGGGGAGCGAATAGGATTTTGCAGTATCCTTCCCCCAGGAATAAGGAGGGAATGCAGATTTTGCAGTATCCTTCCCCTGCCATGCCCACCAAGCCATGCCCACAGAACCAGTAGTAAAGTTTTTTGAATCCCACCACTGTATAACAGTACTATATAATGAGTGCCAGTGTGATATACTCTGGTGATCAAGGGTTGAACTGATATTGAAGAGATTTGCAAGTAGGTAAAGAATTTGTTTTATTTTTATTTTATGACTGTAATCGGCAGAAGAAATACACTTATAACCGTATTAACAATATGGGATCACCTGTGAATTAATAACCATGATAAGGAAATAAAAATGAGAAAAGGGGTCCCATGAAATTATGCCCCAAATATTGATTGTATTTTCTCAAAAGTCTTCTTCCTTGTGTTTTTGACAAGGAAAACAAAATGAAACAAAAACAAAACAAAAAATGCAATTCAAATATTGATCAAAAACATGTAATATTTTGACATCAGCATTAATCAGAGACCCAGTCATCCAATCTATGATCGTTCTAAATAGAACAATCCTGATTAAATCATCCAAATAACACTTTACTAGTTTATCACAGTTCTGTTACCTTTTCCATCACTTATTTCAATTCTCTAATTCCCCCCTGGAGTCCCAACAGAACCGTCCAGAAACTGGCATGAAATAAAGAAAACCCTGTGTTGTTCCAATGGATGCAGAGAATTGCAAACACATAACAGCAATCTGTTGCAACAAACAAGATTTCTCCTCTCAGAGCTCATTCTTTTTGCCTGCTCCTCCCCCAAACTCCTGTAAGTAATCACAGAAAGCATCATAAATCTTAAATAAGGAAGGTGTCAGCCTTACCCAATACACCAGACAGGAAACACGATCAGCTAAGATAATTCTGCTTTATTGTAAAGTTACATTAACAGAATCTTGCAGGTCTGAAAATACAGTTCTCTTGACATCACCTGTACAGTCATATACAGGTGAAACTCAAAAAATTAGAATATAGTGCAAAAGTTCAGTTATTTCAGTAATGCAACTTAAAAGGTGAAACTAATATATGAGATAGACTCATTACATGCAAAGCAAGATAGTTCAAGCCGTGATTTGCCATAATTGTGATGATTATGGCTTACAGCTCATGAAAACCCCAAATCCACAATCTCAGAAAATTAGAATATGACATGCAATCAATAAAACAAGGATTGTACCTAGAACAATATTGGACCTCTGAAAAGTATAAGCATGCATATGTACTCAGTACTTGGTTTGGGCCCCTTTTGCAGCAATTACTGCCTCAATGCAGCATGGCATGGAAGCTATCAGCCTGTGGCACTGCTGAGGTGTTATGGAAGACCGGGATGCTTCAATAGTGGCCTTCAGCTCTTCTGGATTGTTCGGTCTCATGACTCTCATTTTCTCTTGGCAATGCCCCATAGATTCTCTATGGGGTTCAGGTCAGGCGAGTTTGCTAGCCAATCAAGCACAGTAATCCCATGGTCTTTGAACCAGGTTTTGGTGCTTTTGGCAGTGTGGGGAGGTACCAAGTCCTGCTGGAAAATGAAGTCAGCATCCCCATAAAGCTTGTCTGTGGAAAAAAGCATGAAGTGCTCCAAAATCTCCTGGTAGACAGCTGCGTTGACCCTGGACTTAATGAAGCACAGTGGACCAACACCAACAGATGACATGGCTCCCCAAATCAACATAGACTGTGGAAACTTCACACTGGACTTCAAGCATCTTGCAGTGTGTGCCTCTCCATTCTTCCTCCAGAGTCTGGGTCCTTGGTCTCCAAAGAGGACTTTGGACCACTGAGCAACAGACCAGGTCTGTTTTTCTTTAGCCCAGGTAAGACGCTTCTGACATTGTTTGTTGTTCAGGAGCGGCTTGACAAGAGGAATACATGAAGCCCATGTCCAGGATCTGTCTGTGTGTGGTGGCTCTTGATGCACTGATTCCAGCCTCAGTCCACTCCTTGTGAAAGTCCCCAACACTTTTGAATGGCCTTTTCCTGAAAATCCTCTCCAGGCTGTGGTCATCCATGCTGCTTGTGCACATTTTTCTTCCACACTTTTCCCTTCCACATAACTTTCTATTACTGTGCTTTGATACAGCACTTTGGGAACATCCAACTTCTTTTGCAATTACCTTTTGAGGCTTTCTGTCCTTATGGAGGGTGTCAATGATGGTTTTCTGCACAACTGTCAGGTCAGCAGTCTTTCCCATGATTGTGATTCCTACTGAACCAGACTGAGAGACCATTTAAAGGCTCAGGAACCCTTTGAAGGTGTTATGACTTAATTAACTGATTAGACTGGGACACTTTGAGCGTAGAATATTGCACCTTTTCACAATATTCTAATTTTCTGAGATTATGGATTTGGGGTTTTCATGAGCTGTAAGCCATAATCATCACAATTATGGCAATTCATGGCTTGAACTATCTTGCTTTGCATGTAATGAGTCTATTTCATATATTAGTTTCACCTTTTAAGTTGCATTACTGAAATAAATGAACTTTTGCACAATATTCTAATTTTTCGAGTTTCAGCTGTAATTTACAGAAGGTCCATCCTGAGCCTCTAACTTTTCCCACTATGCAGCTGCAGGCTATTCTGTCCCTTATCTGGCATTCTGTAGGTAGTCCGGTCTCCCAAGGTCATTCTCATATAACAATACAGAAGAAGGGCAAACAGGCTCCCTGAAGTCAAGTGTAGGATATATATGTGGATGTGCGTTGTCTACCTTTGAGGCAGTGTTGATACCTGGCAACTACCTGGAGACGTTCTTGCAGTTTTCTGCAAGGTTTTTCAGATGTGGTTTGTTCCTAGAGAGAGAGAGGGACTGGCCCAAAGTCACTCAGCTGGCTTTGTGACTTTAGTGGGGCTAGAACTCCCAATCTAGTAGTATTGACATATAGAGTAGAGGAGTGATATGGTGTCTGAGCCTGTTTCCTCATTCAGAGATAGGAAGCAAAAATCATATATACATATATACATATATACATATATACATACATACATACATACATACATATATATATATATATATGTAGGTCTTGGTGGGAGGAAACCTTCCAGCTGACCCGGATCTATGAGAAACTCGAAGTCCGAAGAGCCACCATCTTATGTGACCTCACATTCCTACACGATTGCCGAGACAAAAACGTGATCCCCACATGCTCCGTGAAAATCTACGAAAACACACACACACAGACACACATATATATATGTATGTCTTGGTGTATTCGGGTCTTGTCCCGTGTAAGATTGAGAATACCTTGGCAATGTTTTGACGAGATCCCACTCGCCATCTTCAGGCTGGTGTCTTCGGCTTTGTGTTTGTGCCAGCAAAGCGTGATCTGAGCTGCCTTCTCTCTTTTATAGAGAGAAGGCGGCTCAGATCACGCTTTGCTGGCACCGCACAAAAGCCAAGACACCAGCCTAGATGGCAAGTGTGATCTCGTTGAAACATCGCCACAGTCGCATATCTCAATTTACATGGTATAAGACCCCGAAACACCTACATACCTTTACCCCGTGAATCTCACGAAAACAAATATGTTATGTTATAATATATATTTGTATGTAGGTCTTGGTGTATTCGGGTCTTGTCCCGTGTAAGATTGAGAATACCTTGGCAACGTTTCGACGAAATCTCATCCGTCATCTTCAGGCTGGTGTCTTCAGCTTCCTTCTCCCAGGAGAAGTGAAATATATATATATATATTTGTTTGTGTTGTCACAAAAGGCTGAGAGACACACAGCCAGCACCTCAGCCACACAGGGTCTCAGGAAAAAACCATCCAATCTGCATACATCAACTCCATCAACCAATCAAGAAGTAACAACACAGCCAACTCTGGAGCTTAAAAGGGAAAACAGCTCCCACGATCACGTCACTTCTCCCCAAAGAACGAAGCTGAAGACACCAGCCTGAAGATGACGGATGAGATTTCGTCGAAACGTTGCCAAGGTATTCTCAATCTTACACGGGACAAGACCCGAATACACCAAGACCTACATATATATATATATATATATATATATATATATATATATATATACATACATACATACATACATACATATATATAAAATTTAGACTTATATACTGCTTCACAGTGCTTTTACAGCCCCCTCCAAGTGGTTTTACAGAGTCAGCCTATTGCCCCCAACAATCTGGGTTCTTATTTTACTGACCTTGGAAAGATGGAAGGCTGAGTCAACCTTGAGATGGTGAGAATTGAACTGCTGGCAGCCAGCAGAATTAGCCTGCAATACTGCATTCTAACCACTATGGCATCATGGCTCTTATCCAAGTAACTTTTTCAGTCTGAGCTCAGATTGAAGAAGCTATTTGGTGCATCAACATTTTAAAAAAGAGTGGGGGGAAAAAGAGGGTTTTTTTCCTCTTTCTTTCAGTAAGTCAAAGAATTTGAAAGAACACAATGAACCTTGTTAATAAAAATGATGACAGTTCACAAAGATTGTTAGGTGCAAATCGAAATACATACTATTTCCATAGCAAGGAACATAAAGCAAGGGATGGTTAAATTGATTATTTTATTCAAAGAGGAAAATATATTTTCATTTGGATATCACTTCTGGATGTTGTGCTTGTGATGAAAAACAAAGAGAGGAAACTTTGACTTTGGTTTTGTTGATTAGAAAGAATTGTTGTTATAGAAATGCTAGTTATATATTAATGTGTAAAAGCAAAAATATTGAGGATAGTGTTTTTATATTGTACTATGCTAAGAGTCAGAAGTCAATGCCTTTCTTTTTCCTCCCACTTGTATCTTGCATGCCCTCTTTCCCACTCCTTTTCCTTCCCTTAATTTCCTATTTTATTTTATTTTATTTGTATTTTATATAATAAAACAAATAAATATTTAAATGCACAAAAAATAAAACAATAAAAAAGAAGCTATTTGGATAAGCAGTGAAATGGTTTGAACCAACAAGAAGACAATTCAGTTGCCATAACTCAACTTCCAGGCAATCCTATATACAATAAATATTACAGTCTATAACAGCTGTGGACAAACTACGGCCCGGGGGCTGGATTTGGCCCCTTCGGCTGTTCTATCCGGCCCACAGAGCCGAAAGAGCGGAGGGTTCTCTTGCTCTCCCAGAAGGCTATGTGAAGTAATCTAACTTTGAATTTATATTAGTTCACACAAACACTCCATCCATGCTTTTGTTCCGGCCCTCCGGTCCAGTTTAAGAGCCCATTGTGGCCCTCGAGTCAAAAAGTTTGCCCACCCCTGGTCTATAACATTGTAACTTAAATAGAAACTAAATCATATTAATATTATTTAGAGTATGGCATGCAATGTCAGGGAAATCTACACGTTAAACACATAATGCAGTCCTGACAACCTAGATTGCTAGTTCATTCTGTTCAGTGCTTGGGTGCCTACAGTATCATTGGTGCACTGAAGGTTTCAAACTATCTATGTATCAAATAGCCAGTGGTGCTTGGGTTGCTTGCTCTTCCAGGCTCCTCCGCTGGTCTCAGCTTGCCTCACCTCATGTTGTGATGCTTTGCATCCTGCCAGATCTAGCATCTGCTTCTGCTCTCCGCATACAGGAATGCAAAATGGTACTCATTCATCTACTTGCAATATTACATGCTTTTGAACTGCGGTGGGCAGGAGCTAGGGATCAGGTAATGGGAGCTCAGTCCATCTCACGGAGTCAAGCCCAAACCACTGGAATGTGTTGTGAACCTAGGCTTCACAAGATCACAAAGAAGATTCCTCATCCTGACAAAACCCCCCTTTTTTAGGCTAATGTGAATTCCTATCGTTCACATCCAGTAAAGTCCTGGAAAACAGTCTTTCAAGGCTAAATTGCAATCACAGACCTTATCAGGCTTGGAGACTTGCCGGGCTGATAGCTTCCAAGCGCAATGCTGTACCAGAAAATACTTGGTAAATAGTCAGGAACAAATCTTCACTCTAATTAAATGAACTAATTGCTCCTCTAATTAAATGAACTAATTGCTCCACTCCCCTTTTGTTCCTCTTTATTCCCTATGGGGGTGGCCATTCACTGTCCACCTGTGCCTTTACTCCTGAGTTGACCCTTGTTCCTTAACTGTTCCCTTCTCCTGGCAGCTCTGTGCATGTGCACATCAGGAACAGGCTCCAGATGGTCTTCTGCCCCACTGAACTTTGACTCTGAAGGCAGCTGATAACTGTCAGACAGCCCTGGCTGCATCTCTGCCTCTGATGCAGAGCACTCATCAGAGCCTTCCCCAGACTCCAGGACTGGCCCATGTTCCTCCCCAACCTCCTCACCGTCTGAGTCTGCCACCAGCTCTGCTGGCCACTGGTGGGCCACAACACAATGCAGACCATTTCTGGCCAGTAGTTCCAGTGCCATTAGGCCACCGTACCACCATGTCCCTCCCCCAAACAGGAAACTGAAAACTCCCAATAGTTAAATTGCCACAAGGAAAGATAATGTTCTAGTGAGGCTTATCCAAGATAAACAGCGAAACATTTTGGTCAGTTACCTGCCTATCTCTTTGATGTTTGACAATTTCAGCCACATACAAAATGTAATTGGAGTGCCAGGCTTATGTGAAACTGTTTTGATGCTTTTTCTGTCTTGTTGAAATCAATTTTTTTGAAATGTGAAGCATGATCTTTTGTTCCCAATTTAAAAGGAAAAATGTTCTTGATAAATTGGCCTTCCTTTTTTCTCCCTTGAAGAGTACAATTTCAACCCTTGCTTTTTAAAGTGGTTCCTCCTCTCAAATGTTACAATTTCCATGTTTTGGAAACTTGCCGCTCCTGGGAAGTATATAAATAATATATTATTATTGTCGTGCTTGCACTTAACCTTTGCTCAAAGGAGTTCAAGTTAGTATGAGGATGGTTATTAGTTAATGTCAACCTCACCGCAATGATACCTTATAAAAACAGAAAAAGAATTTTGCTGGATTAGATCAGGCGTCCATCTAGTTCTCTACTGCTGCTTGTAGAGACCAATCCAATGATAATGAAAGATTGACAGATAAGACATTTGGACAACAACTATTCCTCATTCATTTTTTCCCACCCATGGGCACTTTGCTACACTGCTTCTGTACACCTGCTGGAAAGATCAAACTTGTACCAATAATAGAGAATATTTATAGCTCAGAGTTGAAATGAGAGGTCCTTGGTGCTCTCTGAGCTTGATTGTTTTCTTGCAGATGTTCCATTACCCAAAGTAGGTAAAATCATCAGTGCTAATCTAGCTAGGTTACCTAGTTTGGGCAATGAAACATCTGCAAGAAAACAATCAAGCGCAGAGAGCACCAAGGAACTCTGAGTTCATACTTGTGTTGAATAGCTGATTATGCCCACCTTCTTATCTGGGTTGGTTGTCTTCTATATTTTTAATAAGTTGAAGAGCATGCAGCATGCAATGTGTTTTACCTCTGTGAAAAGTAGATAGAGTTGAAAGGTAAAACTGTTTCATCTGTCATGCCCCTAGTGGAGACTGACTCTGAAGGAGAGGAGGAACAGCCAACAGGGAGTGGAAGTGTGGCTCCGGAGGTTGTGGAGGAGGTTGGGCAGAGGCTGTCCAGTCAGAGGAGGACCCAGGCCCATCCCCTATCCATCCTAGGGTATGCAGGGAGGAGAGGATAAGGGAGAGACATGGTCTACTTGGGAGGAGAGGGTCTTGATCCTCTTCATGGGCTGCAGGTGTGAGAACTGAATAAGAGTTTGGACCTGCGTACTGGCAAACGCTGGAGACAAAATGTGTTTTATTTTGGTTTGAGGTTATCTTGGTTGGCGTCCTTCCAACAGACTGTGCCTTGTTATCTCCTTGAATTTGGTACATACTTCTCCTGTTCCATTGTGGAAATTTCATCATTGTAGTTTGTTTTTTTATTTTCATCAGTATCTGCTCATTAAATTCAGACTGTATTGCTTTCTTTTGAAGACTATTTATGAGTACGTTTTATCTCCAATTGAGAATTATTGAACAGTGGGGCCAAGTTAGAGGCATTAAAGGACATTTATTAATGTTTTGGATTTTGTTATGTTTATGTTACACTCTGGGTCATCACATCATCATTTAGAATTTTTAGCTCAAGTACATGTCATTACTTAGCTGTGAACTACCTGGAAAAAATGGGAAATTTCCATTTTCTCTCTCCAATGCAATCCAACAGATTGAATTTTGCTCTACGTTCCATTTTCTAGAGTGATGTAGTAAACATGGGGGTAGTATTAAAATTGCTTCAGTAAATGTCATTTTAGCATAGAACTGTTATAAAGCTGACAACTGACACTATCAACATATGAAGCCTCTGTTTCACTGTTTACATTTGTATCTTTGCAAACACACAATCCTTTACACAGACAGATTTACACTCCCACTTTGCTCCTCTTGAACCCCATTCCAGTATAACTAACAATGATTATAAGGCTAACAAGAGCTACAAGAAAGAAAGACCACAACCTAGGTTGAGGAGCAACAAGAACAAAGGAAAAACTAAGTCATGAGGTGGCAAGATGATTCTGTTTTTGAGGAGCAAGAAAGAAACGGAGAATGTAGGTTGAGGATTGGGGCTGAAAGTGGGTAGAAGGGCCAAAAAGGCAAGGAGGAAAAGGGATGTGATAGAACACCAGAATATTAGATTTGGCTAGAGGAGAAGGAAGGACCAAAGCAGACAGAAAGAAGAAAGTCAAGAGTGGGGACATGGAGCAAAGATATGAAGAATGGATGCAGGGGATGTGCTTAGTTTAATGAAAAGAAAGACTAGGGGTAACGTGATAGCAATGTTCCAATATCTAAGGGGCTACGACAAGGAAGAGGGAGGACAACCTATTCTCCCAAGCACCTGAAGACAGAACAAGAAGCAATGGATGGAAACTAATCAAGTAGAGAACCAACCTAGAATTAAGAATATTAAGGGAAGAAGTAGAAAGCGGAAGACAAAGATGATATATAAGGAAGAAGTTTAGGAATGTGAAGGAACAGGTTGCTAAGAAACTTCCATTCTCTTCAAAAAGAAAGTGTGAGAGATTGTGACCATGGAGGAGATGCTGGTGTGATGGACTACAAGTGGCAATTTCCCAGGAAGGAGGGAGTAATTCCACAAAGTGAGATGAGACAAGAAGCAGCACATCCCAGAGTTGGATAGGAGACGGAAGAAGAGTCTAAGAATAGCTACTCCTTAGAATCTACCTATTTTTACCCTTTAGGGTAAAAACAGAAAGGGTTTAGTCTGGCAAGACTCTCTCTGTCCATTGTGTGTCAGCAAACAAAGGGCTGAACTCTGAATTGCTCTTCACTGCCTTTAGTCTTAGCCTGACGTAAAAAAAAACAGTCTTTGGCATTTTAAGATGATCCAGATTCTCTACCTGACGGGGACATTTGAAGTCTAAAAATGGACTTGCCAGGGAATTCCACTCATATAGAAATTGTACTCTAGACATGTTCCCAAACAGAGCAAGTGCAGAAGCTAGAGCTAATGAATAGGGTTTAAATTACAGATGCTACTAGTGACAAGTTCATAAAATACAATTTAAGTATTATGGTGCTAAAAAGACTGGAAATGCCTACTGTATATTTCAGGTATCCTATTTATTGATGATATGCCATAAGAAATTATCTGGTAAGTAAAACTTTAATGAAGGCTAACCAAATTTGGAAAATTACATAGATTTCTCTTTGGAAGCCACTCAACCGTGAATGGAACAAAAGACTCCCCTATTAAGTAATTCAGAACAGCTCCAAACAATTTGTATTATCATATCATAAACACCATAATGGCATTTCTCTCTCTCTCTCTCTCTCTCTGAAATATTAAGATGCAAATTCAGAGTGTGTTGTAAAGGAGTTTGATAGTGTGTGAAATTAAAACTACAGGCAGTTAAATTATTGATAGGAAATCAAATAACACATTTTGTAATCATATAACACTTCACATTTAGATGACTTTTCTATAACAAATTTATCATGATATGCCTGAGTACCTTTAGTGGAAAAAATTGAGACAGCTCAGATTTCACAGTTAGGGCAAATGGGATGTACCACATACTGAAGGCTATTCTCAGTCAAAAATCCTTAAATAAAATTGCTCCTGTGACATACAACTCCTTGGCAGTTCTCTTTTCCTCACCAACTCATTTTTTTTGGTTTTCACCTTATTTCTTTTGATTGTTTCTAAAGACATCACAGGGGGCCAATGACAAACTCAAAAATTCCATCTTTTAGGTTGAAAATTGTATTTGGATGGATAAAGATACAGATAAAGACTGAATGCACCAATTATCACATTAAACAAGAGGAAAACCTTCTACGCACCAATTCCACCTGCGCTTTCTACACTTTTGTAAACAACAAACTAAAAGACTAAAGGTCCATCCCACCTCTGAAAGGATCTAATGGTAAAGACTGCAATGACGACACCATTAAAGCCAAGCTCTTTAACACATTCTTTGGCTCAGTATTTGTAAACAGCAATGGCTCATGCCCAGTATTTCCTAGTCGAACCACAGACAACTACAATGATCTAATACATATCGATTTTACAGAAGACAATGTTGAAAAAGCACTACGCAATTTAAAACCATCTCTATCTACTGGACTGGACGGAATATGTGCCTACTTCTTAAAAAAGCTATCCACTGCCATAGCCAAATCTCTAAGCATAATCTTTGAAAAATCTTTCAGGACCAGCTCCTTGCCAAACCTACGGTCACAAGCCACGATCATCCCCATCTTCAAAAAGGGAGACCCCAGTCTAGTTGAAAATTACAGACCAATCTCTTTATGCTGTGTCACCTGTAAAGTCATGGAATCAATTATTAAGCAATCCATTATCCCCCACTTAGAGGCAAACAACCTATTCTCTAATAAACAATTTGGTTTCAGAAAAAAAACTATCCTGTAATCTGCAACTCTTATGCTGCAAAAACATATGGACTACACAACTCGATCAGGGCAAAGCAATAGACACAATCTACATAGACTTCTGTAAAGCCTTCGATTCAGTGATACATGACAAACTACTCCTAAAACTAAAATCTTATGGTATCTCTGGACACCTGCATAACTGGATAGAAGCATTCCTGTCAAACAGATAACAAATGGTCAAAGTTGGGAGCATCCTATCAAATTCTGTACCTATCAACAGTGGTGTCGCCATTGCTGTTTATTATGACCCTAGAGGCCCTAATTAGGATGATTAAACAAGAAAGTGATATAAAAGGATTAAAAATAAAGAAGGAAGAGTTCAAATTACAAGCATTTGCTGATGACCTACTTTTTATTTTAGAAGAACCACAAACTTCTGGGCCTAAACTGCTACAAAAACTGGAGGAATTTGGTCTTGTAGCGGGATTAAAAATTAATAAAAATAAAACTAAAATGATCACGAAGAATATGACAAACAAACAGAAAGAATTACTGGCCACAATAATGGGCATTGAGGTTGTCGAAAAAATAAAATATTTAGGAATTATTATATCAACTAGACATAGTACACTTAAGAAGGATAATTATGACGTTCTTATTAAACGAATAACGGAAGATTTAAGAAGATGGAATAATTTAAACTTATCTTTTATGGGCAGGATAGCCATGATAAAAATGAACATCTTACCTTATCTTATTTCTCTTCCAAAATGCTCCCATAATACTTAAAAAACTTTTTTTGATGGGCTGAATAAAATAATATCAAACTTTATTTGGCAAAAGAAAAAGCCGAGGATAAAATTAAAATTACTACAGGACACCACGGAGAGAGCGGGGTTTGGCCTACCAGACTGGGAATTGTACTATAACGCTGCAATAATGAACTGGTTAAAGGATTGGATTAACCACACAAACACAAGAATATTAACACTATAAGGATATAACCTCCAGTCGGGGTGGCACGCCTTTCTCGGACAGGACAACATAAAGGGACATAGCTACATGCAAAAACATAAAGTTAGACAGACACTTTTACATACTTGGTTTAAAATCAAGAAACAAATGTATATCCAAACCCCAATTTGGCTATCGACATTAGAAGCCCTGGTGCATCCCCATTTATTAAGATACGATAAAATTATTACTTATGAAGAATTATTAGATGCAAAAGGTGACTTACAAACTAGAAAACAATTGATTGAACAAGGAATAGAATTGGAATGGTGGGCTTATCTGCAACTCCAATCTAAACATGCAAAAGAAAAAAAGGTATTGGGCATTAGTAAAACTAGGACCAAATTGGATGAAATTTTGTTAGGACTGGATGAAAAGATGATTAAAAAATCTATCAGGTATTATTAGAAGCCAAATTAGAAGAAGAAATTGTAAAAGGAACAATGATACTATGGATGAGAGATTTTGGTCATAATATAAATTTGGACGATTGGTGAAATATTTGGATTAGAAATAAAAAAATAACTTTAGCAATTCCATACAAGGAAAATCTATATAAATTATTTTACAGGTGGCATATAACACCAACAAGACTAGCCAAAATAAATAATAAATTCTCACCTACTTGTTGGAAGTGTAACAAGGAAAAAGGCACTTACTATCATATATGGTGGCATTGCAGAAAGGCCCAGGAATTTTGGAATCAAATACATAAATGGTTACAAGAATTTTGTGATGAGGAGATATATTTTACACCAGAATTTTTCTACTTGGAATTACAAATAAGACATACCGAAAGACACTTTCTACTTAATGATTCATATTGTTACAGCAGCAAGGATGGCTTTTGCACAAAACTGGAAAAACACTGAAACTCCAACGAAGCAGAATTACTAAGGAAAATTATTGTGTGCTGAGATGGACAAATTGACTATGGAGATTAAAAACAAGGAAGAAACGGACTATTATAAAATATGGAACAATTTTTATGGATGGCTTGATAGGAGAAAGATCCAATAGCTCTTTCTAAATTGGACTTGATAAACAATGGGCAATGAGTGATACGAGCTTAGCAATACCTGGTTCAAATTCAATGTATGTTTTGCGTTTGGTTATGTGTTGTTTTATGTCTGTAGGTGTGTGATTATATAATAAAAATTAAAAAAAACAGTGGTGTCCCCCAAGGCAGTGTTCTAGGACTAACTCCTTCATACTCTACATAAATGACCTCTGTGATCATATTAAGAACAACTGCATTCTCTTCGCTGATGATGTAAAGCTATTCAACATCACAGACAATACTGCTACCCTTCAAAAGACCTCGACTATGTATCAGAATGGTCAAACAAATGGCAACTTCAAATCTCAACAAATAAATGCTCTGTCTCACATATTGGCAAAAAAATCAGAAAATAAAATACAAGCTGAATAGTCAAGACCTTGTTGATGATCCAAACTCTGTCAAGGACCTTGGAGTACTCATCTCTAATGATCTAAGTGCTAGAGCCCACTGTAACTACATAGCCAAAACGGCATTAAGAGTTGTTAACCTAATTCTATGTAGCTTTTTCTCTGGTAATATCACACTACTAACTAGAGCATACAAAACATTTGCTAGACCAATACTTGAATACAGCTCATCAGTCTGGAACCCGCATTACATATCTGATATTAACACAGTAGAGAAAGTCCAGAAATATTTCACAATAAGAGTTCTCCACTCCTCTACTCATTGCAGAATACCTTATGCCACCAGACTTGAAATTCTAGACCTAGAAAACCTAGAACTACATTGCCTTCAGTCTGATCTAAGTATAGTATATAGAATTATACATTGCAATGTCCTACCTGTCAATGAATACTTCAGCTTCAATTACAACAATACAAGAGCATATAATAGATACAAACTCAAGGTAAACCGCACCAAACTTGATTGCAGGAAATACGACTTCAGCAACAGAGTGGTCAATGTCTGGAATACTCTACCTGACTCTGTGGTTTCTCTCCAAACCCCAAAAACTTTAACCTTAGACTGTCTACTATTGACCTCACCCCTTTCCTAAGAGGTCTGTAGGGGGCATGCATAAGTGCACTAACGTGCCTACCATCCCTCACCTATTGTTTCTTTTTATTTTCTTATATATATCCATTTCATGTATTCATAACTATGTTTATACTTATACATATTATCGTATAATCACTTGATAAATAAATAAATGAATAAATAAATAAATTTGCTTCCCTTCAAATTCTATTGATAACTTAATTATGGTTAAAACATTGCCCTTTGTTTTCAAATTGTTCCCTATATGAATTGTAGTTCTTTTACTTGGTGTTGTGTGGAAATGTTGTTCTGCAACCCCTTAAACATTCTACTGGATGAAAAAGAAATTGCTTTCAAAATTCATTTGGGAAGAGAAGAAATGTATGGAGAAAATTTCAAATGCAAGGTACATTTACTTTAATTACAAGATAGTAGAGAGGATGCCTATGAATGTTTTTCATAGCACTATCTGTATGACAGTCTGCAATTTCTTTTACTTCCTTCCCACAAAAGAAAATGTTCCTCAACTTGAGCTTATTTCTTGGTGACTTCATATTCATATCCCAATCAATTTCTTGGAGTGGTACAGGATTTTTTTAAACTTCCTAACCTCTGCATTTCTTAATACCCTCCATTGAAGTAAAACCACACCAGACCTAGATTAGCTTTTTAAAATTATTTCAGTCAAAGTTGATTAGGGGCAGTGAAGTAAACATTTCTATTTAATCCCTCAGAAGAAAGAACAGGAGGAAACCACTGTGGATAGATTTTGAGGGGAAAATTACACCTAACCCCTCTATTTCTGCCCTCCCTTTCATGCTACGTGAGTACAGAAGAGTGAAAACAAAAGAGGCCACAGAGATGGAATGGTGAGCAAAGACCCATATAATGGTATATGACCATAATATATGATTTCACTCACTCTCTGTTGAAAGGGATAGTTAATTCTCTACACCAGGGGTGTCAAACTTGATTTCATTGAGGGCCACATCAGGGTTATGTTTCACCTTGGGGAGCTGGGGTGGGCATGGCTTGGATGGGCGTGGCCAGCTCAATGTCACTGCAATGGCCTCCTGCAGCCCCCTGCCAGCAAAAATGGAGCCTGTCATGGCTGAAAATGGATGGGTGGGCTGGGCACCTTCATGGACTCTATTTTTCCTGGCAGAGAGCTGCAGGAGGCCGTTGTGGCCAAAAATGGAGCCCAGGCAAATTGCATGTGGCCTGCTCCAACTCTGTTTTTGCTGGTAGAGGCACCACAGGGCAGTCCTTTGCTTTTTCCAGGGAGGCCCTGCAGGCCAAATCTAAGCACCCGACAGGCTGGATCTGGCCCACGAGCCTTGAGTTTGGCACCCCTGCTCTACACAGACTACAGAACGTGGGAGAAATTGGTTGATCAGGTGGGGTGGAGTGAAGTGGATCTGTTGGAGCGAAGTTTGACTTCCTCTTGGTTAGTGAGCTAGGTTGATTAGATCAGTGGTCATGAACCAGTGGGCCACGGCCCAATGGTGGCTCGCGAGAAAATTTTGGTGGGCCGCAGAGAAATGTCACCCCCAGAGCACCCCCCAAAGCAATTAATCCAGGCTGCGCAGGAACACAAGCCACACCCACATGACCTGCGTGAACCCTCCCTGCCCACTCACTCCTTACCTGGCAAACTTGCCTGCTAAGTTGCTATTTTTTCTTTCTTTTCCTCGACCATCAGCTGTTCTGCTGTGCCAGGAGATTTAGATTAGCTAGAAAGCAGAAAACTTAGATTTCTTGCTTTCTAGCTAATCTTTAGATCTTTGGCTCTGCTTTTAAGCAGAGCCGAAGCTTCCTTAGGACTGAAGCTTCTATTATTCAGTGCAGACTCAGGTAGCTGAGGGCAGAAAGATAGATCTCTGAATGAATCTGTGGTTCTGTGAGCAATTCAATCTGCTTGCCTGCTTTGCCTGATTTTGGGTAAAAGTTGCTTTTTTTAAAAATAAAAAAATCAATATTTACATAAATATTTATAATATTTACATACAAGCCATGCCCAGCCAGTCACATGACCACCAAGCTACACCCACAAATTAGGTCATGCCCACAGAACAGGTTGTTAAGAAATTTGAATCCCACCCTTGCCTCTGTGTGTTTGTGTGTGTGTGAGTGAGAGAGAGAGAGAGAGAGGGAGGGAGGAGAGAGAGATTAGATCAGATCTCTCTCTCTCTCTCCCACCAATGTCAGCAAGCCACCGTCAGTCAAAATTCATATTAGTGGTCCCTGGGATTTAAAATTATGAGTTTGGTGGTCCCTGAGGTCCAAATGGTTGGCGACCCCTGGATTAGATCACATTTATTAGATATATATCTTGCCTTTTGTTATGTATGTAGGTTTAAATGTTATTGGTTTATTTGAATTGGTCTTGTAAAATGTCAAATGGTATTGGTTTAAATAGTGCGGGAAGAAACCCTGCACTCCCATTGGCTAGCAGCTACGGCTGCCGGCTATAAGAAGCAGCCGTAGCCTTACCCGGACGGGTCCATTCGAGCTGTTGTCATTAATAAAGTCTTTTGCTGGAATTCCTTGCGTCTGACTCTTCATGCAAACTTAACACTGGCGACGAAGGTGGGATTTCCCTGAAGAGAAGACGACGCGACGAACAAGCAACTGAGCGAGATGGCTGCGCTGAACACCCCCCCAGCACCGTTCGATCCGGCGACGGAAGACTGGGAATCGTATGCAGACCGGTTCCACATGTTCCTGGAAGGGAACGATCTCGCCGGCATCCCCGAGAGACGGAAGAGGGCGGTCTTTCTCACACACTGCGGTCCGGCAGTTTTCAAAATGGCGAAGGCTTGGCGGGAGCAGCAGAATTGAAGGTAATGGAATGGCCCGAATTAGAAAGACTTTTAAGAGCCCATTACGCCCCACAGTATCGTGCCTCATTAAGAGACACGAATTTTACCGTCGGGATCAAGGGGATAGCGAGAGTGTTAATGACTTCGTGGCAAGTTTAAGGGACATTGGGGGTGCTTGTGACTTTACCAACGTAGAAGAGGCCATGCGTGATCGGTTTGTTTTGGGCCTTAAAGATAAGATCTTACAAAGCAAACTGTTAATGAAACCAAAAATCACGCTTAAAGAGGCTATTGAAGAGGCTGTTTCAGCAGAAGCCACCAAGTCCTCAGCTGCGGCCATGAAGAAAATTAACAAGGCCTCGAGCCAGGCTTCAAGCCATTCTGATGGGGAAAAATCCTCAACAACTCATTGCAAACAAATAGACTCTGATTCGGATAGCAGTGAGGAAGAAGAGGGGATTTTTAAAGCTCAGAATGGAAAAGAAAAGAAAAGACTCTGAAAAAAACAGGCAAGGATTCGTTTGCAGAGGATGTGGGGGGGGCCACCCCCGCACTGAATGCAAGTTTTTGACTCCATTTGCCTACGTTGTGAGAAGCGGGGTCATATAGCCAGAGTCTGCAAATCATCCAGAACTCCACCATTCAGGAAGAAACTTCCTGAGGAAGATTTTAAGCCCAACAATTTAAGTGGAAAAATGGGGCGAAATTCAAAAGCAAATGGCAAGAGTGAAACTCACCAAACAATATCCATTGGTCATTCTTCACATTTAAATAGCAGAAAAGTACATGTGAAGGTGTTTATTGAAGGGAGACCGTGCCACATGGAAGTGGACTCAGGCTCTTATTTATCTATGGTGTCATGGGACACTATACACAGACTCTTTCAAGAATTCAGAAAAACATTTCCAGAAGCAAGCACTGACCCTCAAAGACTACCAAGGGAACAAGATTCCAGTAGTTGGAGCGAGGGAATTCAGCGTGCAGTTTAAAGGCCACACCAAGCGTTTGCCACTGACCATCGTGGACAAGGATCGCCCAAGTTTGCTGGGACTTGAGTGGTTCAAGCCACTTGGCATCGAGGTGACTGGCATCCATCCGTGAGCAGTTCTGACTGGGAAGAGTCCTTGAAGTCTGAGTTTCCAGAGGTCTTCAGCGAAGGACTGGGCAAGTATATGGGGACCCCTATTGCTTTCAGTTTAGACCCCAAGGTGCCCCAATTCGTTTAAAGCCCAGGAGGGTTCCATTTGCTTTAAAGGAAAAAATTGATGCACAATTAGATAAGCTCATCGCCCAAGGGGTTTGGAACCTACTGACCACTCCAGATGGGAAACACCCATAGTCACACCAGTCAAGGCTGATGGGTCAGTGAGAATCTGTGGTGACTACGGGGACACTTAACCATGCTGCAGCAGAGCGCATACCCTGTACCTGTTGTGCATCATCTGCTCCATTCCCTTGGCAGGGGTACAGTATTTGCTAAACTGGACTTAGCTCAGGCATATCAACAATTAACAGTTGATGATGCCACTGCAGACACAAACAATTGTGACTCATAGAGGTGCCTTCAAATGTAAAGACTACAATTTGGAGAAGCGTGGCACCTGGCATTTTCAAAGTCTTATGGAAAGAATGTTGAAAGGACTGCCAGGGGGTAGTGCCTTATTTTGATGATGTGTTAATCTCTGCTGAGAATGACACTCAGCACTCAGAAAGTCCTTAGACAGAGCAGGTTTGAAAGTCAAGGAAGATAAATGCCTCTCAAAACAGACAGAGTTGAATTCCTGGGGTACATGATTGATAAACAGGGCATCCACCCCACTGATGCCAAGGTTAAGCGATCAAGGAAGCCCCTAAACCTCGTTGCAAGTCAGATCTGCAAGCCTTCCTTGGCCTTATTAACTTTTATCACATGTTTCTACCTCACAAAGCATCTATTGCTGAACCCTTACATCGTTTACTTGATAAGAAGGCTGCTTGGATCTGGGGAAGGAACAGTCAGCATTTAACAGTATTAAGAGACTAATCACGTCTGATGCTGTGTTGATTCAATTCTCTGAGAATTTACCTGTTGTTCTGACTTGTGATGCATCCCCTTTTGGAGTGGGAGGGTTTTGAGCCACAGGCTTCCCGGAAGCCCCAATTGCATTCTACTCTGCACGCTGTCCAAAGCAGAGAGGAACTACAGCCAATTGGACAAGGAGGCTTAGCAGTTGTTGCAGCTGTTAAGAAATTTCATGAATATCTGTATGGCAGGTCATTCACCATTGTTACAGATCACAAACCTTTGCTTGGCATCGTGGGGGACAAACCTACACCTATTATCCTGTCACCAAGAATGCTGAGGTGGACTGAATTTCTTGCAGCCTACTCCTACAAACTGATTCACAGGCCTGGCAAGGACATTGGACATGCTGATGCACTGAGTCGTTGCCCACTACCTTGCCACAAGGACTGTGAACTTGAGACTCACACCTTTTTCCTGGAGACCGTTGCTAAGCTTCCAGTCCATGCTGCTGAGATTGCCAGAGAATCTGCCAAAGATGCTGTGTTGGCACCTGTTATGGGCTGGATTAAAAAGGTTGGCCTCTTCAAGATCTACCTCACTTTGCCAACCTTTCAAATCCAGGCAAACTGAATTATCTGTATTAAGAGGATGTATTTTGTGGGGTAACAGGGTGGTTATTCCTGCAAAACTGCAAAGGAGGTTTTGGAAATGTTACATGAGGTCATCCTGGGATTGTAAGGATGAAAGGTTTGGCCAGGAGTTATGTATGGTGGCCAGGTATTGACAAAATGGTTGAAAACTGGGTTGCCTCTTGTCCCAATTGCCAGGTAGTCAGGCCTGCCCCACCTCCACACACAGGAATGGGAATGTCCTAGGGGCCCATGGTCTAGAATCCACACATTGATTTTGCAGGCCCTACAAGAGGGCACACGTTTCTAGTAATTA